>CM068374.1:397133917-397778917 GCA_034769895.1 Magicicada septendecula | reverse complement strand
GATCGTCGGCGTACCCATGCCCAGACAGTCAGAACTAGAGCGTCAGCTCGTCTGGGCTCTTTGTTTCCTATACTTGTCAACAAGGTTATACCCGTAAGCTACGTAAGTTGATCGTCAACGCGTATCTGTTGCCGATCATCGCCTACGCTGCCTTCCGTCAGGGGTTACATTGTCGCTGTTCATAAAACAAAGCTGCAAAGCGTTCTTTAAAGGAGGCGGATAGTGGCTGAAGTCCCGCGTCGGTTCCCTTGGATTCGACGCGTCGGTTGAGAAATGGACTCGGTGTCCGCTCCTTGGACGACACCGTGCCGCGTCTTGCACGTAGATTTTACGTTTGAGCGGCAAGGACCCAGACAAACCCCCTCATAGCCGACCTTAGCAGATACCGACCACGACCAGGCGATTCTTGGAAATGGCCTCGGCAAATACTGTACTAGAGTGATCTAGTATGAGCATGCCGTTTTTAACGGAGCCCAAAACAAAATATTCCGTTCTGGACTGGAGCACACGGCAGGAGCACCTTCCGGAAGCTCGGAACATGTAAACCTTGGGGACGTCATTAGACACACATATTCACATCCCTGAACGGCGAGAGTGAGCGTGTAAACCTCTCGTGAATAACATACTGCATTTGGAGACTTTCTCTTTAGTATGAAAAAGTTAACATAAAATATAAGGTTTAATGCTTTGTGGGAATACAGAAAGCCAGAAAGTTGTTTGAAATGGTCAAACATATGCATATTTCGACTATACTTCAATTAAAATTAAACTCGTATTTCCAGTCATTCCAGTGATACATCTGTTGTTTTAATGTGAAGTGAGCCCTGGAAAGTACAAAAGCTATTATCAGGAAAATCCAGATCTTTATAAATTGATGTATATGTTGTAACGTCACAGAACGTTCCATAAAGGAAACCATTTACATAGCAATTATCATAAGAGGAAAGTGAGGTGAACAGTATCAAACCCAAGTAGTCCTAAAAAATTGTGTAATTTTGTCTAATAATTATTTCTACTAACATGAAAAACGACCAAACTATGACTAAGACACAAACCCCATATATATTATTAAAGTGAATAACAGTGAAAAAACCATAAGACACTATAAGAGAGACGAATAATGTCAGAATCAACCAAAATGAAGTCATTAATTATTAAGTCTGAATAGAGTATTAAGAACTATTTTTTGTGAATGAATGGACATGATCCATTATTATATTATGTAATGTAAATATAATAAATGTACTAAATTACTTAAATACATTATTAGAAAGAATCTAAGTGAAAATAAAAATTATATATTTGTTATGACAAAAAAATATTAATGTATTGGATTTGAGACCAAACACCCAGATTTCATGAAAAAAATTAATTATTATCAGATTGAAATAAAAACTATATGTAATTGTCAAGCAGACAAAAGTGAACAATTTATCTTAAATAAAGAAAGCTGTCAAATGAATAAAAGTCAGTCAAAATAGCCAAAAACAGTATTAACTAAAAACATGTGGTAGGCATATAATATTGTATGATTTATGGATTTAATGTTGCCAAAATGCAACCAAATTGCATTAGAAAGTTGAAATATAATATAAAGCGACTATACTAATATATTTGACTAACTTTAACATTGTAATAATCGAGTTAGCAACATATTTACCTATACCATGTATGGCTGGAGCCAATCAACCAGTACAAAAATAATCATATCTGGCTAAAAATTTACAAAATGCTAACAAAAATAAAATAGAATGGTACAATACTTCAGTATACCTTAAAAACGAACAAACTCAGTTGAAAATAAAGTCAATTATAAAAGACTTTAACTTATAAGAGTGAGATTTGTCACACCATGAAAAAGGGCATCTCAAGACCAATCAATGATGCTATGTCATCCTGTAATAAAAATAATGTATGTAAAGAGTAACCAGGTATCACAAAAGACAGACAATATAATAAACTCTGAGTGTGCACTAGTGAAATACTACATATGTTAAAGAAAGAGACTAATTATATAATTAGTGTTAATAATTATTGTGTTATAACATTGACAAAAAACCTAGGCCATGGACAGAGGCCAGGTAAAATTGTAATTATCTAGGTATTATATATGTTAAAATTTGTTTGTTTTGTTATAGGAAGATAGTAATGTTGTATGTTCAGATTGTGGAAGAGACATAATAGTTCCACAACAATTTTTGTTCTAAAAAAAATTGAATTTTAATGACAACAACCCAAGGTGAGAGTTGTATATTGTGTTACTTATTAGACTTAATTTAATTAAAAACCAATCATAATTAGTAGCAATAGATTCAGTTGAAAACAGAGAATCTAAATGTAATAATGGCATACAAATTGTGAGTACTAATGTAAAACTGTTTGATAAATACCAGAGTAATTTTTGAAATATCCTTAGTATGAAGAATAAGAAATTTGTTCTAAAAGCTTCGACGGAAATGAATTTTGTTCCATAATGTTCCATTTCGTTTATTCTCGAACAATCTAGAAAGATTTTTACACAAATATACCGGAAGTTCACAAACTCAATCAGCCTGAATTAGTATAAAAGAGAGACCAAATTCGACCCAAAAACAGTTGAAACTTGAACTCCAGAACAGATGCATCACCCACGACACTGATCAACGCAGCTAAGGCGAAACCGAGAGGCGAGAAATCGACAAGACCCGAAGAAAGGCTTTTCCCGTACATAGACAAACAGACTGACATAACCTCTACAAGAATCTACGCCAATGTGTTGCTGAAATAGAGCAGCAGCACGGCAAATTTTAATAGAAATCACGCAGCCAGAACGTCAACGGCCCAGGAGGGACCAAAACTTTAAATAGAGAACCAATTCTGCTGTGTTCGCATAGACAGACTAACTTGACAATAACCCCTTAACGTAAACAAACAAACACAAAGCCTTTCTCTCGACTACATGAGAATCAGCGCTATGGCGGCCAATTTCTGAATCAACGCGGAGCAGATGATTTGTATTGGCGGGGTTTGAACGAAAATCTACTGCCAACTGTTTCACAAAAAGTGCGGAAATTGTAAATGATCGCAATTTTGACTTAAAATAGATTCAGTGCACACAAGAAGAGGCGAGATTGAAAAACTACCCGAGAGGAGTGTCCAGTGCGAGATTAATTAACCATTGGAACGTGAGTTACCAAAATTAAAGTCATTTTTTTACCTGGTTACATTTATCACACAGTTGTACTACACATGCCACACACACCTTCAAATCACTTAATTTTTCTTGTAAGGCATCTTATTGATATGTCTTGGTAGTTCAAAGGAGTCACGTCCTGAGAGTAAAGATTTTTTCACGTATTAAACTCATGCTTTTCAACTGAGTAAAAAATTGAAAATACTAGCCGATACTTGATTGGATATATAAAATTGTCAATAATAATAATACTAATAATAACTTGTGAAATTTTTTTTCTTTAGTAACTCTGCAATTTTATAATTTTTATATGAATGTTAGTCCTTCAGACGATTTGTTTGTTTTTGAAGAATCATTAAACTTACCTGATTTTTTCAAGCTAAACTGACTTGTTTATACTTTTTCATAGAAGTAAGATTTAAAAATTTTAATTTCTTTAATAATCACATTTTATCTTGGAACAAACGATTCCAAGTGGCGCCCACAAAAACATAGTATTAAGTTGTGTTACAGGACTACATCACCGCAGAGGATCCAATCAACAGTAAGTAACAAAAAGTGCGCGGAGGTAACGCCCGACAGTATACAACACGAACAACACACTTACACTACACTCACTATTTCTTTTTGTTATAAATTGACGACTCCAACGTGAGGCTGTTAAAGAAGGAACACGATCACCCACAATCTTTTCTTTTGTTATAAATTGACGACTCCAACAGTGGGGCTTAAAGGAGAGTATTCCTAGAAATAGGTTTCACAATCTTTTATTTGTTATAAATTGGCAGCCCAACTAGTGAGGCTTGAAAAAGACGGAACAAGCCCGGCAACTACCAACAGATCAAAATGCCGCAACCTAAGGGAAAAAAGGCGAAGAAGAATGTGGAACCCGAGCTAAGTGTGGAAGACGGAGAGGCAGTACAAATGGAGGAAACGGAATTAGAACCGCCCACACTAGAAATGGAAAGACCAGTACAAACGGCAGAGGAATTAGAAGAACAAACGGGAGAAGAACCCATACAAATGGTAGAACAAACAGAGAATCCCGAACCAGAGAAAATAACAGGGAGTATTGACGTGAATATATTAATGATGATGATCCAAAAAAGTAATGAGCAAATGCTCCAAAGAATGGACGAAAAAATGAACAAAAATACAGAATCCCTGAAGGAGGATATGAACAAAAATACAGAATCCCTGAAGGAGGAGAATAATAAAAACAGACGGGAAGATAAGGAGGAAATAATAAAATTAGACAAAAACATAGAATCTTTAAGGAAGGATATAACCGAGAAAATAAATGACAATGGGAAGAAACTGGAGATATTTCAGGAGGAGAATAAAAAAAGTATAGAGTCCCTGAAAAAAGAAATTAGCATAAAGTACGAAACAGTAAACAAAAAGATCGATGATAATAAAATCGATAGTGACAGGAAGGTCGAAAATATGGAGAAACAGTTGGAAAGATTACAGGAGGGAAATAATACCCGTTTCGAAAATATAGAGGAACGAGCAGTAGAGACCAAACAAGATGTTAGAAATCTCGAAAACATGGTAAGGCAGAACCAAGACGCCATCATGCAGGAGGTGGGAGAAGTCCAGAAAGACGTTAGCGAGAGGATGCAGAGAACATATGACATCGCTAACAGGCTGGACGAACAAATAAAAACTAACAAAAATAGCATACAGGAAATAGACCAGAGAGAAAAGAACCTGCAGGAAAGATTAGAGGCGCTGAGAGACACACCTATAGTAAATACTCATACGTGTCATGGTGAAAACAGGGAAGTAATCAACTTCCAAAACTATCGACGAAACCCAATGGAATTTTTAGAGAGAACGGAGGAATATATTGGGAGAAATAGAGAAACAAGGTGGGACAGGATAAGGGAGATGCTAGACGAGACGTTTAAAAACACTAGGGATAACTGGTGGATAGCGGTACGACCCGAAATCACGAATTTAGCCGAGTTTAAACGCCGGTTTAAGGAAAAGTATTGGTCGGAGACTGCACAAAACAGGGTAAGAATGGACATATTCTATGGCAAATACGACGCGTCCAATGGACAGTCCCCGACGTCTTATTTCCTAGGAAAGGTATGTTTAGCACGGAAGTTGATACCGCCGATCCCAGAAGAATGTTTGGTAAGGGAATTAGCTGGACATTAGTTATGGTATCAAAGATGCCCAATTATACCAACAATATAGCCGATCTAGCCAAATTACTAGAAAATTGTGAATCCACTGGAAGGTTCCAGGATTACCAACCCCCCAATCGTAAGGTAGAATACAATAACAACAATAACGGACCAAACCAGAATGGAGGTGGAAACGGTAACAACCTGAACACAAATAGTCAGAATAATAATACCCCACCAGATGGCCGAAATGATAACACTCAGGGCCCAAATAACCGCAACTATCCGGGACCAAACAGAGGTAATTACACCGGGAATAATTACGGTAGAAACTATCAGCAGGGAAACAGTTATCGCGGGAATAACTATAGGGGAAATAATTATGGTCAACGCAATAGTTATCGTAACGGGGGAGACCAAGGAGGAGGCGATAGGAGAAATCACGAATATAGGCCCCAGGTAAATTATATGATGGCCGATAATCGACGACCATATCCACCCAATTTACCAAGTTACGGGTATATGACACAACAGACGCGAGATAACCAGGGCAGTACGGCGAATAACCGTCATCAGTTTTTAGAGGGTAGGAGTAACGAACCACCCCGAAACGAAAGTAACAACCAACAGGAACCAAACGCTAACCAAAATAATAATGAGAATTGGGTAACAGTCCACGAAAATCCGGGTTTTTCATTACAGCATAATCAGGCAAGTAATGACGAAAGACCCCGAACAGTTCAGGTAAACCATGTATTGGCAGAAACTAGCCGAGAACCAAATAATAACCCTAGAAATGAAAGTGAAATAGAGGAGGAATTCCGCTATGCAGAAAAGATATGGCCCAAACATGTGGTGAGATGGTAATGCCATGGATTAATCATCCAGAATAAATGTCATAGATCAGGCATTTGAAGGAGCAGAGGAGCTAAACATCGAAAAGTCGGATATTGAGAAGAGAGGGAATTAAAAAGGAATGGGAATGATAAATAATGACATAATATAAGGAGAAAACACAACCAAAAGGAGTTGAAATAATCAAAGTAATTAACCCAAACTGACAAAATATAAACCAAAATATTATCAAACATAAAAACAATACCTACGAGGTAACTGACACCGTTAGTAACAAAGTAATTGCATTGCATTGCATTGCATAGTGGGGCGTCTTTGCGCCCGTGGCTTATTACAGCTTCCGGGACGTGCCCGATGGCTGTCAGAAGAAAACAGTGCTGGACTTTCAAAAAGAAGGTTTCCTAAATTTTTCGGGAGGGACACGCCAACCAGTTAACTGAGAAAATTTTTCAATTTTGTATTATATAGGTACCGGGTCATGGTAACACTGCCGCCGGTCGCGGGGCGAACGGCAGATGCCGCACGCGCCCGGCCCGGCATGCAGGCGCCTTGTAGCGCCGGTCGTTCCCCGCGAGGCAGGGAACCGCCGTGTCTGTGGCATCGGTAACAGCGCCAAGCAGTTTGCAAACCAACATACTTGGGGAAGGTATCTGACAGTATAGGAAGGTAACAAGGAGATAGAGTTGCTCGGGAACCTAAGTCACAGCTTATTAGAATTACGGGGGGTCATCTAAGATCGCCCGAGGGCGCTTGACACGTATAGCGGGAGGTGGTTCAGACGTGCTGATGGAACGGAGATATGGAAAGGACGAGGCCGCTGCAGAAGCAAAGAGAGTTTCGGCAAGCGACCGGACAAAATCGGCAAGGGTAGGAACTCGAAGGCCTCCACGAATGACATTATTTCTCACAAACCATGGAGACCCCGACAAGGATCGGAGGGTACGGGCCTGGAAAGCTTCCAGCCTACACTTGTTAGTGGTCGACACAAGCGACCACCATGCGGGAGCAGCATAGGTCAATACTGACCGGAGAAACAAAAGATAGATCGTAACTTTAGTGCGCAAAGCCAGGCGGTTGCGGCACGAGAGCATGGGAAATATTTTGGCTCGGACGCCTCGAGCTTTGTTGAGGGTAGCAGTCACGTGGCCGTTGAAGCTAAGGCGCTGGTCTAGCCGAACGTAACAAAGTAAAAGGTACGTATAACCAAACATCATTGAAAAAGTACCATGATTAAAAATCACAAGTCAAATACTCAATCAGTGAGCAAGTACCATGACCAAAAACCCGAGTCAAATACAGCATCATTGAGAAGGTACCTTGACTAAACAGGTTAACGTGAATTTTTTAACTTAGCCATAATTAGAAAGCAGGTAGAGATTATTAAATAAATATAAATATTATTGTGTAAAGATGATTATCTATATCTATAAAAATGAATGTTTGTTTCTTTCTTTCTTTGTCCCGTATGCGTTCCTATACCATTCATCCGATTGCGATGAAACTTCGGTGAGTTGTTGTGCGCACGCCCGCGAAGGTTTATGAATTTTTTTCGATGGGGTCCTATGGGGGGTTCTTGGGGTCTTCCACATCTCCTCCTAAACCACTGGACCGATTTCAACCAAACTTGGCACAAATATTTTATGCAACGGGAGAACCAACATAGGGTAGGTGTTTTTTCGATGGGGTCCTTTGGGGGTCCTTTGGGGTCTTCCACATCTCCTCCTAAACCACTGGACCGATTTCAACCAAACTTGGCACAAATATTTTACGCAACGGGAGAACCAACATAGGATAGGTGTTTTTTTCGACGGGATCCATTGGGGGGTCCTTTGGGGTCTTCCACATCTCCTCCTAAACCACTGGACCGATTTCAACCAAACTTGGCACAAATATTTTACGCAACGGGAGAACCAACATAGGATATATGTTTTTTCGATATGATCCTTCGGGGGGTCCTTTGGGGTCTTTCACATCTCCTCCTAAACCACTGGACCGATTTCAACCAAACGTGGCACAAATATTTTACGCAAAGGGAGAACCAACATAGGATAGGTGTTTTTTCAATGGGGTTCTTTTGGGGGTTCTTTGGGGTCTTCCACATCTCCTCCTAAACCACTGGACCGATTTCAACCAAACTTGGCACAAATATTTTACGCAACGGGAGAACCAACATAGGATATGTGTTTTTTCGATATGATACTTCGGGGGGTCCTTTGGGGTCTTCCACATCTCCTCCTAAACCACTGGACCGATTTCAACCAAACTTGGCACAAATATTTTACGCAAAGGAAGAACCAACATAGGATAGGTGTTTTTTCGATGGGGTCCTTTGGGGTCTTCCACATCTTCTCCTAAACCACTGGACCGATTTCAACCAAACTTGGCACAAATATTTTACGCAACGGGAGAACCAACATAGGATAGGTGTTTTTTCCGACGGGGTCCTTTGGGGGGTCCTTTGGGGTCTTCCACATCTCCTCCTAAACCACTGGACCGATTTCAACCAAACTTGGCACAAATATTTTACGCAAAGGGAGAACCAACATAGGATAGGTGTTTTTTCGATGGGGTCCTCTGGGGGGTCCTTTGGAGTCTTAAAATACTAACTTATTAGATCTGGTTACTATGGCAACCCAATGGAATAGATTCTGTTCTAAATATATTATCGCATTAAATTGAAGACCACGTGAACGAAGTCTTTATATATTATATATATACAAACACTTTCTTTCTTTGAGTGGCATTGCAACGCATGCCGGGTACTCGCTAGTTACTAATAAATATTACGAGATGGACACATTCCACTATAGGCAAGATTTATTTCCAATAGCCATGTCAACGTATATTTACCAGCTTACCCGCACTTAGAGAAGGAGAGAGATTATTATTAATAAATATTACGAGATGGACACTTAGTAAAGGAGAAAAGAAGGAGAAATACTGTCATATATTTGATACTAAATGGAAATGATAAATGAAAAAAAAAAAAAAAAAAAAAAAGGGAAAACAGTGTGTTACATAAGGAGGTAATGATGAATATGAATATAGCTATTAACATTGAATGATTTTAAACGATAATTTAACCTGCGGAGAACGATATATTAATATAATTGTGAATTAATCAGAAGAGTTTAAGAAAGGGAATTTATGTGTAGGAGCCTATGATCTTTGAATATTGTATTTTTTTATTATTATTATTATTATTTGTTGCAAAGGTGCAATTATTATTTTCTGGACAGGGATGTGTTGCCTCTGATTTCAGTAGTTATAGATAGGGAAGGACAGAGAATGTATGCCATAGCGAGCCACTCTGACTCCCAACCCTCTATGAAAGTTAGGGAATTGATAGGGAATTATATCAAAGATTAATTAATTAACATCAAGGTAAAAAGGAAAGGAATAGGTGATACGACAAAGAACGAAATAGGAATATTGAGTTGGATTAATATATTAAAGGAGTAGTACAGGAATTTAATTATAAGATAAAAAAATGAAATATAAAGAAGCTAATAAAAGGTTAATATAGAGATGATAATTTCATCAAAACCAAAGATATGTTTTTCAAAAATTATCAACTTTAACGGAGAGGCATATGTAACGTCACAGAACGTTCCATAAAGGAAACCATTTACATAGCAATTATCATAAGAGGAAAGTGAGGTGAACAGTATCAAACTCAAGTAGTCCTAAAAAATTGTGTAATTTTGTCTAATAATTATTTCTACTAACATGAAAAACGACCAAACTATGACTAAGACACAAACCCCCAGTGGCGGCGCTAACGAAACGGGGGCCCCCCCGCGAAACTAATTAGGGGGCCCTATAAAAATGGTTAAATTTTGTATACGTAATAGGGGAAAACACTCAAATGAGTTTCTATTTACGTGTGTTTCACAACAATGGTTTGTGAATACTTTCTCGTCTATCACAAAGCGTTTGCAATTTGCAAAGGATGTTTTACACGTATACAAACTCTTAAAATTCATTGTTGCTAAATAGACAAAGTTCTATACAAACTATAAAAAAACCAAAATAAAAAGAATTATTATTTTTACGTCAAAGATCTAAATTCAGACTATGAAACAGTACCGCACACAGAGTGTTAAAAATTTATTATTTAAAAACGAATATCAAAGTAATATTCTAGCTTTTTTCAAACATTTAAATTAGTTTGTAACTGAATTTGTGAAATTCTTGAATATACTCTATACACGTTCTCCTTAAGTCTAATCCAATTCAATAACACTCGAACTCAAGTAATGTAGAATATTTACAGATGAGGATCAACCAAAGTTCACTGTTTTCCTAAGCCTAGTCTTCTTTTTTTAATAGCTAAGAACTTTTCAACCACTTCGTTGATATTAGTTTTCTGTGTCTCTTCATGCTCAATGCTTAACAGTGCCAAGTCACTCAACCGAGTTTGGGCCATGGCACTTCTTAAGTATGACTTAATTAATTTAAGTTTTGGAAAGCTTCTTTCCGCTGTAGCTGTTGTGACAGGTATGGTTAAATAAAGCTGCAAAGCTGTAGTTAAGTCTGGGAGGCAGCTCATAAGGCAGCTGTTTTCTTCAACCAGTAAATTCATCATTTCTCGAATGCTTCTCTTGTGTACAATTTCTTTGGCCATCAGAGCTTTGAAGGATATTACTTGGTCAGGCAGTGATGTGGAAAGGTCACCAGGATACACATTTACCAGAGCCTTACTTTTCTCCACTATTGTCTCTTGTGAGAAGTTTACTAAATTCTGAGGCGTCAGGAATGAAAACCTATCATCAATGCAACGCAATCCTTCGAATCTCATTTGTAGCTGAGCTATTACAATATCTAGTGTTGGATTGAAAACTTTTACTTCAAATGATTTCACTGGGTCGTCAATTCTATGGTCAACTGATAATTCAACAAAGAAGCGTTTTACAACTCGCTTACGCTTATTTTTCATGTTACAAGTTATGTCCCATGACTGGGCCAACTGTTTAGCACCAGCAAGAAAGCCGGCAGAGTCCTTTCTTAAAACTTTTAACTCATCACAAGCGCGGCTTAGAAACTGCCACGCTCTGCCTAGGTCAACAGTTGGCCTCTGTAGTGCTTTCGAAGTTATATTTACATTCTCTAAAATCTTAGTTTCAAGGCAGAGCACAAGAATAAATTCAAAGTTTTCCAGGTAGTTTCTAATTGCTAATGCTTCTTCTGCCTCGGTTTTTTTGAGCTGTACAGAATAATTTCTGTCAAACACTTAATCACAATTTTGAAATCATTTCTTAAAGCTAACAGACAGTCGTGTCTAGAAGACCACCTTGTTGGACATAGCTTTTTTAAAGTTAGATTTTTGGCAGAGCTGTCTTCTTTAACGGCAGTGTTAAGTTCTTGCCATCTATGTAAGCTTTCACTGAAAAACACATAAGTTTTCTGTACTATGTCATAAAATTGTCTTATTTCAGAAATATTTGATACTGAATCATTGATCACCAAGTTCAGGTTATGTGCAGCACAGTGTACGTAATCCGCGTTTGGGACTATATCCATAATTCTTTTCTGTAACCCAGAGTATTTCCCGCTCATTGTTGCTGCACCGTCATAACCTTGACCTCTACACTTACTAATGTCAATTTCATTTGTTTTCAAAAAGTCTAAAATCTTACTTTGAAACCCCTCACTGTTGGGATCCTTTATTTCTTGAAATCCCAAAACGGACTCACTAATCACAGTTTTATAATTGCCAGGAGATTCTTCTACTATGAAATGTCTTGTGTGCTATCAACAATTATAGAAAAAAAAGGAGACGAGTGAATCTGTTTTAGTAAGGCAGTCAATACTGATTTTCCTAGCAAGTTAATGATTTCATTTTGAATGTCATAGTGGAGGTATTTTGATCTGGTTTTTTCATTTTCTAAGTGTGCACTAAGGAGAGAATCGTAGCGAGAAATTAAAGATAGTATGTTCAAAAAATTTCCACTTTCAGGATTTATTTCATGTAATGATTCTCTATGGCCAAGAAACGGCAATGAACACAGTGCCATGGTTCGAATGACATCCACAATCTGTATGAAAATATCTTTCCATTTTTTCCGCTCATCGGAAATTTGATCAGCTACCGTTTTACTCTTTTTCCAAGTGGCATACGTGAGACAAGATTGTAAATGAGCATTGCTACTTTCATGAACTTTAATTTTTTTACTGAGACCTTTCCAATCTCTAATATCGCCTTCACGCCAGCTTTGGGCATCAGCACTTTGGCTGAAAAGCCAACATGGTAAACAATAGACTCCATCTAGATTACGAGAGTAACAAAGCCAAAACCTGTGAACAATTTGGCCTGCTGCAGTTTTGAGAGAATAATATGCTGTACTGAAAGACCGCTTAGAAACGGAATCCTTCGGGAAAGGACCCTTTGTTTGACAAAGTTCACTTAACGTTATTAACTTTTTCACCTCGTCTGTTATTGTAGCTTGATTTTTATAGAATGCAATATCTGTCTCAAAACTTTGGCAGTTTGGATCGGAAGGGCCTGCTAAACTAGTTTTATTTGCGTGATTACTTATAACTTCAGTTGGTTCAAACTGATTTTCTGGTCCAGGTATGTCTTCGGACTGGCGAACACATTCAATGCCTAGCAGTTGTTCTTCTTGTTCATGTTGCAGTTGCTTATTTGTTTCCGTAGTTGTATCACTTGTATCCGACGGACTAATGTTTAAATCAGGTTTATTGTCACTGTCACAATCAACTTCAAGTCCGATTTTTGTTTCTTTTTCATTACTTGCACTTGACCCGGGTTTGGGTTGTTCAACTTCACATTTTGTGATTTTTTTAAAAACTGGTCGAGTTTTGAAAGTTTACTTTTAGATTCTTTTCGTTGTTTTTGGAGTTTCCTTTTCGTAGCACCACTTAAATATTCATGCTTACTTTCCATTTTATAAACTCTGTCTCTAACACTCTAACTCTACACAAAATACAAAAACTAAAATCAAATGTTAAGTCATTAAACTTAAACGGCACTAAATTACGAATTGAATGCAATACAGTACTATCGCGCAGGAGATGCGACGCACTACTGAGTACTGAACTACATTGTGTTGTGTTTGTTTACGTCTCCTCAGTGCCAGTGACTCATCGCACTGGACGAACGGGCACCACAAGAGATAAGATAAGCTTCGCTTACAAACTACAAACAGTAATGTCATTTCGGAAAACGTAGTTTTTTTGCATGTCTATACACTTAAATAAAACGTATATTTCGTATTTTAAATACAAACTTGCCGGTAGTCGGACCCCATTAAAACTTTTTTTGCTATTATAGCTCGTTTCATATTTTTTTCTAGGGGCCAGAGTGGCGGGGCCCCCCATAGGGTCGGGGGCCCCCCCGCGCCGCGGGGTCTGCGGGGGCCTTATCGCCGCCACTGCAAACCCCATATATATTATTAAAGTGAATAACAGTGAAAAAACCATAAGACACTATAAGAGAGACGAATAATGTCAGAATCAACCAAAATGAAGTCATTAATTATTAAGTCTGAATAGAGTATTAAGAACTATTTTTTGTGAATGAATGGACATGATCCATTATTATATTATGTAATGTAAATATAATAATTGTATTAAATGACTTAAATACATTATTAGAAAGAATCTAAGTTAAAATAAAAATTATATATTTGTTATGACAAAAAAATATTAATGTGTTGGATTTGAGACCAAACACCCAGATTTCATGAAAAAAATTAATTATTATCAGATTGAAATAAAAACTATATGTAATTGTCAAGCAGACAAAAGTGAACAATTTATCTTAAATAAAGAAAGCTGTCAAATGAATAAAAGTCAGTCAAAATAGCCAAAAACAGTATTAACTAAAAACATGTGGTAGGCATATAATATTGTATGATTTATGGATTTAATGTTGCCAAAATGCAACCAAATTGCATTAGAAAGTTGAAATATAATATAAAGCGACTATACTAATATATTTGACTAACTTTAACATTGTAATAATCGAGTTAGCAACATATTTACCTATACCATGTATGGCTGGAGCCAATCAACCAGTACAAAAATAATCATATCTGGCTAAAAATTTACAAAATGCTAACAAAAATAAAATAGAATGGTACAATACTTCAGTATACCTTAAAAACGAACAAACTCAGTTGAAAATAAAGTCAATTATAAAAGAATTTAACTTATAAGAGTGAGATTTGTCACACCATGAAAAAGGGCATCTCAAGACCAATCAATGATGCTATGTCATCCTGTAATAAAAATAATGTATGTAAAGAGTAACCAGGTATCACAAAAGACAGACAATATAATAAACTCTGAGTGTGCACTAGTGAAATACTACATATGTTAAAGAAAGAGACTAATTATTGTGTTATAACATTGACAAAAAACCTAGGCCATTGACAGAGGCCAGGTAAAATTGTAATTATCTAGGTATTATATATGTTAAAATTTGTTTGTTTTGTTATAGGAAGATAGTAATGTTGTATGTTCAGATTGTGGAAGAGACATAATAGTTCCAAAACAATTTTTGTTCTAAAAAAAATTGAATTTTAATGACAACAACCCAAGGTGAGAGTTGTATATTGTGTTATTTATTAGACTTAATTTAATTAAAAACCAATCATAATTAGTATCACTAGATTCAGTTGAAAACAGAGAATCTAAATGTAATAATGGCATACAAATTGTGAGTACTAATGTAAAACTGTTTGATAAATACCAGAGTAATTTTTGAAATATCCTTAGTATGAAGAATAAGAAATTTGTTCTAAAAGCTTCGACGGAAATGAATTTTGTTCCATAATGTTCCATTTCGTTTATTCTCGAACAATCTAGAAAGATTTTTACACAAATATACCGGAAGTTCACAAACTCAATCAGCCTGAATTAGTATAAAAGAGAGACCAAATTCGACCCAAAAACAGTTGAAACTTGAACTCCAGAACAGATGCATCACCCACGACACTGATCAACGCAGCTAAGGCGAAACCGAGAGGCGAGAAATCGACAAGACCCGAAGAAAGGCTTTTCCCGTACATAGACAAACAGACTGACATAACCTCTACAAGAATCTACGCCAATGTGTTGCTGAAATAGAGCAGCAGCACGGCAAATTTTAATAGAAATCACGCAGCCAGAACGTCAACGGCCCAGGAGGGACCAAAACTTTAAATAGAGAACCAATTCTGCTGTGTTCGCATAGACAGACTAACTTGACAATAACCCCTGAACGTAAACAAACAAACACAAAGCCTTTCTCTCGACTACATGAGAATCAGCGCTATGGCGGCCAATTTCTGAATCAACGCGGAGCAGATGATTTGTATTGGCGGGGTTTGAACGAAAATCTACTGCCAAACTGTTTCACAAAAAGTGCGGAAATTGTAAATGATCGCAATTTTGACTTAAAATAGATTCAGTGCACACAAGAAGAGGCGAGATTGAAAAACTACCCGAGAGGAGTGTCCAGTGCGAGATTAATTAACCATTGGAACGTGAGTTACCAAAATTAAAGTCATTTTTTTACCTGGTTACATTTATCACACAGTTGTACTACACATGCCACACACACCTTCAAATCACTTAATTTTTCTTGTAAGGCATCTTATTGATATGTCTTGGTAGTTCAAAGGAGTCAAGTCCTGAGAGTAAAGATTTTTTCACGTATTAAACTCATGCTTTTCAACTGAGTAAAAAATTGAAAATACTAGCCGATACTTGATTGGATATATAAAATTGTCAATAATAATAATACTAATAATAACTTGTGAAATTTTTTTCTTTAGTAACTCTGCAATTTTATAATTTTTATATGAATGTTAGTCCTTCAGACGATTTGTTTGTTTTTGAAGAATCATTAAACTTACCTGATTTTTTCAAGCTAAACTGACTTGTTTATACTTTTTCATAGAAGTAAGATTTAAAAATTTTAATTTCTTTAATAATCACATTTTATTCTTGGAACAAACGATTCCAAGTGGCGCCCACAAAAACATAGTATTAAGTTGTGTTACAGGACTACATCACCGCAGAGGATCCAATCAACAGTAAGTAACAAAAAGTGCGCGGAGGTAACGCCCGACAGTATACAACACGAACAACACACTTACACTACACTCACTATTTCTTTTTGTTATAAATTGACGACTCCAACGTGAGGCTGTTAAAGAAGGAACACGATCACCCACAATCTTTTCTTTTGTTATAAATTGACGACTCCAACAGTGGGGCTTAAAGGAGAGTATTCCTAGAAATAGGTTTCACACTCTTTCTATTTGTTATAATGTATATAATTGTGCTTTTGTGGCCAGCACAAAAGCTTAGAGAACGAACCAGAAACCAGTGAAAATATGAAAGTGGAGTTCAATGAAGAAAATGGAGTTGGCTAGGAGCCGCGCCCTTAGAAACGAGTGAAAAACATATCGCGACAATCCACTGAACGGAACCACAAGTTTCTCGCAGCAGAGGGCAACTGAAGGCTATATGGAGAAGAAGAACTCTCGAGGAGGCAAAGGTGCTGAGAAAATCATGTGGAGAAATTAAACAAATTGCCAATGACTGGCGACGACTGGACTCCGCCGATGAAACGATGACTTGAATTTGTACATACTAGGTTATGGATCAACAGTCAGCACTGTGCATACATTGTATAAGTAGATTTCAACAACATTATATTGTAAAAGTAGCTAAAATTTATCGACATACAGGTGTAATATAAAATATGTAAAAATTAAAAAAAAATAATTTCTCACGGTATTGAATTTTGGATATGCCCAATTAATATAGGGAAAGGTAAATACGGAATTAATATTCGATAAATACGGTATTTTCAAAAATGCCTCGCGTTAGGAAGCTAAAACCAAATGTGAATCCTTAATAAATTAACTTATCTGTATTTGTAAATCGAATATAAATTCATATCGTACCATGGCCTTTAAAGGTAAATATCCAGTGAGGACTAAGCTAGTTATAAACAACAACACTTCAGAACAAGTGAGCCGTTTCAAATATCTCGGCTGTGGAGTGACCTATGAATATGAATATGGTATAAGAGAGAAGATAAATAAATTTAGGAGTATTTGTGGTACGATTCATAGAAATCTTAGAAATAAAACAAGACACAGCACAAGGATTAAATTTTATAAGACAATTGCAATATACACATTGATATACGCGAGTGAGGCGTGGGTCATGACAAAATAGGAATTTGGTAAGATTCAGAGTGCTGAAATGCGGTTTCTTCGAAGTACTTTAAATTGTATATTGCAAGATAGAATAAGGAATGAAGATATAAGAGCAGAACTCGAAGTAAAGGACATAAATGAAATTATTTCAATTTACAGAAGGTAATGGTGGAATCATCTGCAATGGCTATCAAGAGGAAGCGACCATTGAGAAAGGAGTAAGACAAGGATGTTCTCTGTCTCCATGTTTGTTTAACTTGTACGTCCAAGAAGCTATCGATAGAGTAAGGGAAGACACCCATCTCGGAGTAAACATACACGGGGAAAAAGTGGACATGCTTAGGTTCGCAGATGACATAGTAGTGACTGCAGAGAGCAACGAAGATCTACAAAAGATTCTTGACACAATGGATCAAGTAATGAAGAATGAATTCAAGATGAAAATAAATGAACAAAAGACCAAAGTCCTAGTCTGTAGTCGGAAGGAAGAAGATCCAGTCAGAATAACTCGTGGAAATAATGTTCTCCAGGCAGTTAAAGAATATAACTATCTAGGAAGTAAAATCACAAGTGATGGACGTAGCAGTAAGGAAATTATAAGCAGAATTAACCAGGCTAAAATTGCTTTCAACAAACAGAAAACCTCTTCACTTCAAAAACTATCAGCCTAAGAATAAAGAAGAATGTAGTAAAGACATATGTGCGGGGTGTTACTCTATACAGGAGTGAATCTTGGACAATTGGAGAAAGTGGCAAGAAAAGACTCCAAGCATTTGAGACCTGGTGCTACAGAAGAATATTCATAATAAGCTGGAGGGAGAAGATAACGAATGAGGAAGTCTTTAGAAGAGCTCCGGAGGAGAAGAGCTTTCTACGAAATTTAAAAGGCAGAAGAGCTAAGTTTATAGGGCATATACTACGACACAATGGGTTGGTTAAGAGAATAATAGAATGAACAATTAAAGGGAAGAATCACAGAGGACGACCTCGTTTAGACTACATAAAACAGCTTATGGTCGACGTGAACTGCACATCATATTGTGAGTTGAAAAGAAAAGCAGAGAAGCGTGAAGAATGGCGAGCTGCTGCCAACCAGCCTATGGGCTGCTAACCTAGAAGAGAAGATCTGCAAAGGATGGCAGAGAATCGATTTCCGAAAGCGGCACCGAACTATAGAGCCATTGGCAGTGGCGTAGCTGGGTAGGGGGGGTCAAGGGGGCAGCCGCCCCGGGCGGCAAAGTGAGCATACACTTGAAAAAATTGTTTTAAGTTTATAAAACTACAAACATTCTGTTTCTTTGATATGACTACTCCTTTCATAAAAGAAGCATAACCAGCCAGCTTGTCTGTTGTCATAAACCTTGCGTGATAAACAGTATTAGTCTATTTATGCTCAAGCATCGTAATTACTGTTCATTATGATAACAAATTTGTAGTGACTTTGTAGTGAGTTGTGCTGGAAAGGAGAACTGATAATCATACAGTATTAGCTTTGTATAGATAATCTTAACTGCTATTCATATACAGACGAATATATTATTTACAAACGTATAAAAAAAAGTTACGTGGGCTACGTAATGTGCAGTTCTTCCCGGTTCGACGCAGCGAACGTGTTGAAGAACATCTTGAGTGTGCGGTTTGTTTTTGATTTGTGCCTCATGTGAGTAGATCTGTAATACTTCACGTGTATGTCATCATACTAATACTATTATTGAAAATAGATTTTTTTAAAATTTAATTTGAAGCTGATATGAAACGAACTAAACACAGTGTCGACCAGTTTCAGAAGAGGAGGGAAGAAAGATTAAGAACTACAACGAGTTACAAAGAGTTTATGAAGTCTTTCATTAAAGGAAAATCAAACCCTGAGTGTCAAAATATTACAATTATTAAGGAATCAACTTGCGATCGTAAAACGGATGTTGTTAGCGACGAGGCTGTTGATAAATACAGTAAAGTTACCGACGTGAATACTTCAAACTGTGAAAGTGTCAAAGTACAGATAAAGATTCAGTTGGCTCTAGTATCATGGATGATGTTGAATCGTGCAGTCTTGAAATTACAGGCGATGAAGGACAGAACATTACTAGCAACAATGTAGACCGTGTTCTCGGTGCCGGTTTACAAGATACGGGAGCTCATGTAAATTTTCAGGCAGTGACATTTTTTGGGGCAGTAGAACGTCGCCTTCTTTTCCTGTTCCGCTTAAAGATGCAGCGTTATTAAATACTTCGTAAATATTACTCTAAAAGGATATTGTGATACCAGGTGGAGTTCAAAAGCAGATGCAATATCCACTCAGTTAGATGAAGTGACTGCTGCACTGGAGAAACGGAGGCATACACTGACTGAAACAATTGATACAAGGGAAGATGCAGCATTCATAATTAATGCGATAGAAAACTTTAATTTTGTGACCTTGCTCTTTTTCTAGACAGATATTCTTTCTTCTATGGACAACATAAAGAAAATCTTGCAGACCAAAGGAATAAGATTTATTCAAGTATCGACACTTCTGGAGAAGCTAACGACAAATTAAACGTTTGGAAGAATGAGCTGTGTGACAATGTCATTTCTAAGGCAGAGCAGGTATGTAATGAATGGGGTGTCAGTATCACAAAAAGGATAAGAAGGAAACGCACAATGCCAGGGGAGTATGCAGACGGTTCTGCGTTAACCGTTCGGCAAGAAATGCGACGTTCTCTAATGGAAATTTTTGACAAACTTTTAGTTGAAATTTCAAGCCGTTTCTCTAACATAAAAGAGTTATAAAAGGCTTTGGGCTCTGTAAATTTTAGGCGTTCGTAAATGATGGGGATATACATCTTAAGGAACAGCTCTCCCAAATCAATATTAAGTGTACAGTGCTTGAAAAACTGTATCCACATGACTTAAACAGTGAAGAATTGTTCAGTGACTTAAAGGACATCGTACTTTTATTCAAAAGAGCAAAAGCTAACGGAGAACACCTCAGGACTTTACACCTCAGGGACTGCTACATTACATTTCTTCAATGGGATTAGAAGCCTACAAAACACTAGGAACAGCTTTAAAAAATTTTCTTACATTATCAGTGTCTGTGTCTTCTTGTGGAAGATCGTTTAGAAAACTTAAATTAATTAAATCTTACCTACGATCAAAAATATCTCAAGACAGGATATCAAATCTAGCGATACTTTCAAATGAAAATGACGTTGCTTCATCTTTAGATTATAATGATTTAATAACCGACTTTGCAGCAATTAAGACCAAGAAATTTACTTATTAAAATGTCTCGTTTTAAATATTTGATTAAATATTAAAAATTAATATTAAGTGTTTATTAATAGAAAACAGAACCATTAACCTCCAATGGTAAGTGATTATATTTTATTACTTTTAATGTAGTCTTTGTTTAACTTTATGTTGCTTTAGGATGTTGTTTTGACGATACCCTTTAGACCTACAAGGAATTTGCATGTTTATTAGAACATTTTTATGTTATACATTTTTTATATTACTACATTTTTATAGTCTACATTTGTTACTAATAAATGTATACAACTGAATGCCGCTAATATTATAATATGTAATTTCTTAATTTTGTCTTAACAGATGTTCTTAAGACGTTTGCTGGACGTGCTTTCATACAAAACTCTACACATTTGCATTTATTAAGTACTTTTTTCACTGGATGGGCCTTCATTTTGTCCCCTTTTAATTGTGAAGGCGAGGCAGCCGGCGATCTCCTTGCCCCGGGCGCCAAAAAGCCTAGCTACGCCACTGGCCATTGGTAAAAGAGACGTGGGTTCAGGATGAGATGGGTGCCGGAACATGTTTATATAACCTAATTCTTGAAGAGGAGGAGGAGGAGGAGGAGGAGGAGGAGGAGGAGGAGGAGGAGGAGGAGGAGGAGGAGGAGAAGAAGAAGAAGAAGAAGAAGAAGAAGAAGAAGAAGAATTTCATATCGTATACGACTCTATGCTGTACATGGTATCTCTGAAGAAAAAATTCCTTCATTTATTTTAATTTCAAGTGGGATACAACATTTAGTCGATACTTAAAAGTCGGTGGGTTTACGTATTGGAGGAAAGCGATGCGTCGTATGGTATTTTCTCACGATACCGCACAAGCTGGTACTGTCCGGCAAGGCAAGCACGCAGACTGGGCTACAACCGGTATCCAATAAATCATAGTTTTTATTCCCAGTCTGACTGTTGTTTATATTAACAATAGACATTGGTAGTCGTGTTGCGACAATGCCGGCTGCAACAATCCAGTTGTGACAACAATCTTAATCGGCGTATTTTATACGAGCGCGGAATAGCATAAATACATGTTGTTGCACTTAAGGTAAAGTAAAGGTGGCGTAACCGTCTAAATCTAAACTGAACAGCAAAGTCTTAAAAAAAATATGAACAGACTTCAATGTTTAAACGGTTCGTACGCGATTTAATTCATGACGTTCTCGATTGTGATGTGAGAGGGCTTGGATTCGGGACCCCCGGAATAATGTAACGGTCGTGAGACAGTCAGGTGGAGTTGACATCTGCGCATTCTGTTAGATAAGGCTATAAACACTGTTGTGGCAATTAATTTCTGCGTTGGAATTAGTGCAAAAATTTCTTTAATTGTAATACGAGGATTGTTCAATAGAAACACGTTTGATCTGCGCAGCCGTGACTTCGTCCCCACGGCAACGGAATTCATTTGTTTATATTGCCGTGGCCTAAAAGCCCGGCAAATAATGTTTCCAATTATGTGGACCCCAGCCGTGAAAGCTTAAGAAAGCCTAAGGATATTTTCTTTACAATAGAGTAGGAATAATAAGGTAAACAACACGAATATTATTTTATATAAATAATTGTACCGATAATAAATAATAATTCTTATTTATTATGAAAAAGACAGCGCCGCATGTTTTTATTATGGCAGGCAGTAGTTTTGGAAGAAAAACGTCCAAAGCGGACACCGGCCTTAACACACGATAAACAGAGCGAAAACCAAAAATCAAACTGCGGTTATAAGAAACTAAGGATATTAGAGCGAGTCTTGAGTGGAAGAACTCAACGAGGCTTATACTCACTATAAGGTGAAAAGGGGGCTGACGATAAGCAGTGTGTTGCCTCACAGTATTTATAGTAGTAAACGACTACTAAGCTACACAACGAGTAAAATTAACGACTCTCTATAGTGAGAGGGGGGAGAAAAAAACAAGGGAGGGGATGAGGGATGGTGAGAGAGAGAGAGAGAGAGAGAGAGAGAGAGAGAGAGAGAGAGAGAGATAGAGAGAGAGAGAGAGAGAGACAGAAGCAGACTATATACTTCTAACTATTTATAAGCGCTCGTCTGACAGTCACAAACATGACAACGTCAAAGTCTCGCTGACGCCGTCCCACAAATTATCTTCCGTTTTAATTTAAATTAAATTTATTCAAACACGTCCTCTGTCTTGTGTTTTTTTACATTCTTTTCTTCAGCGTAACCACGATTACTTTTTTACACACAGAGCGTTTAAATAAAATGCAATTAAGTCTACGAATCGGCCGTATATTGTTTTAAATAAATATTAATAGTCAATTATCGTGTAATACATACTGCGATTATCCTGTCCATCACGTTCAGAGACGTTTTTAGTTTCGTACTGTGTGGAGAAATTTCTCACAAAAAGTTCGCACACAAAACCCTAAACACGTTTTTCGTTCGTATTTGCATATCAGGTTTCGATATAAAATGTTTCATAACTGTGCTGATGAAGCACCACCGTATTACTGAGTTCCGAATACTTGAGATTCAACTGCTAATTTTCAATATCAGAACTGGAATTTTGATAGTCTAAAGAATTTAAAAAAGACACGAAAACACGAAAAAAATGTTTCCAATCAAATTAAATATTTGAACATAATGTGCAAGAACTTGACTAAACTAATGAGCAAAGGCAAGAAAAATTAACTAAAAGTAAAGAAAAGGGGCAAACTAATGAAGTAAACTTGAAACTTTATAGTTTAAAAGTAAGCAATAGGCCTACGTAAGGTTTTCACGAGCGGCGTCAAGTGGGTAACTAGCTATTAGGGCGTAGTCCACACCTGCAGCTACGAACACACGTTCGGCCTCTCCGTACTTAACTTTTGCCACAGTACTGTGTTTAACTGGTGAAGATTCCCAGTTTACGAATCGTTTTTACACTGAAGGTGGCCTCCAGCGGAGAGGGCGAAACGTCTGTTCATAGCGTCAGGAGTGGACCATAACCGAAAAGCCCGGAGACAAGTCAGTTACATTATAGTAAAGTTAAAAGTCCCATATAAAGACGAAAATTAAAGAATGTGCCATCGATTTTATTTCATAGGACCGGGCTGCTTCTGAGTACCTCAATTCTGTTGTTAATAACTTCTTGCGCACAATTGAAATGACTGGAGATAAATTAGAAAGCGGCTGAAATGAGATTTCTCAGGCACGTGGTAGGGTATACTCTCCATTATCATAGAAGAAACACAGGAATTGAATACTATGAGTATACTCGACAGGATCGCACAGTATCGGCTGAATTGGTGCGAACATCTATGCCGAATGGTTGACTTTGCCTCATCCCCAAACAACTCTGGAACTATAAGCCGAGGGGACGGAGAGGTGTGGGACGTCCGAGGAAGCGCTGGAGTGACCAGATCTAATCTTTTCCTATTTGAGACTGGAACAAACCATTTTTGGTTTAATCCGTGAAGATGATGATGATGATGATGATGATAAATTAGGCTTATGATTTCTAAAGGGTCAGGCAGCCGAAATGAAATTTCTAAGAGGGACGCAACGTTGTTCTCTCTTGGGTCGGAGAAGGGACGAGGATATTAGACGCGATAGATGGTGTGAACACTTGAATCGCATGCCTGATATCCGTCTACCTGCGGCCGCCTTGGGTTATCACCCTACTGGGAAGAGAGGAGTCGGTAGACCGAGAAGGAGATGGGTTCCGGAACACTAAGGCCTAGTCCTTGGCGTGGTGGTGGTGGTGATGATGATGATTTCTAAAGGGAGAGATTTTCAGTTCTATGTAAAACTGTTATCAATAACGGAACTGTCGAATTAATAACGGAGTTCCATATTAGAAGACAACAGGTGGTTTCACAGGGAGAGTTGAAAGATGTTCAGATAATATGAGATTAGCAACCGACAGCAAAAAAAAAAATAAAATAAATAAAAATAATAATAGGACTACCTACTTACTTTCGTGTAGAGATGGATTGAAAAAGAAGAAGACAAATAATAATAATAATAATAATAATAATAATAAGAAGAAGAAGAACAAGAATGCAAAGAGAAAAGAGATGGGTGAGAGTGGAAAATGGGCGTGAAAGTGAAGAAGAGCGAGTGGGACGTGAAGAAGCCGAAGGAGAAGAACACGTTATTTCTGAGCTGGGTGTGGTTTTCTGACGGAGGGTGTACGGTGCGTGTGTTTACAAAACAAAACATAAATCTTTCGTCAGATTAAGGTACTGTACTGGTATTGTTTCCACGCGCGGATTTGTTGGATGTCTCAGTAACCTATGCCGCTGTCAACGAATACCGAACAACAGTAATTACAAACACAGACACACACACACGTGACATAGATGGAAACTTAATTAGTACGTAGATGCGTACAATATAGAGGAGTGTCCGCCGTCAGCCCACATCAGCGCGCTCATAGTCTCAGCGACAAAGAATTGATAATACTAATATTTTTTTTTTATATAGAGGGGGAAAATGCTTTATGCACCGTCAGAGGAGGCCGTGCTTCCTCTGGTGTGTGGGACTCTCACCCACTAAAAACCCACCTCTAATTCAGACGTTCATACCCATCCTGGAACCACTTAGTGTATTATTTCAGGATGAAGCCTATTGGGCACTTATCGGGTTCCTTCGAGTTGTTCCTCATCTTCTACTGCCCGTTGGGTGTCAAGTTGGGCCTGTCTTCTTTTTTCTAGTGGGAACCACTGGATAAATGCATTAATGCGGTCCCATTCCGCCTTACCACGAAGCATAAGCGCAACTACACTATCGGGCGTAAATTCCCCGAGCTCCATTTCCAGTACCATCCTCTGTCTTGCGAATCTCCAGCACTTGAAAAACGTCTGCGAGGCATCTTCATGGGGAGAGTCTCCGTATTGGCATGCTGGACTTTGCAACTTTCCCATTCTATGGAGGTAGGCATTAAAACTGCCGTGGCCACTGAGCAACTGGGTAAGATGGTAGTTGACCTCACCGTGTTGGCGGTCGATCCATTCCTTCAAGTTTAGTATGAGCCTTGCGGTCCATCTTCCGCAAGTCATAATAATAATAATAATAGGTTTGGTTTTTAATAACTAGCGAAGCGACACAGCTAACGGGGTAAACATTTTCACAGGCGTGCGGTCTGGTAAATGCGGGTTCGTGTTATAGCGCCGTCAGAAATCGAATCCAGAGATCCAAAGAATAGTAACCACGGAACCAACCTCCTGTGCTACAAAGATCTCAGTTTTATTAACATATATTTTACTTCCATGTTCCGTAAGGAAATGGGAGTATGGTGATGGCGAAAAAAAGTGTTCAAGATAAGGGCTGATACTGATTGTACTACCCTCAAAACGTGAAGAAAAGTTACTTTCCGAAAAGTGTCTGTGTGTCTATGTGTATAATTTTTTCTATGGAGAACGGTAGCTGTCGCAAATTCAAACATAATCAAATAATTTTTTTACATGTGTGCCCGAGTTGTAGAGGACTCAAGGCGTATTGATTTTGGTGAAGATCGGTTAAGGGGAAGGGGTAGTTTACCTGCAACGTTTTACGTTTTAACAAGAGTAAAGTACAGTACTTAATTTTGATAAATAAAGTATCCTGAAATGAAGGTCATAATAATCCACTGTAGAAAGGTAGATGAAATATCTATAAATGAAAAGGGTAGTTGAAAGGGGAGGGGTAATTTTCTATAATTGAAAATGATAGTTGAAGGGGGAGGGGATAATTTTTTATATGTGTACTACGTTATCGGCAACAAAGAAGTAGTTTGTTGTTAAAATTCCTTCCAGGGCTGTTTGGCCGTTGTCCAATGTTTTCTGCAAAACCAGACGTTCGCCAGTGCCATCGACTGCCATCATCAGTGAAAATCGAGTGCGTTAACGTGAGGTGGTATACGTTAGTGACCACAGTACTGTGGTTAAGGCAAGAAGCAAGAAGTAGAAAGAAGTGGTTCTGATGGAAATATTTCATTTCGGAAATGATTTTAAATATAAATCTTAGAACATTGAAGTCATGAATGGTTCTCCATATCGATATTTTTTTAAGAGGCAGGGAAATGGATTTACGCACGAAGTATGGGACTTCCGTCTCAAGTGGACTACCCACTAAAACCCCTCCTCTGTCGATCAAGGGACCGTAAGTTAACCGTTAACCGTTAAGGGACTCTGTTAGCGGTTGTCTCATAGGAACACGTAAGTACTTTTTTTTGAAAAGTCACAAAGGTGAAATTAAATACACTATCGAAGAGAGTGTTTCCCGTCTTCGCTCGAAACGTATCTAATGGACGGATACTGGGGATATTCCTTGCTTTTCCTGGGAAGCCGACGTTTGGACAAGAAAAAAGACATAGGATGAACGAATTGATAAGCTTAAGACCAGTTATCACACTAGTGCAGACTAAGCAGTTTTCCTGAGCTCAAAAGGCCCTCATCATTAAGTCCGCTGAGGAGGTCTGCTGCCACTGAGCATCAAGTAGGCAACGGCCTACAACGTGCATTCAATAACAATAATAATAATAATACAGTAGAGGATCGATTATCCGAACATCCATTAACCGGACAATCTATTAACCGAACTCAATAAAAAGTACAATTATGTGGTGTACTGTACAGTAATGTATTGGACACGTGTAGACGTATTGGATATTTGTTGAACATAAAAAATTGTATACTATAAATTATTACAGTACTGTACAGTAATAAATAAACGCTGTAGTTATACAGACTTACAATCGATAAACAAAGAATTGGCTAAAGGTGGACGAAGCCGATTCCGGTTTTTAGTTATTAACCGATGAAGAGGTAGGTGAGTCATTAAATGAACGTAATGAAAACGAAACCGATTCAGATGAAGACGGCGAGAATGCTACTAATACAAAACCAACGACAACAGCAAAAACTTTTGACGCACTTGAGATTATTTTAAAGTGTGCCGAAACAGAAGACAAGATAGATTGTATTCAGCTTATGAATCTTAAACGATTTCAGTCTTTAGCAGCGAGAAAACGGGGTTTCGGTTTGAAGCAGACAGCGATAGAACAACTCTTCAAAAAAGTATAAATCCATGGTACTGTATGTTTTGTTTTGTTTTTTAATTTTTAGTTAATTTTATAGTACAGTGTTTGTCATTAAACTCTAGTATTGTTTAAATTAACTTTTGGTTTTTATTAATTACACGCAGTTTTAATTCAGTGATTTTTAGTCTTAGTAATACATTACAGTACAGTATACAGGTTGCTGTAATTATATACAGTATGTTAGAAATGATTTTGTAATAAAAATCTTTGTTTTTTTAAAAAGAAATAATGTTTTCAATTTACGATCTATTATCCGAAATATCGATTATCTGAACGGCCCTCGTCTCGAGAGGTTGGGATAATCGATGCTCTACTGTAATAATAATAATAATAATTATTATTATTAATGAAAGTAATGGTGATAACAGTAAAATATTAAATTGTTTATAACGACGCTAATAACAATACAGCACTGTGTAGTAATTAGCCGATTAATAATAAGGATCACGTACAATACAGTGGGATATCGACGGCCTGTCTACAACGAACTGTAATACTGTACATGTCAACGTGAACTTGATAACGACATTATCTCAGTCTAACCTAACCATTAGAACTGAACACAACGTATCGGTAAAACTAATTTTTCTGTCATTAACACGCGAGTAACGTTAACACCATTTTCGCCAGCGTGCAATTAGAATTTGGCCAAAAAACGAACGCCCGAAATTTTCACTCGTGTTCGTTGGCATTTTCAATTGACCTTGTATATACCAATTTGGAAAATTATTCGTATGGATGCGTCTCATCTCATCAACTACGATGCATCGCCGGGAATATAGGCTATAAGTCCCTGTGTAGTTTGAAGACTGCAGTGAAACGTCTTAGGTACTCGATTTCGAATAGCAACAACTCGATGTCTAAGTGGTAATAACACTTAAAAATAAAAACATTGAAATAAAGAACGGAGAGAGAGAGAGAGAGAGAGAGAGAGAGAGAGAGAGCGCTGAATGCAACAACGAAGTGGTAAACGAGTTTTACGCACTGGGGTCCTCACGGTCGCGTCGTTGATTTTCAACTTTCACTGACCCTCCCGCCCGAGCCTGAGCCTAAGCGAGGAATGCAGTCGGGTACTGGCATCATCAGTACGCCCACGGAATCGGTCTCTGCGACTCCGACACTGACACTGTCTACGTCATAACCGTGCTGACAGCCACATTCAGACGCTTTGATTTGCTGGTGAAGCATAAACTCATACTGATAGGTAGTTTTATTAGCGTCTACGAAACACGGAGCGGATAATGCTCGCTCGAATAGTGAATGTCAGATTGAACTGTGACGAGGAATCGAATCCATGGTTACAAAAATCACTATTTCTGTTTACAGTGCCTGCTCTAGTAGAAGGCCAGAACATTAAACGTGGCAACGTTGCGTCTGAGGCCTATAAACATAGTGTACGTAAACAAAACGGAAGGCAAGCTTTAGTTCCATTAAAAGATTTGTGTTGTCCAGTGTTCTTATAGCGTACCGGTACCTTTGTGAGGAGTCTCAGTGTCTCGTTATTGTGCACATAAACACAGCATTGACCTATTGTTTGTTCCTAACGAGACGACTTGAACACGACAGTACCTGCAGTTAACGGCACACAGTAGTCAATGTTAAAGCAACGCATAGGCCTACTCTGTGTACGCAGCATGCTTATATTACTTATACTATTGAAGGTATTGATTTTGTAACAAACAGAATTATCACTGTTGCACACCACTATAGAAACATTATTCCTATTATTTTTATACAACGTTAGTTTTTGAAAAGAATGCGCGCGCGCGCGCGCACACACACACACACACAAGGAATGTGTTAGAAGTTAGAAAAATATGTATGCCTAACTGTACAGATGGGGGTGACGGGGCTCGGAGGTTGGGAAGGGACATTTGACTTATAGCTTGTTTGCGGGGGTGTGTGTGGACAGTGGTGCGGGTGGGGGGGGGTGAAGAGTTTGTTTTATTTCTGTTGTTATTTCCTATCTGACGATGAACTGAGAAGCTTGAAAGCGCTAATCGGAATAATTTTTCTATAGTGGTGTGCAACAGTGATAATTCTGTTTGTGATTATAACCACTAACACAACTTTCTTAATTAAACTATTGATTTTGTAAGCTAACACATGACAACAATTTTTAATTCTGAAAATATGAAGATTGTCTTTCGAGTTTTTCACAGGACGCGTTTAATCCTCGCTTTCCAGATACTGTAGGATACACTACGAGGGTCAGTTGAAAAGTTCGCGGAGCGACATCTATACCTTAGCTGTAGAACTAAAAATTTTCGGGTGTTACAAGATTAATACTTCATGTAAACATCTGTTAATTTCCAAATCTATCTGTCAGTTTTATCATTTTTTAACAGTTATTCAAAATTTACGTATCACGGCAGTTTCGAAAAATGAATAAAATCAAGAATTCTTTGTTGAAAAGGTCTAGCCCCAATGGAAAGTCACAACGAAATGGGTTAAAAAAAGGTTGTACTTACAAAAATAATGGTTTGTAAGTGGACATTAGAGTTTAATCGTGGTCGTACGAGTACTGATCCCCGTAGTGGACGCCCAAAAAGTGCAACAACTCCAAATGCGGCGCCCAAATTGGACAAAGTTTTTTCATACCAATTCTTGATTAAAATCCGATACATACGCTCACGTAAGGCGCCTGTTGATCTCAGTAATGTCAGCCACTCTCAGTCGCCGTTCTTTCAATACTGCGTGTGAAACTTTTTTAATGATAACCGGAGTTGTTGCACTTTTCAGGCGCCCATTGCAGGGATTATTTTCAGTGCTCATTCAAACTCGAATGCCTAGTTACAAATATTGTTTTTGAAAGCGCAGCATTTCTTAACACATTTACCATTTCGTTGTGAGTTTCCATTGGCGGTAAACCTGTTTAACAAATAATTAAGTCAAGCAAGATTTTTGATTTTGGCAATTTTTTTAAACACGCGTGACATGTAAATTACAAACTGCCGATAAACAGTGAATAGATTGACAGATAGATTTGTAAATTAACAGGTGTTTACACGAAGTATGAATCTCACAACTCACGAAAAATTTAAGTTCTACCGCGGGGCTGTAGATGTCTTCAACAGTCCCTCGTACGTACGGTAGTCGTTTCTCACCAACAAGCGGTGGCAGTTGGCATATGTATGCAACATTAATGCGTATGAAAGGCAGATTGGTAATTGTATGGAAGTAAGTGTACGGGATTCGATCAAAAAATTAGTGCAGTATAGGATGAGCTGTCATTGACTTGCGTTTTTGTCACATTAACTGGAAGACAGGTGCAGCCTTTGCGCTACGTGACGAACGCTTTCCATAACAGAAATGTTTAACGATCACTGTTATAACCAGATACTGGGCTGAGTTTTTGAACTATAGAGTTCGTAAGGCGTCAACAGAGTTGGACGGGTTGTTAGACCGTGGTGTAGGCCTATCGTTTGTGTTTACTGACGTTTCGGCCCCACCATCGGAGGCCATCTTCAGTGTTGGACGGCCTAACAGATCGGCAATTAATGTTTCCAACTTATTTAATGCGATGTCTGTTTATTTGAAACATGATACCTTGATTTATATAGTATACTACTGTTACATAATCCGAAACAAGTGTTACTCCATTACGGAACGTTGTTCTACTCTATTCCCGCAGCTGTAATGCGTACGTGACGTTTGACACGCGAGGCAGTATTACGTAATGCGGAACGTCTCGTGGGTTCGATGGTGTCGTTCTAGAAGCTTCTTGACTAGCCCAACGGTGTGTGTTTCTGCCATGGCCGCGCTTAAGTATTCTCTACAATTTTCACGTGTTTGTTAAAGACGCATATTATGGAACACTGCAGACTATAAATAGCCCATACCTGCCGCTTAGAGTTCAGTGTTATGTCGGGCGATTTACACAGTGCGTCGCAAGTGGTGTATTAATGAAAAGTGATCACAGCGCGGAATACTTTATATTTGGCATGTGGACAAATCTAACTCGAATTATTGTACAAGCTGATTATAAACTGTTTGTGATAATTAAAGCTGGTTTTTAGTGACTTCATTGGTGTCTTGTAATTTGTTTTCCACTGTACCGTACGACGATCAGTGACACCGTCGTAACACTATGATATACTCCCTTCGAAGTACGTGTATTCTTAATCGCAGATAACACGCTATTACGCCAACATTGTTTCCGTCTTCAAAACATTTCGCGAGTAGGTATAGCATTGAGTTCTCTCAGCTATTTTTGTTTTCGTCTTCAACACCTGAGAAACGTAGTTCTTTCACGGTACTTTTCGTTACTTGCAAGACAAAAGATCGCATTGGGATTTTCAGGCTAACACGGAGGTTGCGGTGTCATTACGAGGTTGTTTGTTACAGGTGCGTTATGATGCATTATTAGGGCGCAATTTCTATACATTATCATTCGAGCTTTGCACAAGCGACGTGATATATCCTAATAAGTACTCTTTATTTACCGTTGTAGTTAGTGACGAATATTCATGAAATCAAAACCAAAATCTTCATCTCACTGTCAGCATCTTCAACTCATTCATGATTGCCTTTGAAGCTTTCGTTCATTAATTAATTATCCGTTCACTCTTATATGAATCTTAATTCTTTATAGCATAATCTCTCTTACTCCAAATACATATGAGCAACCATTTACACGTTGAATCGGTTCACTCGCCACTCGACGCTGAAGTTGTCCCACGACACACCCATTTTTTAACGTAAGAGGCCTAATCAAAAGTAACTGTTCGATAAAGATCTAATAAAACTGGCTATTTTCTAAGAGTGTTAACATTTAAAATATGAACTTACGGCACGGCTCAGGTATAATGTTGGTCACGCCCAATTATTTCTAAAATTCACCTAAGGACTTGTAAATGTTTTTTATCCTGCGCTGTACCACCCAACATATAGACTATCTTAAGATACCTTTACAAAACATTACCAAAAGTTATAAAGACTCTTACATTCATCTTTATATGCTTTCTGTGTAGTTTCAGGTTGTTTCTGTCCATAAAATCAGTATACTTTCAAAGTCATACAAAACCTTTTCACAATATTTTTTAACACGAAAACTTGAGTTACAAATATTAGCACATATTTGGTCTATTAGCATACAAACTTGCCTGTTGGTCTGAAAATTAAACTATTAGGCTATGAGCCTAATTAAGTAGGCCTAATACTATCTACATAGCACCTTCCCTTTCTTTGTTTACTGCAACAGACACTACCTTACCTTAGAGGATTAATCTTTATTTTCGGCGTTACTTTTTTTATGTTTGGCGATTGATTTAAACTATTTTTCATAATAGACCTAATAGTCTGATGTATTTACGTTATCAACTTGTTTCATAAAAAATAATATTCTATACGCCTATAATAAACATCTGAATAAATCTTTAATGTAGGCTATAGACCTATCACGAACGAACGCCTTCTATAGCTACGCGCTATAGGCCTATTACTATATTTACGAACTATCGTTACGAATCAAATTTAAAGGAATGCACAAAACGCACAGATTAAATTAATTATATAAGCCGGATTCGTTTCGACTTATACCCTTACATTAGAAGACCAACAGCGCTCTGCGTGAGACTACAGGAGGTAACTTCAACAGATAATGTAATGACAATGTAGCCAATATTGATTATCTCATCATCATCACCACTCCAAGGATTAGGCCCTAGACTTGTTCAGGAAACCATCTCCTCCTCGGTCTACCGACAGCTCTCTTCCCAGTTGAGAGACAACCCAAGGCAGCCTCGGCTAGACGGATATGAGGCATGCGGTTCAAGTGTTCACACCATCTCCTTCTGTGGTCTTCAATCTTCCGGTGCAACGTACAGTGTTTAATTCGCGTCTAATACTCTGCTTCTTTTTCCGATCCAGGAGTGAACAACTTTAATTACTCTTAGAAATTTCATTTCAGCTTCATCTGTACGTCCCTTTTACACAGAGTCCATGTCTCACTAGCATACAGGAATGTGAGGACAACCACAGTTTTGTAAAATATCATTCGGGTATCTTTCCGTTTTTTATTTTTCAGGTACCTGTGAATCTATATGAATGTTGATTATCTGAAAACTTAAACCTCCCTCCCGTTCACAATTACTCCACATAACCCTACGCATATAAAACACTTGAGCTTTTTTAAGTGAAACTGCTGTAACCGTTTGTCTGTTTAATAAACACAATTCCATCTCATCGGCTGGCGTTATAGCACTACAGTGTAGTCCTTCTTTCCTTATACGATTTACATGAGTGAGTCAGTCACACCCCTCCGCCGCTCCGTGACAAGCAAGAGTCATTCGTCCCGCCCCTCTACGGCTGAATTCCCACGCGTGCTTTTGCCCTTTGATGTGATCGTCCCGTTGAGACGAAATCGTCACCCCTTTCCCACTCACCGTTTTGAATTATTAACATTTAGCGCGTAATGTAGCAGCAGAATTATGTTGTGCACTTTACCATCGACATGCGCGCGAAGTAAACGTTTTGAATTTTACGACACAAAGCAAACGAAGGCGTAAGGCGTCTAACATGAACGGCACGTCTGAAATCATCCCATATATTTTTCACCACCATTTTCTTTTAAGAGAGTTGTGATTGATATCGCGCATTATAAATATCAAAGATACACGTTTCAAAAATCTGTGTTTACATTTACACTTCGGGTGCATACAGAATCCAACGTGTTTGGTTAATGAGACAAAGTCGATAAGACTGCAACCGTGATAACACTATTTAATGACAGTCAATTTTAGGTGTTAAAAAACAAATTGTACGAGGCTCACGTCCATATACTGTGTTGATGGGTGTCCTTCGTGCAGAAAGATTCAGAAATAGTGACTTCTGGGACGAGTTGAACACCTTTAGCATGTATTATACAATAGGGGAAGATAAAAAACATCTGGAGCTACTCAATGAGCTGTGACTTTTATCCCAGAAAAATCCAATTATTAAACCAGATGACGTTCTGAAAGTTCTGGTATTGTAACAGTCAATCTGCTTAATACACGAAGTGGAAGAAGAAGAAGAAGAAGAAGAAGAAGAAGAAGAAGAAGAAGAAGAAGAAGAAGAAGGGTGGGAAAATAATACGTAGGCTTTTGCTTCGAATTCCTGTCATTCTGGAGACTATGATGGTTGGTATGTATTATGTATGGCTTGAAATAGTAAAAGTCGTTTTACGAAGTCTGTCAAAAAATTTGCCGTCCGCATGAAAACGGTATTCTGCTGAGACGTTAGACTGTCCAAAGTGTCGGACCCGGTTACTATTTAGTCGTCACTGACCGCGCACTGAAATCACAACTCCGTGAAATCTTATCACGACACCAATTTGTTGCCACCACCCCGTCTGACCCGACATGTGTCTGTCTGTCTGCCTGCCTGTCTGGCCTCTCTCTCTCTCTCTCTCTCTCTCTCTCTCTCTCTCTCTCTCTCTCTCTCTCTCTCTCTGTGTGTGTGTGTGTGTGTGTGTGTGTGTGTGTGTGTGTGTGTGTGTGTGTGTGTGTGTGTAGAGAGAGAGATAGAGAGAGAACTCTACCTCCTTGTCTGTCCCCCCACACGCGTGGTAGCCTGGTTACTAAATTCGTTAGTTTACACTCTTCGGAGATAGCTTCTAAAATACGTAATTTGGTTTTGCTTGAACGATTCCCATCAATATGTCACACAGCGTCTGGCAAATTAATCTCTACATTTCTACAGCGGGCGAAACTAATGAGGTGTATATTTTTTTTTCTACAGACCGATTAATTCTACACGTTTCTTGTGCAGTGCTATTTTACCCAGAGCAATATCGCTGACATGTATGTGCATGTGTCTTCATCCGCACATGTTTAAGAGATCTTTTGCAAAGAGAATGCAACACACAGCCAAAGACTTAGTCACAATTTCATTAAAAACGTCAAAGACATCTTAATTATATTGTTACAACAGTCTCACTGATCGTCGTATGGTACAGTGGAAAACAAAATACAAGACAGCAATGAAACCACTAAACACCAGCTTTAATTGTTCACAAATACTGTTTATAATCAACTTGCACAATAATCCAAGCGAATCTGTCCACACGCAATAGTAATGTCAGTTAATAGAGTCCCGCACAACTATGACACTTCGCCACAATACATCGAACCTCACTAGAATAAATCGCCACTTAAACTCACCGTGTAATCGCCCGACGTATACTGAACTAAGGGGCAGGTGTGGGCTATTTGTAGTCTGCAGGGTTCATCATCACTATCTTCAACAAGGATTAAACCAAAAATGGTTTGTTCCGGTCCCAAGCAGGTGGTCACTCGGACGCTTCTCGGACGTCCCACATCTCTCTGTTCTTTCGGCTTATAATGGTTTGTTCCGGTCCCAAGCAGGTGGTCACTCTGACGCTTCTCGGACGTCCCACATCTCTCTGTTCTTTCGGCTTATAATGGTTTGTTCCGGTCCCAAGCAGGTGGTCACTCTGACGCTTTTCGGACGTCCCACATCTCCCTGTTCTTTCGGCTTATAATGGTTTGTTCCGGTCCCAAGCAGGTGGTCACTCTGACGCTTCTCGGACGTCCCACATCTCTCTGTTCTTTCGGCTTATAATGGTTTGTTCCGGTCCCAAGCAGGTGGTCACTCTGACGCTTCTCGGACGTCCCACATCTCTCTGTTCTTTCGGCTTATAATGGTTTGTTCCGGTCCCAAGCAGGTGGTCACTCTGACGCTTCTCGGACGTCCCACATCTCTCTGTTCTTTCGGCTTATAATGGTTTGTTCCGGTCTCAAGCAGGTGGTCACTCTGACGCTTCTCGGACGCCCCACATCTCTCTGTTCTTTCGGCTTATAATGGTTTGTTCCGGTCCCAAGCAGGTGGTCACTCTGACGTTTCTCGGACGTCCCACATCTCTCTGTTCTTTCGGCTTATAATGGTTTGTTCCGGTCCCAAGCAGGTGGTCACTCTGACGCTTCTCGGACGTCCCACATCTCTCTGTACTTTCGGCTTATAATGGTTTGTTCCGGTCCCAAGCAGGTGGTCACTCTGACGCTTCGCGGACGTCCCACATCTCTCTGTTCTTTCGGCTTATAATGGTTTGTTCCGGTCCCAAGCAGGTGGTCACTCTGACGCTTCTCGGACGTCCCACATCTCTCTGTTCTTTCGGCTTATAATGGTTTGTTCCGGTCCCAAGCAGGTGGTCACTCTGACGCTTCTCGGACGTCCCACATCTCTCTGTCCTTTCGGCTTATAATGGTTTGTTCCGGTCCCAAGCAGGTGGTCACTCTGACGCTTCTCGGACGTCCCACATCTCTCTGTTCTTTCGGCTTATAATGGTTTGTTCCGGTCCCAAGCAGGTGGTCACTCTGACGCTTCTCGGACGTCCCACATCTCTCTGTTCTTTCGGCTTATAATGGTTTGTTCCGGTCCCAAGCAGGTGGTCACTCTGACGCTTCTCGGACGTCCCACATCTCTCTGTACTTTCGGCTTATAATGGTTTGTTCCGGTCCCAAGCAGGTGGTCACTCTGACGCTTCGCGGACGTCCCACATCTCTCTGTTCTTTCGGCTTATAATGGTTTGTTCCGGTCCCAAGCAGGTGGTCACTCTGACGCTTCTCGGACGTCCCACATCTCTCTGTTCTTTCGGCTTATAATGGTTTGTTCCGGTCCCAAGCAGGTGGTCACTCTGACGCTTCTCGGACGTCCCACATCTCTCTGTACTTTCGGCTTATAATGGTTTGTTCCGGTCCCAAGCAGGTGGTCACTCTGACGCTTCTCGGACGTCCCACATCTCTCTGTTCTTTCGGCTTATAATGGTTTGTTCCGGTCCCAAGCAGGTGGTCACTCTGACGCTTCTCGGACGTCCCACATCTCTCTGTTCTTTCGGCTTATAATGGTTTGTTCCGGTCCCAAGCAGGTGGTCACTCTGACGCTTCTCGGACGTCCCACATCTCTCTGTTCTTTCGGCTTATAATGGTTTGTTCCGGTCCCAAGCAGGTGGTCACTCTGACGCTTCTCGGACGTCCCACATCTCTCTGTTCTTTCGGCTTATAATGGTTTGTTCCGGTCCCAAGCAGGTGGTCACTCTGACGCTTCGCGGACGTCCCACATCTCTCTGTTCTTTCGGCTTATAATGGTTTGTTCCGGTCCCAAGCAGGTGGTCACTCTGACGCTTCTCGGACGTCCCACATCTCTCTGTTCTTTCGGCTTATAATGGTTTGTTCCGGTCCCAAGCAGGTGGTCACTCTGACGCTTCTCGGACGTCCCACATCTCTCTGTTCTTTCGGCTTATAATGGTTTGTTCCGGTCCCAAGCAGGTGGTCACTCTGACGCTTCTCGGACGTCCCACATCTCTTTGTTCTTTCGGCTTATAATGGTTTGTTCCGGTCCCAAGCAGGTGGTCACTCTGACGCTTCGCGGACGTCCCACATCTCTCTGTACTTTCGGCTTATAATGGTTTGTTCCGGTCCCAAGCAGGTGGTCACTCTGACGCTTCTCGGACGTCCCACATCTCTCTGTTCTTTCGGCTTATAATGGTTTGTTCCGGTCCCAAGCAGGTGGTCACTCTGACGCTTCTCGGACGCCCCACATCTCTCTGTTCTTTCGGCTTATAATGGTTTGTTCCGGTCCCAAGCAGGTGGTCACTCTGACGCTTCTCGGACGTCCCACATCTCTCTGTTCTTTCGGCTTATAATGGTTTGTTCCGGTCCCAAGCAGGTGGTCACTCTGACGCTTCTCGGACGTCCCACATCTCTCTGTTCTTTCGGCTTATAATGGTTTGTTCCGGTCCCAAGCAGGTGGTCACTCTGACGCTTCTCGGACGTCCCACATCTCTCTGTTCTTATTTGTTCCGGTCCCAAGCAGGTGGTCACTCTATTGCTTTCTCCGTATACATTTTGAAAAAGCATGGGTGATAGACAGCATCCCTGGCGTAAACCTTTGGTAACTTGAAACCCTGGTGACAAATTCTTTCTTATATTATTCCTACTTTTAATTATACCATCTTACAAAATAATACAATCTAAAGAAGTAATACAACCTTTTTTCAGATATAGTTCTCATTAAATATTTTATTTTATTTTTTAAATTAAATACGTAACCACGAAGACGCATATATAGTAAGAAACTCCGCTTTTATGTTTCATACAGGACTTATTTATTTTAACACCAAATGTTTCTCCTATTGTGACGAATTTATTAAAAAAAATAAAATAAATAAAATAAATAAAAAGGAGGGAGATTTATATTTAAATTAAAATCGCACCTTTAAACAAAGTTCAATCCCTAAGGTAAAACAGAAATAATAATAAATAAAGAGCTTAAAACCAAGAGGAATGCGAGTATAAAGGTAAGGAAACACCCTTTAATTATTAATCATGCTTAGACATGCGGAAACCGGCATCAACACACAGAATAACCCGTAAATAAAACTAATAAAAGTAGGAAATTACCACTCGATATAAAAAACATAAAGGTATACATTAATTAATTACGAAGTAAAACCGTACCGTACCGAATACCGTAGTATAATTAAATATGTCAAAGATTAAACCGGTAGATATTAATCGGAATGTGGAACTACTTTTATGGTGAAGCGTAAACGACGCGAAGTTACTTTACCTGCCCCAATAAACAAACCCCACTTGCAATGGAGCGCTTACGCCGTAAGCTGCGCACAGCGGTAATGTGCACCGATGACAATATTGTGGTTTTTCCAAGTGAATAATCTCAGTTAATTATATATATTGTAACGTTACATAACCCATGCCCAAATATGATAACACGCTCACCATCGATAAAACCAGTAATCACCCCATTCTAAAATTCAGAAATGGGTATTATGTACCAAGCTATAAAAAAACTTTGTACTACAAAACACTGTAAACAATATAATAAAAGTGCAGTGTATCAAGTGAAATATAGTGTACTTGGTGAGAGTGTAAACTTTTAAAAAGAGCATCTCACAGATTTATACTGGAGATGAAAAACTATATTAATATTGTAGCAGTGGACTATATTGCTGCTGACAAGTTTTGTATTTTTTGTATTTTGTGTAATTTTGTATTGTGTAGGCCACAAAGGTTTTGTACCTAGGAATAATCTTTGTGTTTAATATAATGATTTTGTTTAAATATAAGATAACCCAGGGTTAAATATAAAATAATAGCAAGATGGCATAGGAAAAATAGTTTAGAGTAAGGATTCATTAAGTAAATAATAAATCATATATAAATCAAATTAAAAGGGATTATTTTATAAAATACCGATGTACAAGTTTAAGGAAAAATATAAGGAAAAACTTTAAATAAATAAATTCGATTATAAATAAAATCTAAAAAGGATTATTTTTATAAAAAGAAGAAATAAATTTATAATAATTAATAATAGCCTATATACTAAAAAGTATATAGATTCACCAATAAAAAACCATAAAAATTTCTTGGTTACTACGAGTAACCAACTAACAAGATTGAATTTAATTGTTAAAACGATTTGGAAGTGAACGTTTTGAAAAGTGTAATGCCTATAAAAATTTGAGAAATTAACGAATACCATTTGGAATAAGTAGTGCAAAATTAATAAAATTGACAAGTGATGTCCACTGCATATTAGAACTCCTTCGAGTAGAACCATTCACGCCCTTAATTTGATGAAACTTTGAAAAATCAAACTACGAGATCCAGGCCTAGTCTACAGAACGTCGACATTTTGGTGAGATCGTTACCAAGTAAAATTTAACTAAATTACATCTCAACTATAACTTCATAACACTAGAAACAGCACCATATCTTTAAACACTTCAGGAAAAGAGGTGAAAACAAACTTTATTATTTTAGTTAACCAAAAAACCAGCAGAACGGATTCCTGTGAATTGCTAGCCGCCATTAAATAAATGTCGTGTTTTTAGTGAAGAAACATAATCTGCGCTCTGGCGGATAACCAAGGAACTACATAATCTCAATACTACAAATTATAAAAAATTAATTTATGTAAAGCTTGGTATTAACCAATATTCATTTCTGACCGTCTCATAGTACAAAGAACTCAAAAATAACCCTGGGAAATTAATAAATTCTTTCTTTATTGTTTTTTGAAATAAAAAATAAAAATATTTGTTATACATTATATGTTTAAAAAAATAAGATCGAACTAATGTTGTGTTGTCAGTAAGAATCGATTATAAAGATAAAACAAAAATTTGCTAAATAAATCCAATGAATACTTTGTTGTTTGAATAAAAATGTGTATTATTTTCAGTAGATGGTAGTTGGTTACAGATTGTCTGGAGACAGAGAAGAGAACGGACAACCAGAAAATATTACATATCATTTGGGGTTAATTTAACCTCAAATGTGTTTGTAAATGTCACAATCAGCTGGTCTCATGAGCGGAGAAATTTAAATTAATTAATCGTATGCCAAGAGAGTAATTCTCTTTGCACTCTCTCTCCTAACTACGGTCAAACAACGGTATTGAATTCACCCAAATAAAATCTAGGGGAAATATTTGCATAATCACACACACTCGATTTTTGGAAACATTGAACATAAATTATAACAAATTCTGTGACTCTCATTAAAGCGAGATTTTCGAAGAGCATAAATAGACGATAAGAAACCTTTTTAGGAAACGTATACTTTAAGACTCTGAGAGTTTACCCGCGAGACGTTACAAGATGACGCTAACAACGTGGGGCAAATAAAACTTAGAGTTAATTAACAAAAAAGTACGTCTATAAGACCCCTAGATTTTTACCCGCGAGACGTTACAATATATATATATATATATATATATATTATAACATTGCCAAACCCTGATCATATTTGATATCAATAAGTATGTAAAAAATGCCAAGAAATAATATATTTTAATAAATAAATAATAACGAGAACGAAAGTAGTAAATATAATTAAGAGTGAAGGAGGAAGAATAGTAAGCCAAAGGTGATTATTAAATAAGAAATACAAACTAGACTGACAGACAAATGACATTGACCCAACCCCAGAGATTGGCCAGATATCAACCAAAATAAAGCGAGACAAGATGGAAGTGAAGGAGAAGAAAAATGAATTTAAATAATGGAACAAACCAACTACAAAGAAAATAAAATGAACCAAGGTGATAAAACACAGACAAATAATGTAGAAGAGGGAAGGGGGAGATGATACCATCCAATATCATAAAGGAAACGAAACCGGTGAATAACCAATATAAAAAGAAATGTTAATATTATCTGTGTGACAAATATGACCCATAATTAATAAAAACCCATTAAATAAAAATACACTAACCCACGAATTAGTAGTATATGTAAGTAAGAAATCTAGAAAGAGACATGAACTCATTAGATACAAATAAAATTTTTAAAGATAGTGAGATAGTGAGAAATATAATGAAAATAATTAAGTGACAAAGAGAAATAATAATAGGGTTTACCCGCCAATAAACGTGTAAAATAAAAGTGATAACAGTGAAAGTGATGTGTGAAAAAGCATATTGTAAGCAATAGTGTAATTAAAAAGATAGTGATAGATAAGTAAACACTCAATGAATCAATGGTGGACCAATGAAAGATTTAAGAGTGGAATTGTAAAAAATTATATAGTTAAGGGTAATTAGAGATAGTATTTAGATTAGAAATAGGTAAAGAATACAATATAATTCAGGGGAGAAAGACCAGGTAAAATAAACTATTTGTGTTAACATGGGATGTAGAAAAGTAGTAGTAAAGATTTAAGTAATTAAATATATAGTTAGTAAATACCCTATGTTATGAGGGAAATTAAGTTAAATAAGTTTACAAGAAGTAATGATGTTTATTACTCAGAATAGTAGCAAAGAAGGAAATTAATGTTAAAAACAACAGTTAATAATAACTTGTAAAGAATTGTTTGTTTCAATTATGAAGAGGATATGGCTGGAGGGAACTTACAGTCCATAGGCCTAAGTGTTATATTTTAAGTATTAAGACATAAAAAATAATCCTGACATATGATCAGAACAAAAAACAAACTCAAGACACAACAACCACTAAACAAATCAATTATAACAACAGAACAAAAACTTTGTAATGAGATGAAATATAATTAGAATAATTTAAATAGAAATAATCAATGGCTACTAAGGCCTAGGAAATGTATAACTGTCAATAACAAATAATTGCAAACTGTATAAAAACAACCAGGAGATTAAGAAATTCAAGGCAAGTAAATAGCCGAGAATAATTTATAAATCAGTTTAAAGAAAAAATATTAGAATAAGAACTTAGTTTAAAGGAGAAATGTAAATACCAAATATTAACAGATTTGTACAAACATTGATATTTCATAAAACCATACATTATGGGATACCAAATTAATTTTTGAAAGGAAATAATAACAGTGGTGATAATATTTAATATGTAGGGAAGAGGACAGAAGAATATAATCAATAAGAAGATATGCAGTTATTTTGAATAAAAATTCAAAATTTGATAACAATAGACTACTTCAGAATTAACCAATCGGGATTAATTGGTTACTATGACAACAGTCGTTTGGTGTCTAATTACCGTTAGATTTCTTTACTCGTTATATGACGCTTTCGTTGAATAGACGCTAGTTTTAGAATGACCAAAATTGTCAATTAAAACATCAAAAATCTCAAAAGAAGTTACTAGCAAGTGAATCCCAAGAAGGAAGACGATGACTGGAACAACATAACTAATGTCGAGGCCGCATTAAAAAAAAAAGAAAATAAAATCCTGCCGATTAACTTGGAAAAGGTGCCCGAAGTCCCGAATCAATGCAAATTAAAGATGATTGCAGCATAACTCCTTAATACCAGATCGAATGAGTTTGTCCTGCCTACTGAAGTGATAAGTACCTATTAAATTACCCAAATTTATAAATAAACTCACGTTAATTATTTCTCACTAAAGGTCGAAATCTCACTAAACTGAACATAATTACTTTCAAAGATTAAAAAGAATACTAAGTCACTGAAAATTTATAAATTGGCAAAGATAACCTGTTGTTAATTCCCAATAACTTGTAAATACTTTTACTACACTACACTAAACAAATTATACCTACACAATATGTTATTTAAGTTTAACTGATGTAAGGGTGTGTATTTTTATTGTTTTAAACATTTGTAATCCTTTTAACGTAATCTCAAGAACCTGTGACAAACGAACACTAATCATTTTGTGTATAATTTCCAACAGACGCCATTACTGAAAGTCTGTTTATCAGTTCAGATATCGATTTGTCAAACCCTGTAGAGTTGTCTCATATATAACCGGAGCATTTGTATTAAAAAGGGAAATATAATTTGTAATAAATGAATAACTAATCATTAATAGCAAAATAAATAAGTGTTGAGTGTAACCACGGTGTTATAATTTCATTAGGAGGTGGACAATAATTTATGTACATTTTAGCAGACAAGTAGTGTTGACGACTAGCGATTACACAGCCCACGCAACGAACTACTGGTCGCTACAGACGGCCTAGGCTGGCGGAAATATTTGAATTATTCAAACCGCCTGAGCAGCGCTGGTCATACACATTTGAATTTTATTTTAATTGTTTTAATAAAACAATTTGGCGCCACCGGGAATTTCACACCCCTAGTGAACAACAGGTAAGAACATCGAGACCTGGTTATTCGTACGTTCGCAACGGACGAAATCTGCGGAAGTTGCATGCATTTGAACTACGGATAGAGAAGACACGTTACACCCATTACACACAAATTGTACATTATTTACATTTTACAGAGTAAAACGGTAGCCGTACACACGACTCCTTTACAAATTGGCTTCCATCGCGGGGCTTGAACGAAGACGAGGACGTCACGATACGTTACAAATTGACGTATCCAACGTGTGGCAGAATAACACGACAGTGACCACACAGTAACTTTACAAATTGGCGACCAACCGGTGGAGCTAGAGGAGAGAGAAATACGAAATTCTAGAGGCGATTACGAAAGGTTACAATATGCACACCAGAGGATTGTCGAAAAAATTGGCAAAGGAGAAGGAGAGGGAAGAAAACAGAGGGGAAGAAGAGGAAGGAACACCGATTGAAGAAGTGGAAACAGTAATAACCACAACAGAACCAAGCCAAGACGAAGAAATGGAACCACAGGCTGGAGATAGGGGGGAAGCCACAGGAGGAATGGATTTACAAAAATTATGGGAATTAATTAAAGGAGACTCTAAGAAAAATAAGGAAGAATTAGATAAAAAATTTGAATCAATAAACCAAAATTTTAAGAAACAGGAGGAGAAATTCGACGGCATGAAGAAAGAAACCAATGAAAATTTCAAGAAACAGGAGGACAATTTTCAGAAGCAGAAGGAAGAATTGAGACAAACCATTAACAAAAATAATGAAACCCTCCAACAACAGCTGAAGGAAATCAATGAAAAAACGAAGGAAGAGATGAAGCAGCAGATGGCACACCAATTAATGGAGTACCGAGAAGAAGCAAAGCAGCAGATTACGGAAATCAATGACAAATTAGAGGAGACTTTGGAGAAGCTAGAAAAAACCAACGAAAATGTTTCTGAAGTCCGTGAGGAGGTAATCAATAAAATAAACAACCTCGAAGGAGAAACCAAAAGGAGAATTGAGGAATGTCACGAAGAAACAACCATAAGGTGGGAACAAGTGAACCAGGACATGCATCAAGTCCGGGAAGAGAATCAGAAGGAGACAGCGGTGGTAAGAACAGACCTGGGAGAAAGAATGGAAGGAGTGTACAGCAATTTAAATAAAATCGACAGTAAGGTGGACAAAAATAAACAAAAAATTGAAGAGATACATAGACGAGAAGAGTTATTACAGGAAGAAGTGAACGCCAGGCGTGACCGATCATGTAACCACAACTAAATATTTAACAATGACAATAGAGATACAATAAATTTCCGCAACTATAAGCGCAACCCGATGGAGTTTTTGAAAAGAGTAGAAGAACTGATAATAAAGAACCGCAAAACACGATGGACAGCTGTGAGGGGAATGCTAGATGACATGTTTAAGGAAACATATGACAACTGGTGGACCGCTACACGACCAGACATCCAGAGCATCCAAGAATTTAAAACCCAATTCAAAGCAAAGTACTGGTCAGAGTCAACCCAGAACATGGTCCGTAACAATTTAAGTAACGGAAGGTATGAAAACCAAAACGGATAAACATTAACCTCATACTTTCTAGGAAAAATCTGCATGGTCAGGAATTTGGAACCACGCATTCCGGAAGAGTGTTTAGTAATACAATTATCGTACCACTATGACGATGCGATCCAGAAAGCCCGTATGTATAGTCAAGTCAAGACAATTCAGGACATGGCTAGTTTATTAGAGAGCCATGAACACGAATGGCAATACCGTAAGAACAGATTCACGAGTTTCCGGAATAGTAGACCAAATGAAGGGCCATCTCCACCAAACCAACAGGGTGACAATAAGCCACCACTAAACAACACAAATAACTACCAACGAAATCAACGTGGGAATAATGCACCCAGGAACTATCACCCAAACAATAACAATAATGGCAATTTCAGAAACGATTACAGAGGAAATCAACAACGGAACGGTCCTAATAATTATTACCGTCCAGGAAACGGTAACAACAACAACAACAACAACAACAACCGAGGATACCGACCGCAAGTGAATTATGTGAGATGTCAAGCACGGCGTAGTACAGTAAGAAATCATTCTCAGGCAAATAACCGACGAACGTACTATAACCAGGTACCAAACACAAGAGTCCACACCTTCGAGGAAAACATCAGGAATGATGGGAATGACACGAACCACCAACAGGAACCATCAACGAGCCAACCAATAAACACGAATGAAAGCAGAAACAATGAGGCTAGCCCTCATTTAAACGAATAAGGTCGGTGAGAACTGTGAACAGCCCATCACTGGACCAATCTCTTGGGGAATATAAGACGACAACAGACAAGAAGATCACCATAATATGTACTAACTATTTAAAAAATATAAGGGACGATTTAATCGAAGAAAATGATAACATGATGCCCATTAGAAACAGTGAAATAGTGTATGTGAGTGCCCAAATAAATGGAATTCTATCAACCATAATGATCGATACAGGGTCTAATGTCTCTCTGATCGACCAAATAGAATTAAATAGACTACAGCAAGGAAGTAGTGTACCCATATCAACCCTGCCCATAAACAATATAACTATCATTGGTGCTACCGGCCGACTAAATAAAACCGTCCGGAAACAAGTATCCTTGGAACTTAATAGCAAAGGTATAATAGTAACTATGCCATTTCTTGTTGCCAGCGGCCTACCTTTCTCATTACTTGTTGGGTGTGATGTACTCAGACAACACTCTGCCATAATTAACCTGCGGCAGGGAGAAGTATCACTAACCACAGAACAAGGAATATGGTCAGCCGATATAGTGAATGGTGGCAACTTACCATTGATAACAAACCACTATAACATGATCCAAAGCAATTATTGCCGACAATCACCTGAAAGAATATTGACAGATTGGAAGAATGAAGAATTATGGTCAAGCAAGCTGGATGAGATCAGAGACTTCCAACGAGAAGAACAAGATCCACAGATTAGTGTGCAACAGTCAGAGGAACTCATAAGTATATACAACAGATATAAACACATTTTTTCTGACGCCCCAGGCAAAGTAAAGAACTATCAATGCCGAATACGATTTAAAGAACCCGTTGACTTCAAGAAAAAATCATATCCCATTGCTTACTCACAAAGAAATGCAGTGAGGGCAGAAATCAATCAGATGATGGAAGACGATATCATCGAATTAAGTCAATCACCTTATACAAGTCCAATAGTGGCGATACCAAAAAGGACGGAAAGGTGAGAATCTGCCTCGATGCAAGAGAGATTAATAAAATGATAGTGAACGATAGAACATCACCGGGTGAAATAGAAGAAATCCTTAAGAAGTTTCACGGTATAAAATACATCAGCTCATGGGACACCATATGTGGCTATTGGCAGGTGGAGCTACATCCGAACAGTAGACAATACTTAGCATTCCTGTTCGATGGGAGGAACTATCAGTTCAAAAGACTGCCATTTGGACTGATAAATTCGGTCGCAGTATTTGTTAAGTGTATGGACCAACTACTGGGACAAGATGTACTGAATTTTACCACCGCGTACGTAGATGACCTGCTAATAACATCATCAAATTGGCAAGAGCACTGTGTTAGAGTGGAAACCGTACTAAAAAAGTTATCAGATAATCACGTAACTCTTAAGCTGGACAAGTCAAAGTTTATAGCCCGAAAAATACAATTTCTAGGATTCAATCTAGCAGAGGAAGGCATATCTCCTTCGTCAGAAAAAGTTGAGGCGATACAACGATTCCCCACACCAAAAAACAAAAAACAACTTCAATCTTTCCTGGGAATCTGCAACTATTATCGTAAATTTCAAGATAATTATTCCAAACTAACAGCAAAATTCAAAAAACAATTATCAGTTAAGGATAAGTGGACTTGGGGGTCCGAACAAGATGAAGTATTTAACCAAATAAAAGAAAAGTTTTTGAACACCGTGATCTTACATCATCCAGACTTCAAAAAGCCATTCTTCATGAACTGTGATGCGAGTGATGTCAGTGTAGGTGCGGTTTTATACCAAGAAGATGAGAAGGGACAACATATGGTTATTAGTTTTGCAAGTAGAATTTGAAATGTATGCGAACGAAATTATCACGTCACGGAAAAAGAACTACTTAGTGTCGTGTTCGCCTGCAACAAATTTAGGACTTACATTCTGGGATACGATATAACAGTGAGAAGTGACCATAGATCCATTTCATTCCTTAAGCAGTGTAAACTCAGCCACGGAAGATTAACTCGATGGATATTGTTGCTACAGGAATATCACATAAACTGGGAGTACATCCCAGGGAAGAAAAACATAGCTGCGGACATATTATCCCGTATCAACGTCCAGCAACAAACTTTCGAGGGTAAGAAAGAACAATTAGTTAAGGTGTATAACATTATCAAAAACAGAGTAGATCTAGAAAAAATAACCCAAGAAATAAGAAGATGTCAAACTGTGGATCCAAAAATAATGAGTATCCGGGAGAGAATGTTAAAAGAAGAAGAGACCATTCTACAATATTATAAAATACATAACAACTTGCTATTTATTAAAAACAATCCTGCAATCGGAGAATGGAAACTAATAATACCATCTACGGTGGAGGAACAATTGATACTAGACTACCACATTAGATACGGCCATATGGGGGCTGTAAAAGTGATAAAAGCTTTAGAGGAACAAGTTTACATCAAAAATATTTATCGTAAGGTAAACAAAACTATTCAAAAATGTGATATTTGCCAAAAGGTAAAATGCAATAATTCAAAAAAGGAAGGTATGATGATACCTATAACATCAAGTCAGAAATTAGAAAGGGTATTCCTTGATATATGTGGTCCATTTCCTCGCAGTGGAGGAAGACACAGATACAAATTTATAATCATCATGGTTTGACCACTTCACCAAATATACAAAGTTGTACTCCATTAACCGTGCAACAAGAAAGAAAATAATTGAGATTATCTTAACCAAATTTATACCTGAAGTGGGAAAACCGACGGCCATAATAACAGCCCATGGAACCCAATTTAAGGGAAATTTCTGGAAAAATAAGCTCTGGGAACATAATATTAAAACTTACAAAACATCCGTTTATCACCCCAGCAGCAACCCAGCTGAGAGAGTACTCAGAGAAGTGGGTCGAATACTGAGAACCTACTGCCACGATAAACAAAAAGAATGGCACAATTACGTGAAATCCACTGAAGAATTTATAAACTTAGCTTACCACAACTTTACGGAAGCTACACCATACACAATGATGTTTGAGCGGCCACCGCCTAGAGAGATAACTGATATGATCCAATTCCCCACCAACACCGAATATCAATTCGAGAAAAGAAGATTCTACAACAGAATAGCCGAAAAGGTAGAGCAACAAAAGAATAAATACGCTAAGAACCAGAAAAAGACTATTAAGTACGATGTAGGAGAAAGGGTACTCTTAAAAAACAGAGAATTACCCAGCTCCATAGAAGGCATCACTAGAAAGTTACTATTATTATACGTGGGACCATACACTATAACAAGAGACAAGGGCAATAACACTTATGAGATCACTCACCCAGTCACTAAAAAAATAAAGGGTGTATACAATCAAGCCTCAATTAAGAAATATTATGACAATCAACAATGACTGAAAAAAAACTTAAAGTAAAAAAACCAACGAAAATACTTTAAATAAAGAAAAACAACGTGACAAACGAACAAGTTTGCCAATATCATAAAGAAAAGATTTCTAAAGAATGTCAAAATTCCAAAACATTTGTAAGTACAGCTTACACTAATCATTAGAGAAACCATTATGATGAATAAAAATTGTAAAAAATCAAAAAAGATATGTAAGAAAAGCTTACCCAAATATCTCGATAATATTTTAGAACAATTAAAAATGGAGAGATAAAAGTTACAAGGCATCCATATAAAGTAAGAGCAACCAACTTACTACAATATTTAAATAAAAAATAATAATATAGGAGTGTAGTTACAAAACATTCCTACAAAATAAGATTAAATTACCATAATATTTAGCCAAAAAATGAGGCATAAAAGGCAAAACATACTATAAAGGAATAAGCTACAAAAAATTCCTAACTAGTAAGAAGCAATAACTTACTATGATGTTTAAAAATTATGAAAAAAAAAATTATGAAAAAAAGAAATATCAATCAAAATGATCAACTTCCACAACTATTTAGAAAGAGGGGAAGTAAAATTACCCAAACCAATGATCAAAAAACTAAATAAACGAAATAAACATTCTAAGAGTTATAATGTGAGATGAGATGAAACAAAGAGTAATTAAAAATGAATAAAGATGCGAATTGTATCAATAAAAAACAATGCTTCAAATATTATCAAGTAGTATCTATAAAGAAAGATGAAACAATATATGACTCGAACTGAGCAATAATGAAGTATAAAAGTAAAAGATTCCCAACAAATATTATGATTATGATTATTATTATTATTATTATTTTGAGTCACGAGATGACTGCATTTAAGAATTATTGATTGAGATTGTCTGTTGAATGAAACCAGCAATCATTTTACTGAGCAGGGATGATGTTCCCCTGATCTCAGTATAAGAGTAGTTTTGAACGACGGAGTTAGTTAAGCAAATAGAGCCCATCCGAATCGATTGAAACTACAAGGTAGAGATAGTTAGGGAAATTAAGATTTATGGGGAATAAGTTATAATAAAAAATCAATAAGCCAGTTCGCAATATGAGAAAATAATGAAGAAAAGACTAAGAAGAATGGAAATAAAAGATACAGAATTAATCATAAAAAATGAATGAGAAGCAGGAGAATTTGAAAAAAAAATGATACGATACAATTGATAATTTCATCAAACTTAGAATCACGTTTTATAAAATGATCAATTTTGGTGGAAGGGCATTATATAACATTGCCAAACCCTGATCATATTTGATATCAATAAGTATGTAAAAAATGCCAAGAAATAATATATTTTAATAAATAAATAATAACGAGAACGAAAGTAGTAAATATAATTAAGAGTGAAGGAGGAAGAATAGTAAGCCAAAGGTGATTATTAAATAAGAAATACAAACTAGACTGACAGACAAATGACATTGACCCAACCCCAGAGATTGGCCAGATATCAACCAAAATAAAGCGAGACAAGATGGAAGTGAAGGAGAAGAAAAATGAATTTAAATAATGGAACAAACCAACTACAAAGAAAATAAAATGAACCAAGGTGATAAAACACAGACAAATAATGTAGAAGAGGGAAGGGGGAGATGATACCATCCAATATCATAAAGGAAACGAAACCGGTGAATAACCAATATAAAAAGAAATGTTAATATTATCTATGTGACAAATATGACCCCATAATTAATAAAAACCCATTAAATAAAAATACACTAACCCACGAATTAGTAGTATATGTAAGTAAGAAATCTAGAAAGAGACATGAACTCATTAGACACAAATAAAATTTTTAAAGATAGTGAGATAGTGAGAAATATAATGAATATAATTAAGTGACAAAGAGAAATAATAATAGGGTTTACCCGCCAATAAACGTGTAAAATAAAAGTGATAACAGTGAAAGTGATGTGTGAAAAAGCATATTGTAAGCAATAGTGTAATTAAAAAGATAGTGATAGATAAGTAAACACTCAATGAATCAATGGTGGACCAATGAAAGATTTAAGAGTGGAATTGTAAAAAATTATATAGTTAAGGGTAATTAGAGATAGTATTTAGATTAGAAATAGGTAAAGAATACAATATTATTCAGGGGAGAAAGACCAGGTAAAATAAACTATTTGTGTTAACATGGGATGTAGAAAAGTAGTAGTAAAGATTTAAGTAATTAAATATATAGTTAGTAAATACCCTATGTTATGAGGGAAATTAAGTTAAATAAGTTTACAAGAAGTAATGATGTTTATTACTCAGAATAGTAGCAAAGAAGGAAATTAATGTTAAAAACAACAGTTAATAATAACTTGTAAAGAATTGTTTGTTTCAATTATGAAGAGGATATGGCTGGAGGGAACTTACAGTCCATAGGCCTAAGTGTTATATTTTAAGTATTAAGACATAAAAAATAATCCTGACATATGATCAGAACAAAAAACAAACTCAAGACACAACAACCACTAAACAAATCAATTATAACAACAGAACAAAAACTTTGTAATGAGATGAAATATAATTAGAATAATTTAAATAGAAATAATCAATGGCTACTAAGGCCTAGGAAATGTATAACTGTCAATAACAAATAATTGCAAACTGTATAAAAACAACCAGGAGATTAAGAAATTCAAGGCAAGTAAATAGCCGAGAATAATTTATAAATCAGTTTAAAGAAAAAATATTAGAATAAGAACTTAGTTTAAAGGAGAAATGTAAATACCAAATATTAACAGATTTGTACAAACATTGATATTTCATAAAACCATACATTATGGGATACCAAATTAATCTTTGAAAGGAAATAATAACAGTGGTGATAATATTTAATATGTAGGGAAGAGGACAGAAGAATATAATCAATAAGAAGATATGCAGTTATTTTGAATAAAAATTCAAAATTTGATAACAATAGACTACTTCAGAATTAACCAATCGGGATTAATTGGTTACTATGACAACAGTCGTTTGGTGTCTAATTACCGTTAGATTTCTTTACTCGTTATATGACGCTTTCGTTGAATAGACGCTAGTTTTAGAATGACCAAAATTGTCAATTAAAACATCAAAAATCTCAAAAGAAGTTACTAGCAAGTGAATCCCAAGAAGGAAGACGATGACTGGAACAATATAACTAATGTCGAGGCCGCATTAAAGAAAAAAGAAAATAAAATACTGCCGATTAACTTGGAAAAGGTGCCCGAAGTCCCGAATCAATGCAAATTAAAGATGATTGCAGCATAACTCCTTAATACCAGATCGAATGAGTTTGTCCTGCCTACTGAAGTGATAAGTACCTATTAAATTACCCAAATTTATAAATAAACTCACGTTAATTATTTCTCACTAAAGGTCGAAATCTCACTAAACTGAACATAATTACTTTCAAAGATTAAAAAGAATACTAAGTCACTGAAAATTTATAAATTGGTAAAGATAACCTGTTGTTAATTCCCAATAACTTGTAAACACTTTTACTACACTACTAAACAAATTATACCTACACAATATGTTATTTAAGTTTAACTGATGTAAGGGTGTGTATTTTTATTGTTTTAAACATTTGTAATCCTTTTAACGTAATCTCAAGAACCTGTGACAAACGAACACTAATCATTTTGTGTATAATTTCCAACAGACGCCATTACTGAAAGTCTGTTTATCAGTTCAGATATCGATTTGTCAAACCCTGTAGAGTTGTCTCATATATAACCGGAGCATTTGTATTAAAAAGGGAAATATAATTTGTAATAAATGAATAACTAATCATTAATAGCAAAATAAATAAGTGTTGAGTGTAACCACGGTGTTATAATTTCATTAGGAGGTGGACAATAATTTATGTACATTTTAGCAGACAAGTAGTGTTGACGACTAGCGATTACACAGCCCACGCAACGAACTACTGGTCGCTACAGACGGCCTAGGCTGGCGGAAATATTTGAATTATTCAAACCGCCTGAGCAGCGCTGGTCATACACATTTGAATTTTATTTTAATTGTTTTAATAAAACAATTTGGCGCCACCGGGAATTTCACACCCCTAGTGAACAACAGGTAAGAACATCGAGACCTGGTTATTCGTACGTTCGCAACGGACGAAATCTGCGGAAGTTGCATGCATTTGAACTACGGATAGAGAAGACACGTTACACCCATTACACACAAATTGTACATTATTTACATTTTACAGAGTAAAACGGTAGCCGTACACACGACTCCTTTACAAATTGGCTTCCATCGCGGGGCTTGAACGAAGACGAGGACGTCACGATACGTTACAAATTGACGTATCCAACGTGTGGCAGAATAACACGACAGTGACCACACAGTAACTTTACAATATATATATTGTAGCGTGACAGATAATCCACACAAATGCATTACTCAATGATCATTAATAAAGCTCTAATATATGGAATATCCAGATGAGAATCAATTAAAATGCACAATATTAAAATATATTCACAAGAAAGGTTGAATAAAGAAAATTTCTGCAAATAATATAATATAATACAAATTTAAAAACCCAGAAGACTAAAAATGATAATAACAAAATTACCCAGGTAAGATAGAAGCAGGCAATTAATATACCCCGTCAAAGAAACCAGACCAGAAGAAACAAAGGCATACACGGCGAAAAACTACAGAAGAAGGAAGAATAGTCAAAACTACCACTACTGAAGAAGGAAGAAAGAAGAACAATCAAAGCTACTGAAGAAAGAAGAATAATTAAAACTAGAGAAGAAAGAAGAATAACCAAAACCACTGAAGAAAGAAGAACAACCAAATCTACTACAACTGAAGACAGAAGAAAGAAGAACAATCAAAGCTACTGAAGACAGAAGAAAGAAGAATAATTAAAACTAGAGAAGAAAGAAGAACTAATTAAAACTACTGAAGAAAGAAGAAAGAAGAATAATTAAAACCAAAGGAGAAAGAAGGCTAATTAAAACTACTACTACAGAAGAAGGAAGAAAGAAGAACAATCAAAGCTACTGAAGACAGAAGAAAGAAGAATAATTAAAACCAAAGAAGAAAGAAGACTAATTAAAACTAAAGAAGAAAGAAGAATAATTAAAATCAAGGAAGAAAGAAGACTAATTAAAACTACTACTACAGAAGAAGGAAGAAAGAAGAACAATCAAAGCTACTGAAGAAAGAAGAAAGAAGAATAATTAAAACTACTACTACTGAAGAAAGAAGAAAGAAGACTAATTAAAAGTACTGAAGAAAAAAGAAAGAAGAACAATCAAAGCTACTGAAGAGAGAAGAAGGAAGAAAACCAAAACTACTACTACTGAAGAAGGAAGAAAGAAGAATAATCCAAAACCAAATCTACTGAAGAAGGAAGAAAGAAGAATAATTAAGACGACCCATATAAAACAAAAACCCCATTGGGATAGAACCCCAAAAAACCCCAAAATCAATGAATGTCCAAAGAGAAAGTATAACACCCTAAAAAACCATATCACTGTAAAACTGACAAAAAACTAAAAGTGTTAGTAGTATTACATATAAGTGCATTCAAAAAGTTATTGTTTAGTTTGTATAAACAAATCTTCACAGTTCCCCCATGGTTGAATATTTCATGTTAAAAACTAGAGAAAGACTAGTAAATATATTGATAATTCACCATAGACAAGTGCAAGTGATCAAATTATAAATAATAAACTTTAAAAAGGTGCATGAGTTACAGTACAAAGCAATAAACTTTAAGTTTTATGAACAGTGTCTACTTTGATAATGAAATAGTAATGTTACTAATAAAAAGCTACTAAAGCTGTATGAACATTCCATAGAATGGAATATAACTTAGATAGCCAGGGTTATACTTAAAGAGAGGGCATAAATCTTGTAAAATGGGGAATTACAAAACAAATTGTTAATGTTGAGTAGTAAAGGATGATAACCATTATATGTGACCAGGATGTCAGATTCCTATTACATATAGTAAATAGATACGTAAGGATTATCCATAAGAAATGTTAGTGTTATAATTTGTTATTTTATTGTTCATTTTAATCTAGGAATGACATATCTAAAATTAGATACCATTCCAATGTTATAGAATATTTTTTATTTATGTTATTAGGTAATATACTAAGCAATGTTATTCAGAACACTAGTTTTGATATAGAGAGATGTTATATGTTAATTATATAATCAATAATTTATGTTATACCAGTCAGAGAAGGATATAAAATAACTACATTAATAAAACATTTGGAAATTAGCCACACATCAGATCTAGGCCAAAGAATAAATTTAAGCTGCAGAATAATTAACAAACCTAGTCTTATAAACCAGATAAAATGACAATATTTAGGCAAGATAAACTCAACATATTAAATACTATGTAAATAAGGCTTTCTAGAGATATGGTCATTATATGAGTAAAATTATTTAATTGTCTAATAAAATAACATTAAAACTGAAATAGATTCACTGACACTATCCTAGGGGGAGTCATATACAAATGAATTATATTAAAAAACCATCATTAGTATACTAAATTGCAATAAAATAAGTGAGAATTGATAATTATACAAATTTCAGATTTAATAGAATAATAATTATGTTAGGGAAAATGGCTATTATTTACATAGAAGACAGGAAGTATAATTTTAGGCCTACCTCCCAAAAATTATAAGAAATATAATTTTCAGATAAAACTTTGTAATACTAACTTAATTACTATCAAAATAAGTAGAATAGAATAGTGAAAACGAATATGTATTTTATATTTCAAACAGTTAACTAATAACGAATTTATTTTATGAGCATAATGTACATTTTTAAAGTGTGTCGGAAGTTATGGCAATTTGAAACAATGTATGAGATATATTATATAGGCTAAGATTTTCATGAGACGAAGGAAATACAGACAGTTCATTATTATACCTCGAAGAGAGCACTTCATGTGAATATTTGATAGAACCAACCTTTAATGGCCGTTATGTTATCACGGAGTTCGGAATCATTTTATGTAAAACTAAATTTTTAACTATTTTAATGAAAGTGAAGTGGCGAAGTTGACCCATGAACTACATAACACCTATAAACGAAATCACATATAACTAATTAAATGAAATAACACTGAAATCGCACTAAACACCAAGTGAAAATTCGAGGTTAACTGACACGCATAAACACCAGTAGATATACCCATTTAACAACATTTTTACACAAAGTGAACTATTCCATGATACACCAGTGACAATAAACTATACCCCAGAAGATCATATACAGTTGCGAAGAACATTTAACCGAAGAAAGGCCATATTATCTCAACAAGTACTTTGTTTACATTAGAAGCTATCAACGCGCATGCGTCAGGCGGCCATTTTGATCCAGTTTCGTCACCGTAATAAGACACGACTAGACTGCTTTCTGGTTTGAACAAAATTATATATAAACTGTTATTATTAATAATTACCATTACATTGTTTAAATATAAGACATTTCTTGAATTGTAAGTGTTATACTTTCATGTCCCTGACCTTCTCTGGCTTTTTATATAAATAACCGTTCAAAGAACCTGTTTAAATAATACAACTGTAAAACTTCTAATATCGACCGACCCTGAGCGAGTCGATATGGCTTTGTAACCTCGATTAATTAATCGACCAACTTTATTATTGTGTTTAATAAACGTTTTGTTTGTTTTTTGGTAAATTGAAGTTGATTTCGCTTATAAAAGGACATAATCATTAATTAACCAAGAAAACTAGATAATCTTTAAAGGCAGTATATGCGAAACTACAACATTTCAAGAGTAAGAAGAAGAGAGCCGTTTTTCGCCTAACTTGAAGTTAATTGGATTATCTTTTTAACAAATTTACCGAACAGAAATTTATTACCAAATTAAACACCATACTATTATAATTATAATTACGATCAACAACCTCAATTTATTCCTAAATATTAAGCACATAAATACACCGAAAATATTTTTTCCGAAATTATTTTTTTTTATAAATATAAATTTTAAATTTATATTTTATTTCAATTTGCTACCACAGCAAAATACACTGAGTTTATTTGATAATAAAAAAGAACCAGGAACTTTACCAAATAGACGATTCCCAGAGCGGAACGTCACTACTACACATACACACCATAAAAATTATCCTGGGTAATATTATACCAGAACACTATACAATTACAGTTATAGTATGGTTTTATTACAAAAGTGAAGATCAACAGTGAGAGCACAACGAAGACTAGAAGACATTAGCTACGTTACTACACACATTATAAATTAAGCTATATTTTGCAATATCGTTTTATTACAAAATCGACTAGCACAACCAGTGGGGCTTACAGGAGAGCACAATTAACATACATCGATATTTATTTTATTATTACCACCACTCACAGTTTTATTACAATATATATATATATATATGCACTCTGTACACTCTTAACCGAAGTGTATCGTTAAATAGTTGGATCGCGACGCAGAGATAAATATGTTGAAAGCTAGTAAAAGAATAACTAAATTGTGCGCCGATGACATCTCTACCAAATCTTAAATAAGAAAATTATGTAATTAATACAGTACTAGGACCCTAAGGTGAGATTCAACTAATAAATAATCATGTAAAGTGAAGACCAGTGAAACAAACTTTTGCATTAATTATTCTAACAACGAAATATTACTACCAGTCATCTAAGAGGAGAGTACCAGACCCAGAATTTTGGAAAAAGGTAACGCGCGACATTGCAAGCAGTGTATTCACCATATATCGTCAGGACAAGAAACAAAGAAAACCTTGTTAGATATAAACACATGTCAGAGCACAGAGTCTGAAGAATATAAAAGCATGAGAGAGGTAGAGGGAACAGTGTGTCTACAATGTACGCACTGTTATGCCGCGAGCAAGGCACGTTTTGACTACAAGCTCTGATTGTTGGACAACAATAATAGTGCGCTAGAGGCGAACTCTGTCGGTGACAGGTGTAAGGGGATTCTCTACAATACAGTTAGCAACCACTCTGGACGAAACTATTGGCTGAAATACTAAATAACGCAACTCAGACTAATAACACGCCTACTGTGACCACAATTGGCCAAAAAGCTCGTTACAGTAAATGCTGTGACTTACAGTAATTTGCCGCGCGGACACTGTTATTGTGAAAAAAATATTCGGGTATCGATCTTTTACTTCAACCTTCGAGTGGTTCTATAGCCCTAGTGAGACACTACGTTTCCGTCTGGACTGACCGGATTAAGGCTATGGGGCCCGGGGCTATTTAAGAGCGGGAGCCCATGTATGAAATTCTCGTACAATACTGTTACGACATTGCAGAACAATCTACGTGTTTCTCGAATGCACCAGAAGAATCCGGCTGTAATGTTGTGTGCAAACGTGATTTCAATATGCATTCGCGAGACTTGTCTAGACGCCGCCAGCCGCGCGGACTGTGTCAAGGCCGCAATCAATTACGTCGTAGTGTAGAGCTAATGCGTAGTATGTGGAATGTTCTGGATTTTCGGCGGGGTATAAATACAAGTATTCAGCGATACTCAGTCAGTTTGAGTTGCGAACCTTATGGACCCTATGTTCCCAAGTTTCATTTAAATCCGTGATCCGCACTTCAGGTACTCTCCTTCTCAGCGCGGTTTTTAATATTTCGCTTGCTCGGAAAATTTTATTTATTCGTCAGAAATTGAGAATTTTTAAATGGCCGGCCATATGGCCCTCCGACAAGCGAGGACCGGGGCTTTAGCCCCCTCTATTCCCCCCTTCATCAGGCACCGTATCTGGATTCTGTCTCCGTTGTATATCGACCGCAGTGAACATCACCCGTGGCGTCAGAAAGAATAGTGACGTCACCAGAATTGGATCGATTATTATACGACTTTTGGCGCTATTTATCGCTGCTTACGCAACGCGTTGTTATTCAGTAAACCGTCACGTTCCACTACACAATCAACAACACGTTAATAGTTATAGGTATACAACGTTGAAAACGACCTGTACAGAACAAACATTTTTGACACACTTGGGACATTTATCGGAGAAAGTGTCACGCGACGCAAGGCAACTGTGTGGAAGGGTTCATTCACTCACCAAACACCGTATGTGAACTATACAACGTGCCTTTGATTAGGAAGGAAAGGGGAACAGACAATAAGACAAAGAAAGTGGAAGATAGAGGAGCCTTACTTCTCCACTCTGCGCGTACTGATATCGGTGATGGCTTTTTTAAAAGTTGTCAGGCTATACTAGTAGTTTTGTTTCGGCTGCTCGTATATCGCCGTGACAAGTAAAGCTTTAATGATAGTCAGCAGCTTTGTGGTATTATGCTGGCACACTAAAGGGCAAATCTAGTTGCACTGTGAGCGACAGCGACATACAGTAAACATAACATCCGAAGGAATACATATAAACGAGTTAGCAAGTAAATTGATACATTAGCAAACATTACGTCTACTGGACTGTCTCCGCTATTATTTGCTTCTGTTTTCCCATGAGGTGCTAACTACAAAATGTTAAAAGCCTTACAACTAACTTATCTCAGTGTCTGTTTGCTTAGTGGAGCAACTGGAAAAAATTTTGAAACAGATAAATCAAAATATGTTCCAAATCACAGTAACTGATACTATTTTAAAATGAGTATAAGCTTTCTCGGCTGGTGTTTACATTATTACAATAGTCTGGGTTGTTAGACCGTGGTCTGAGTTCATATACGTTTGTGGGTGTTGTGATCTGTGTTCCCGCGCCACTGAAGATGTCCCTCATCGGTATGGACGTCTAGTAAAAAACATGAAAAATGTAGACCACAGGTTAACAACTCCGAAAATTGTAATAATGGTATATTTTTCTTTGCAGTTTAAAGACTCGTATGCGTTATTATACCATATATATAAAGCGAAATTAAGAGTCTACATGTAAAATCATGAGGTAAACGCGATCATAAGAAAAACCGCAGATCTGGACTCTGAAAGAGTTATGCCGCAGATCTGGACTTTTCTTCAGCCATTTATGTTTTTTTTTATACTTCCAAAAACAGGAGAGGCAGTTTTGTAGCCGCATTTTTCTACACAGTTTAAGATATTAATTACGTGATGCTTATTGTACACATTTTTATATTTTGTTTGTTTCATAGTTCGATCGTATTTTTATCCATTTATACGTTTACCGCAATGCTAATATGGTTGTTGGGCCAAGTTCGCTAACAGTCTCTTCTGAGACCGTTGTAAATGACTCAAAATGAATTTCGATTAAGCTTTTGGATCGCAGACCTGTCTCTGGAGAGTGGAAGGCGTATAACACTTTATTTAAAGTAGTAGAGCAGTGGTAAAGTGGACTCGGCCTGTGGAAACGAGTACTGAGGGTATTTTCAAAATTATTTCTAAAAAACGGGCAGTTAGGCCGTGGTTGGTTCCTGTGAATCGACATCTTGTCGGCAACGTTTCGATTTCCCCCTCGGTCATCACCTTCAGGTCGCCAAAAAACGACTCAATGTACGGAAACTATGGCGGCATATGTTCGCCGAACAGTACGCGATGCCTGTTTCCGGTAGAAGCAACTAACAGAAGAAGATACCCGAGGGGGGAATCGAAACGTTGCCGACAAGATGTCGATTCACAACAACCGACGACGGCCTAACTGCCCGTTTTTAGAAATAAATTTGAAAATATTGACACCGGCCGTGTAAGCTTTAGACAAAAGATAGTCATCATCATCATCATCATCATCATTAGGGTCGTAGACATTAGAGGCTACAATACTGTGGTCTTTAACGTATACCACCCTACATTAGCAAAGCTCGAATTTTACACTGATGATGGCAGTCGACGGTACTGTCGAAACGTTTGTGTTAGTAGAAAACAATGGACCACGGCCAAACAGCCCGGGAATGAATTTTAAGAAAATTGCTTTCGGCCGTGTAAGCCAACGAAGTACAATACAAAGAGGTTTAATACACAGCATTTGCGCATACGTTTGAAATATGAAATATAGGAAAACCAATTCAGTCAATAAGTATCTTCTAAACAATGTTTCAATAACGTGTATTTGTATTGTGTTATTACCGTTTACTCTAATGGGATTGATTTCACGATGTCATCACACGTTTTTCAACTACGTTAAAGATAATAATGGTTGACTAGTCTTAACTTTTTTTTTTTAAGCTTCTCCCGCCAAGGCCAAATTCTAGATACGCCACTGAGTTCGCAGTTTTAAAATCATTATGTAATGTATAGGCCTGACAGTGGTTCCTGAACTGCGCCGACCCAATACGTGAATTACCCCCACTTACAAGTATAGCTAAATTGTCTAGAGAGAAGAGAGGAGAGACGACGCGATAACAGTTTACTGTCTCACTTCCATATTATTTCTCTCTCTGTCACACACATGCTTCCGTTGTTCTCGCCAGTCTTGTTGCAGCCAATGGTCACTCTATGAAATACTGTACAAGGCTGTTGTGCTCGTGTACGAAATGAAAGAAATTTCTGATAGCCTTGCAACGAGTTGTTTGTACACTGCGCATCTCTAAGCCACTGTTCAATTTAAATCGTCAGGTTTCTAACATTCTAGAACGATGAATTATCGTGTGAAATGTGGCTACCACTCCCTAGTGGAGCTGCCATTCGTTACGTACAAAAAACTGATGGCGAGATTTTTTTGCCATTAATGCCACATAAACCAAACCCCAGTGGAGGAATCATTGAACACATGAGATAGGCAATCCTGATACACAATCGCGTAAATGCGGAAGGCAAGAAACTTTTTATTTTATACTTAGAAAAGTAGATGAAAGTGTATTTTATCAGCGAGGAACAGAGCAGTGCTATACAAAGGAACGAGCGCTGCACAGTTAAGTGGAAGGAGTGCGTCATTAAGGTAAGTCTTTCGTACGCGTATTGTACTTACGTTGCAAATTAATCTACGTGTCTTTGACCCCGCCACTATTGTGTTTAGTAACTGCTCTTTACTCGGATTTTCTAATTTATATATGTGTGGTTATACTATCCGTAAGCTTTTAATTTATTTATGCCTTTTTATTAATAAGTATATTACTTTTATTAACATAAAAGTTTAAGTAACAAGTAAGTATTAATTAAACAAAAGTAATGGCTTTCGAAGGCAAACATCCCATAAGATCAAAACAGAATTAACACTGTTGCACACCACTATAGAAAAATTATTCCGATTAGCGCTTTCAAGCTTCACAGCTCTCATCATCAGATCGGAAACAACAATAATGGAACTAGACAGTTCCATCGGAAAACTAGTAAAGTACTAATCGGAATAGTTTTTCTATAGTGGTGTGCAACAGTGTTAATTCTGTTTGCGATTGTAACCACTAACACAACTTTATTAATTAAATATTCTCATAAGATAAAAAATAACAATCAATGATAAAGTGCTGGAGCAAATATCCCGTTTTGAGTACCTAGAATGTGATATTAATATCAATCTGAGAGAAAGATAATCAGATTTGTGGCGCTGTTAAAAGAAATTTAGGCGGAAAACAAAAAAGGAAACTCGAATGATGTTCTATAAGGTTATGGCAGTCGCCACTCTTTTGAATCCATGGTTCCGAAACCATATGTCAGAAATAGATAATGGGCATTATCTAAAAAACGTACAAGTCATATACAAGCTGCAGAGATGAATGTCTTGAGATACGTAAAGGGATGTACACGAAACGATAGAATTCAGACGATGTGATAAGACATGAATTGGGTACATTATTAGTATATGTATTATGTCAAATAAATATAAATATGCCAATTATGACAAGAATAATTAATTCATTCTCTAAGTATAAAAACTATTTTGACAGTAACACATTTCACGGATTGCTAGGTTTGCCTGAAATTTAAGGAGACTAAAGTTTTTACCGACAAAGTGGCTACACTGTGAGACCGATCACATGCAAAACTGAAGCTATAACATATTGTTTACACTATTGAAAATGTTCAACATCTCAGTCTTACTAGTATTGTCTGTACAGCAATCTTTATAAGCTTTTGGTTTGTTGCACATCACAAAATTAGAGTGGAATGATACTGATCGGTGTTACAAAATACAATTTTGTGTCCAACTTTCACACAAAGTTTGCAGCTATTATTGTGACAGAAAGTCATCATAAACGTACACGAATGTGATATATTTACTTGTACGTAAAGCGAACAAGTGATGTGGTTTATTGGCATGGCTGTGCGAACAAACGGCCTTCCCCATTCATACTTTCGTGCGACTGGTACACATACCACAGAGATTCGTTTCGCATACCTCTTTGGTTCTGCCACTGTTTGTTTGTTCTTCTTCTAACGTGCAGACTTTCAGCTGGGAATCGAAATCATTACACTTGTAATGTGATGAAACGCTAACAGCTTGCGAAATTTTAAGATAATTATAATTGCAGGATGACAGCTCAAATTAAAATAGGGAAAAGGATATGCAGCAAGATAAGTATTAGTAAGGGCTTGAAACAGGGTTGTTGCATAGCTCCGACTTTGTTTAAGATCTATCTAAATGAAACCCTAACATCATGGAGAAAAATGCCGTAATATGGGTGTACCAGTTGGAAGTGACAAGATGTTTACAATACACTTTGCATACGATCAGGCTGTAATTGCAGAGGACGAAATTGATATAAGTTATATGCTTAGGAAACTAGCAGAATAATATGTGAAATGGGGTCTCGAAATAAATACCTCAAAAACTGAGTACCTTATAGTAGGCGGTGAAGGTCAAGACCTAAAATTAGGAACAAAAGTGATAAAAAATATTAAAAACTTCAAGTATTTGGGTGTAACAATGACATCGGATGGTGACAGCAACCAAGAAATAAAAGTAAGAATAGGACAAGCTAAGACAGCAACAAAACAATTAAACAGTCTGCTTTGGAGTCCACGGATAACAGAAAACAATAAAATCAGAATATATAAAACTATAGTCGAAAGTACAGGCCTATATGGATCAGGACTGTGGGAAGTTAATAAAAGAAATAAATCCATAATAAGAGCTATGGAGATGGATTACTGGCGGAGATGCTGTAGACTAACAAGACTAGGTAGAGTGAGAAATATAGAGATAAGACAAGTGATGGGAATCGACCTTGACATTATAGAAACAATAGAAGTAAAAAGACTGAATTGGTTTGGACACCTAAAAAGAATGTCGGATGAGAGACGGCCAAGGAAGGTATGGGAATGGACTCCACCCTCTAGAAGAAAAAAAGAAAGACCTAAACATTCATGGAAAATGGACGTCGAAGATGGAATGAATGCAAGAGGACTGTTTAGACCGGCGCCAGTGGAAGCTAGGATGCGAGAGGCGGCGCCAGCCGTAATTAAATCGCCTAAAAAAAATAATTGCAGGATTAAACAGTAAATACGATAAATAATTTTTAAGACTTGTTCATTGAATAATACAATCTGGAACGCGATGAATTATTACATACCCACGTCTATGAAAAAAATAAGGTTAATAACGTATTAATATTTTATTTAGAAAAATGTATTTTATTTTATTTTCTCTATGTGTAAAGTACATTCTTTATTTTAATGATTTAGTACAAAATGGACTGTTAATAATTTCAAACTTAAATATGAACAGCAAGTCCTGGAATTTTTATTCGAGTTCCAGTGGTGTACTAGGTATTTAACCTTAACAAAGATTCCAAAACAAAGATTCAGAGGTACTGTCAATGCAATTTAAAATGTGAGAAACAAAACAGCCAACCGGTCGAATAAAACAGACAGTCGGGGCAGAATTGAAGCGTTTTGCCTAATTGATGAAGTATACATGACCACGCAGCACGTCGAAGCATTTAGACTACGTGGACTAAGTGAGGCGTCTCAAGTGAAGGAAATCACACGACCTAATATAGTTCAGTGCTAGTTCTTGTGAAAATTATCTACATAAGGAAAGTAGAACAATACAGACCTAAACAATGCCTAAAACATTTTATTAACATACCTAAAAGAATAAACAATTTCTAAGACTTTTATTAATTCAAATCAAAAATAAGTTAATATTTAATCTGTAATGTTAGGTGCAGTTAAAAAAATTCCGATATCGAATGGTTAAATAAAGGGGACCGGACTCGTGGTCAATTCTATAGATTTCCGAAGAACTATGTTACGTTTAAAAAAAATAAAACGCGTTCCTTTCAATGTCCAGTATTACTGTATAACTTTGAGACATGCTTGGAGGGTGATAGTGAAAAGTGAGGCAATGAGGATACGTTAAAATAATAAGATCTGTACGCTGCCAAAATTTATCGACTACAGTTATTACTTTTTAGCAGTGTGTTATATCCGGTAGAAGGAACAAGACGCATATGTGGTGTGTCTTTTACGTGGATAGCTATTTTTAGCGGGTGGAATAAATTAGGCACCGGGCTAATTAAAAAATTTTAACAAAATTTGAAGAGCCGGGACGTTAATTTCAGGACGTTATCATACCTTTTTCAACCATTTTAAAGATAATAATGTTGTTTAGATTTAACTTGTTTTTTTCTTTTGTATGAAACCAACTCGACCGGATCCCCCAAGGCCAAATTATAGATACGCAACTGGTTCTAAATGGCATCTATTTATAGTTGTTTGCGTGCCACAGCGTTATTCGACAAATTTCATGTTACACGCACGATGTTATTAATTGTTTTCGTAGCGTACATATATAAAAACGTTTACGCATTTTCTACATACTTCTGACAGTTGCACAGTCAAACAGTTACACTATTCCAGAATGTTTGACAAGCCAGGTAAAATACCCACTTATCAGCGGTTGATACCTACATATATATTATGTACTAATATGACAACGTTAAAATAATATGAGGATACGTTAAAATAATAAGATCTGTACGCTGCCAAAATTTATCGACTACAGTTATTACTTTTTAGCAGTGTGTTATATCCGGTAGAAGGAACAAGACGCATATGTGGTGTGTCTTTTACGTGGATAAAAGACAAACAAGCCAGGTAAAATACCCACTTATCAGCGGTTGATACCTACATATATATTATGTACTAATACGACAACGTTAAAATAATATGAGGATACGTTAAAATAATAAGATCTGTATGCTGCCAAAATTTATCGACTACAGTTATTACTTTTTAGCAGTGTGTTATATCCGGTAGATGGAACAAGACGCATATGTGGTGTGTCTTTTACGTGGATAAAAGACAAACAAGCCAGGTAAAATACCACTTATCAGCGGTTGATACCTACATATATATTATGTACTAATACGACAACGTTAAAATAATATGAGGATACGTTAAAATAATAAGATCTGTACGCTGCCAAAATTTATCGACTACAGTTATTACTTTTTAGCAGTGTGTTATATCCGGTAGAAGGAACAAGACGCATATGTGGTGTGTCTTTTACGTGGATAAAAGACAAACAAGCCAGGTAAAATACCCACTTATCAGCGGTTGATACCTACATATATATTATGTACTAATACGACAACGTTAAAATAATATGAGGATACGTTAAAATAATAAGATCTGTACGCTGCCAAAATTTATCGACTACAGTTATTACTTTTTAGCAGTGTGTTATATCCGGTAGAAGGAACAAGACGCATATGTGGTGTGTCTTTTACGTGGATAAAAGACAAACAAGCCAGGTAAAATACCCACTTATCAGCGGTTGATACCTACATATATATTATGTACTAATACGACAACGTTAAAATAATATGAGGATACGTTAAAATAATAAGATCTGTATGCTGCCAAAATTTATCGACTACAGTTATTACTTTTTAGCAGTGTGTTATATCCGGTAGAAGGAACAAGACGCATATGTGGTGTGTCTTTTACGTGGATAAAAGACAAACAAGCCAGGTAAAATACCCACTTATCAGCGGTTGATACCTACATATATATTATGTACTAATACGACAACGTTAAAATAATATGAGGATACGTTAAAATAATAAGATCTGTACGCTGCCAAAATTTATCGACTACAGTTATTACTTTTTAGCAGTGTGTTATATCCGGTAGAAGGAACAAGACGCATATGTGGTGTGTCTTTTACGTGGATAAAAGACAAACAAGCCAGGTAAAATACCCACTTATCAGCGGTTGATACCTACATATATATTATGTACTAATACGACAGCGTTAAAATAATATGAGGATACGTTAAAATAATAAGATCTGTATGCTGCCAAAATTTATCGACTACAGTTATTACTTTTTAGCAGTGTGTTGTATCCGGTAGAAGGAACAAGACTCATATGTGGTGTGTCTTTTACGTGGATAAAAGACAAACAAGCCAGGTAAAATACCACTTATCAGCGGTTGATACCTACATATATATTATGTACTAATACGACAACGTTAAAATAATATGAGGATACGTTAAAATAATAAGATCTGTACGCTGCCAAAATTTATCGACTACAGTTATTACTTTTTAGCAGTGTGTTATATCCGGTAGAAGGAACAAGACGCATATGTGGTGTGTTTTTTACGTGGATAAAAGACAAACAAGCCAGGTAAAATACCCACTTATCAGCGGTTGATACCTACATATATATTATGTACTAATACGACGTTAAAATAATATGAGGATACGTTAAAATAATAAAATCTGTACGCTGCCAAAATTTATCGACTACAGTTATTACTTTTTAGCAGTGTGTTATATCCGGTAGAAGGAACAAGACGCATATGTGGTGTGTCTTTTACGTGGATAAAAGACAAACAAGCCAGGTAAAATACCCACTTATCAGCGGTTGATACCTACATATATATTATGTACTAATACGACAACGTTAAAATAATATGAGGATACGTTAAAATAATAAGATCTGTACGCTGCCAAAATTTATCGACTACAGTTATTACTTTTTAGCAGTGTGTTATATCCGGTAGAAGGAACAAGACGCATATGTGGTGTGTCTTTTACGTGGATAAAAGACAAACAAGCCAGGTAAAATACCCACTTATCAGCGGTTGATACCTACATATATATTATGTACTAATACGACAACGTTAAAATAATATGAGGATACGTTAAAATAATAAGATCTGTACGCTGCCAAAATTTATCGACTACAGTTATTACTTTTTAGCAGTGTGTTATATCCGGTAGAAGGAACAAGACGCATATGTGGTGTGTCTTTTACGTGGATAAAAGACAAACAAGCCAGGTAAAATACCCACTTATCAGCGGTTGATACCTACATATATATTATGTACTAATATGACAACGTAGTGGACCTTGCTAAAGCGAACTAATTGGAATAGGACAAGGTTCGGATTATAAAAAAATCGGATTATCAAACATGCGGGATTCCCGCAGATGAATAATGGAAAAATTTATTTATTAAAGTGCTGTCATTTATTTACTAAAATTGCAAACTACAATAATCTCAAAATTGTTTCGTAATAGGATAATTAGTCTGAAGTACATAAAAAAGTATTTAGTACGTATCCGATTTATATTTTGAAATATAGAAAGAAATCTCAAAGAATTTACTCCGAAGATAAGAAACTTATAAATTTCCTTTCCCCTTTTGAATATAAATAATTTCTTATTTTAGATTATTTTACTTATATTACGTTAAACTATCTTTACTGATTTATATGTTGTCTGTGTTTCAATTTTATTTCTAACTGCGGGAAATTTACTATAATAATTTGTTTAGAGTGCGTTCGGGGATTATCGCTGTTTGGAATAATGAGATTCGAATTATCAAGGATTCATTGTGTTTATATGAACGCTTTTATACATTGAAGTTACTGTTTAATAACCTGTAATGTTATATATTTTGACAGTCAAAATATTTTGTTGGTCAGCTGATTCGGTACATCAAAGTTGTATAATCTAACATTCCGAGTCTCACAGTATCGAGGAGGTAGTCGTAAACCAGTCTACGTAATTTCGTTTGATTCGACGGCTGTAAGTTATTGTATTGCCGTTCGAAGCCGACGACAGCTTGACCGAGAGGTAGGTTCAGGGTGGAAGGAACTTTATCCGATGGGAGTGGTCGAGGGGATTTCAGCGAGCGAAGCGCTGAAAGGTAGGGGTCGTCGAAAGGTGGTACAAGTTTAATGATACGAGCAAGTCAGGCGGATGATCCCTTTTTGCACCGTAAGCAGTAGTTTATTAATTAGTACAAAAACTGCTAGCCCGATACTCTATTATAGACCTACTAGGCTTGTCAGAAAGTTTTGTTTTTGTTAAGTAATTCAAAGTAGTTGAAAGATTTTTTGCAAGCGCAGCATGTAAAAATAAAATTTCCTTCTCAAGTAAATCTGATGATATTACTGCGCCACTGTCGCTGTGTCCTTGTCACTGTTTTAAAAGTTATTTCTAAGATGGACACAATATTCAAGCGTCGCATGAAATGTAGTTCGTACATGTACTTATACGAATAACACTTATAGGCTATGCACATGTGTACATTTAATTGCACGGAGGCTGGTTGTATTTGATAGGAAGATACTGAGAAAGGTTTACGGGCCAATTCACCAGGACGGAGTATAGAGAAAGAGAAATAATAATGAATTATATGCTAAGTACAATGACATTCCAGTTGTCCGATTTGCCAAAATTAATAGATTAAGATGGGCAGGACACGTTCAGAGAATGGATGACGGACGCACGGCAAAAAAGAATTGTGAAACACAAGCCAATAGGAAAAAGAAGATTGGAAGACCGAAGAACAGATGGTTGGACCAGGTCGGCAGTGATGCGAGGAAGCTGGGCGCAGTGAATTGGTGACGGATGGCTGAGGACAGGAATAAGTTGAGGCAATTTCTTTTGGAGGCCAAGGCTCGATCTGGGCTGTAGAGCGAAGGATGTGTGTATGTATGTATGTATGCGTGTGTATATTTAATTATTTATTTTGATTTGTTCTATCTTATTCTTTAAAAACGATCACTATAACTTATCTATACTCCAGCGTAGGTCTTCTGAATAAAAAACCTTGGTAAAACAGTAGATATTTACGTGTTAACGTTTATTTTTATTTGGGCATTTAATAAAACAAGTGAAATGTTTATCTGCTTGTTCCGAAACATTCCGGAACCACTTTTCCTATTTGATACATAAATTGGAGGAGTTGGAGCATAGCTTGCTGCTCAACCAACAATAACTCTGTTTTTTATTCTGCTAGCCTAACAACTGTACAGCTGGCTGGCTTCTCTCCATGCTGAATGACACCGTAGTAAGACAACGGTCGCGGAAATGAAACGCTCAATCTCTCGTACGTGAAAAGAGAACATTAGTCAGTGGACTAAGAAGAACATCATAAATGTAACTGCCCTAAGGAATTATTAGATATTTTGCAAAATCAATATAATTATATTGTGGATATAGCAATTACTGGAACAAAACTAAAACTACTTCTAACAAAATTAAAACTCGAGCAGTATCGAGGCACTGCGTACTCCGAATGAAATTAATTTTACAAACACGCGTGTTTTAAATGCGATTAGTATCAGTTATCTTTTCGTTTTAATCTAGTGTCCCCAACTGGTGACTTGATCACGAACGTTGGAACAACAGGCTGTGATAAGCCTATATAATTTCCTCTCTGAAATGGAACGGGCTGTATTGTCTTTGTTCCGACAATCGCCATGGCATCGATCTCGTTATGCAGGTAAGCCCGAATAGTAACCGACACAAAGCTAACACACCTTGACAGTAGCGCAGGATTTCGATCATTATGTAGACTATAAACGTACCACGTTATTGCATTGCGGAAACATCGAACGGCCACCAAACAGCGAATGTAGTTAAACGTACCACAGATGGTTTATCGTTAGGCGCGTTCAGGCCTCGATTCCAATCGTTGATTAAAATACAAGATAGTGTTTCGTCAATGCTTATGCAATAAATTATTTATCATCGTCTTTCGATGTCTGGGCTCAACAAAATCTCTATAGCGGAAGTCCCGCTCTGTTAACGACTATCTCGTGGCATATGCTTTTAATGTGTTTATAGCATTACTAGTATAGAGGACAAAATAAAAAATCAGAGCGAGAGCAGAGGCTAAAAACACAGACAGACATAACTGAAACAGTAAATTGGTACGGAGCTATGAAAAGAATGGTGTCTGTCGGTAGATGGTGTGAAGAAGTGGTAGAGAGCCACTGCCAGGAAGACGAAAACTCGAGACACGAGTACAAGTGGAAGCTGGGAGCGAGGAATGACAGACAGTGTAATTAATCTTCAATACGGTATGACGATTATTGAAAAAATAAATGTCAGCCATCCAAGTAAAGTTCCGAATAGGGATCGATGCCTAGATAAGATGACGGCATCAAAAGTTAGATGCTTCACTGGAAGTACCTCCTGCATGTCCATTGTTTCTCATTCAGTAATATTACTAATTACTCAAGCTGGGTAGATATACGAAATTAGAATCTGCAGTTAAACATAAGTAGAATTAAATTAGATTGTAATCAGATTAGAAGCAAAGTAACATAAATAATACGCTGATTGGGTAAAAAGTTCCAGACCTGACGTAGAGATAGCGCCACTGTGCTAATTATTTTGATCGTGTTATGTGATTTCATCCTTTGTAGGCTTAGTTTCGATGCTTTCAAATCAATGAGATGTTTATTATTACCCTCTAGTTTCATAGTCCATCACTATAAGTGCGTCGAGCATCATTTTAACAGTGGATAGGTTGAAATTATTTCTTTTATGAATTTGCTAACTGCTACAATTTTTATTGTTCGACAAAGCTTTTGATGATCTCAGTGACAAACCTGTCGCCAGTGACAGTGACAAACCTGATGATGTCAGTGATGACGAAAAGCTTTGTCGAACAATAAAAATTATAGCAGTTAGCAAATTCATAAAAGAAATAGTAAGGATGGCTGCTAATTTAAACAATACGAAGGATAGGTTGAAAATTCGTGCTGTGACAATTTTATTTTTTTTTTGTAAGGCTTAACTGCAACCGATATAAAAAGGAGCTGGATTCCTCGTTGGGAGACTCTTCTCCATAGAATACAACGATTAAGCGCTGGATTGTTGAATTTAAAATTAGTCGGACAAGAACTACTTAGACCCATTGAAGTGACTACGCCAGAAAAAATATAAAAAATTCACAAAATCGTTTTGACAGACCGCAGAATGAAAGTGAGTGAGATAGCAGAGACTGGAAGTATATCAAAGGCCACATTTAGTGAAAATGAAAGTGCTGTTTCACCAAGACAATATGCTGTTTCATCAACAATAGTGCTGTCTCACCAAGACAATAGTACTGTTTCACCAAGACAATATGCTGTTTCATCTCACACGTCAATAGTTGCGATGGCTAAAACTTCAGTTCGAATTGCTTTCTTACCCACCACACCCGCCTTCTTTCTACTCTTTCCTAACCTCAAAAAATGGCTCGGTGGAAAAAAAAAATTTACTGACGACAATAAAGTCAGCGATGCTGTCAATGGCGACTTTGAGTATATCGACAAATCGGCTTATCATTCTGGTATAACTGATAACAAATACAAATTAATCCATGAAAGTGTTGTTTTGTTATCGAAGCCCGGGATTTTTCACCCTACTCTCATTGTAAAAAAGGGGGCACGAAAAATCCATGCGAGATGCAGAAGACATATTACGTGACGTTTGCACAGAATCTGATAACATTTTCTGGCAAATAAAAACAAACAAAAAAACACGCGTACAGAATAAAGGTGAAGGATACTGTGACAGTCGCTAAAGGTGAACAGGGTATCAAACGCCAGGCGAACTTTATAAAATATTTTATAGTTTGTCAGACAATGTTAACGGTACGTCACACGCACGTGCACGCGCGCGCGCGCGCGCACACACACACACACACATTACTTATTGACTGCAGTGCAAACGGAGTAGACCAGCGTTTCTCACTACGGGACGCGACCCACTGCTGGGTCCCGAGGGGGTGTTTGGTGGGTCGCGAATTCGGACTCGAAAATGTATTTAACAATCTATTACATATTTACTTTTCTAGAATTCAGTATGTATAATTTGTTTAAGCTTTAAAGAAGGGTCAATGTACACGAAGCTAGCAAAAATGCGATTGCATTGCGACTGGGTGTACACCCCTACAAGTAATTATGCCAGCCCCCATGCTTATGGGTCCTACGAAGTGTAATATCCTTCAAGGTGAGTGCTGGACTTACATAGGTTGCGAAACACTAAAATAGATGTATCTATCACGGAGGCAGTGAAATTTATAAAAGAATATTTAGTTAAACATACATTACTAACACAGAAACATCCATTAATAAACTTTATCTATAATCTTTAATAAAAGTTTAAATATTTTGGCGCGATTGTAACCGTATCAGTGATAAAATAGAACAAAAAATAATCAACGAAAACAGAACTTACGATATAGTTGATGGTATGTTATCTAAAAATACATAAAATCTATTAACATAAGATGTAACTCCCCATACACAGAGGGGCGGATCCATCAAGCAGTTTTGGGGGGAATAGTTGACTTTGCGGGATACGAAGAGTTGAACCACTTTTAATGATGTAAAGTATAAATAAAAAGAATAAGTGAAGATAAACGTACAGTGTTTTATTATAATCAACACAATAAGTTCATTAACGTACACGTGTAAAATCATGTCTGTGTTTGTCAGTTCGTTGCTCGTTTAATAATATTCACTTACTATTTAAAATACATATTACTCATCTAAGTTATGTATCAAACAACAATTAACATGATGGTAAAGTACAGTTACAATTTACAATATCGGTACGGAGAACCATACATGACTTCCATGTTTTAAGATTTATATTTTAAATCATTTTCGAAATGAAATATTTCCATAGAAACTACTTCTTTCTTCAGCCTTAACCACAGTACTGTGGTCACTAACATATACCACCTGACGTTAGCACACTCGATTTTCACTGATGATGGCAGTCGATGGCACTGCCGAAACGTCTGGTTTTGCAGAAAACATTGGACCACGACCAAACAGCCCGAGAAGGACAACAAACTACTTCTTTGTTGCCGATAACGTAGTACACAAATAAAAAGTTATCCCCTCACACTTCAACTACCATTTTCATTTATAGAAAACGTTGCAGGTAAACTACCCCTTCATCTTAATCGATCTTCACCAAAATCAAAACGCCTTGAGCCTTCTACAATATAAGGATGAATGCCAAAAATTATTTGATTATGTTTGAACTTACGGCAGTTATCGTTCGTCATATAAAAAATTACCCTTGTTAAAACATAAAACGTTGCTGGTAAACTACCCCTTTCCCTTAACCGACCTTCACCAAAAACAATAGGCCTTGAGTCCTCTACAATTCAGGGATGTATGCAAAATATTATTTTATTCTGTTTGAATTTGCGGCTGTTATCGTTTGCCATAGAAACAATTCTACACACACGCGCGCGCGCGCGCGCGCGCGTTTCAAAATATGACTTTCCTTCATGTTTTGAGGGTAATACAATCAGAATCAGCCGTTATCTCGAACACGATTTTTTTCGCCATGACCATACTTCCATTTCCTTATGGAACATGGAAGTAAAAATGTTAGAGTAAAACCACGAACTTGCATAACGTTATATGAATTTTGTATGTTATTCACAATCACAAAACCATTCTACAATCACAAGACGAAAAATAAATTTCGTCCAAAGTGACCATTTGGGGGTGGAGAAGAAATTCCCCCCCCCCGCCCGAGGATCCGCGCCTGCACACGCGCACGCACGCATTCGCGCGATCACACACACACAAATTTCAGAAAGGACTTATTAAAATAATCATCATTATCATTATCAACTTCAAGGGTTAGCCTCATCCTGAACCTGTTCCGGGACCACTCCGTTCTCGGCCTTCCTACGTCTCTCTATATTCCATTGATAGCACTGGAATCCTGTCACCCGCCATTCTTCCCAAATGTTCACACCACCTCTTTTTGTTGCTCCTTAGCTGCTCCAACAATGGGTCGACCCCCAGTCCCGTCCTTATATCCACATTCTTCTTTCTGTCGAGACTGGTACAGCCCAGAGTACTCCCCATAAACTTCGTTTCCGCTGGCTGGATATTCGCTTTGTCTCTTTCTGCCATAACTCTAGGTTCATCTCCGTACATCACAACTGGTACTGCTGCAGTGTTAAAAAACCTTATCCTTGTTTACTTCTGTGTCTTATTTTTAAGGTATCTGTGAATTGTTCCACATGTGTTTAATTTTTCTTCCAAATTAGTTTCTGTCACATATGTAACGTAACATCCCGACTAATTGAAATCGTGGACTTGTTCCATAATATTTCCATCTATAACTATCTTAGTTCTTACCGGTTGTTTCCCTCTGAACGACATTGTTGTCCTCCAATTCAGGACACCGAGAATAAACTATAAAAATCAATGTACATACCAAATCGAATAGCAGATGAATATGGCTTATTAAAATAATAACTATAAATATTTTTATCGTATTTAAAAAAATAACTTATCCAAATTATGATTGTTCAAAATTGTGATTTAAAAAAAACCAATCAGATAAAATTAGATTGTGCAGTTTGCTACTTTTCATAAAACAAACACGCATACAGACAGACACATACAGTAGCGCGCACACGCCAGACATTGCACACTAGCAGCTCCTGTAAACGTGTAGCCTAGCCTTTAAGACAAAAACCAATGTCATTAGTTCCGCAGTGTGGAGACTTATTGAACAGACTCGGTTGTATTGTGTGTCGATGACACTCAGTCAGTCATGCAAAACCAAACTGTGTTAACCGAGTCAATGCCGCTTCGAAAACAAATTAATTAACCAAACTTTTCACGCCCGTGTATGTTCGGGTGGGTGCGTATGTAATGTCGGGTCACGATGGGGTGGCAACTGGTCGGGTGTCGTAATAAGATTTTCATGGAGCTGTGATTTCATGAGAGTGGTCAGTGACGACTGGATAGTAACCGAGTCCGACACTTTGGGCGTTCCAACGTCTCACCAGAATACGGTTTTCATGCGGACGGCAGCAAATTTTTTGTCAGAATTCGTAAAACCGCTTTTACTATGTCTGCTGGTCATACATAATACATACCCTCTCGTACGTGTGAACGTCTGACAGCCATTCGGAGCAAACGACTGTCCGACTCGTAACGTCCCATTCGACGGAATACCATTTCCACACGCAGAGCAAGTTTTACTTCTGCGCTTCGTTTTGGAGAGCATTACCAAGAGTTTTGCTCTGCTAAAATTTTATGCGAAGACTGCTGGAGGTGATCAAGATTCAGATTGACTCTGAAATTAAAAAATTTTCTTTTTAAGTATTAAGAAACACTTGAATTCGATGTAGAAATCAATTATACTGAACTCTAAAATTATCAGTAGAGACCAGTATTATGCGAGGAAGTAATTATTAAAACGATCGTATGAACCTAACACAGAAATAAAAAGTAGTAACCTGATTCGAAGTACGGAAAACAGCCCGCAGCCTCGGTTCCTGCGAGACTTTCAGTGAAGTTAATGAATTTCCTATTGTAAACATTAAGGGATCACGTGTCTGACCTACACAGCTGTTCGGTTTCTCGCTTAATTTAGAGGGCTGTGTCGATGTAATATTTAAAGCAACATAACAATCTCGGCCGTACATATTTGCTTAGTAATCTCTGTACTTGAATGTAGTCTGGTTGGTAGGCAGCTCTCTGTCAGGTTTTGTTAAAAGCCAGTTTCCCGCTTCGTTTGGAACGCATGTTATACGAAAGGATGAAACACACTTGTTTGACGTAAGAGCGAATCGTGATCGGATGTATGGAACGGCCTTGTAAACCACGAGCTTGCGTTGTCGTTGAAGATTTCATCAGTAAATCTAAATTTATAATTAATTCAGTTTTTAAAATAAAAGTATGATATATCTCACATAAGAAGGAACTTCTGGAGACGTTAACTCTAGACTCTGTCAAAATCGTTTTGAGTACAGTGAGTACTCGCTTTCCGCATCACCCCCGTTATAAAGTTGGCGTGGTTTTGCTATAACCCTTCAATACTTCAAGAAGTTTCAGAATGTAACGATTATTTTTGTATTAGCCTACGTACTGCAGGGGCGTATTTGCGGAGGGGGACTGACGTGACCGGATCCCCCCCCCCAAAGAAGGCCGAAAATGTTGACGGATTTCGCTTAGCCTAAGTTCGTTGACTAATCTCTTAATTTTAAGGTTGCTTTATTTAATTTTTTCCGTCTGTGTACGCTTATATAGTAGTAACTCTTTTTTAAAATATACAAACTAGTTTATTCCACAGCATTCAGGGTATACGTTTGAAATATGAAATATAGGGAAATCAATTCAGTCAATAAGTGTCTTTTAAAAACGTTTCAATAACGCGTATGTTTATTGCGTTATTACCGTTTAATTTTATGGGACTGATTTCAGGACGTTATCATCCGATTTTGAGCCACTTTAAAGATTGTAATGTTCATTAGTCTTAACTTAGTTTTTCTTGTACGAAGCTGACCCGACCCCGGACACCCCAAAGCCAAATTCTAGATACGCCACTGATGTATTCTACAAAACAAAGAAAAAAACAACCAACAGTTATCCCTTCTTTAAGGCACCGAGTGAAGCAGCTAAACATCTGACTCTTGTGGTATGAAGTGACTCCGCTTCTGTTCCGCCCGCTTTCATGCGAAAGCTGAAAGAACGGTGCAAATTGTACAGCTTGGACTAATGAATAAGTACCTGTGTATGAGTACTGTAGGAATATGTCAAAATTCACTTCCAATATTACTGTACTAAATGTTATTTTACTCTTGACACGTTAAATATTTTTCGTGAAAGTCGTCTTTCATTAAACATTTCTTGAATATCAAGAACCTACCGACGCCTTGCTTAAGGCCTTAAGGACCATAAAGACCACAGAGAACAAATTTCTCGCCACTCCTCGTCTGTGGCGCCAACATAGATGTAATATACTACGTCTATAGTATATATATATATATATATATATATATATATATATATATAGTTACGACATTAGAAAACACGCTACGTGTTTCTCGGCTATTCCAGTGGAATCCGAATGAAAGTGTGTTTGTGTGCGTACATATTGCTGCTACTTTTAGATGAAGGACAATTACGTGACACTTGTCGCGCGCCCGCAAGGAGACTTTTCCGGACCATACCGGTCCGCGCGCGCTGTGTTCAAGGCCGCAATCAATGACGTTCTAGTGTTTTCTAGGAGACGCCTATTATAGAATATTCTGGAACCTCAGCGGGGTATAAATACAAGTACTCAGCGACGCTTAGTTTCAGTTTGAGTTGCTATTTATTCTAGTGCGGTTCGAAGTATTGTGGCGAAGTGTTATGTGTTTTTATAATTGTGCAGGACAGTTGTAATACAATTGTGTTTTATATTAGTTGACATTTTAATTGCGTGTGAACAATTTTTATTTGATTTGTTATAAGAGACTATCTTGTTGATTACAAAGTGTTTAATTGTGATAAATAAAGCTGGTTATTAGTGACTTCATTGGTGCCTTGTATTTTGTTTTTCACTGTACCATACGACGATCAGTAGGGAGTCGTAACAATATACATCTATGGGCGCCAACGGAAAGCGGAGCGGCCACGATTGAGTCGCGCCAGCGTTAACGAAACCGACTAAATCCGCACTGTTGGGCTGTGCAGTCTAGTGATACGCACTAAACAACGATGTTGACAATAGAAAACAAATTCAAATACTACTGCGGATAACCAACTTACCCTCTTTAAGCTGGACAACATAGATTCTTCAAGTACAGCTGGAGTGAGAGAGACATTTAAACAAAACTGCCCATTGGAAGACGCGTACATTCAATTACTGCTGTGTGACAAAATTAATAAGAAATTAAGGAAAAGGTTGGCCAAATATTATGTGCGGAGCGATGCTTTATATGGTGCAGAGACATGGACACTGTGGAAGGAGGATGAGAAAAGATTAGAAGCATTTGAGATGTGGCTTTGGCGACCAATGGAAAAAGTAAAGGTGGGTTGACAAAGTAAGGAATGATGAAGTTTTAAGAAGAATAGGGGAAGAAGAGAGAAGAATCCTGAAGATAATAGAAAAGAGGAAAAGGAATTGATTAGATCATTGTTTAAGAAGAGAATGCTTGCTTACAACTGCCATGGAGTGTGTCATAGAAGGATAAAAAAAGAGGGCGTAGAAGAATGAAGTTAATAGATAGAATTAAAATTAGAGGGTGTTACGAAGAAACGAAAAGACTGGCATGCGATAGGGCAGCTTGGAGAGCTTTTACCATTTGAAGACCTGCCTTAGGGGAGAACACCAAAATAATAATATGCTCAATTAAACACAGTTTTGTGAACAAAAAAAAAGAAGAAAAACACAAATTAAGAAGTTATTTTTGAAAGCACTTTTCTCCGTACGGCCGACAAACGTTAGCGTTAAAGTAAATAAAACCGTTTGAAGGCAGTGGAGATGGACTACGACAAGGCTTCGGAAAACAAAACGTCGAAAAACCGTGAAACAACAGAATTCAACAGAATTTTAGGTAACATAGCCCAAAATCGACTTGTATGGTGTGCGTAATCTCTTGCAAATGGACGACAAAAAACACTCTGGAAATAGACACGAGGAGAAAGAAAAACAGTAAAAACAGTGAAAACAGTGTCATGAAATAGTATAATTCATGGAAAGTATATGAAGTCCCTGTTTACACCATTTCTACCCACGGTTTTGAAACGCGGTCAAGGAAACAGAAATCGTTTGGAGTCGATGCACTGGAGATGATACGTTGGAATGTCAACTGAATAAACAACGAACTTAAAGGTCTCATGCAGACACCTTAGACTAAACTGCTTGAATAGCACAGCCGTCTGGAGGTGCAAAAACGGCCAAAGTAGTCTGGAAGTGGTCACTCCAAGGAAGAAAAAGCAAGATAGCCGAGGAGGTTCTGGAATGCGGATGTGCAAGATGCATGGGAGAGAATTGGAATAAAATGATTTACATGACTGGCCAACATGGCGCACAGGATACTACAAGATGTAGGGCTTCGGGTGTAGGAACATTCAATAAAAGTAACAAAATAATTGTGAGTAATGAATAGGGGCACATACGCGCGGTGTATCTATACTGATCACCACCAACAGGACAGGTCCCTTAGGGAAACAGCAATAACACTATTTGGCGCAGCAGTAATGGGGAGGATCAACCCTCACGCGATGACGTCACACTACCCACAACTACCGGTGGCTACTCGCTAAGTCGACCATTCATCGGTTCCGGTTTCATTAAAGACTCTGACACGCGCGCCTTCGCAAACTAATTTTCGGAAAAGAGATTTATGGCGGCGTAAATGGGGAAACGTGACGTAAGAAGTAGGGAACAAGGAAACGGTGATTTCTAATTGACGGATAGGTTTCTAACATTTCTTTCCGCAGAGTTTCATATAAACATGTGCCGTGAAGTTTGTTTCAACTACGATTTTATTTCAGATTCATTCACTTATATTTGCTTGTTAAATTTAAGGTCCTTAAGATAACGAAGTCATTAGGCGTTAATTAGTTAAATTTTGTGTAAATTAAACTTTGCCTAAATTCGCGTACATGACCATCAACTGAGAGGAAGAAATTATATTTCCTTTGTTTTTGATCAAGATATTTTTCCTTAGTAGAGTACGTCAGGAAAATTTGTAACAAATTTCGATTTCAGTAACTCTTAATACCAGATAAATCTGAAGGCCGGAATGTTTACTGACTGTTTGTACTACTAATGTAGTCTACAAGACTGCCGCACACGAAACGTTGGGAAACAAACACCGAAAATTTTGAGCAATTTTAGATTTCATGAGGCTGAACGTTGGTCATAAATATGGTACAGTTTTATGGAAATCAACATTTTGTTAGTCATTCTTATTTTACAATTTAAACATTTATTAATGCAAATAGTATCAAATAGTATGTCCCAGCAACTAAAAGTTTACCTCAGGTTCAGCTGAGAATTCATTACTTCCTGCCAGATATCTTAAGTAAGTGTTCAAAAATGTGATGATATTTACCGCTAACGTTCGGGAACCCCTAAAAGCCCATTACAAAAATTGTTGTTTGTTTAAAGCGAATTAGATAAAAACAATTAAATCATTATTTTTAACTATCAAAATATAGGGTAACATTTGACAAAAATTAAGGCAAAAAAAAGCAAATGGCACTCGATCACTTGACATAAGAACGCCCCTTACATATATAACGCAGAGTAATGGTATTTGATTAGATTTGTACATGAGGTGAATTATACTGTACTGCACAGATGACTGACTATATATACGCTGCTTGGAATGCTGGCAATAAGAACTGAATTCCTGAACAGGAAAATTCTCCCAACATGGAATAAAACGCTGAAAGAAATGGATTTTGAATGGGAATGGATTTTCATATAATTGCTGTTCCGTAGCAATATGTGACAGAGCCTGGACAGTATCGAACAAGATGAGAAGTTGTCTGAGATTTGGTTCCCGGATGAATTGTGTTAGAAAGGAAATATAAAATCACTGATATTACAGAAGAATATTGATATTCACAACTGTAATTTCTCTGAATGCTTCTTCTTCTCCTTCTTCTATGGCGTCACAGTTCGGAGTCGAACCTTAGCCTCCATAATCATCCGCCTCCATTTTCCCTGTCCTTGGCGATCGATGTCCATCGTTTTATTTTAAGTATAGTAACAGCATCCCTCGCCACTGCGTCAATCTAGCGTTTCTTGGGTCTTCCGACAGGTCTGCTACCCTCGACTTGACTAAACAGTACCTTCCTAGGTATTCGGTTGCCTTCAATCCTAATGATGTGTCCTGCCCATTGCAATCTATCCAGTCGGATGGTGGTGGCTAGATCATTGTCTTTATACAGCTTGTATAGTTCTCTGAATACAGTCATAATAAAATATTAATAAAAGAAGTTGGAGTGACAATTTAATAAAATGCTTCAGGATAGATGCCAGTGTAACCACGATTGGGTTACAGGTCGGGGGGAAGAGAGACAGGAGGGTATAGAAAGCGTGAGTACTAGAACAGGCTTAGCGAAGCCGATTCCTTTTAAGTGTAGTTGGAAAAGAAGAATTATAAGAGTACTATGAAGACATAAGAACAATAAGAAGGCAGAAGAAATAGAAAAAACAACGCTAGCCATAATTTCAAAAGTTTCAGCTACACATGAATTACTCGAAATACATAACGAGAAAGACAAAAAAAAAAAAAAAAAACTGCGTCATCCAAATGACGAAAACATACATCAGAATCAGGTAAACAAAAGTCACATGAAACGTGCGCGCAAAAATACAAATCACTGGGCATAACTAAACTGCTACGACTTCCCGGGCAGAATCCTGGTGTGCCCGAAGTATTTCCACGCACGGTGTGATCTAAACGTTTATTTAAAATCGATCCAGTGAATGGTTGGCGTCCGACTTTCACATTTTAATACAAATAATCCATCCCGCTATGTACGAGACTGGCAAACTGCTTTCTGCTCTGCTCTAGCCTACTTACTGCGTGTGTATAAAATTTCGTGCTCTATGTAGGTAGATCGTTGACATTTGAGTGCATCACTGCCGACGTTTAACGACGTAAAAAGTATGTTAGTTTTAAAGTTTTCCCACAGACGAAGGTTCAGTCTGACGGGTTTTAAAATTTTAATCACATCCATGGAAGTCGTAAAACGAAATCTATGTTTCATGGTTTAACATAACACTTAAATCAAGCGGGTAGAATCATAAGCGTGGCCCGTCAGGGCAACTATCATAGTTCAGACAGGAAGCTTATTCGGAGGCATATTATTATTAGTTATTATGTCGTAGTTAAGAAATTAACACGATTTTAACACACCTTATCGGTTTAGTGTGTTGTCGAGGAATGTCGCCATGGTCAGTCAGAATGCCACCCCATGGTAAAAATGTCAGAATTTCCTATGGTAAACATTAAGGGATCGCGTGTCTGACCTTCTACACAGCTGCTTGGTTTCTCGCTTAATTTAGAAGGTTGTGTCGATGTAATTTTTAGTAAACTTTCACACAGAAAATATCTCAGTCATCGTAAAGTATGATGTCTCACATGTGGATTGTTTGCGTCAGAAGTTCACCATAATAAACCGACTAAACGCCTTATGTAATTACCAGCCTTTAGGGAAGCGTTAACTGCAAACAGACCAGCTATTTCGTAAGACGGAGTATTCAGTAATACTGGAGATTTGACCACTTTTAATATATCAAATTTCATGTTTAAAACTGATGTAATTTAGAAAATCAATTAAATCCTTTTGCAGAAGATGTAAAGTGACTCACTTCTAAGTACGGTTGATTTTGATCTATGTTGTTAAGTTGTTCCGTGAACGGTACTATTACGTTTGTAGACCTATTATATAATTTTAATCAGTTACTCATCTCAAAAAGTAAAAAAGCCTTAATGAAAATAAGGAAATACAGTAGAATTTATACGCACAAATTTATCGACGTAATGACAGTTTTAGATCACAGAAACATGTATAAACTTACATTCTTATCCGTTATGTGTATTTTAAGAAATTGTTCATTGAAGCAAAAACTGCTCATTCAATAGAATTTACGAAAGGTATCAAACGTTTCTAATGTAGTGGGTTCTTAGTACACCTTAAGGAGTAAAGCAGGAATGACATACAACAGACGAATTTAAAATGTTTTATCGCAAGTAAAAATAACACTTGGTGGTGTCCTTGTCGTCATCTAACCCTAGCCGCAAATTTTTAATATAAATCTAATGTTATATTTAATATTTATAATAACTTTACCTAAAGATGTTTTCTCCTTATTTTGAACATGTTTCGGGAAGCCTTGTGTTCCCATCTTCAGGCTTCCTGATTTTGAGTCTTGTGAATTACTTGTGTGTTGGTTGGTTGTTGTTGTGGTTTTCTGTTGGCCTTAGGCAATTTAAATTGGTATTATTGTGTGTGATTGTGGTGTACATAGTAGTATTTTGTAGTTTGATTGTTTGTAGTATTTGTATTTTGTGTGGCCAAATTAGATACTACAACAGACAGACATACAACAGACAGATATTTCTGGTTTTTTGTATGCGTTTAGGTGTTCAATTTGGCCACACATGAAATAAATACTGGATATGAATTCCCAGACATAACCAACATGACACTAATAAAACACACCAAAAAAATAAGACACATACAAAGGCATCATAATAAACATTTGGAAAAATTTACAAATATACAAACATAAAACACAAAACAAACTAATACTTGGATAAATACAAATCAATACAAAACATGACACAATTTTCAAAGCACTCAACATCGAAAATACACAAAATACTAATATATACACCACAATCACACACAATAATACCAATTTAAATTGCCAAAGGCCAACAGAAAATCACAACAACCAACCAACACATAAGTACTTCTCAAGACTCAAAATCAGGAAGGCTGAAGATGGGAACACAAAGCTTCCCGAAACAATAGCTTATGTTCAAAATAAGGAGAAAACATCTTGAGGTAAAATTATTATAAATATTAAATATATTATATACATCAGGAAACAGACTGTAGCAAAAAGTGTTTGAAATCTAATATTATATTATGTATCACCCTTGTAGAGTAATCAATAGGCCTAATACTTTGGAGAGCATTGCCAAGAGTTTTACTTTGCTGAAATTATATTCGAATACTGCTGGAAGTGAGCAAGCTTCAGATTCATAAATGTTTTTTTACGTATTAAGAAACACTTGAATTAAATGTAGAAATCAATTGTACTGAACTCTATAATTATCAATAGAGACCAGAATTATGCGAGAAAGTAATTATTAAAACGATCGTATGAACTTAACAAAACACAGAAATAAAAGTAGTAACATGATTCGAAGTACGGAAAATAGCCCGCAGCCTCGGTTCCTGCGAGACTTTCAGTGAAGTTAATGAATTTCCTATTGTAAACATTAAGGGATCGCGTGTCTGACCTTCTACACAGATGTTCGGTTTCTCACTTAATTTAGAGGGCTGTGCCGACGTAATATTTAAAGCAACATAACAATCTCGGCCGTACATATTTGCTTAGTAATCTCTGTACTTGAATGTAATCTGGTTGGTAGGCGCAGCTCTCTGTCAGGTTTTGTTAAAAGCCAGTTTCCCGTTACTCCTACGTAAGTCATGACTTGCTTCACAGCATTCAGTAAGGTTGAATTTATTTGGAGTTACCCGGCTATTTCGTCTTGCGCCGTGCCCTTATAATATCTGTAATATATTTCTTGTTTATAACTACGTAACGTACCCATTGCTTCCTAGAATCTTTAATATGAATTTTTCGCCCTATTTTGTATAGATCTTGGTTACCGATTCTATCTATTCACTTTGATTTCAGTGGTATCTATCTGTTTGAGTAGAGTCAATGCATTCTAAAGTTCTATGTAAATTCCTCTTGACCGGAGCTCAAGTAGCAATATCGTTTGGAAACATGCGCATCTGAATCCGACCACCTGATTTTAATTCCTGTATGTAAATTTTTTTACTTCCTTTTTGATGAAGTCTAACATACAATCCAAGTTCAGAACGATCGCATAATCATGGTAGCAGTAATCTGACTGCTTTGCGCATGCGCTTCCGTGGTATGTATTTTGTTGGGTAAATTCTATGTTTTCCAACACTTCTACCTGCGAACTTATAATGAGTTTATTTACGAATGATCTATTTCAGAAATTATTTCCAAAACTATAAAGTGTAAATAACTCAGAAGAAAAATTCGCAAATGCAGGGGCGTGTTCTTATGGCTAGAAACGAAAAAGAACTACAAAGGAATCTGAAGGTTTGAAACACAGTATAGGAAGAGAAAGGAAAGAGAAAAAAACATAAGGGAAAACAAAATTGTGATTGTAGAGGAGGAAATGGAGATTGACATATATAAATGAAAGGATTAAAGAGAGCAAGCGAGAGTTTCAATACATAGGAGCGGAACAGGCGAAAAGGAGTGCACGAAGCAGAAGTAAACGAAAGACTTGAATAAAGACGTTAAAACTGTAGTATGCATAAATAACAATTTTACAGAGAAGAAAGAAGTCTAACAGAAAACAAGGAAGGATGTATTTAAGCCAGTTTATAGCGTATTGTGACATTTGGTTGAAAGACCAGGTGATTCAACAAAAACAAAAAACAAAATACAGGCTATTGTGGTGAAGTACTCGAGGAAACTTGTAGGAGAAATCATAGAAATTAGACAAAACTGGAGTCATATTCTGCATTTAAATTTATAGAATGAAAACGACTGATTTGTCGAGGAGAACGTGAACAGAAGAGACAACGTCGGCAGACGAACATAGGAAACAACGACAAGAGAAAGAGGTAAACAAATGTAGGTTAAAACAATTGCTAAACAATTACTAAGAAAGAATAGGGAAAACGTGCTGAGAAAGCACAGGAAAGAATGGAAGAACACCATTATATGGTTAAAGGTATAGAGAGACTCTGTGCGTACGTGTGTGTGTGTGTGTGTGTGTGTGTGTGTGTGTGTGTGTGTGTGTGTGTGTGTGTGTGTGTGTGTGTGTGTGTGTGTGTGTGTGTGTGTGTGTGTGTGTGTGTGTGTGTGTGTGTGTGTGTGTGTGTGTGTGTGTGTGTGTGTGTGTGTGAAATAAATAATAAAGACATTAACACTTTTTAAAAAAGAATAATGATACGTAGCCCCATATTCTTATCTGTAAAATGTATTTAAAGTAAACATACTTTATTTCATTTTATATTATTATATTTATTATTACTCTATGTTCTTTAATATTTTTATATTTATTGTATTCTGTTGTATGACAGAACGGACAGTTCATACTACCAACGTTAGATATTTGTTTTAAAAAGAATTACAGAGTGAATTGTTTTAAAAAAATTTACAGGCATTGCACGAATGCAATGCACAGAGAAGGGCATTGAAAATGCTTCAATAAATCTAAAAAATATATATATTTATGTTCATTCACCAATCAATGAATTCATTCTTCATTCACCAATCAATGAATTAATTCTTCATTTACCAATGTACAGATTATAAGTTAAATGTAGTCGCATTCATAAGCGAAGTTTTATATGTGTACTACGTTATTGACTATAAAGAAGTAGTTTCTATGGAAACTCACCGGTTCCCATTTTCGATCACGCACCAGCGATCGGCCGCAAATCTGCGACACGTCCTTATAAACATTTTCAATGTTAAAAAGCCGTTACAAAACACACTGTTACGACGGTCTCACTGATCCTCGTATGGTACAGTGGAAAACAAAATACAGACATCAATTAAGTCACTAATCACCAGCTTGAATTAATCACAAATAACAGTTTGTAAACAACTTGTACATAATTTTGTCCACACGCAATGCGGTAATGTCAAATAATAGAGTTCGACACTAATTATAACACAATAACACTTCGCTACAATACTCCAACCGCCACTCGATCCGCACTAAGAAAATCGCTCAACGAACTGATCTGACAAAGCCAAGCTCTGTCCCTTATATACGTAACACACGTGTTCTAGAATGAACTTTACACCCTTAACGCGGTGTGCATTTAAAGTGTCCTCCAGAGCCTTCTGGAACGTACTTGAGTGCGGCCTTGACTGAGGCTACACCTACTCGACTAGCGGAGGGACGAGTGGAGGACGCGCTCCGTTGTTCGAGACGGTTCTCGTTACAATATTATATATAATAATTATGATGATGTTTCATTTGTTTTAAAAATAATATTTATTTTTAAAACATGTGGGCTGTTAAATGACGGTAGTACGAACTACTGAAATACGCGTAAAAATATCTATTATATATAGACTATACGCGATAAAAAGTTTTAAGTTACTAAATATACACATTCAAGGATAAATTAGTCTCTCTCTCTCTCTCTCTCTCTCTCTCTCTCTCTCTCTCTCTCTCTCTCTCTCTCTCTCTCTCTCTCTCTCTCTCTCTCTCTCTCTCTCTCTCTCTCTCTCTCTCACACACACACACACACACACACACACACACAAAAGAATATATTGTTTACACTATAAATAATATGTAGGCGCCTACACAGTACATCTATTAAAGTGCTGTATTTTATCTCGCCGAAATGAATATTTGATTAAATGTCGCGAGCAAATAAAAACAAATATCATTGCCGCGGAGTTAATTGAAACTGCGTATTTTCCGTTATTTATAACGCTGTAAAATACTATTTCTTCTTTTGTTCAACCATGTTATCTGCATAATTTTGGCACAAGCAATGTTAACCATTTTTCCGTCAATTTAACCGTCTGCCAAAATCGTACGTTCCGATTTTAATTAATATTTAGTTTAAATGAATTTAATTTTCGGTGCGATTCGGGGGGAAGGGGCCGGAATGTAATGTGTAGTCGGCGTGGCTTCGATTCCCGACTGCGGTGTGACTGGCGAACCGATAGCAAACCCAGTGCTATATTAGCCGATCTCTTGTCTAATATCCATTGGCCGTGGTACTCATGAGAGATCCGGAAATCTATTCTTACGACGGTCTCACGAATGATCGTATTGTACAGTGGAAACAAAATACAGATACCAATAAAGTCATTAACTACCAGCTTCAGTTAGTCACAAATAACAATGTGAAATCAACAAGGTACTCTCCTACAATAATTCAAGTTAAATTTGTCCACACGCAATAATAATGTCAACTGTTAAGAGTTCCGCACTAATTATAACACAGTACTCACTTTCCACAATCACTTGATATCCTCACTCTACAATCTCGCCAGGTGTACCTAACTTCTAAGCCGACCGCTGATGCTTCAATAGGTCCTGCAGGTATTCCAGAATAATTTTCCATTATTTTGGCGACGTGCCAACATAATTTGCATAGTTACAAGAGCTCTCGAACAGTCTGGAACAATGCTACGTGAGCGAACGGCCTTGACGGGGACGCCACACGCTGGGCTAGTCGAGAAGCGTGTAGAACGACACTCTCGTCTTTTAGAGAAGGTTCCGTAATTATCGTAGCACTATGAATCACAGAAATGCTGGGGTGTATAATCCCTTCGGATCCCACGGTTTGAACCACTAACTGCTCTATCTATACATTTTCTAACTGCTAAGTGCCAAACAAAGCGTTCTTCAATAAAATATTTAATTTATTAGTGAACGTAAATCATAATCAATACAGTAACCTAATATTTATTATCAGGCTGAGCCTGTTTGAATAATATACAATTAATCATGTCTGTCACGTTTCGCTTACAAATTACAACGTTTGTAAGGCTGCGGAGACATGAGGTAATCGTCTAAACTCATTACACCAAGTAAGTCACAGCACACAGTAGGACATCATGGTTGTCACAATGCTTAGAACGTCTTTAATAGCTGAGGCCAGGAAGCGAGTGGTACTAGGAAATCCTATAATTCTACCGCTTCGATTAATTTCGCGCCAGTCGAACCCAAAAAGGTAATTAGTCGTCGTCGTCGTCGTCGTCATCATCATGTTCCAGACTATTCGAGAGCTCTTGTAACTACGCAAATTATGCTGGCTCGTCGCCAAAATAATGGAAAATTATTCTGGAACACCTGAGAGACCTATTTCGGCTTAGAAGTTAATTACACCTGGGAGATTGTAGAGTTACACATAGGCGACCTTGTCTTTTCGAGGAGGTTCCGTAATTATTGTAGCACTATGAATGACAGCAATGCAGGGCTGTATAATCCCTTCGGACACCAGGGCTTGAACCACTAACTGCTAAGTGCCAAACAAAGCGTTCTTCAATAAAATCCTTAATTTATTAGTGAACGTATATTGAAATAACACAGTAACCTAACATTTATTAGCCCGTTTGGATAATATACAATCAGTCATGTCTGTCATGTTTCGCTTAGAAATTACAACGTTTGTAAGGCTGCGGAGACATGAGGTACTCGTACAAACTCATTACACCAAGTAAGTCACAGCACACAGCAGGACATCATGGTTGTCACAATGCTTAGAACGTCTTTAATAGCTGTGGCCAGGAACCAGAACTTGAGATAATACATCTGAATCAGACTCTCAGAGGCAATGAGTAGTGTCCATTTACGTTTTGAACTCACGCATGTGATGCTTGTAAACGGGTCATGATGTTTTAACCACACGACACTACTGCCTGGTAGATTACGTCTAGTATGCGTACAAGTCACAATGTCGACTGGTGTTATGGCTGCAGCGTTGCACACCCACCAATGTAGAATAACTAAACTATAAAATAATATACGAAAACATTAATCAGCTAAAAGTGCCATAAATTTGAACGGAGAGCGTATAGATTCTAGGCGGCAATGTTCGCCTACAATTCAAATGTGGCGCGCAGGCTGGTGGTTGTAGGCCGCTTGCAACTCAACAGTAAATGGCAGAGTTTGCGTACTACACAAACATATGGGAGAACGTGCGCTACTCTCCACAATTGCCGTATGTTCCCAGTGTAAGCTTGGTGGTTGCAATGTTCCTAGTAGCGTTGTAGCGCAACTTTGTTTCATGAAATCAGCACAGCTTCCTTGATTGATACGTTATGAGGGTTTAGTGTTTACGTTGGTTCAAGTAAACGTTATCCCTTGTTTGAGATTATAAAATTGTAGTAATAATTTTGTATAACTGTGAGTATGATGAATTATTGTCTTTTAACCCCTCTACCATCCACGCAACCAACCACTGCAACCACCTAAATTTAGAACTACCAGCCGCCACTGATAAGTCATAATGCAATTACGTTTAATAGCCCTTGCAAATTATAGTAACCGAAATAACGATTTCTAATCGGTACAGCCTTAATATTCTACTGTATAAGATTCATACAGCACAGCTGAGCAGGAAAGAACAGACTTACAAATGCAGAACCAAGGAAAGAGGCGAATACATATTTTACGAATCATGAGAGAATACAACTATATTAAGAATAATGACACTTTTTCGGTTGACAGTCAGCTTTTGTTGACATTGCTGACACTAAAAATTTCACCCATTCTAACACGGGAATGACATCCTCAGTGGCCTGCTGTCGATGCCACATCACGGAATTGGTAAAATGTTGGGTGTTAACAATAATATCAGTAAAAAGTGGTTTTCAACCAGAAAGTTTGTTATTAAAACTTCCGATCAAGAAAGTATACAACTGAAAATAAAGAATAATGCAACAGGATAGAATGGATGAACGAAAATGTCTAAATGAAATCATCATCATCATCAAAACTAAGAATGGTTTGTTCCGGTCTCAAATAGGCAAAGATTACAGCTGGTCACTCCAACGCTTCCTCGGACGTCCCACACCTCTCCGTCCCATCGGCATATAGTTCCATAGTTGTTTGCGGATGCGGCAGTCATCCATTCGGCAAAGATGTTCCCACCAATTCAGCCGATACTGGATGATCCTGTCGAGTATACTCATAATATTCAGTTACTGATGTATATCTGTGTTTATTTTATGATCATGGAGAGTATACGCTGGCACGTGCCTGAGAAGTCTCATTTCAGCCGCTTGGATGAGACTGGCCTGGCCTTTCGTTAAAGTCCAATTCTCAGACCCCTAAAGACGTGTGGGGAGAGTCATCACCTTGTAGAATTTTAGGCGGGTTCCTTTACTTGCTGACTTAAGGGGTCGCCTGATGGTCCCGCACATAATATTGAACTTATGCAACTTATGCACCACGTCGTTGCTTGCATTATAAGACACACTGTAGCCCAGGTATTAAAAACTGCTAACTTGTTCCAGGACAGTACCATCTATAACAATTTTTGCCCGTACGGGATCAGTTCCACAAAAAGCCATCACCTTGGTTTTAATTGTGGATATCTGCAATCCAGCGTCTTTGCAGATTCCATTTAACAAATGAAATGAAATGAAGTGAAATGTGCGTCTAAATGAAATGAAAACAAAGGATAGTCTGGTACTCTCCATACGGAACTACACACAGACGTTAATCTAAGAATGTTGAAAGAGGTGGATAATAATTTTAAATTTATCTAAATTAACAAAGAAGCGATAGGCAATAAATTGAAGGGTTTTCCCTTAATTTCATTAACAAAAAGTGGGGCGGTAGGAATAAAACACGGTAATCACAGGGAAAGTAGAATGAAAGCACAGCTTTCAAACAGCTGACAAGTTTAATCCATGTTAGCCAGCATCAAGAAGAAGAAGAAGAAGAAGAAGAAGAGGACTAAAAAAAAAGGTGACCGAGATATTTACTCTGCTTTGAATATTATTACGACACCGACCTCTAAATTAAATTTGATCTCCACTCGGCTGTCAGGGTGTCAAACACACGACGCGTTAATGTTTACCCCGTAGGAAATTCATTAACTTAATTGAAAGGCTGACAAAGAACCGAGACTGCGGCCTATAATCTAATTCTATACTTTGGATCACGTTAATTCCTAGAGGTTGTTTTTGTTCTGTTACGTTGACAACCGTGTTTTAATTACTTCCGGGAGTAATTCTAATCAGTACTGATTCTGTTCAGAGAGCTTTATATGGAATCTTTTTTGCCACTAAATTGAAAAGTTCGAAACAAGTGTATTTAAAAATATCTTTTACGTTTTAAAATGTTTTAATGTTAAAATACTTGATCATTTAATTTTATGTTCCACTGCTTGTGTTCGGTTGTAAATGAGATTTTTTTTACTTTCATTGTTGCGATGACGCTGTTTCGTTGGAATTCACTTGGAGGCAGGCAGAAAGGGTAAACATTTTTGTTTTTTGAAGAATGGAAAGACATGGATGACTTTTCGTGAAACTGATCCCGTATAGACGGTACTGTGCCGTGTTTTAGTAAAATCCCGGCCTGCCATAAACGTGAATACAGAAAAAAAATATAAAAGGGTCTAACTCCCGAAATAGTTATGTTTGTAATTGCGCGTATGCGGGCATATGGTAAATTCCGTGTTTTGAACGGCCCTGCTCACCGTCGCTGTCTAGTGGTGGGGGAGCGGAGTTGAGGTTTCCGACATGTAATTCGTTGCAAGGTCAGTCTCGACTGGACTGCCGTTACGTACCGGTGCAGACGTTCTTGCTGGCTTACCTGGTTGCTTGATTCTACAAGACTATCTACTATGATTGAGTAGAGTTTACTGTGATCCCCGGTAAGTCCGATTTAAGGTATATTGTTAACTATTTTATAAAAGTTTGAAAACGTAATGTTGAAATTGTGTGTTGCCGCGTGGTGTGTGAATGGCTATGTTCATGGGCGAATGTTTGATTGTGATTTTGTTGCTCTTGTACAGTATGACAATTGCTATTGTAATTAACTATTGTAACTATAATTAACTATAACTATTGGGACGTAAAAGAGAGATGAGTTGTAATTGTAATGTGAGGGAGCCTTATTATATAGTAGCACGTGCTTCTAAATACTCATACCGGTTTGCCAGTTTGCGTAGTGTCATCATTTTCTGGGCTATAATGCAATACGTTATTGTCAGTTATGAGGAGATATTTGTTAATATTGAAGCCTTGGGGGGGGGGGGGCGAGTGTATTCTAGTATGCCAAAAGCAAAATTTAAAAACAAAACAAGGGCTTAAAACTGGTTGTGATGTGCTGAGTGGGTTTTGGCTGTGGGACGGGGGGAGGGTGTTGAGAAAGCATGAGTAACGATAGTAATTTTTCCTTAAAAATGTTTAAGGGTTTCCGCACCGCCGGAGATCTACCCATTCCAGCAGTTGGCAGTTCACCGGCCACAAGCAACAACAATCAGACTCGATGCGGGTTGCGGCTGGAAGAGCGTCTGCACATCATGCCGAAAATTCCCCCATGAGACATACTAGGACAATACAAGGTGAAATTTAATCTTTTTATACACATTTGGCCACTTCAGCAAACCTCCTGTGTGGGACATTTTTTGCCGTTAACAAGTTCTACGTTATGGTGCCGCGTCTAACTAGTAGACATAATTGGGCGGGGTGATGAACTTTATTGGAATAATTTCTTGATGTAATTACGTCCCAATCTTATATAGGCCTGGCCGAGGGACTGTGCCCGGCGTTCAAGTAATTTTTTTAAAATATTTTTGGTAGTAAAATTTGATGTTGTAAAAGTTGTGACCAATCTGAATTCTTTCATGTATCGGGGTCTGGTTCTCTTTATTCTACACTAATAAACGTTCCTTTAATAGGGGGCGGGTAGTCTTAAGGGATTTTGTTTTTTTTTAACTGATTCAGGTACCTGCGGCAGGGGCAGTTTTATGCAGGTACTGGACGTGTTCTTAATTGTTCGATTAGGCCGGACGCGTCTACTCGGTCGGGTCAATTCAGGTTTGTAAAGTCATATACCAAGTTATATATGTATATCTATATATCTGCTCCTTTAAGTAAAGGTATTTCGTAATTTTATGGAAGTATGCAACATGTAACACGATTTAGAAACTTTATCACTCCCATTGTAATTTCAGAATGTGTTAAGCTTTTATGTATACCTTATAAGAGAATTTTTACTACTTCATACTAGATTTGTAATGTTATAATTTTAGCTTCAGTTTATTTTTTTTTCACACTTAATTTGCTGGTGGTCATGTCCACTTGGGAGTTCTGTAAACGTTTGAATATTTTTCTCTATAAAAACTTACTATTTATAAAAATATACAGCTATGTTAACTACGTGAAGGTATGCTTCTATAAGGGGACTATTTTGAATTTAGTTTGTAATTTACTGATGGTGCGGGGCGACTATGCCGATATAAATTTTGTAATTTCCAATCATCACCTTTTATTCAGTTTGTTTTACATTCTGTTACTTATTTTCTCCTACGTTAATTTCCTTTTACTCGGTCTTGTGAGTTAATGGGGTTTGGTTTTTTTTACTTGGAGGTTATATAAGGCGGTGTTGGCCATTTAAACGGTTAATTGAGTGCTGGTACAGGATGACCAGTCCTGAGGTCTCCCATTCAGGTATGGGTACGAGGGGAAGGTACAGGCTGCCTGTCGGAATTAACAAGCTGTATTGTGTTATACTGTGCTATAGCTGTGATATGTGTTTTGTGTATATGTATTTTTATGTGTGATTAGATGTTTTAATGTCGAGTATTTTTTAAGGATAATCTATATAATTACATATTCTGTTCGCTCTATGTACATGATTAAGTGTTATGAAAATAATATGATTATTTATAATTACAAGGTCAGGAGTATTCATGCAACTATGCAATTATCCACATTTAAGATAAAATGAAGCTTTCAGAATGGTGAGGTGGATACCCACTTATGATGTTAATTTTTGTTTAATTGCAAATTTGGGAAAATGTATTACAATTCGAAGTTCATATTTTATATTGTGAATTAGATTATCGAGATCTAAACCTTATACTTTGCATTAGCATTGAACCAGAAATTAAAGTTGTAATTTCATCTTAAAATTGCATTATGGAAATTAAACAAAAATTACATTTTGTATCGAGATTGAATTCAAAAATTTTAAGGTTGTATATTTAATATTAATATGGGATTGTTGAGATTTGAAAGTTATATTTTGTATTAAAGAAGAGTTATCAATTTTACAACTAATATGCATGAATGTCAAGATTTGAAATTTCTAATAAAAATTGTTATTGTTGTTTAACAACCGAGTTTAATTGCAAGTCCCGTCCCACTGGACCCAGCGCATTTTTGGCTTCTCTATGCCCTCTGCCTAGTTTTAAATAACTAGTGGCCCCTCCTTCAAAAAAAAAAAATAAATAAAAAAAAATTTTGTAAGTTTTTTATAAAGTCTAAAAATTTGAAAGAGGGGTTACAGTACTGTCCTGGAACAAGTTAGCAATTTTGAATACCAGGGCTACAGTATGTCTTATAGTGCATGCAACGACGTTGTGAATAAGTTGCATAAGTTCAACCTTATGCGCGGGACCATTAGGCAAACCCTTAAGTCAGCAAGTAAAGGAACACGCCTAAAATTCTACAAGGTGATGGCCCTTCCCAAACTTCTTTATGGGTCTGAGAATTTGAAATATGGAAATAGCTCACAAAATTAAAAAAGCTGTGTACAGCACTGCATACAGAACTACAAACAAAACGGAACACACACAAACAACAAAACAAATTTGGTTTACCTGGTGTTTACAAATTAAACTGCTCAGGATGTAACAAATTCTACATTGGCCGGATAGGACGCAGCTTCAAATAGAGATACATTGTAGCATTGTACACATGAAAGCACTACACGCCACCACCGAATCCACCTTTGCTAACCACCTCATTGAGGCAGACGGCACAGCACATACATAAAGAACAACATGGAAATCCTACACGTACACACAAAAGGTCAAAACTAAACACTCATTGACAACTATAAGTATACAAACACATAAAAACGCATAGAAACAATATCCTAAACGAACAGACACAATATAAATTGCACATACTATTTGAACATATTACACCATAGACACACAACATCGATCTTTTGAACGACGGCGCCGTCACCAAAAGCAGGACGGAGAGCGCTCCTAGCGGCAGCCTCTGACGAAGCTCTAACGAGCGAAACCTAGTTATGGCAGTAAGGCAAACATTTTGAACATTTTTCAATAATAAATTGTGTTGTGCGTCAGTTTTATTCTATAAGTTAATTGATAACATGGGACATGTCATGGACAACAAAATCCAGGGGAAGACTTATAATTGGAGATCACTGTCAAATAAGAAATGTATATAAGGGATTCACGTGCGCACACATGTAATACAATACGTGACATAATATGGGTATTCTACCTGAGTAAATGTTTAACAATCTGTGTACGCAGAATGAGTTATATTATTTGCAAAGAGTGTGTGTATATTCTTGGATTTCGTTCTCCATGACGTGTCCGTTACTTAACTAAATATAACTATTTCACCACCGACTCGGAACACAAAGTTTTTTATGGGTAAAAACGTAAACGTTTTACCTTATAGCCTGAACCGGTTTTTGCTTTTAAAAAGCTTCTTCAGAGGCTGCCGCTGGGAGCACTGTCCGTTTTGTTGTTGGCGACGGTATCGACTTTCGAAAGATCGATATTGTGTGTGTGGGGTGTGATATGTTCGAATAATGCGTGTGATTTGAATTGTGTCTGTTCGTTTAGGATGTCATTTTTATGTATTTTCGTGTGTTTGTATATTTCCAATTGTTCTAGAGTGTCCAGTTTTCGGCTTTTTGTGTGTACGTGTAGAATGTCCATGTTTATGTCGATGTTTTTGTATGTGTGGTTTGCTTCAATGAGGTGGTTTGCAAAGGTGGATTCTGTAGTGGAGTGTAGTGCCTTTGTGTGTTCAATGTATCTTTGTTTGAAGCTACGTCCTATCTGGCCTATGTAGAATTTGTTGCAACCAGCGGCAGCCTCTGAAGAAGCTTTTTAAAAGCGAAAACCGGTTCAGGCTATAAGGTAAAACTTTTACGTTTTTACCCATAAAAAACTTTGTGTTCCGAGTCGGTAGTGAAATAGTTATATTTAGTGTGTGTGTGTTGGCAGCACTGCAGAGAATACGGCATAAATACTATATCAATTACACCGCTACCACTGCTGTTTACAAAAAAATACAGAATTTAATTAACTCGGCGACAATGATATTTGTTTCAATTTTGGGACAAACTAAAGTAACATTTTAATAACTGTACATTATTCACACGCTCAAAAACGCGAAATATACAATAAAATTTGTTAGAAATAAAAACCGTGGTTTCGATGCAGTCATCTGTTTTCAATGCAAAAGCAATAATAACCGTTATGAATACGCTATCTCGATTACGTCGCTGTTAGCCAACATAAATTTCTGTCGATTTATAAAATATTAATACCCTCAGCACGTTTTTAACGCGCGCAATTTGATTAATAATTATATTTGGCTTGACTTCGAATTAAAAAAAAGTGACAGAGACAATCGTGTTAATTCAAATATCGCAACGAATGAAAATGTAATGCAAATAATAATCTAAATTAAATGAAAACACCGGGCATCAGTCAGAAGGTCAAACACAACAAGCTTTAATGTTTACCTCAGGAAATTAATTAACGTAATGGAAATGCTTGTGAGAGATATCGAGGCTGGGGTATGCCACTTAAGTCGGAACTTTATTCCACATTACGAAGAGGCTGTTTTTATTCGTTTATTCTGTACGTTTAAAACTACATGTAGTGCACTAGCAATAATTTGTGTATTTTAATAGCAATCTTCTAATAAGTTAGTTAGTGACAAAGTTTTACACATATTTTAAAATATTTTTGCTTTTTTAAGGGTAAATATTGTGCGCGTGTGTGTGTGTTATGTGCGCGCGCGCCCGCGTGTGTGTTATTTTATTTAAGTAACGTATTGTTACGACGGTCTAACTGATCGTCGTATGGAACAGTGGAAAACAAAATACAAGACACCAATTACTTCACTAATTACCAGCTTTAATTATCAGAATTAAACAGTTTGTAATCAACAAAATAGTTTCTTACAATAAATCAAATAAAAATTGTTCACACGCAATAAAAATGTCTACTAATATAAAACACAATTGTATTACAATTGTCCCACGAAATTATAAAAAAACACATAACACTTCGCCACAATATTATGAACCGCACTAGTAACCACTTGAACGCACAGAGTAATCGCCCGACAATAACTCGCAACTCAAACTGAACTGAACGTCGCTGAGTACTTGCATTTATGCCCCGCCTAAATACCAGAATATTCCATACTACTCATTAACAATGAAGGAAACGTACACATTAGAGCGTAATTCATTGCGTTCTTGACACAGTGCGCGCGGCTTCTGGTACAGTCTAGCTAATGCGTTGAGAATCACGTACGCCACACATTACAGCCGGATTCCACTGGAACATTCGATGAACTTGTAGAACGTTCCCCCGTATTACGTAACAGTATTATATATGACTGAACTCAGTATGATTAGGATAGAAAGTGTTATTTAAAATTGTACTTGTTTTTACCGACTCCGGTGTCAATTCAATTCCACTACACTCAACAACGTTGACTACGTAACAGTTTTAGGCGGCCACGGGAACCGATCCCAAGCCGCTCGGTCACTAAACCATGTGGTCACTTTCTAGCTACAACTGTTAATAATTATGTCCCTCGGATCCTCATCGTTCGTACGTATAGCACAACGTTAAAACTTTCATAGCCGGAGTTATCTTCGGGAAAATTATTGGGCCGTGGTCCTCTTCTTGTGAAGCTAAACGTTTCGACTGCAGCTGCGACAATCTTCTTCAGTGGCCTTCAATACAGGGGTATACCAGGCGGAGAGACACGGTAGAAGAGACCAGTGGAGTATCTAGAATTTGGATTTTTGTTGGGGGGTCGGGGTCGGGTCGGCTTCATAGAAAAAAAAACAAATTAAGACTAATCAGTATTACTATCTTTAAATTGGCTGAAATCAGTCCCATTAAAGTACACGGTGATAACAATAAAAATACGCGTTATCGAACATTGTTCAAAGATACTTGTTGACTGAATTGAGTTTCCTATATTCATATTTCAATCGTATACTCTAATGTTGTGTAATATAGCTGTTTGTATATTTAAATATCAGAATGGAGAACCATACATGACTTCAATGTTCTAAGATTTATATTTAAAGTCATATACTTGAATACGGTTCGATAATTTCTAACAAGTTACGTGTGTTCCTTGTTAATCGAGTTTCATGTTTGACAAATTTAAATGAAATATTTCCATAGAAACTACTTCTTTGTTGCTGATAACGTAGCACACATGTAAAATATCGGTATGGAGAACCATACATGACTTCCATATTCTAAGATTTATTTTTAAAATCATTTTCGAAATGAAATATTACCATAGAAACTACTTCTTTCTACTTACTGCTTCAGCCTTAACCACAGTACTGTGGTCACTAACATATACCACCTCACGTTATCGCACTCGATTTTCACTGATGATGGAAGTCAATGGCATTGCCGAAACGTCTGGTTTTGTAGAAAACATTGGACTACGGCCAAATATCCCGGGAAGGAATTTTAACAAAAACTACTTCTTTGTTGCCGATAACGTTGTACACATATATATAAAAAATATGCATAAAATTAATGGCTTGTATAAGTTAATGATTGATCGCCATTAAGTAGTGCTCAAGTTTCCAAAGTTTTAATATTATGATGTCCGTAATTAAAACATCAGAGCAGGTTTAGTGTGTATGAGGGTTCACCGTGGACAAAAATTTTCAACATTTCCTATTGAGCGTTGCTTAGAATAAATCTGCGAATCTACAGTGTACGTTTCACAGAACAAACACGCGGAAAAGAAGGAGCGCTCCGAAGTCACTCATGGACCCTCAGCATCTTGCAGAGGGTTCATTCCCTAAAGACGAAAAGTCTGTCTATGAATCGTTCCTCTGTAAACACGTGCAGTTACACTGCCCAGCGATCCACAGGAAGCAAATCGCTATCCACGCTGGACACTTTTTCGGCTTGCATGCGTTATGTTGGTGTGGGTTCGGCACTTTCCATTTAAAAACCGTGCAAATGTAAGAAAATAAACATGAATGAGGCCAGAAATAACGCGAATTGTGTGTGTGTGTGTTTTCCCTGCCTTTTTATTGCGGTAGAGATAATAATAAAATGGAAACGTAAACAGTACATAACTGAGATATGCTTGCCTGCCACGCACGATATATTTTCTTTTATACATGACTAGCAGAATACCCGTGCTTCGCTACGGAGTTTCACGTTGTACGTAATGAAAATGTTAGTTTAATTAATAAAGTTTAATTAAAGTAGGCTTCTTAAAAATAAATAGCTGTTGCCCACAACTTCGTTCGCGTGGTCTTCAATTTAATGCGATAATATATTTAGAACAGAATCTATTCTATTGGGTTGCCATAGTAACCAGATCTAATAGTTTTTTAAGACCGCAAAGGACCCCCCAGAGGGTCGTATCGAAAAAACACCTGTCCTATGTTGGTTCTCCCGTTGCGTAAAATATTTGTGCCAAGTTTGGACCCCCCAAAGGATCGTATCGAAAAAATCACTTGGCCTATGTTGGTTCCCCCTTTGCGTAAAATATTTGTGCCAAGTTTGGTTGAAATCGGTCCAGTGGTTTAGGAGGCGATGTGGAAGACCCCAAAGAACCCCCAAAAGGACCCCATCGAAAAAACACCTATCCTATGTTGGTTCTCCCGTTGCGTAAAATATTTGTGCCAAGTTTGGTTGAAATCGGTACAGTGGTTTAGGAGGAGATGTGGAAGAAACCTTCGCGGACGTGCGCACAACAACTCACCGAAGTTTCATCGCAATCGGATGAATGGTATAGGAACGCATACGGGACAAACAAAGAAACATTCATTTTTATATGTAAGATGTAAACTATACCACTTACTTGACATAAACCGTGATAGCTAAGCTAATGTACAACATATACGTATTAATTATACACATAAATGTTCCTCGATAGACACTCTATCTATTGGCGAAAACTTGAACAAAATCCGTTCAGTACTTCCTGAGATTAGCGATTTCAAATACAGAGAGAAAACGGACCGACTTTACTTTATACTATGTACAGATTTACATTAAAATGAAAAAATTATAATTTTATTGCCTGGCAACAAAATTATTTTATTTTTAACAATTACCATTGTTTGAAAAAGTTTAAATGAATTTTCAAGTACTTTACTCTTGTTAAAACGTAAAAGGTTGCGGGTAAACTACCCCTTCCCCTTAACCGATCTTCACCAAAATCAAAAGGCCTTGAGTCCTCTACAATTCAGTGACGTATGCAAAACATTATTTGATTCTGTTTGAATTTGCGGCAGTTATCGTTTGCCATAGAAAATACGCTTGATAAAAAACGTTGCAGGTAAACTACCCCTTCCCCTCAACCGATCTTCACCAAAAACAATAGATCTTGAGTACTCTACAAATCACGGCTGTATGCAAAAAATTATTTGATTCTGTTTGAATTTGCGGCTGTTATCGTTTGCCATATAAAATACCCTTGATAAAAAAACGCTGCCGGTAAACTACCCCTTTCCCTTAACCGATCTTCACCAAAAACAATAGGTCTTGAGAACTCTGCAATTTAGGGCTATATGCAAATAATCTTTTGATTCTGTTTGAATTTACGGCTGTTATCGTTTGCCATAGGAAATACCCTTGTTAAAACATAAAACGTTACAGGTAAACTACCCCTTTCCCTTAACCGATCTTCACCAAAAACAATAGGTCTTGAGAACTCTACAATTTAGGGCTGTATGCGAAACATTATTTGATTATGTTTGAATTTGCGGCTGTTATCTTTTGCCAAAAAAAAAAATTTCCCTTGATAAAAAAAACCGTTGCAGGTAAACTACCCCTTTCCCTCAACCGATCTTCACCACAAAAAATAGGTCGTGAGTACTCTACAAATCAGGGCTGTATGCAAAAAATTATTTGATTCTGTTTGAATTTGCGACAGTTATCGTATGCCATAGAAAAAAAATCTACACACAGATAGACAGACAGACACACACACACAGACACTTTTCGGAAAACGACTTTTTTTCATGTTTTGAGTGTAGTAGAATCAGAATCTGCAATAATCTCGAACACGATTTTTTTTGCCATCACCATACTTCCATTTCCTTAAGGAATATGGAAGTAAAATTACCCCTCCCCCTTCAACTACCCTTTTCATTTATAGATATTTCATCTACCTTTCTACACTGGATTATTATCACCTTCTTTTCAGTATACTTCATTTATCAAAATTAAGTACTTTACTCGTGTTAAAACGTAAAACGTTGCAGGTAAACTACCCCTTTCCATTTAACCGATCTTCACCAAAATCAATAGACCTTGAGTCCTCTACAACTCGGGCAATATGCAAAAAAGTATTTCATTCTGTTTGAATTTGCGGCAGTTTTTGGTCGCCATAGAAAAAATTCTACAGACAGGCACACAGATACATACACAGACACTTTTCGGAAAATGACTTTTTTCATGTTTTAAGGGTAGTAAAATCAGAATCAGCTCTTATCTCGAACACGATTTTTTTCGCTACCACCATACTTCCATTTCCTTAAGGAACATGGAAGTAAAAGCTACTACTATATTAGCTCTTCAGTTATACTATATTAGACTACTATTGAAGTGGTCTTCAGTGGGTTCTGCTCCTCCTGGCGACTAAATGACAACGCAACACTAAACCGTTGTGAAGGTATGAGAAAGAGAAAGAGAATTATGAAGTTTAAACAATAGTTTGATGCTCGCCCCCTGTAAGGACACAATCATCCCCAGGCTATACGCCCGTATATTTTCGCCGGTGGTAGGTTTTACAATATATTTATTTATTATTTATTTGTATATTGTTTTTACTGCGTCCCTGCTATGACGGTACGCGAAGGTATTCCAAGTCTTTTTCTGGTTTTCACTATTTCATGATTTCTCTGAAAACATTTCATAACAAAAAAAAAAAAATTTTAGTTTCCACGAACACATTATACGTTATATATACTGTAAGGGTTGCAAATCTATCTACTTCAGTGGTAAGAGGGGGGGGGAAGCGAGATAACGGTATGCAACAGCGATACGGGTATATTAACAACACAAAATGTATTCACCAATACTAACGTAACCCGCTTGTTGTGTGTGTCTATGTTGTGACTGACACCGTGGTACAAAGCTCGACTCGATACAGTTTTTGTGTAGTTTGACATTTGTTGAAACAACACAGTCGTATCAGGTAGTCTGTCACTCTGTTGCACGCATAACCGTTGCCAGTGGCGTATTTAAAGTCACCTCAAACACCGAGCAGTGTGCTAGGCACGTGTAAAACAATAAAAGATTGTAGTCCTGGCTTTGAAGAGACAGACTACAAATTAATTTCCACATTCGTTAGCTGGCGATACAAGTTAGATAAACAATTTTAGCGAGAATCTCATTACGATGTACGGAGATCGGTTTTATACATCATTGTGTGTAGTGACCTGATCTACTACAGGCGTATACACGGATGACGACCGTTCCTCCTATGCTCGAGGTCAGATTGAATACTATCCCTACAACTTCCGCAATGGCTCTTCGAGCGCCGTATTTATGGAGGGGACGAACGGGACCGGCCCCGGCCCCGGCCCCGGAGGGTCGTAAAAGTTGACGAATTTTGGCAACCTCTTAATTTTAATGCTATTTCATTTCTTTTCCACCTGTGTACGCTAATATAGTAATAGATTTTTTTTTAAATATACAAGCAGGTATATTACACAGCACTAGAGTACACTATTACGTTCGTAATATGGAATATGAAATAGCCTATAGGAAAATCAATTCAGTCAATAAGTATCTTTTAACCAGGCTTCGATAATGCGTATGCTTATTGTGATATTACAGTTTAGTTTAATGGGATCGATTTCAGGTTGTTATCACACGTTTTTCAGCCACTTTAAAGATAGTAACGTTGACTAGTCTTTACTTGTTTTTTTCTTTTCTATGAAGCCGACCCGACCCCGGACTCCCCAAGGCCAAATTCTAGATACGCCACTGGTCTCTTCTACCGTATCTCTTCGCCTGGTATACCCTTCTATGGTTTCTTTTCTTGCTAAATTCATTTTCAGGACACGAAACGGCCTCTTAAGTGTCTGAATGCCATTGTAAAAGAGGCTTATATTAGGTGCATTCAAGTCCCTGCTTTTTCATCTTCACATCCGTTGTTCCTACACTCATCATGAGAGTTTTGTTTCAAATGCATCTTGCAGATTTATTTGTTTGGCTGCCTTGTATCGTAACAAGTCTGGCAAGGAATACGATAATATTAAGTTAACCTGTGTGATTCACTAAGTTATTTTTTAAGATTTTGTACAATACAGTGTTTGAGGGCTCTTCTCCTTATTACTTCCTTCTCATTGAGTGTTAACTATTTTCTTCTTATTACGTAACCCAAATTACTGACGGATGGAAATTTCATGGAAACAGTATTTTATATGCATATACGAAAAAGTTGGGTGCACCTAACGTTTTGGTATTTACACCAAAGTTTGCTATTCTCCTCACTTATACAGACGGTTACTTCGCGTTTCTGTGGGTCTAGCTTTTGAAGACTGACCTAACGCATACGAAACACATAATAAAAACATGTTCTACGTTAGTAGGTCTAGATATTATGCTCTTCCGTCACTTTGTTGAGAAAACCCCCTTCTCGATCCGTTTAAGTAGATCTTATTATAGCCTCAAGAGATGCAAAAAAATCCTGTATATTGCTTTAAATTTTGAATTCCGATTTCACATGCTAAACTTATAGTTTTCTGGAGACTTTTCTTTACTAATCAATACGTACGTAATCATCTTTACTTTTCATATACGTATAGGCATTCTGTGGTTAAGAGCGTAAAGACTATCTGACTTGCTGTCTAAACTCTTGCGGTCCTGCTATATTTGTATGTACTACATAATTGATAAAGCTTCCCCATAGTCAGTACGTAGTAATTCTTGTTACATGGTTGTTGACAAATAATTATTACCTACGAGGAGAGATGGGTAGAAAAATTGTATGTTAACAGTGTAACACTCTGCATTCCTATGTTCCATTAAGTACCTTTGTTAACTGGAAAAGTTCCAAATTCTGAAAGGAGAGCATATTTCTTTTCTGTGTCTAAAAATGTTTTTGCCAGTTTATCTATCCAAAAACTTAGTTGTGCTGCCGGATTAGACAGCAAAAAATGTTTTAATACTCCTTACGGGAGTGGCAAATTAATTTAAGTATGAAAAAATTATTTCCTTACTTTTGTTTTCTTTAAACATCTGAAAGTGGGACTGAAATTTAAAAAGGAAAACGTTAGCTTTTCATGCGGTCTGGGATATTTTGAACATGTAATGTACAGAAATATGATTTAAATAAAAAAATTATGTGTGTGTGTGTTTACAGGACCATTTGGCGAAGAATTGTCTCAAATGTCACTGATTAATTAAGGAATAAGTTATTGGAATACTCTCCATGATCATAGAACAAACACATACGGCAGGAACTGAATATTACGTGTATACTCGACAGGATCGCCCAGTATCGGCTGAATTGGTGGGAACGTCTTTGCCGAATGGATGACTGCCGCATCCCCAAACAACTATGTAACTATAAACCGAAGGGACGGAGATGTGTGGGACGTCCGAGGAAGCGCTCGAGTGACCAGCTCTAGACTTTGCCTGTTTGAGACCGGAAAAAACCATTCTTGGTTTAATCCTTGCAGATGATGATGAACAAGCTATTCCTGACACACATTAAAGTTTCACAAATTTTAAGTTTTCTCACGAAACTTATAAATTTGCTCTTCAAGTAAAATATCCATGATACTGGTCGCAATACGTACTTCTTATTTCTTCCTCTTGAACGGCGTTGAACTATAAGACATCAAGATCGTTTTATTTTAGTATTACAATAACATTCGAGGCGTAGCAACAGCTGTTTCTTGTAGTGCGTAATTGCACCGCCAGGCGGTCCGTGTACATCAAAGCAAAATATTACCTTTAATTGAAATAACAAAGGGAAACAGTTGCCATAGCGACCGGGGCAACGTTATTTGACAGTAGTATTTATAGTTTTTGGCGTCTCACCTGTCCGTGAAGACGGTCGCTCATATACACCTGCCTCTGCCACCCCCAGGGCTCGCACACTGACTACCTGCGTCGCCTTATCTCGCCTCAACACACCTTTGGAAAAACTACGAAAACTGTACGCGTGTGTCTAGCGCTGAATTATATTGCCTGAGCGAGTGATCGTCACAGTTCTTACAAGTTTATATCTGTTGCATTAAAACTTCTTGTCCATACCAACATAGTGCTGATGCAATAACAACAATGTATAAATAAATATATTCTAAAACCTACCACCGGCGACAATATTCAGCCTTATAGCCTTGGAACGATTGTGTCCTTACAGGGACAGAGCATCAAACTATTGTTTAAACTTCGTAATTCACACACACACACACACACACACACACACACACACACACACACACACACACACACACACACACACACACACACACACACACACACACACACACACACACACACACACACACACACACACACACACACACACACACACACACCCACACCCACACACACACACACACACACACACACACACACACACACACACACCCACACACACACACACACACACACACACACACAGTTCACAAGCAAAATCTTCATTAGAAATTAAAATAAAATAAATACTTGCATAAAAACTTCATATTGCAATAAAATAAAAACATGAAAATATCAAATAATTATATACACACGCGCGCACGCACATATTATTAGGGTAATATAAACTTTACATCAAGGTATTAACTTTTAAATAATTTCTAATGTATATTTCGTTAAACCATGTTGTTCAGCATTGTTAGATAATTTATAATGAACGTATTATTATATGTTCAGTGTATTAAGTATACACTAGTATATTGTATTGACTATACTGAACAAGATGGTCAACAAAACGTTCATTAGAAATTAAAATAAAATGAACACTTGCTTGGAAACTTTACATTGCAACACAATAAAAAAAACAAGATAGTGTCAAATAATTTTAGACACACACACACAAAAAAACACACACACATACACACACAGTTAAAATACATACTATTGTAAAGTAAGTGTATCATTATGCATCTTACATACGTTTCATATTTTCAATCTGCATTATGAGGTGTTTGAATATAAATTTATGTTTAAAGTATGTTATTAAAGTGTATTTTAATAAACTTATAACGTATATGTTTAAAGTTAAAATATACTTGAAGAAAACAATTTATTATTTGCTATACAGTATAAGCTAATAATATATTTCATATATTTTATTTTGTTAACTATATTGTTTTTAATATCTTTCTAAAGTTGTCTCCTTTAAATTATCGTTTATGTGCACGTCGTATGGCTTTTGAGATCCTCAGACTACAAAAATGAAATTGATCTAATTTTACCTTCATATTGTGTGATTAATTATACGTAATTAATATTCGTGTAAACAGTTAAAAAAGTATAGAAATATTAAACTTTAACACAGTGACAAATACACTACTGAAGATCAGAATTTCACGAGGGTAACCACTGCGGTGTTGGATCGTTATACCGTATCCAAATGGGAAACCTGGCTGTGTGAGTGAGAATAATATCGTATTCACATCGTAATAATAAGGCATACAACGTAATACAACTCCCTTAATTACGGTTTCTTGATTAACACAATTCGAATCCACAGAACTTGAATTTCAAATCAGCCAGATGACTGAAGAGGTTTAAACTAAGCCAATGACGTACTTTAGAATTGTATGTGTAGTAAAATAAGATAGAAGACTATTCACAGCAGTATTTCTCATTAGGTTTTTATTATAGTAACACAGTAACACGTGCTAATTGCCCAGTTGTCTGGGCAGGTTGCACAACAAAAATAAATTTAAAATAATTCAAATTATCTACAAGTTCTAATACAGTGCTGTTTGATAATTCTGTGGATTCAATACAATAGTCACAGTACTGTGGTGAGAAAGCCGGTCTAACGGCGCGCTGTTCAGTACCAGATGGCCACGAAGCTCGACCACTTCATCTTCCGATTGTTTTGTTTTCCTTTATTTATGTTCTCTTCTCTATACCCGCTTTTAACGTGCCTTCTCACACGCCACTTTAACTCCACATACTAATCAATGGGTTCTTTTTCTCTGTCTTTGTTTGTATATTTGTGTGTCTTCCCCTTCATCCCATACTCTCTATTTACCTTGCTGTCTACTAATCAATCTTTCTCAAAGTTTATAAGTTTAAATACAAATTATGAGTGTTTTTAATTTCTCCGTACTCTTTACTTCTCTATTACTGAAGACGAACGTACAAAGTACAAAACAGTAGTGATAATACGGATGCTATAGAGAAAGCTTTTACTACTGAAGTTAGGTTTTAATTGAGAAATTGATACAAACTGATCTCTCGTAAATACGAAATAGCGAAATGGAAGCAGTAAAAGCACAACAAACCCTATTCCTACAATAAAAGCGTGATTGAGTAGGGGAATATTTCTGTTAAAGCTTCCGTGACTTCATCTTCATACTAAAAAGAAAATTAATAACAAAAACATACGATCACTGTCTGCGGTACATCGTCTCCAATAATGATTGCTCTGTAATACATCTTTTATGAAACACAAATACTATCTACTACCTGTCTATTATAAGTGTATCTACTTACATATATGTCTTGTAACTGTCTATGCATCTTATAATAAATCTTATTATGTTCCTGATTTCTTGTTTATGTTTATGTTTCCCCAACGTACATTAAAACTTTAAACAAGAGTTTGACTTCGTTTTCTTCCATCATACTTTTCATGTTCTATTCCAGATCAGCTGGTTTGCCTGTACCTATTTCAATTAGGCCCATACCCCCTCCTTTGCTCCAATTTCTTCACAAATGTGTAAGAACACGACTTCTTCTCAATAGTCAACTCTGTTGCTTTCAGTCCATCCTAGTTTTACTTTGCAATCATTTACACTTCTGACCGGTACATACGGTTGCTTTCCACTATGGGCTTCGACGTATTTCTTGGTTTCCAATGTCATCTCTGGTCACAGGGGAGTATTTATGGGGAAGGAGGACGAACGGGACCAGAACCTCTCCCAGATTTACGACGGTTATTCGCGGTACGCTTATGATAGCCTCCTGCACTTCTTAACATGCCTGTTCTCGCCACAATATGAAAAAACGTGTGGCGTTGTTCATCGTTTGACGTTCCACGCGTGAAGGCGCTCGTTAGCCGAGTGTATAAAAAGTTCGGCTCAATGCGATCCCGTCTGCCTTCCACGGAAGGGGGTATTTAGGGGGGTGACTAACTGGACCGGACCCCCCCCCCCAGAGAGTCGAAAAATGTTGACGAGGAATTTTGTTGATCTCTTAATTTTTAGGCTGTTTCTTGTTATTTCAACTGTGTACGCTAATACAGTAGTAACGTATTTTAACCTATACAAACAGGTTTATTACACAGCATTACCGTATACGTTAGAAACATGAAATATAGGAAAGTCAATTCAGTCAATAAGTATCTTGTAAACAATGTTTCAATAACGTGTAATTTTATTGTGTTATTACCGTTTACCTTAATTGGACTGATTTCAGCCAATTAGTTGATTAGTCCTAAGTTGTTTTTTCTTTTATATGAAGCCGACTCGACCCCCCCCCCTCCAGGTCAAATTCTACATATGCCACTGCCTGGTCCTAGTCTTCAGTTACAGTAGAATTTGCTGACAACTATGTTGGAGGGGACTGAAATTCTGACCGTTACATTCGATAGATTTCGTAACCAATATCTTATACATAGACTACAGATTACCGAGGCTCGGTAATCGCATCCCTAAAAGAGATACATCGATATCGATGTATTTAGTTCATTTGTTAATGACGTGTAGATGGTGTTTTACATTTCATATTAAGTTCGACTACGAGTAGGCCTATGTTCTGTCGAAATGGAAGAGAAAATTATATTAGAAGCAGGTCCAGGTCGATAGATTTCGTAACCAATAACTTATACATAGACTACAGATTACCGAGGCTCGGTAATCGCATCCCTAAAAGTGATACATCGATATCGATGTATTTAGTTCATTTGTTAATTACGTGTAGATGGTGTTTTACATTTCATATTAAGTTCGACTACGAGTAGGCCTATGTTCTGTCGAAATGGAAGACAAAATTATATTAGAAGCAGGTCCAGGTCGATAGATTTCGTAACCAATAACTTATACGTAGACTACAGATTACCGAGGCTCGGTAATCGCATCCCTAAAAGAGATACATCGATATCGATGTATTTAGTTCATTTGTTAATGACGTGTAGATGGTGTTTTACATTTCGTATTAAGTTCGACTACGAGTAGGCCTATGTTCTGTCGAAATGGAAGAGAAATTTATATTAGAAGCAGGTCCAGGGTCCAGGGTTTACAAACAAACCAAACGTTTCAGCAGCACCACTGGCTGCCATCTTCAGTGGAATTTGAGGAATTCGAGTCTACCTGAACGCGGGGTGTCAAACGTCAGTGGTGCTGCTGAAACGTTTGGTTCGCGTGTAAACCCTGGACCACGGCCAAACAGCCCGGTACATGCTTATAATATAACTGACACCGGCCGTGAAAGCCTGAGAACAATATTTGTAAGAGGAAAGTGTATTGTACCGCATTTATTAAATGAATCGTTGTTGATACAAGATTATTTATTTTACAAAAGTGATGCCGACTTTATTTCAAAGAAATAACCGTGGTGTAGGTGCGGGCCGTTGGCTTGCTTCGACACGCGGAATGGATTCACTTTGGCTGTTATACTTTACTTTCCATTTCCAAGGAGATGGCAAACCAGCAACTGTTGTCGCAGCCTAATAAAATCTTGATACGTAGTCATTTTATCTTTTTTTTACAACTAGCCATCTACTTCTAAAAGCACTCATTATGGCACCAACAAACATGTATACGTAGTAACTGGAATTAATTCTCTAACAATATCAACTTTCATCGAACTGTTAACGACATTTTTCTTTCACACACACACACACACACACACACACACACACACACACACACACACACACACACACACACACACACACACACACACACACACACACACACACACACACACACACACACACACACACACACACACACACACACACACACACACACACACACACACACACACACACACACACACACACACACACACACAACGACTTACGACCAAAACTATAGCGCCGTTAAAGTGTTAACACTGAAACAGTTGGAAATGTAGTCAAACGCGTGTGCTATACGCTTTTCCGATTGGAAGCAAAAAACAAATTACTTGCGGAGAGGTCGAGTGTAATTACATTTGTTGCTGCGTTGCCCAAAGGACAAACAAAACAAATAACTGGTGTTTGATTTCAAATTGATTTCTGTTGGTACACTCGAGTGTAGCAGTTTGTTTGAAATGTAAGCCTCCGCGCATGGTACACAACACATCGTTGCGACGACGTGGCCGGCCAATACGCGTTGTGTAGGCAGGGGAAAATGTTTAATAGGAGTAACTGAGGAAGTATTATTAACTTGTAGCGTCAAATGTGGAAGCTGTGTACACAATCAAATAATCGCTGTTAACAATTGAGGTGAGACGTACAGTCAGCGGGCGTCTCAGGAGAATGTTGGCTTCGCTGTGTTGCTCTATGTCCATGGGGTGATTGTCGTATTGGCAGGTTGCTGAGTCGACGCGGCGTGAGACCAATCTTCAAACCGACCAAGAGAATCCAGCAGTTTATGAGACCAGTGAAGGACGTCAGAGACCCGCTCTCGTTGTGCGGAGTAAATGGAGTTCCTTGCTCGTGCGGCCAGTTGTACATCGGAACCACGAAACGCAGTGTCCATGGCCGCGTTGATGAACACAGCCGCTACTGCCGTTTGAGGCAGCCGGAAAAGTCTGCTATAGCGGAGCACGCGCTCGCCAATGCCGACCGTCGCATACTCTCTGAAGAGAAGAGGCTTCTGTCGTCGGTGAATGTGTATTTCCTTCGCCTGGATATGGAGTCTGTCCAGATTCAGAAACATGCGTCTATTGCAATGAATCGGCAGAGTGAGTCCCTCTCATTGAGTGCTCTTTGGACGCGAGTTGTAGCGAACCAATAAGAATTTGCCTTTCTTCTGATTTGTTGGTGGTGTCAGACAACTTCGTGTGGACACCAAAAGTTTAAAATATGGGCGTCCTATTCACAGCCACTAGCCTTAACCACAGTTCAGTGGTCACTGACTACGAAACCTTTGTCAGTGTTTTGCAGCCTTCTGCACTGAAGATGGCCGTCGAAGGCACGGCCGAAACGTTTGCACCAAACATCCTTAGCCGGATGCCTTACATCCCAGCAAGCCGGAGTTCTCATAAAACGACAAATACTTTAAAATATATTTAAAGTAACTAGAATATCTACTAACAAACCAAATTTACTTAACTTAAATAAGAAATTTATGTAACAAAACATAATTGTTACGATTGTTATAAATTATTCTGTTTCCAGGAAACAAACGAAAATTGAAACAATTATTCATTTTAATTCGAATAAGTGAGCTGCATGGATGTATTACAACTGCTTTAAAATAATTTAATGCAGCTGAAGATGTCTCCACTAATAAATCAACTGTTGCTTCACATTCACGTTATATAATGCTTCAGGTATGTATGAATGTTTTTTGTTATGAGTGTCGCAACTGAAACTCAGGCGTGTCCCCCCCCCCCAATCCCTTGTCGGATCGATTAGAAAGGGTTGAGAGTAGTAAGGCATAAGAAAGTGCGTGGGGTAAGCTGGTGCGTAAGTGCAAGCGGGAAAGAAGGTTTAGAGAGTAGGTGGTCTCTCACTAAATCGTCTCTGCTTGCTCTTCTATACGTTACCAGACCTTGCTCCATCCTTTCCATAGCCTACTACTCTTAACTCTCAGCGACCTGCTCTCAATCCTTCCCAACCCCAACTGTCTTCTCCCCCCCCAAATACTCTGCCCCTACCCCCTTTCTTTGTTTATCGTTCTACTCTTATGTATTATATCCCTACCCCTTCACCTACATTTACTTGATCGTTTACCTTTCGCGCGCGCGATTGCACACACACACACACACACACACATAACGTATACACATACATGTCTCGTTTTGATGTTTCAGTTGTGACAGTCATAATATAAAATATTTAATCCCGAGCGTTATATTACTGGAGAATTGAAACCCCAGGTTGATATATTTTTGGAGACAAAACCATGTAATAAAAGCTATGAATGGGGACCAGAACATTGTTAGGCCTTGCTACAGCACTAACGATTAGTACGGTTAACACACGTAAAGCGTATTGTAAATGTCTGCAAAACATGTAAACATTTCAATAAAAAGTGTTTTTAATAATTACACTGTGTGCATTTCATCTGCTTTACGTAGGCTATATATAACGTACGTTGTAGTAGCAGGCTTGAGAGGCTGGGCCACGTAAGGCGAGTGGATAACAGAAGAATGGCTAAGAGAATTGCAGATTAGAGACCGGTAGGAAGCAGAATTACAAAATAGGCCCTATATGTATGCTGCCAACAAACTACCACTAAACCCAACCCTACAAAACTTTGAAATAGCCACACAAATATAGAGGTAGTAAAAGAGTTCGTATATCTTGGCTCCCACATAAACAGCACTAACGACACCAACACTGAAATAAGAAGGATATTTGTCAGACAGTGGGTGGCCTACTCACAGCCACTAGCCTTAACCACAGTTCTACGAAACCTTTGTCAGTGTTTGCAGCCTTCTGCACCGAAACGTTTGCACCAAACAAGCCGAAGTTAACATTCGGCTGTAAGCAGTCACAAAGTTTCCGCCTATTTATAAAAGAATCTTTCAAACAGTGGGAAATGAAAAACGTATTCCGATTAGCGCTTTCAAGCTTCACAGCTCATCATCAGATCGGAAAAATCTTTGCGCTAGTCTGAATAATTTTTCTGTAGTGGTGTGCAACAGTGTTAATTCTGTTTGTGATTATAACTACTATAGTACGGGACATAACATTATAAGCTTCGAGGTTACGCAATAGTAACGGCTCTTCCCCTCCCCTCGCCCAACAGCATTGTCGCACGTTACACTTGGTTATGCGTAGGCAAGGGCGGGGAGTGAAGCGACATGCCAATACCGCAGTCGCCTCGAAGCTTACTTTGATACGACTCACATGCTATCTAAGGTTGATTCCAATTCATATCCTTCGTTGATATTGCTGGAGTCTCAGAGGTATAGAGAACTTAAACTTTGAGTCCGGCAAGATTTTTTTTTGATATTCTGTTTCTGTTTGATATTCTGTATTAATCACAGTATGTCTCGCTTATTACAATATGCCATATTCCTCTTTCTATTCACACACCTTAAGTTATCGTAGACTATAAAGTTCTCTGTCGGCACTAATTACCAACGATTATTGTAGGCCATGTGTTTGGAATAGCTAAATAAATACTCACATAAATTGTGCGTATAGCAAACCTACTTAGACATTCTAATTGACATCAAATATATATATTTTATTTGTTTCAGACATCTGAGGACCACATACCAATTTTTAATTCTTTATTCCTTGTTCTTTTCTTTTTCTCCAATATTCTGTCATTTCTGACTGTGTCTCTTCATCCTCTCTTCAGTCCACTTTGAACCTGCTTTTTTCTCTCCTACTCTGAGCTCCTTCCATTTTTAACACTTTTGCCTGAAAAACTTCTCTTTCATTTGCTTCTTCTGCGTTTACATATTTTTTTTATAAACCCTTTTGGACTTCTTTAATCCAACTTGATGTTGACTTCTTCCCCCACAGTTATTTGAAGATTGCTTTGTTAACTTATTGTCGTCCATTCTATATAATTGTCCAAAAAGTAATAGTCTTTTTTTTCTCATTTTTCCTGTTATATTTTCTATACTTTGCTATATTTCATCATTACTTCTTAATTTCCAACCTTCTGAAGTTTTTCGTGGGCCTAATATTTTTCTAATAATTCGTCTCTCCAATATTTCTAGTTTGTCTAAACAGTAACACAACTTTATTAATTAAATTACTGTCAGCTTAAAGCTAACTGTCTTTAACGTTTGTTTTATTGTCTGGAAATGTCAGCGTTTTGTCGCTTAAAACAAGTCAGCCTAGGGGGATAGTGATAGAAAACACAAGTGGGGATCCACTGTTGTTGTTCCACCTTTGCTTTCCCTGCGTCGCTTCCTAATTTATGTCCACATCCCTTAGTGGCAATAACTGCCACCGAAGTCTATATTGTTTCCCTCTCCTTGTGCACAACACGTGTGTCGGTTCCTACGAACGAACACTTCCAAACATCCTTTAACTTTATACCAAGCGGCTAATAACTACTCGCCCGCTTCCCGAACAACGTGAACAAACTTAATTGGACTCTTTACACTTCGCATTTACGGCGGTTATTCGCGGTAGACTTATTATAGCCTACTGCTGCGCTTCCTAACTCGCCTGTTCTCATCGCAGTATGAGAAAATGTGCGCCGTTGTTCGTCGGTTAACGTCCTATACCCGAAGGCGCTCGTTCGCTGAGTGTATCATAAGTTCTGTTCAGTGCGACTCGTCTGTCTTCCACGGCAGGAGCGTATATTTCGACCAACCCTCCCGCCACCAAGGGTCGAAAAATTTGACGAATTTTGTTAATCTCTTAGTTTTATTTATTTTTTCAGCTGTGTACGCTAATAAACGGTGATAGACATCACAATTTTATTCTGACTGGATACCACAGGCCTGTGGATACATAAAATGGGTTTAAGACTTACTTTGTAAAGGATTAATTTGTAATGTATTGACAGTTGGGACTTTTTAAAATTTGAGTATTCTCGCGTGGGTTTTCTTGTCGTATATTCCAAAGTATACTGTCTGACTGTCTGGGTATAGCATGAGGTTGTGAAATGACATATGTCCGTGTTATTAAACGTCTTCTTGTAGTGCGTTATAATGACACATTCAGAACAGAGACTGGAAATTAAACTTTAATTGTATAAACTGCAACCGGCGCTAAACTAAATAAATATCTTCATTACAGCATTACCGTGACACACACATATACACCCATGCAGTAGGCGCCTCTCTCAGTAGTAGTTTCATATTAACGTGTGTCTAATGCGGGACTGTAAGTACTATACTTACGTAATGACCTCTTGGAATTGCTTTAATGAAGCATAAATCATACGTATGTGAAGATATTAACTGCTACAGAACAAGTCTGGAATAACTATTAATGTATATACACTGCGCTTGTCCCCCTCACACTCACTCCCTCACTCACTCACTCACTCTCACACTCTCTCTCTCTCTCTATCTGCACGTAGGTTTGTCTATCTATCTTATCTCTCCCTTCCTTCCTCCCTTCCCTCTCTCTCCTGTATCTATCTTTATCCCCCTCTTCCATTTCTCCTTCTGATGTTTCACAATGTGATTGCTTTGTCTGTCTCTGTCTCTGATTGTTCTTCCTCTCTGTGTGTCTCTTCCTATCTGTCTCGCACTGTCATTTTATTCATTCCCCTTAATAAACACAAACGCATATGCCTCATGTCTCTCTAACAAATAGTGGTGCATAAAATCACTTAAAACTTAGCTTCTTAGGTTTGAAGCAGGAAATAAGATTGTCGATGTATGTGTATACGTGAGTACTCTCTTACACTGTGTAGATACCTACTATATCTGTTCATTATATACGTGTGCTCTCTTTCTCTCTCCCTGTTCTATGTATCTATCTCTCGCTCCCTCTTTCATCTCTCCTTCTGTCTGTTTTACAATGTGATTGCTTTGTCTGTCTCTCATTGTTCTTCCTCTCTCTGTGTCTCTTCCTATCTGTCTCTCTGTCAAGCACTATCGTCTTCTCTCTAAGAAATGGAGGTGCGTCAAAATCACTTAAAACTCAGGTTCTTAGATTCTTACGTTTGAAACAGGAAATAAGGTTGTCGATCTACGTGTATACGTAAATACTCTCTTACACTGTATAGATAAGTACATACCAGCTATATCTGTTCATTATATACATGTGCTCGTTCCCCCTCTCTCTCTCTCGCTCTCTCTCTCGCTCTATGTATGTATGTATGTATGTATTCATCTCTCTCTTTCATTCCTCAATAGACCAAAAACTCAATTCTCCTCCATTACCCACTGCTTTCTCGTTCATTTCTCATTCAATATATCCCTCTCTGTCTCTCTTCCCCTCCCTCCCTCTCTCTCTCTCTCTCTCTGTTTCTAATTTCGCGTCATTTGTTACTGTCCAATACGTACACACAGATAAACAACAAAAACTAGACACTGCTATTAACGACTATTATTGCTAGCTGCAGACTACAGTATTAAAGCAGAGACAGAGCAGAGACGTAATTCTCTGTTGCCGTGCAGTGCAGCTTTTCATAATGGACAAGCAAAAACTGGTCACTACTATTACAGATAGCCTAACGATGAAAGCGTAGCAGCGAATTTATCACGCATTCTTTTACTTCAAATTGAAATCTGCAGTTGTAGTAGTAGATTTATTAGCTTTTTTGTTTACTGACTACGTTTTTCAACTGAAAGCAATTTGTTGTGTAATAGTCGAGCTCGGTACATGTATATTTGCAAAAGCAAAGAAGAAGATGATGAGGGAGTACAAGAATAAGAAGAAATAAAGCAGACTGCAAATACTTCTATTCGTTTCAATTACCCAGAGTAGCCGATCAAACGTAACCGGAACACAAAATGTGATATTATTAAACACATCATAATGACCCGTGTTTTTTTCTCCTTCTGTTTTCTCGAAGTTTTCAATTGAATTGTTTTTTTTGGCCATCGGACATCAACGTACAATATCACTTGCTCTACTCTTATTTTTTTCAACAACATCCGATTAGCCCCTTCAAGCGTTCCAGCTCATCGTTCATTGGTCAGCAACACTGGATTAAAGGTTAGCTGAAACGTTCGAAAGCTGTTATCGGAAATCACTGAAAATAATACAGTTTAGCAAGCGCGGTATTCTATGGGCTACTTTTGAATCTACAGTACACTAATTAAAATTTGTTAATTTAAACACCTGTCGTCGAGCGTATTACCAATAATAGTAATAAACGTTTATTACTATGTTCAAAGTGGCTGAAAAACGTGTGATAACATCCTGATGTCAGTCCCATTATAGCAAACGGTAATAACACAATAAAAATATGCGTTATTGAAACATCGTTATAAGATACTTATTGACTGAATCGATTTCCTACATTTCACACTTCAAACGTACACGGTAATGCTGTGTAATAATGAACCTGTTCGTACATTTAAAAAATAGCTACTACTGTATGAGCGTTCATAACTGAAAAAAAATAAAATTAAAAAGTCTAAAAATTAAGAGCTCAACAAAATTAGTCAACTTTTTCGACCGTATGTGGGGTCCGGTCCCGTTCCTCCCCCCTGCCGTAAATACGCCCCAGCGTTAAGTTACCTGTGCACATGTGGCGGAACACAACTGAAGACTCGATCTGTAATTACTGTTTGACTGACTAACTGCTGAAAACTATCTGAGTCTCGTCATTTCGTAACATCTGTCCAAACTACTATATTATTTTTTAACGTACGGCCACTGATGATGAAAAAAAAGGACAGAATAACATTTGTAGATATGGACTGTATGGGCAAATGTTTGCAGTATATCGAAAGACTAGAGTAGGCAACACAGATGTGCGTGGGAGCAAATGCTGTATTACAGAAGGCTGGAAAATAACGCATTGAAATCTTATGGAATAGAATGGGCGGCAAGAACAGATTGGCTAAAAGTATATTAACAGACAATAATAGGGAACCAGAAGTGAGAAGAAAGAGTGGTGCACCGAAAGTCTCCGAAAGAATGACGATAACACGACATTACAGCACGCTCTCGAAAAGCCGAGAGTGTCGTTCTGGACGCTTCTCGACTAGCCCAGCGTGGCTCGTCTGTGTCAAGGCCGTCCACTCACGTAGCATACGAGTACTTTCCAGACTGTTCGAGAGCATTTGTAAATACACAAGTGAATATGGCACGCCGCCAAAAGGATAAAAAGTTACTTTGGAACACCAGCAAGACCTATATAAGCAACAGCGGCTGGCTTTGTGTGTCAGTTACAGCGGGCGATTTCTATACTGTGGATCGAGCGTTTGTTGCGGATTAGTAGGAAGTGGTTATTGTGTTATAATTAGTGCGGAACTCTACTACTTGACTTTACTATTGCGTGTGGACAAATTTAACTTGATTTATTGTACGAGAGCACCTTGTTGATTACAAATTTTATTTGTGGTTAATTTAACCTGGTAATTAGTGACTTCAGTGGTGTCTGTATTTTGTTTCCGCTGTACCGTAGAACGATCCGTGAGACTGTCGTAACAATGGAAAACGTACTTTTCGGAAGCAACAGAAGGTAGAGATTTGGGGAAGAGGGCACATGAAGTGAGAATAAGCCGAAAAAGAAAAGAAAAAAAGGTACACTGTTATAGATTATCTCCAGTCATTACTTCATGACGTTCGGTCTCAAAGCTAACCACAGTACTAACAACTCTAAGCATTTCGGAGGGGAGGGGTGTAAATATCGAAACAGTTTACTTTATATGTTTATATGAGTTCAAAATAAGCAGCGGACTGTAGTTTTGGAATTAATAAACGTTTTGGTAGGGATAATGTGATAAACATAATGGACAGCCAAGAATTGCAATTACGGTGTCAGTGCCGGTTCTAGAATTTGAAATAAGGAGGGTCGTCTTAATAAGTAGGAATAACGATACGCATTAAGCATAAAAAATCAACGTGGGAGCCATCACAGTAAATGAGAATAGAAACAATAATTAAACGTGAAAAGGTTTTTTGGAATTACACAGGCCTAGAATATTACGTAGGCCTGATTCGGTAAGAACAATTACGCTTCTCAGGAATCCAGAACCGTTACTGTATGGAATCGAATTATAAATTAAAATAGTAATGATTCGTAGTGTTGATTAAAGCATCGCCTTATTTGGAGCTAACGTACGGCCACTGATGATGAAAAAAGGACAGAATAACTGTAGAAGTGGACTATATGGGCAAATGTTTACAGTTTACATGAAAAAGTAGAGTCAGCAATGCGGACGTGTGGGAGCAAATGCTGTATTACAAAAGGCTGGAATATAAAGCATTGAAATATTATAGAATAGAATGGACGGCGAGAATAGACTGGCTAAAAGTATATTAACAGACAATTGGGAACCAGAAATGAGAAGACAGAGTGGAGCATCGAAAGTCTCCGAAAGAATGACTAAACGTACGTGTCGAAAACGACATAAGGTAGAGATTTGAGGAAGAAGATTGCAGTTATAACAGACTGTGGAAGGAGAGGACACATGAAGTGAGACGAAGGCGAAAATGAAAAGACAAAAAGAAGTAGAATGTCATAGATGATCTGCAAACTTCACCTCATGTTTACTCTCATAGTAGTAACAGCAAGCATCAATAAGCACTGTGCGGTGGGTGGGGTAGGGGGGAGGTGTAGTAAATAATATCGAAGTATTTTACTTTTCATGACTTAACAAAATAAGCAATAGACTTTAGTTTTGGAATTAATAACAGCGTGTTCAAATAGTTTAATAAACGTTTAAACTTGTTTTTACTTATTTAAAACTGAGTAAACGTAGTACCGGTACTAAAGTTGATGGTTAAAATTGTTACTCCAGTTACGCAATGTTCTGATTTGAGGCTGCAGTATTTGTTGGCAATTGTGTGTGTGTGCAATGTTGAGATAATGTCGTCAGTGAAGGCGAGATAATACTAATGAACGAAGGCGGGCAGAGGCTTTCATAGTAGTCGCCGCCTCTGATGTTGGGGATACACGCCTGCACAACACAACTTTTTGCGAGCATCACTAGCGTAGATTGGAAAAAAACATAAAGCACAGTCAATCACCTAAACAACACTCAACTAATGAACCGTTTGAAATTCAGAAGTCATGTGAAAGAAGCTGATAATATGTAAATTACACGATAATACGAGGGGCATATAGGAATGAGCTGTACAGTATTTGGCGGCATAGGGAAATGTCAAAGCAGAGAAATCGCAACATTTATAACGCAATTATTGCAAGTACAGTGATGACACTTGCAAACGCAGAAACACTGAGATAGTTTCAAGCTGACAAAAAGAAGTTAATCGACTTGGAAATGGATGCACTGCATATATCCTACAGAATATCTAGGATCTAGGGTCGGTAGAGTGCCTAAGGAAAGAATAAGACAATTAATAGATAATGAGTAGATAATTAATAGATAATGATAGATAATGAATGATAATAGATATAAAGATAGATCATGATGATAACTAATTAAATGATAATGAATGAATAGAAAATTAATTACTATCTACCTGTCGACATAAAAAATATCGGTATGGAGAACCATACATGACTTCCATATTCTAAGACTTATAATCTGAAATATGCTTGCCTGCCAAGCACGATATATTTTCTAATATATACATAATTTACATTAAAATGAAAAAATTATAATTTTATTGCCTGGCAACAAAATTATTTTATTTTTAACAATTACCATTGTTTGAAAAAGTTTAAATGAATTTTCAAGTACTTTACTCTTGTTAAAACGTAAAAGGTTGCAGGTAAACTACCCATTCCCCTTAACCGATCTTCACCAAAATCTAATGGCCTTGAGTCCTCTACAATTCACTTATGTATGCAAAAAATTATTTGATTCTGTTTGAATTTGCGGCAGTTATCATTTGCCATAGAAAATACGCTTTATAACAAACGTTGCAGGTAAACTACCCCTTCCCCTCAACCGATCTTCACCAAAACAAAGGGTCTTGAGTACTCTACAAACCAGGGCTGTATGGAGAAAATTATTTGATTATGTTTGAATTTGCGGCTGTTATCGTTTGCCATAGAAAATAACCTTGTTAAAAAAACGTTGTAGGTAAACTACCCCTTTCCCTTAACCGATCTTCACCAAAAACAATAGGTCTTGAGAACTCTACAATTTAGGGCTGTATGCAAATAATCTTTTGATTCTGTTTGAATTTACGGCTGTTATCGTTTGCCATAGGAAATACCCTTGTTAAAACATAAAACGTTACAGGTAAACTACCCCTTTCCCTTAACCGATCTTCACCAAAATCAACAGATCTTGAGAACTCTACAATTCAGGGCTGTATGCGAAACATTATTTGATTCTGTTTGAATTTGCGGCTGTTATCGTTTGGCAAAAAAAAAAAATTTCCCTTGATAAAAAAACACCGTTGCAGGTAAACTACCCCTTTCCCTCAACCGATCTTCACCAAAAACAACAGGTCGTGAGTACTCTACAAATCAGGGCTGTATGCAAAAAGTTATTTGATTCTGTTTGAATTTGCGGCAGTTATCGTTTGCCATAGAAAAAAATACCCTTGTTAAAAAAACGTTGCAGGTAAACTACCCCTTTCCCTCAACCGATTTTCACCAAAAACAATAGGTCTTGAGAACTCTACAATTTAGGGCTGTATGCAAATAATCTTTTGATTCTGTTTGAATTTGCGGCTGTTATCGTTTGCCATAGGAAATACCCTTGTTAAAACATAAAACGTTACAGGTAAACTACCCCTTTGCCTTAACCGATCTTCACCAAAATCAACAGATCTTGAGAACTCTACAATTCAGGGCTGTATGCGAAACATTATTTGATTCTGTTTGAATTTGCGGCTGTTATCGTTTGCCAAACAAACAAAATTACCCTTGCTAAAAAAAAACCGTTGCAGGTAAACTACCCCTTTCCCTCAACCGATCTTCACCAAAAACAATAGGTCGCGAGTACTCTGCAAATCAGGGCTGTATGCAAAAAATTATTTGATTCTGTTTGAATTTGCGGCAGTTATCGTTTGCCATAGAAAAAAATCTACAGACACACAGACAGACACACAGACACACAGACAGACACACAGACACACAGACAGACACACACACAGACACTTTTCGGAAAACGACTTTTTTTCATGTTTTGAGTGTAGTAGAATCAGAATCTGCAATAATCTCGAACACGATTTTTTTTGCCATCACCATACTTCCATTCCTTAAGGAATATGGAAGTAAAAAGAATTATTGAAATGATTCTACGGCACCCACGAAGAAGGAAACCCATTAAAAAAAAAGAGGGGTCGAGGAATTACACGATACGGGGAGTGAAGTTTACGAGAAGAAATGTGACAGAACAAAGAGGAGTGTAGGTAAAAGTCTGGGTTACCCGACGGTATAAAACCGATAGAATGAGAAGACAGTAAAACGTAGAAAGAGTTAAATATAAAAATAAAGTAACCACAGAGACGACGTGGAAGATATTCTCGGATGATTTACACAGGTATTTAGTAACCATTTGTCAGTGCCACCGAGATTTCTGTCACACCCACGTCCACTGGTAACTATATATAACATTGGTCACGGTGAGCGAGCGTATGCATCGAATCCACTGCGCCTGTTGTAGTAGCGTCCTCATCTGTAACGATCTCGTGCCTACGGAAGTTTTATACTATTTTTGTCTACATATCGCTAGCAGTAGTGTCTAATTTCCTAAACGGTATTAAATATCATGTTATTTGTCATAGTCACGTTGTAATCTATCTCAGGGATCCGTTTGCTTGGTGTTCCAAGTTGTTTAGTTTTTCGGCATTCCACATCAAATGGTTCTTTATCTAAAAAAAATGTATTTTCCTTATAACGCCTGTCTGTTTACATTCATATACTCAAAACATTGCCGGACACAAGGAAACGCATTTGTTTTCATGTTTAACTTTAGTTAGGCCTATATATTCCTACTGTTACGCCATCACAGAACATACTACGTGTTTCTCGGCTATCCCAGCGGAGCCCGGCTGTAATCTGTGCGTGCGTACACATTGCTGCTACTTAGAGATGAAGGACAATTACGTGACACCTGTCACGGGTCCGCCTTCCAGACTTCACCGGCCCGCGCGCACTGTGTTCAAGGCGGCAAGCAATACGCTCTAGTGTTTTCTAGTAGTGTTGACGCGTATTGTGGATTATTCTGGAAAACCTGTGCTATCTATTTAAACGACAGCTGCCGCTTAGTTTGAGTTTTAGTTGGCGATTTATTCCAGTGAGTTTCGTAGTTATTGTCGGGCGATTTACACAGTGCGTCTCAAGTGGTGTATTAGTGAAAAGTGATTATAGTGCCCAATTCTTTATAGTTGACATTATTATTTTTATGGACAGATTAACTTGAATTATTGTATGGGTATAATCTTTTTGAATAGCTTGTTGATTACAAACTGTCATTTGTGATAATTAAAGCTGGTTTTAGTGACTTCATTGGTGTTTTGTATTTTGTTTTCCACTGTACCATACGACGATCAGTTAGACCGTCGTAACTATATGTTGGCGATTGACATGCTATACTTCTTCTTCTTCCTCTACTATACATCTTCTTCTCTTTCTTCTTCGACTTTATGCGCATTATGAGTGTACACCTTCATTTCATAGCCTTCTAATGTTCAGTTGCCTTTCGTTAACTCCCCTCTCTTGTATAACTCTTTACATGTAGGTCTTTTCATATCACATCTGGTTCTTCATTTTTATTTTCCTTCGTCATTAATACTCTACGTATTCTTTTGGATCTTGTTGTTTCAGACATTAGGGTGTGTCTTGTTTTCTAATAGAACATCACTGTAATGGAACATGTTACTCGCAGCTATCTCTTTTTTCTTTTGTTCGTTGTTTACTTTCTCGTCTTAGTTGTGGATATCTTCGTATGCGGTTTTCATGTTATCTATTACAATAACGCAGCTAACTGAGTAGTACAATACGTTAATGAATGTTCACGCATGCGTCGAAAGGCCTCATCTGATTGGCTACCTAGTTTCAATGCAGTTGTACAACCGATTCCCCGTAATATTCAAAATGGTCGGATACTTTTCGATCAGACCTCGAATAGTTTTTAAAGTCCTGAAATATAATTCTCATACAGTAGCCTACTAAAGGAAAACAGTTATCGAATAGAACCATTGCCATGGGCGGTGCAAATGGACAGTTTGTCACACTCGTTTTCTAAACCTTACAGAAAGGTAACTATTTTATAATAATTAAGGCCCAAACAATTTGTAACCAGAAGCACATAAATAGGATTTATCATAAGTTTAACGGATACGTGGTTGGTATAATCTTAAAATTTTGAGTCAAATAAAAACCAGATGTTATTACCAATACGACTGGTTCCAACTAACGGTAAAATACTAATCACAAACAGTTACTTCAGAGGATGAAAAACGATCGTGGCCGTTGATGGTCAGACAGAATAACAACTCAAACAGGTTTAAAAGTAAGTGTGGTCATATTCTGACACTTCGTCAGCAAGCACACAATATTCACCGTTTTGTGGCACCAGAGTAGCAGAAGATGACTAGGCTACATAGATGACCCGATTATATGTACAAGTAGCAAGCAAGTGCTTCAGTTCCCATTCATCCCAGGTACTGATATTTTCAGAATCTGCCAAAGGATAACAAATACATTTTTACATTATGACGCTACCGGAAATCGAACCTATTACCTGTAGCCAAAACGTATATTGGTACCCAAGCACTATGTTATACAAGGCAGGTATACCACACAAGTCCTATTTATTATTAAATTATTTATTCAATCAATTATTCAATTAAGCCAATGGATGGAACAGAAGTTAAAAAGCAAATAAGGTTAGCATTAACTTTAAAAGGAAGAAGGACTGAGTGGAGTGGAAGTCACGTATCCTGTCGCACGGTTCGTTAATGAATTACCCGGTAAATTATAGCAGACCAGCCCTATGATTTGTTGGGGCTGAAAGAACACGTGTAGGCCGCCTATATCATGCTACCCAGTAACCCTTGTTATTAATAAACTAAGCGAATGATTACGGTGTTACGTATACGTTTTATCTTTTCCTGTTGTTGTGCGGATGATCAGTTTACCGAGTGTAATCAATTCTGTATCTGTTCGTTAAAAAAATCTTGTAAAGTTCACGGCCTCATGGATTCACGAAATCCCATGGCACATTCATAGTGTTACTACAATTTAACGCCTAGTTACAAATCTCAAACGGGCGGATTTATTTTGCTGCCAGTAGTCGTCTACGTAAATCCTTTCACTTCCGAGGTTATTTGTATTGCGCCGAGTCGATGCTACCTCGTGTGAGGTAGGCCTACTGGGCGCCGAGTCGATGCTACCTCGTGTGAGGTAGGCCTACTGGTCCAACGTTGACTTGGCATGACTGATGTTTTATTGTGTATTCACAGCGCTCCTGTTTCTATACTTCAGGGGGAAGGTGCATCCTCTAGAAATGTGGTCTTACGTGGATACTGGCAAACAGTAGAGAGAAGAACGTTATGGAAGTGAGGCAAACGGGAACAAACGGGAAGACAGGGAGACCCGTAGGCGTAAACTGAAGATGGACAGAAGACTCAAGATAAAACGGAAAATAGAAACAAATATTTCAAACTGAAGTAAGTATTTTTCACGCTCATTAGTCGTGAAACAAAAATAAAAATATATTAGACACTCATCAGACCGGTTGTTACTTTGACATGGACTTTGACAAAAAAGTAACAAGAGACACTAAGAAGGTTTTAAAGATCGTAAGGCGTGTTTATGGGCCGGTTAAAAAAGATGATGAATGGATAAGATATAACTAGGAGACAGATGAGCTATTGAAGCATAAGGACATTGTAAGATTTGTAAAGGCTCAACGATTTGTACAATGGCTAGGTCACCTAGAACAGATGGATGAACAGCGTATGTCACAGAAAATCCAGAGGGCGCAAGTCTATAAAAGCAGAAAGAGGGGCCGACCTAGGATTAGATGGTTGGATGATGAGCTAGAAGATCTCAGAAGAATGGATGTGAGGGGTTATACTGAGATGATAATGAACAGGAGGCTTTTAAGAAGATTGGTGTTGGAAGATTCCTGTTGGGCTCACGTTGGCTGAAGTACTGAAGAAGAAGTTTTTACCACGACCATAATAATCATCACCTTTTGGTTTTAAAGCATTGAACTGGACGGCGTTATTAGGTTTAAGATCTAAAATTCATAAAGAATCTCTCCGAGAAAATCAATCTTGAATATCCTGGTTCTGCATATTTTCATATATACATTTCACTGCCTCTGTTTCTGTCTATGTGCCTGTCCCCTGTCTCTCTACTTCGCTCCTTTGTATAATGCTGATAGTAAATAATACACTTTGTTTACATTTTTGTAAACACAGCCGTGATACACAGTATAAATAAAACATGATGCAGACATACCGTGCCTACTAACGGTCTATCGATGTTCTCAGATTCGCGAATAACTTATACTTTTTCTTCAACCGTTAACTTTTACATACCTCATCTAACTCAGGTTTTTAAAATATATAAACACTTGGTACGTTTCACAGTTGTGTGGTGATTTTTAAAAATTTCCCCAGGTGAGATATATAATTTTTTAAACTTCGCGATAATAATGTTTTTTGATTCGAATAATTTATACCCTGCTAAAAAATGGTAAGGGATAAAATGGAGATATCTCAGTTTTTACGATAAATATTATGTTAGCAAAGAATAGACCAAAGAACAGCTGTAACGAATTCCATAGAAAATATTGAAAAGGAGTTGTCTAAGGAACTGTGAGAACCAACACTTAAAAAAAAAAAAAAAAAAAAAAAAAAAACTGTGAACGTACCAAGTGTTTATATATTATAAAAACCTTTGTATTAATATGTTTCACCAAGTGCCCAACGAGTCATCAATAAATATCGTGAATAATAAATGATTTAAACAACGACCAAAACACTACTGGATACGTTCGTTATGAGACTCCAGTAACTTTATTATAAACACGCAAAAACAATATTATCTAATAGTATACTCGTGTTTGACAGGCCTTATATCCGCTGCCGTTAGTGTACAGGATTAGAATTAGTTTATACGGAGTACTTAACATATGAGTGTAAGTGACCCAGATTCCATTTACCATCTTTATTGCCGTTACTAAAGTTTACAATGTTCATTACATTCACAGCACTAGGAATTACCTGCTCACCGCACACCGTGTCAAGTGAAGGTTTATTAATGTTCGTTTATTAATATTTTATGCCAGCAGGTAAATGACTATAAAATCTAGGATACAAAATATGACTAAACTTGTTACATATTTCCTTTTTAACATTAAAATTAAAACGTGCAAGAAATAAATATTATAAACGATACGCGAAATAGTGAAAATGAAAACGGAAAAATGGAATAACTAAATGAATTAGCCTATAGCGATATACCGATGAAATTGATACAAATATTTAGGAGTTACAGTGGATAGTCAGATAACATTTTTAGCTAAAGGTTGTGAAAATGAGTTTCACTTTCACACCTTAGTTGCAGAACGTTCATTTTCCTGTAATATCCACTTCTATTGAAATATATTTTAAGTACTATATAGACGCAAAAATGTCTTAAAGGTAAATAATTAACTTTCTGAAAGAAATGAGTTATACCTTACATTTTTCTCTTTTTTCCCTAGCAGAATTCGAATATAATGTCTTTCTAAGGCTAATAGTCCTAGTCTGTAGTCGGAAGGAAGAAGATCCAGTCAGAATAACTCTTGGAAATAATGTTCTCCAGGCAGTTAAAGAATATAACTATCTAGGAAGTAAAATTATAAGCGATGGACGTAGCAGTAAGGAAATTATAAGCAGAATTAACCAGGCTAAAATTGCTATCAACAAACAGAAAAACCTCTTCACTTCAAACACTATCAGCCTAAAAATAAGGAAGAATCTAGTAAAGACATACGTGTGGAGTGTTTCCCTATACGGGAGTGAATCTTGGACGATTGGAGAAAGTGACAAGAAAAGACTCCAAGCATTTGAGACCTGGTGCTACAGAAGATATTCAAGATAAGCTGGAGGGAGAAGATGACGAATGACGAAGTCTTTAGAAGAGCTCAAGAGGAGAAGAGCTTTCTGCGAAATTTAAAAAGCAGAAGAGCTAAGTTTATAGGCCATATACTACGACACAAGGGGTTGGTTGAGGGAATAATTGAAGGGAATAATCACAGAGGTCGACCCCGTTTAGACTACATGAAACAGCTTATGGTCGATATGAACTGCACATCATATTGTGAGTTGAAAAGAAAAGCACAGAAGCATGAAGAATGGCGAGCTGCTGCTAACCTAGAAGAAGAAGGCTAATAGAGAATTCAAATACGATACGTACGCCCCGTCCCACCATCCAGTTCTGTATGATAATTTTGAATAAATTAAAGCGAAATAAATATTTTTAACAATATTTTGCGGAAATACGTTTTTAAGAAACAAAATTTTCTCAAAAAACTAGCTACTTTTCGCCTTATATTGTTTATGTGAGTTTTCCATGTGATTTGACTGTCCACTGTAACACCTAAATATTTGTAAGCATCCATTTCATCGGTACATCGCTATAATTCATTTAGTTACTCCATTTTCCGTTTTCATTTTCACTGTTTCGCGTATCGTTTATAATATTTATTTCGTGTACGTTTACTATCTTGATAGAAAATTGCCGTCTCGCGGACTCTTAGAATTCCCATTGGCTTTTAGTAAAAAAATGTGCGCGTCATAGACGAGCAAAAACCGTATTCACTATTCTGTAGGACCCAAACGTTCTGTGACATTTCGGAAATTTCTGCCGCTCTACATCGTGTTGTTGGTCAGTCCGTGGCTTCGATAAGGTAACACAGTTGTAATTTGCTTTCTCGCGCTTGCGTGCATTCGTGATTCACGACTTTATACACACACAGTTACATACGGTCGACTGGCTGTAAAAGGAAGTTGTTCACTCTGCTTCTTCTTATTCTGCTTTAACACGCGCGCGGCGAGGGAGAGGTCAAAACACTTAATTAACGGAAAAAGCGCACCAATCGTTAATTTATTTCTTTTATTTGATTGTACAAAACGACTTAAACACGTAACGCCACAGTTGAGACGAGATAGACTGTTGCACCAAAGAGGAATAATGCAATTACACTAAGTGCCTCGGTGTTGAGACCGTGTGTACAGTACGTTTGGTTGTGCAAAGCACCGGCGTTTAGTGTCCAATTGTATACAATTCTTGTTAAGATTCCAATTGTTAATTAGAAAAATGGTTAAGAAAACAATGATTCATACTATGTTTGCGTCGATTATCATTTAAGTAACAAAACACACATAAAGAAGTGTTTTAGTATTAGTAAGTAGGCTAGTAATATTAAAGTAAGGTGTTCATATGACGGACACCATTTTATAAAAAAAATCTTCTTCGGTTTAAGATTTTTAAGTACTGCTTCTCACTGTTCCTTAGACAACTCCTTTTCAGTATTTTGTTTGGAATTCGTTACAACTGTTCTTTGGTCTCTTCTTTGCTAACACAATATTTATCGTAAAAACTGAGATATATCCATATCTGAGATATTATCCCTTACCATTTTTTTTTTTGCAACAGGGGATAAATTATACGAATCAAAAAATATTACTGTCGCGAAGTTTTAAAAATACTATCAAACAAATCCTGTGGAAAATTAAAAAATCACCACAAAATGGGCGTTCCAAGCCGGATGATTCTAGAACGCTGAATTCAAAATTTCGAAATGAAGTTAACTGAAAGTTCTAAAATAAAACGTATGATTCATGCAACTTGAAAAGGAATAAAAAGGACTCGGGATAATAACGGCTCTTATTAGAAATAAAAACCGTTTGAATGCATTGAATATTCAAGCATCTACACTGCATTTGCTCTCTTCAAAAAAATATTTTATCTTATGTAGTGGAGACAAAAGAATAAACTCACAACTGACAAAGAAAAAACAAAGAAAGGAACATTTTAACGAAGCACGAATTAGTCACCAAATGATTCGACATTATGCTAAATCCAGTCACACTTTGCACACAGATTTCCATATTCCATACGTCCGTGAACGTGGTACTGGACACCATATAAGACTTTACGACCATCGTAACCATCTGGTTATGCCACTTCTACAGCCTGCAATCGACAGAAGATTGAGAAGACTTTGGCCGTCCGAACTTTAAGGACCATGAGGTGACATCGCTGGATGGAACACCTCTTCACGCCATCTACTTGTTAATTCTTATGTGTGTACGTACACTAATCAACAGATTAGCTTAAAGAATGTATTTTCTGGTTGCTAATAAATAAATAAAAATCTGAGCCTGCTCGTAATGGTCTATCGCCTAAAGGAATGACTTGTCGTATATAGGCCTACACCGCGTCATGCAAACACGTGTTACCAAATTGTATAGTTATTATTTATGCGAATATTAAATTCTGCTATCCTTTTTGGAACCACTTCCTTCAATTGTGATAAGATTACTTCGAATTTGTAACAATCTTATGCAGTGGCGTATCTAAAATTTGGTCGGGGGGATCTGATCGAGTGGGCTTCAAAAAAAAAAAAAAACTAATCAATCCTGAAATCAATCCCATTAAAAGACACTATAATAATACAATTAAAACACGTGTTATTGAAACATTGTTTAGAAGATACTTATTGACTGGGTTGATTTTCCTATATTTTCTATTTCAGTATACGCAGATGCTGTGTAATAAACCTGCTTGTATATTTAAAAAAGAGTTACCACTATAGATTAACAAAATTCGTCAACATTTTTTATCCTGCGAGGGGGTTCGGTCCCTCTGTAAATATGCCCCTGATTCTATGTACCTTTTGAGAAAGTTACGTGTGAAAATTTCAAGGAACCCGACTACGATTTTTGTGTTATTTTGTTATGTAAAAAAAAAAAAAACAGCATCTGTACCACAACAGTTAAGTGAAAATAGAATTTATCTTGATCGTGTTTCTATCAAATGTGAGATTTTGTCAAATTTTACCAGAAGAATATATTAGACAAACGACTTCAGAAGTAAGGCAAGCATAGGGAACGTTAACTAATTCACGGACACGTGGAGGAGGATAATTCAGAGAACGTGAGGTTAGGTTAGGTTAAGTCAGATCTCGAATAACTTGAGAAGAAATAACCAAACAAGCCGAAACAAGATACAGCGGAGCTGCTCTGTGCCAGTGGTCCAAATATGTACCTAGATATAAAAGGATAAACGCGCTTAAAAATTAACGAAAGGTATCCTTCAAATTTGCGAAAGATTTGATTCTTACCGTAAAATGTTTTCCTATATTTAGCAGCGTTTAACGGTCCGTAACTGTATCGACTTGTGACCTCGTGGATCAAACTCATGACCGGTTTATATCCACGCCAAAGAACAATAAGCCCCGCCATGTTGCCGGCATTATACTTTGCAGTTACAGTTTCTCATTCTTTTTAAAACGTTAGGACGCGTTTCCAATATTTACTCTCGCCGACGGCCCAGACTAAGCGGCATAGGGAGCATACGATTGAGCCTGTGGCAGTAGCGGTGATGGTTTTGAAACGTCACATCAGCCCTTTTAAATATGGTCAGTCCTAAGGGCAAAAACAAGCCCCAAAACACTTAAGGACCAAAAGAGAAGCATGCGGGAAACAAAACGAAGTCATCATGAATTCTACTTGTGTGTGTGTGAACGCGCACGTGTGAATGCAAGAATGCTTTTTACTATAGTAAATCTCTGTATACTGTACAGTATTACCAAGGAATACAATACAGTATTGTGATATTGTGAATTAAATAAAAAATAAGTTTATTAGTTGGTTAGAGCCACATGCGTATCCTCGTATTTAATTTGTCTGCGTGCTTAGAATAATGTGAACCAGTAGCGTATCTAGAATTTGGTCAGGGGAGTCAGGTCGAGTCGGGATCAAGTTAAGACTAATCAACATTACCGTCTTTAAAATGGTCGAAAAACGTGTGATAACATCCTGAAATCAAACCCATTAAAGAGAACAGGAATAACACAATAGAAATATGCGTTATTTACATTTATTCTGTACGCATTTAGATGATATTTATTGACTGCATTGATTTTTCTATACAGTATTTCATATTTCCAACGTATACACAGATGCTGTGTAATAAACCTGTTTGTATATTTAAATATCGGTATGGAGAACCATACATGACTTCCATGTTCTAAGATTTATATTTAAAATCATATTCGAAATGAAATATTTCCATAGAAACTACGTCTTTCTACTTATTGCTTCAGCATTAACCACAGTACTGTGCTCACTAACGTATACCATCACCACCTCACGTTTTCGCACTCGATTTTCACCGATGATGGCAGTCGATTCCACTGCCGAAAAGTCTGGTTTTGTAGAAAACATTGGACTACGGCTAAAGAGCCCGGGAAGCAATTTTAACAAAAAACTACTTCTTTGTTGCCGATAACGTAGTACACATATAAAAAATTCTCCCCTCCACCTTCAACTATAATTTTTAATAATAGAAAATTACCCCCACCCCGTTCACCTAACGTCTTCATTTATAGATATTTCATCTACGTTTCTACAGTGGATTACTATGAGCTTCTTATCAGGATACTTTATTTATAACAATTAAGTACATTACTCTTGTTAAATCATAAAATGTTTCAGGTAAACTACCCCTTTGTCTTAACCGATCTTCTCCAAAATCAACAGACCTTCCGTCCTCTACAATTCAGGGAAGCATGCAAAAAAATATTTGATTCTGTTTGAATGTGCGGCAGTTATCGTTCGTCATGGAAACATTTCTCTTGTTACAACATAAAATGTTGCAGGTAAACTACCCCTTTCCCTTAACCGATCTTCACCAAAATCAATAGACCTTGAGCTCTCTGCAACTCAGGGAGTGCAAAAAATTATTTCATTCTCATTGAATTTTCGGCAGTTATCGTTCGTCATAAAAAATTACCCTTGTTAAAACATAAAATGTTGCTGGTAAACTACCCCTTTCCCTTAACCGATCTTCACCAACACCAATACGTATTGAGAACACTACAATATAGGGCTGTATGCAAAACATCATTTGATTCTGTTTGAATTTGCGGCTGTTATCGTTTACTATAGAAAAAAATTACCCTTGATAAAAAACCATTGCTGGTAAACTACCCCTTTCCCTTAACCGATCTTCACCAAAAACGATAGATGTTAGGTACTCTACAATTCAGGCCTGTATGCAAACAATTATTTGATTCTGTTTGAATTTGCGGCTGTTATCGTTTGCCATAGAAAACACCCTTGATAAAACATAAAACGTTGCTGGTAAACTACCCTATTCCATTAACCGATCTTCACCAAAAACAATAGGTCTTGAGAACTCTACAATTTAGGGCTGTATGCAAATAATCTTTTGATTCTGTTTGAATTTGCGGCTGTTATCGTTTGCCAAAAAAAGAAAAAATTCCCTTGATAAAAAAAAACCGTTGCAGGTAAACTACCCCTTGCCCTCAACCGATCTTCACCAAAAACAATAGGTCTTGAGTACTCTACAAATCAGGGCTGTAGGCAGAAAATTATTTGATTCTGTTTGAATTTGCGGCTGTTATCGTTTGCCATAGAAAATACCCTTGTTAAAAAAACGTTGTAGGTAAACTACCCCGTTCCCTTAACCGATCTTCACCAAAAACAATAGGTCTTGAGTACTCTACAAATCAGGGCTGTACGCAGAAAATTATTTGATTCTGTTTCAATTTGCGGCTGTTATCGTTTGCCATAGAAAATACCCTTGTTAAAAAAACGTTGTTGGTAAACTACCCCATTCCCTTAACCGATCTTCACCAACAACAATAGGTATTGAGAACTCTACAATACAGGGCTGTATGCAAAACATCATTTGATTCTGTTTGAATTTGCGGCTGTTATCGTTTGCCATATAAAATACGCTTGATAAAAAAACGTTGCTGGTAAACTACCCCTTCCCCTTAACCGATCTTCACCAAAAACAACAGGTTTTGAGAACTCTATAATTCAGGGCTGTATGCGAAACATTATTTGATTCTGTTTGAATTTGCGGCTGTTATCGTTTGCCAAAAAAAAAAATTTCCCTTGATAAAAAAAATCGTTGCAGGTAAACTACCCCTTCCCCTTAACCGATCTTCACCAAAAGCAACAGGTCTTGAGAACTCTACAATGTAGGGCTGTATGCAAATTAATCTTTTGATTCTGTTTGAATTTGCGGCTGTTATCGTTTGCCATAGGAAATACCCTTGTTAAAACATAAAAGGTTACAGGTAAACTACCCCTTTGCCTTAACCGATCTTCACCAAAAACAACAGGTTTTGAGAACTCTATAATTCAGGGCTGTATGCGAAACATTATTTGATTCTGTTTGAATTTGCGGCTGTTATCGTTTGCCAAAAAAAAAATTTCCCTTGATAAAAAAAAACCGTTGCCGGTAAACTACCCCTTTTCCTCAACCGATCTTCACCAAAAACAATAGGTCGCGAGTACTCTACAAATCAGGGCTGTATGCAAAAAATTATTTGATTCTGTTTGAATTTGCGGCAGTTATCCTTTGCCATAGAAAAAAATCTACAGACAGACAGACAGACACATAGACAGACAGACACAGACACACAGACACACAGACACTTTTCGAAAAATGACTTTTTTTCATGTTTTGAGTGTAGTACAATCATATTCTGCAATAATCTCGAACACGATTTTTTTTGCCATCACCATACTTCCATTTCCTTAAGGAACATGGAAGTAAATATCGGTATGGAGAACCATACATGACTTCCATATTCTAAGATTTATATTTAAAATCATTTTCAGCCAAACAGCCAGGCTGTGTCTTACCTGCCTTTTTATTGCTGTATTAAATGAAAAATATTATATTAAATTAGAATGAAAATATTATAATTTTATTGCCTGGCAACAAAATTATTTTATTTTTAACAATTACCATTGTTTCAAAAAGTTTAAATAAATTTTCAAGTACTTTACTCTTGTTAAAACGTAAAAGGTTGCAGGTAAACTACCCCTTCCCCTTAACCGATCTTCACCAAAATCGAAAGTCATTGAGATCTCTACAATTCAGGGACGTATGCAAAAAATTATTTGATTCTGTTTGAATTTGCAGCTGTTATCGTTTGCCATAGAAAATACGCTTGATAAAATAACGTTGCAGGTAAACTACCCCTTCCCCTTAATCGATCTTCACCAAAAACAAGAGGTCTTGAGTACTCTACAAATCAGGGCTGTATGCAAAACATTATTTGATTCTGTTTGAATTTGCGGCTGTTATCGTTTGCCATAGAAAATACCCTTGTTAAAAAAACGTTGCAGGTAAACTACCCCTTTCCCTCAACCGATCTTCACCAAAAACAACAGATCTTGAGAACTCTACAATTTAGGGCTGTATGCAAATAATCTTTTGATCTGTTTGAATTTGCGGCTGTTATCGTTTGCCATAGAAAATACCCTTGTTAAAAAAACGTTGCAGGTAAACTACCCCTTTCCCTCAACCGATCTTCACCAAAAACAATAGGTCTTGAGAACTCTACAATCTAGGGCTGTATGCAAAAAATTATTTGATTCTGTTTGAATTTGCGGCTGGTATCGTTTGCCATAGAAAATACGCTTGTTAAAAAAACGTTGCAGGTAAACTACCCCTTTCCCTCAACCGATCTTCACCAAAAACAATAGGTCTTGAGAACTCTACAATCTAGGGCTGTATGCAAAAAATTATTTGATTCTGTTTGAATTTGCGGCTGGTATCGTTTGCCATAGAAAATACGCTTGATAAAAAAACGTTGCAGGTAAACTACCCCTTCCCCTTAACCGATCTTCACCAAAAACAACAGGTCTTGAGTACTCTACAAATCAGGGCTGTATGCAAAACATTATTTGATTCTGTTTGAATTTGCGGCTGTTATCGTTTGCCATAGAAAATACCCTTGTTAAAAAAACGTTGCAGGTAAACTACCCCTTTCCCTCAACCGATCTTCACCAAAAACAAAAGGTCTTGAGAACTCTACAATTTAGGGCTGTATGCAAATAATCTTTTGATTCTGTTTGAATTTGCGGCTGTTATCGTTTGTCATAGGAAATACCCTTGTTTAAACATAAAACGTTACAGGTAAACTACCCCTTTCCCTTAACCGATCTTCACCAAAAACAACAGGACTTGAGTACTCTACAAATCAGGGCAGTATGCAAAACATTATTTGATTCTGTTTGAATTTGCGGCTGTTATCGTTTGCCAAAAAAAAAAAATTTCCCTTGATAAAAAAAACCGTTGCAGGTAAACTACCCCTTCCCCTCAACCGATCTTCACCAAAAACAATAGGTCGCGAGTACTCTACAAATCTGGGCTGTATGCAAAAAATTATTTGATTCTGTTTGAATTTGCGGCAGTTGTCGTTTGCCATAGAAAATACGCATGATAAAAAACGTTGCTGGTAAACTACCCCTTCCCCTCAACCGATCTTCACCAAAAACAATAGGTCTTGAGTACTCTACAAATCAGGGCTGTATGCAGAAAATTATTTGATTCTGTTTGAATTTGCGGCTGTTATCGTTTGCCATAGAAAATACCCTTGTTAAAAAAACGTTGTAGGTAAACTACCCCTTTCCCTTAACCGATCTTCACCAAAAACAAAAGGTCTTGAGAACTCTACAATTTAGGGCTGTATGCAAATAATCTTTTCATTCTGTTTGAATTTGCGGCTGTTATCGTTTGCCATAGGAAATACCCTTGTTAAAACATAAAACGTTACAGGTAAACTACCCCTTTCCCTTAACCGATCTTCACCAAAGACAATAGGTCTTGAGAACTCTACAATTCAGGGCTGTATGCGAAACATTATTTGATTCTGTTTGAATTTGCGGCTGTTATCGTTTGCCAAACAAACAAAATTACCCTTGCTAAAAAAAAACCGTTGCAGGTAAATTACCCCTTTCCCTCAACCGATCTTCACCAAAAACAATAGGTCGCGAGAACTCTGCAAAACCGGGCTGTATGCAAAAAATTATTTGATTCTGTTTGAATTTGCGGCAGTTATCGTTTGCCATAGAAAAAAAATCTATAGACAGACAGACACACAGACACACAGACAGACAGACACACAGACACTTTTCGGAAAACGACTTTTTTTCATGTTTTGAGTGTAGTAGAATCAGAATCTGCAATAATCTCGAACACGATTTTTTTTGCCATCACCATACTTCCATTCCTTAAGGAATATGGAAGTAAAAATAGGTACTACTGCGTTAGCGCACACAGTTGAAAAAATAATAAGATAGCTTAAAAATTAGGAGAGAAACAAAAATCTGTCAACTTTTTTCAACCCTCTGGGAGGGGGGGAGGTCCAGCCCTGATGTAAATGGAGTTACTTGTTAATTAGACTTATTCGAAACCTAAAACATAAAAATGAGACATTCTTACGAATTGAAGCCGCGAAAAATCTAAGGAACGTAACGTAGTGAATGCAAGCCCACATTGATCTATACAAGGCACATGATAGAGCGCTAACAGTGTAGTCTGTAGTTTTTGAATCAAACTCGAATATTTGTGACGTAATGTCTTATAAAAAGGCGCCGCAGTCACTGACTCTCGACACGTAGCGTGAGTTGAATACCAACAAAGCGTTTCACGTTTAAAAATAGCGCCTAACTCCAGGCGACTTAATTAATTCCACGGAACTGATACCTTGCACACAGTTCTGGATCGCATGCGACCAATTTTTTTAAAAAAGAAAATTGTTAGTAATGAATTATTATTAATAGTAATATCTATCCGAGGAAGGGCTGGGGGACCAGCTTTAAACTTTGCCTGTTTGAGACCGGAACAAACCATCCGTGGTTTAATCCTTGCCGATGATGATGATTAGTAATATCGTTGTTATTGGAAAATACATTGTTGTGTTCATATATTTACCTATATTAGTATCTTCATTTACAAAACTGGGTATAAAATCAACTTTACTGAAAAAGGGAAAATATTCCTTAATTTTCTCTCCACTTTCTCTGGGAGAATTACAGTTTTGCAGGATCAGGTGCAAACTGATAGTGTTTATCCAGTGGATCCACCACTGTCAGTGCGGTGGGAAAACCAAAAGGCGTACACGATAAAACAAAAACTGCATTTAGCAATCAGTTGTTCAGACGAGAAAACTTTTTTTAAATAATAAATTCTTGTAAAAACCTCGTTCGATATTTTACGATTAGCACCAGCGGTAAAACCTAGAATAAGAGCACTGATGCGCATAAATACCAATACCAAGCTAATAGTACTTTATGTGAACACCGTAAATAAAATATAAAAACAGGTGTGCCAACAGTGGTGCATAAATATTAATATGAAGCAAACTAACGTTGGCGCGCGGTTTATGTCCCCCGCAGTGGATAAGAAACGGCACAACACGGTGTTGTGGTGACTATAACTGCAACTAAACGTAAATCATAAAGGCGTTGGCTGGCGGCGCCACTGAATCTGAAGCGCTAAGCTCTTAGTCGCGAAGCACAAACAATACAATCGATACGGATAATAAAATTTTTATGACTATAGTCCTCGTTTCCGATATAAGAGGTCACAGATTCGAATCCCGCTGCACTGTGTGCACCGATCGCTGTGATTCTAAGTGGGCAACTAATAATAGAGCCTGTTATTATTACTATTGTTCAAAAACTTGAAATTAACTGAGAATTGAACATACTACTTAAGTATGTTAATTAATCAAATTATATATTTAAAACGATAGATTATGGTAACATGCGTACATTGAGAATGTTGCATGCCATTTTCTTCCATGTTCAGAGTAAAATGTGCATTAGTCCAAAAGCAGGGCTGGTGTAAATAGTGAGAGAACACCGAGTTTAAAAGTTACATCAGATGTATAGAATAGAACCGAATTAGTTTATAATATAACCTGAAGGAAATAGCACGTAGAAACGACTAGACTGCGCAATTGTGAATCTGTCTCACTACAAACATTATCCTCGTGTTGAATTGAATTGTTGTGTTCGACCAAATTGCCATCGACAAGTCGTTCAACTGTAGTCATCACTTTAAAGTTGAAACGGTCAACGGTTTACAGTACATGAGTAGCATAATGTGGTTGCCTGTAAATCTACACCGACTGTAACTAATGAGATCAAGTAGCACATAAACATATCCCTTTGATCTTAGCGGATACGATATAAGCTGGAGGCTGCGAGTTCGATCGTCGTCAGTATCATAAAATTGATGCCTTTTTGGCCTGGAAGTCTATTCAGATTTTGAAAACAACAGGATTAAGAACAACAGGCAGCTCATACGACCAACCTCGAGCGGTTCAAATTTGTCAGCCTACAGTGCACTTTGTGCTCCATTACAATTGTACAAAAAGGAATCTACGCTACTACTACAATTACTGTTGTTAAGACTATTTATAGTGGCGACGGTGAATTGAATAGACGATAAAAGGCTTAAGAATGGTTGGCACAATTAACTACACACAATTTAAAATACTGTATTGAAGTTCCTACAAATTCAGAACAATTATGATACGATCCCCTTCTGCAATCGATCGAAGATAAACTTTATTAAATGATCATGAGCTTGAAAACGACCAAAACGTATTTATTCCCAACCAGCACCTTGAAGTGTCTAATTATAAGTGCCCCAACAGAACAGAACAGTCTTTGTATTCGTTCGTGGGTGTTGTGAACTGTGTTCCCGCGCCATTGAAGATGACCCTCATCGGTATGGACGAAATGTCTGGTGATAAACATGAACAACCTAGACCACGGCCTAAACTTCCAGAAAATTGTGATAATCTAAACTTTATTATTATTATTATTATTACATTATATTTATAAAACATTTGAAACGTATTTATTTACGTTTAAATATTATATTATCGAATAGTATTAGTAGATGGCAGCATTCTATACTTAACATTTTTAAACCAATGACACTACTCTAGAAGCAAATGCTTTTCAGAAGACGATTAAACACCAAAAGTACTTTCCAGGGACGTATATTTCTGCAAAAGCAGCAAAATAATAACAAAAATTCAAGTTATGAGTTTTGAGGCAAGGAACATGAAAGGGCAAAAATTGTTCTGAATTACAAGCAAGGCTGTAGCTCAAATTAACGAGCAAATTAACGAACTCACTCTTTCTAGAGTAAGGTGAGTATTGTATGGGAAACGAAGACGCTGATACCAAATTACTTAGCGTCACATATCATGACAAATTAAATACCAAATCACATACCTATGACTCACTGTGAATCAAGCAAAAGAATATTAGACATGCGAAACGGAATACGCTACTCAAACTGTTTATAACGCCTTGTAACCAATCCTCCCTGAGGATGCGAGAGTTGGACATTATCAAGAAAGAAATGAAAAGAAGACAAAGTGCAGAAATGGGATGTTAGAGACAGTGGCGTATCTAGAAATTAGCCTGGGGGGGTCTGGAGTCCGGGGTCAAGTCGGCTTCATACAAAAGAAAAAACAAGTTAAGACTAATCAACATTGCATACTATTTTTAAAGTGCTGAAAAACGTGTGAGAATATCCTGAAATCAATCCCATTAAAGTAAACGATAATAACACAATACAAATACGCGTTACTGAAAAAATTGTTTAGAAGATTCTGACTGAATTGATTTTCCTGTATTTCATATTTCAAGCGTATACGCAAATGCTGTGTAATAAACCTGTTTATACATTTAAAAAAGAGTTACTAGCTGAAAAACACATCTGAAAAGATGATAAAAGAGCCTAAAAGGTAAAAGATTAACAAAATTCTTCAACTTTCTCGTCCCTGAGGGGAGGGGGGGTCCGGTCCTGTTCGCCCTCCCCGCGTAAATACGCCCCTGGTTTGAGAGATACACGGTACAGTAATGTAGGCAAAAAGGGATATCAAGGAGGAATAAAAGATATTCAACAAAGAAGTGAAGAGTTCAGAAGAAACTGGAAAGAACGTATAGGTAAAGGAATGGAAGAAGCAATACAACCAAAACACTGATAAATTCATAAAGCAAAAGACATAGTCCGGACTTCATAAATAGGAAAAGATATAGCCGAACATACGAAACATTGATTTAATCTACGACCATGAAAATGACGATTACATAATATTGCAATTAATATAATAGCAATGCTATAGGCACTAACTATTGTTATATTGCAAGAATTGTTGTTATAATTATTGTGATAAAACTGTAAGAAAGTCAAAATTGACAATTAACATAACTGAACGAGAGACGCGAGTTCTCAGTTTTAACTCGACCGTTTGACATCTATCTATCTATCTGTCTATCTATCTATCTGTCTATCTATTTACCATGTCTCATGGTAACTTTTGACTGTATCAGCCGATTCGTACAACTTCACCCGCATGTCTATACTGTTACCTAATCACCACTGTTGTTTTTGTTATCACTCCGCAAAAAATCAGGGGAAGGGAGGCAAAAATGTCACCAGTCAAAATCGTGAGGAAAACTCGTAAATATCCAAGCGGGCTATGAAATTAAAGAAATTTTAACCAAAATCGGAATATAGTGTTAACATCTGGAAAGTTTAAAATGTTGGATCCCAGAGCCCAAAACAGGGGGCCAGAAGTTTGATAAAGTCGCAAAAATCCACGTGGAGTATCAAATTAAAGGTAATTTTAACAAAAATCTGAATATGGCGTTATGTTTTTTGGAAATTTTAAAATTTTAGGGCACCAAGGCGCAAAAAATGTATCAACACTTTTAAAAATCCAGCTGAATATCAGATTAAAGAGAATTTTAACCCAAAATCGAATATAGCATTTACTTCAGGGTCACCACAGACAAAAATGGAACTCAACATATTAAGAAAAAGGCTACGTGGAGATCTAAATTGGAAGAATTTTATTCTAAACGCAACTCGGTATCCTAAATAATTTGACATAATTAGTTTGTCAATATTCTTTGCAAATTCTAGATCTCCTTCAAAAAGTGTGTTATTTTTTCTACATATACAAAAAAAAAACATACTATATATGCTGTAATCATCTATGTATGCGAAAGTGGCATACACGTATCTATGAAAACGTACATAAACTTAAACGCTAGGACTAAATTATTTTCAGCTTGTTATATGGATTAGCGGTCGTCGTACTTACTTGCTAAACTGGTACTCGCCATACTCCAGACGAAGCTTTTCAGTATCTCTACCATTTCAAGTCCTAAACCGCGACCTATGGCCCATAAAAGCTCGTGGTTTAGGACTTCATGATGGTGGAGACACTAAAATAAAAGGCCTTATCCGGAGCATGATAGGTAGCAGTTTTCCAAGTAAGCACGACGAAGTTGGAACTAAATATTTGACATTTACACTTTATGGTTATAAAATTAACTAAAAAAAAAACAACAACGCAGTAACTTGGACTTTTAGTGTTTACTGCACGGCTGTCTGCTTTACAATTGTTATTTTATTTTAAAACGTACTACGGTAATTGGGAGTATCGTACCCTCTCTATTAATTTAAAATTTATGTGATATTGAAATTTTACTTAATTAAATGTGTTTGTCAAAAGTAGTGAGCGAATGTGGAGCTCAGGGAGCTTGCTAGTTATAGGCTATTTACCAAATGTGTAAACCTAGGTGTGTAGTATATAGTGTGGACCAGTCAAAGGTTTGAAAGCGAGGAATGCGCCCAAACATCTGTGTCTATCCGCATAGTGTGCATGCTCGGACCAGAACTGTTATCAGTTCTATTACTCGAATTCTGAAAACATTTGGAATTTTTACTTTAATTCGGATGATAAAACAAGAACAAACCCCGGTAGATTCTAGTTGGAGAAACAACGTCAGGGTGGCTGTGACATTCGATTCGAGTTACAGGAAGACAAAGCTACTTTTGTGGTTTCAACGAGTTCGATTCCTACTAACAGAACTGACCTGACACGAGCGCTGTTCAACTCTTGTCATTAAAATCGACAAAATGTTAAATAAAAAAAAAGTATGAAATTATAAGATGTCACGATCTGAAAATTAAGATGAAAATATTCAGTTTGATGAAAAATAAATGTTAACGACTTTATGTACACTAATATTTTATAATTGATTTATATAATTATAAACGACTACTAACGTAACCTTAAATCTTTAAAATGAAAACGAAATGTGTGCGTGTGTGTGTGTGTGTGTGTGTGTGTGTGTGTGTGTGTTTACAGAAAGTAAATAAAAAATGACTGGAGTTTTTTTTAAACTATTGATATAAAAATATTAAAGTATCAGTTTTAATATCGAATTTACGTTAATTCTTTTAAAAGATAATAAATTATTATTTTTTTATAGTTAAGCAATAAAATCAAATATATAACAAAAACACAATACCTTTACCAACTGCACCCATTTACGGAGTAGGCTAACCAAAAGCACTCTGAACGCAGAATAAACTAACTCCTCACGACCGGCTAAATATCGTTTGGACTTATTATTGTTGGAACGAAACCATCACAAAGATTGTTAATATAAAATACTATAAACAGATTTAATACGTTAACCATGAAAAATTACTAACATTGTAGCAAAAAAAGGATAGTCTTCAGAACCGGTTAATTCTGTTAAAAAAAAATAAACACATGTTAATTTTTCGCCGCCGGGGGAAACTTAACTTTATCTGAAGCAGACATCACTATAAATAAAACACAAACTCATGTTTACGTTAAAACTACACAAACACAAACACACGCACACACGCACTACACTCGCGAACGGTTAGTGCGTAATCGAATCCACGGACAATGTTCACCGGTCCCCGGTGCGATTCCCACTGATGCTAAACAACAACACAAAGAAACGTTACCTGGTCGCTTGCTCGCCGCAGATGAATGCACTGCCTTCCCCTCCAGTGCCCTTTTAATCTCTTTCTCTCTTACAACTATGCTGGACTCGCTGGCTTGCTTGCTCGTTTTATTTCTTCTTCTTCTTCTTCTTCTTCTTCTTCTTCTTCTTCTTCTTCTTCTTCTATACTTGTGTGACCAGACCACGGTCGGGCCGTTAGCGAGGAGAGCGTCCTTCGCGTTACACTTTTCGAAAATAAACTCAATTACCTCATCTGGACGTGGAAATATGTAAAACGCACACGTAACGTTCTTAGGATGGAAAAAGCTGGTTCTGCACAAGCCAATATCTAGCTTGCTTTCACACGAAGAATTCTATTTTCGTCTTCGGTAGAACTAAACAAAGACGTAATAGTGCACAACTTGGCATACAAACATTGGATTCTTTATTTCTCCGTCTGGCTACGTTTTGTACGTTACTGGGGCGTTTCATTCTTTTACAGTCAGTAGTTCTGATTCACCGGCAAGATTCTGATTCTCCGAGATATTAGTTCTGATTCTTATCCGATCTTCTGACAATTATATACGCATGTACAATTGGTAAAGATTGTCGTATGAGTCGTTTCATTTGCTTTCCCAGTGTAGAATTTCTGAGGATACATGTTTGATAAGTAATGATGGACATTTGCTATAATTTGGTAAAAAGATTATTGGTGCGGTAAAACTTTCATTTGTGACCATATCTGCAAAAGTTGTTCAGTGCAACAAACAAATTAAAGACTAAATTTTTACAATGTGTTTTAGTTTTCGTTGTATTAGTTTGAAAGTTTTTAAACATTTGAATAACTTATAAATTAATTAATCAACTTTACTGATTTTTGGACGTGAAAAATAATATTTTATGTGTGCACAGACATTAATTGTAATCGAATATTTATAAAACTATATTGTAAGAATTCTGAATTTCTCATTTTCCGCGAGGAAATGAGGGGATCCAACCTTGAAGCTAGTATTATCCCCTCTCCCCACCAGGAACAGATCCTAGTTACGCCACTGTGTTTAATATCCATTACTATTTTTTTTTATATTACTTAGTATGACTTTCTCGGTCGTTTAAGTTAATGAAAAATATTTTCAATAATGTGTATACTTTACAATCTGAAACACAGTGCAAAACTTACTACACAAACAGCAATGACCTTTTTAAATACTGCGCACTTTAAAAAGCTAATTTTGGAAGTTTCTCGCGTGGAAAACGATGGTACTATCAGCTTTTGATGCTTACTTTGTTAAAATGTATGTGAGGCTTTAAACCGAAAGGAATGTTTTAGCAGGATAGAGTTATTGTAATATCTAAAACTAAATCAGGTGACAACTCTTTTGAAAGCCACGTAACGGTAGCATAACGCAAACAACACATACCAGCAGTCCTGCGCGGTCGTGGTGTGAGACTTTACTCAAGATCTTCCCTTGCGACTAACTTGCTCGGCCGGTGTGGCAAAACGCCTTTAAGTCTAGATTACTGAAACGGTGTGGCAATGTACCTCCACGTCTTATCACGACAGATGTATTATTTTTACGTTATACAAAATATAACGCGTGTACAGGCGTTTCAGGAATTTCTGCTTTTATCTGAGGATATAAAAGTTACAAATGTCCTTTCTTCACCTCCCCACTACTAGAATGGAAAAGCTTAACTATGTAGTAATTTGTTATTTGAAGAAGAAGAAGAAGAAGAAGAAGAAGAAGAAGAAGAAGAAGAAGAAAGCAGAACAACGACAATAACTGGAGAAAGAAGAAAATTAAAAAAGTAGATCCAAACATAGTTATTACGTATTGTACACAATAGTGAAAAAGTATTGTGTATATAGTGCACAATACTTGTGTTTTTTATTTTATTTTATTCTTTTAAAAGGCATTGATTTCTCACGTGATAATCGTATGACTAGCCTCTACTGCTAACGTAAGAATCTCTTACAGAGTGTGCTAAACTTACACACGATATTACATAAATATTATTAACAAAATACAGTGTACGTATGGCCAATTTGTATTTATGTGACCACAATAGGCAACTTTCTCTTTTACTGAGAAAAATTAATTTCTCATTTTGGAATGAATAACAAAATAACTGACGTAACAGCGTAATGGACACGTGAGAAGCCTAGAAAACCTGTTTCACACATCAAAACTGACACATAAGCTAAAACAATAAATTAACACACATGTTTGAAAGCCGTTTTCTCACAAAATGTTGATTGATATGCATTGTTAATCTCTCTCAATAATTCTCCTTCTGTCTTTTCTCTAACTCCTTTCCTCTTCGACAGTTCACACCAGGGCTTTGCTCTCCATCAACGTATATCTCAGTCCAACCATCTGAGACATTACTTTAAATTTCCTTATTCTGTGTCTATAACATGTTTCTTTCTTTCCTGTTCTAACAGTACAACGTTGTCCCAACAAGTTCAATTTCCTCTTTCTTTTGTTAAATTTGACATTGTACAACTGTATACGCCAGAATCCAATCAAACAGTTGAATGGAAAACTGTTGTATAGTCAGATCAAATTCAAACCCTGCGACTTCAGGCTAAGCAAGTCTTACGGAATTTCGGCCGTTCCCCTTCCGCGTATTCCAGCTTCTTTTTTACAAATAGCCTCTGTGATAAAATTAAATTTTGGTATTCTTAAAATTCAAAATAAATGTGTGGCTTTTTCGATCTAATTACAGTAAAACATTATTCATCGTTTTAAATATTTATTAACAATATATTTATTATATGGAAAATGAAATAAATTTATTATTATATGAACGAAACGCATAATGTAGTCCTAAAGACGAGTGGCCCTTACGAATTCTATTCTGAATTATTAATCTCGTCTTCTTCTTCTTTTTGTCTTCTACTGCTTCTCCTCCTCCTCCTCCTCCTTCTCCTCCTCCTCTTGCTACTTCTTCTCCTTCTTGTTCCAGTTTCAAAGTTGATCAGCCCACTGTTTTTTGGCCTTCCTAAGCCTCTTTATCTCTAGGCCAATATTTTTTTCATCATACGGTTGCTACCCATCCTATTCGTAGCAATCGCCTTCGGTAATGGATGATTATTTCTTCTAAAAACGGAATATCCAATACTTTCCGTCTTCATTTGTAATCATATCAAGCCGTGTGCAACCTTCTGTTGACTTGTATTGAGGAATTTCGGGGTAGTTCAGCTCGCTGATATCATTTCAAGTCGTTATAGTCCAAGTTTCCGACCTCGAAAGTTGAAAGGACTACATTTTCAGTCGATCGATTCGATAAAGGAGGATTCACTGACTGGGCATTATCCCAAATGAAGAGTTTCAGAAATGTTTCGAAGGATGGAAGTAATTCTGGGGAGTGGAGGCGACAAGTTCCAATAGCTTCTAAGGTGAGTGGAAAATATTTCGTTTAAAATGTTCGGGAACTTTACGAACACACCTCGTAAAAGATATGCAAGGCTCTCACCAGTATTTGTGTCAAAAAGATCTTCTTCCTTGTCGCGGCATTAGATACATTAATCTGTTTCGACTTTTAGATATTATCTCCTCTTCTGATACCCCAAGCTTTCCTGCTGACATGCATTTTAAAGTCAACTTCGTTAATCTAATCGCTTCCATTTTGTATAGACTCGTCCAACCGCCCCGTTCTTCTTCTCGATTTTGTCGTTTATTACCTTAATCTTGTTAATACGAATTGTCTTCATGAAGTATTTAACTGATCTTAAACATTTCATTCCACCGCTGCATGTTTGATGAACTAGAAGTTATTACGATCCATATGTCTCTACCATATAATAGTACTGAAATTTCCATGACCTTGAAAAAATTGTGATGAGTGCTGTACATTGTAGTTTCTGTTCTTAAGGTTCTCCTTATTGTACCGCATATCGATAGACACTCATTAATTACATATTTATAGCGTTACCATTCAGGAAAGCAACCTCATAGACAAAAAAAAACTGAAGCGGGATATTTATTCCATTTGTTGAGTAAATATTAATTACAGTTCTTCTAATCCTTATTATATTTCTTCCTTGAAATTCTAAGCATCTTGTTATTGTAGTAGATATATATGATTGTATTGCCTGTTGCAATTATTACAGTAATCATAAATATTTAGAGGCAAATAAAATTTTATCAAATATTCAAAATTTGAATGTTACTATTGAAAGAATTAAAAACTATCAGAAATTTTATGTAATTAATATAGTCATTGAAAGTCTAAAAAACAGTATAATTCCGTAGCTAATATGTTAAGTGACTAGCGATTAGCAAGTTTCTGACTCATCTTTATATCGAATAAAATGGCTTAGTATCGACTGAAGTGACTTAGATGCTCGATAGCGTTTATCGGTAGTTGCGCAATACTTAACAATTATTAATACATTTTTGTTGACTTCACCGCAAAAGCTAATTTTTCTATAATCGGTCGCTTTTGGGTTGAACTCCAAAAAATCTTCATAATAATAACTAGACAGTTGCTTGGCACGGACACGTACGAAGGACGGATAGGGAACATTTGTCAAAACCAATCTTCCACTCGAATTCTAGGAGTAGACCCGGATGACGAGACCCAGCGTGCTAGACTTGGCTATAAAACTGGCAGAGACAGCATAGAAGAAAACCAGTAGCTGGATAGGCATTGATGGAGATTAGGAATTGAAAGACGCCGGAGGACGGTTTCAATCGATACACGGGCGCGCAAGCGTAATATTACGTAATACGGGTCGCGTTTGACGTTGGTATATTAGAGCAAACTTGAAGTCAGCAGTAATTAGTCGTCGCTGAATAATTAGCTCTGACCTACAGCAACATAATTAGCTGTCTCGAGACAGACACGCAAAATTTATCAACACTTGGAGCAGACTTCGTGTGTTCTGTAGCTTCCTGCTGCACACGCGCGCGGGCGCTCGATCGTGCCCATGTACTGAGTAAGTCGGAACCAGAAGAGCGCCGGAAGGCACTCAGCACTTACTCCTCGCATGTACGACAGAAACTTGGGATAGTAAAAAGGCTAACCCGCACCCCCGGTGATCTGGGAAAGAACGTGGGACGTAGGAAGAGCTGCAGCTGGTACCTATATAGCAAAGTAATGCCTGACGTTACAGTACAAGCAGAGCTGTTTATTAGTACGCTGCTGCTGCTGCCAGGGTTGGGGTCTCCGCTTGGGCCTTGAAATCTAAATAGAGGCCGCCAGAAATATTTAAAAGATACGCTATTGCAAGATCATATGTAATACTACGTGGTCTTGAAGTCGGACCCATGATGAAATCTCAACAGATTTTTTACTTTCCCCAACACACACACACACACACACACACACACACACACACACACACACACACACACACACACACACACACACACACACACACACACACACACACACACACACACACACACACACACACACACACACACACACACACACACACACACACACACACACACACACACACACACACACACACACACACACACACACACACACACACACACACACACACACACACTTATAAAAGCAAGGACCCGTCGCCGCCTAAATTCCGCATTAAAAGCAATTAAAGATGTAGTGTGAAACGCACTTAAGCCTAAGGTCCGTTACACATTACTACAGTTGTCAGCTATATATAGATCATAGTGGTCGTAGCGTATCTAATTACGTCGCTCCGAGTATCCGGTTCCGGAATTAACCGTCATTTCGATCCACACTTACGGCTCTCACTACAGGAAACCGGAACCCTGTGGAACTGTGTTAAAACATATCAACATTCCCATCTAAATTGTAGTTACGTAAAATACTGACTTAGTTGTTGAAAAAGGTCTACTGAAATAGGAAGCGAAGAAATTTCATCGAATGAAAATAACGGACCATAGTTATAACTGAATCGACGATGTCAAAGTTGTGGCCATTAAAATCTGTGACCATGTTTAGAGACCATGTTGCATGACCATGACCATGTTCAGCGTTAACAACAGGGTACACAAAACTATTATAAATTTACGATTAAAGGATTACTCCTATTTAGTCGTTCCCGATCCTATCCATCCTTGACGGAGCACAACTTCACATCGAGTATTCCATCTGCACCGCCTTTAATCTTTCCTCGTTCCTCTTACGATACTGTTCCTACCTCCGTACACAGAAGTTGATTCGATCTCACACTTAAACTGTCTGACTTCCTTAGAAATTGTTTATCCCAGTAGCCGGAAGCAGTCTCCTCGTTGTTGTTCTTCATTGTCCCATTTATGCTAGTTATGTTCTTAATTGTCACCTGGCTATTAATCTGGAGGTCCCGGGTTCGTTTCCCGGGCCCGCACCATAAAATCAAGGTGCATTTTTCAGCCCCCAGGTCGACTCAGCCTGTTGAAAATGAATACCTGGGATAACATTCTGGGGATAATAATGGGCGGCTGAAGCGTAGTGCTGGCCACATTGCCTTCCTTGTATGCCGTACGGCTCGCGTAAGGCAGCCTACCCTGCCTGACTCCTAAGTTACTTCGGTGGTACAAACGGGAGGCATTATTATTATGTTTTTAATTGTCTGTTTCTGGTATTTTTCTTCTGTTTCACCTGGAACTGGTTTGGTACTTCCGTGGCTTGTAACACCGTGTGTCTACAAGTTACATGAAACTTACAGTGAACGACGATTCCGAACAGCTAGGCAGGCGCGTATCCACGGCAGGGGATAGGGAAAATCCTCACCCTCCCCCAAATGGTCACTTCAGACGTCATCTTGTGATTGTAGAATGTTTTTGTGATTGTGAATAAAACACACAAAATTCATGTCACGTTATGTATATTCATGGTTTTACTATAAAATTAAATTAAATTGTGTCTGTACCTTACGACCATGGTAATTTTTGATTGTTACATAACTTAAATGAGTAGTATGTATTTTAAACGGTAAGTCAATATTATTCCAAGAAACAATGAACTGACAAACACAGATATGTTACTGTGCTTGTGCCTTAATAAACGTATTGTGTTGTTAACAACAATGTATTTTTTCCTCACTCATTCCTATCGTTTATACTTCAGACCATTAAAGAATTGTCCATCTTCTTGATATCTCGCTCAAAGTCAACTCTCCCCCCCCAAAAAATTGCTTATTGTATCCGCCCCTGACCTAGAGAGGAATTATAGGCAGGGATACCATTCACTGGTTTGCCAACCCTTGCGCAGAGAGGACGGCAGTATATTATTTTGCCAGCGGTGAGAATCGAACCAATGCTGGTCGTTGGTCGGTATAGCAAGCCATCACACTATCGATTATACCACAGGGGTCCTATCAGTACTGATACCTAGGTATTGTGTGATATCGTCTATCCCTTGCTTGTCTACTCACAACCATGTATTCTAGTTCGCTAAGGTTGCCCCCATACTCTTCTTGCGTGTCACCTTCGTCTTGTGTGCATACGACTTCGTCGTCTGTAAATTATATTGTCTCCTATATTGATACTCCAGTGTTATGATATTTAGATGTTAAAGCGGTTGGGCTATAGATTGATTTTAAAAGGGCGGGAGCAACGTCGCCTGAGCCTTCTGATACAACACAATCTCTGTATTTACCTGCGAAGGACACAAAAAAGTATTACTGTAACTTAATTAATTTCCTTGATTTTGTTGTCCTTGACATGTCCGTTGTTATTAATTAACTATATAGAATACTACTGATGTGGAACGCAAATTATTATTGATAAAAATGATAAATTTTTACTTTACTATCTAAACTAGCTTTCGCTCGTTAACGCTTCCAATAACTTCCAAGCTCTAACGAGTGAAGGCTAGTTTAGACCATAAAGAAAAAATTTATAATTTTTATCAATAATAATTTGTGTTTCGCGTCAGTAGTATTCTGTATAGTTAATTAATTTATTTACTGCACGTTCTGTAGCTTGAGCAATTTATTTTTGACAAATGGTTAATTTTAGTTAGCACGTTAAATATTCGTGCAAACAGACTGTAGTGTAGAATAGTTATTGTAATGTGAAATTTATAAATTACATTGTAAGAATTTATATGCAGCAGTTGTAGGCATTCCTGAGGACCGCTACAGACATTAGTGGACACAAAGTTACGTTCTCAAATATATTAATAAAATAACTGTGGAAAAACTGTATTTCCAACAAGCAGATTTTTACGATTCATTTTGAAGTAAAGTAATTGCAACATCCGGCAGGAGGAGTTCTGAGACTCCTCTAAACCACAGACAAGAACTTAACGACAGTACAAGACAAGTACAAAATTTTCCAGCACCAAGGTAATAAATTAAACAAGACAAACACTATACCCGCTTTGAATATATAGAGCTCTGATGTATAGAAAATTGAAAGATTGTGTACCTGTAAAAAGGGTAGAGAGATAAAAAAAGAAAAGAAAGGGGTGCGAGATCATAATTCACCCTCATCCCCTGGCTGTGGTGATTGATCTAACTCGGTAGGGTAGTTACAGCAAAATGTGACGTTGCTTCTGGTTTTGCTTTCCTCATAACATTACACGAATACATGTAGGCACAGTTTATCAGATTCAAACCTGTCCCTAGTGTTGTGTTTGTAAGCGATCCACTTTTAAGGGAATCAAGGTATCTAAGTAGTATCCTATGTTAAAACTGATAGACTAATAATAGAAATACTTAAAACAAAACAAGTGGCATTTAAAAAGAAAACGTATATTAAAGAGATACATACAAAACAAAATAAGAATAATCAATATACATATATGTAATTATAAATAAGTAAGCGTTGTATATGTATTATATATATATATATATTGCGACAGTACAAATAAGTGATGTACTGAGCATGGAATATAAAAATTTAAATTTACTTAATAAACTGTAAATAATTAATAATATATTAGAAATAAGCATGTTAGGGATTGCAAGCTTGGCTCAGACAAAAATATGAACAGGTGTTTCGACCTGAATCGACGTGCACACACACACAAATGTAACTGAAAGTGCGTACACCAGTATTTTGCTAGTGTGTGTGAACGCAGGTCTCTGCAGGCGAGTTTGCCACCCCAAGATGAATAATTGCACAATTACTGTTTTTCCGTAATTATTCATAAACTAGAATTAAGAATTAAAATCCAAAAGCACCATAAAATGTAAATAAATGTACTAAATACTGTGTACGAAAACCACGCGAAAGTGACACACCGTACGAGTGTAATAGTGAAATGACTGTGTACAAATCGAAAGGGTTAAGTTGCAATGTCCAAAATTACAGTGAACATGTGTTGTAAAATTAGTTATAAGTATAAGAGTATACTTACAGGACTCTGCAATTCGCAGAAATATAAAAAATAGCGAATTTGACAAAGAGTTGGGGAACTGAAGCCAGAGACAGTTTCTAACATGTCGATTTCGTATCACTGCAGGGTGTCGACCAAGACATGGGTATAAATAGGACACGTAAGCTACAGTGGTTCTCTTTCTTGAATCATCTACGGTGCAGCGGGAGCTTATGCCCGTCAGCACGGCGTATTTATTTTTGTTTCATAAACAGTTTAAATTTGCCAGTTACGTACAAATACGTAACTAAGCTGTAAAGACAATCATTTTAATTAATAACAGCACTACTTAAGAAGATCCATTAATGATTCGACACTAGACAAGAGAAGAGTTCCAGAGAGAGATACGACGCTGGACAAGAGAAGAGTTCCAGAGCGAGATACGACGCTGGACAAGAGAAGAGTTCCAGAAAGAGATACGACGCTGGACAAGAGGAGAGTTCCAGAGAGAGATACGACGCTGGACAAGAGGAGAGTTCCAGAGAGAGAGACAGCCGACGCTGGACAAGAGGAGAAGAGAGACAGCCGACGCTGGAGGCGAGACGAGGACGAATACCGATGGAATAAAAATGATCGAGTATGATTGACGACAATAAGGTGATAGACAACTTATTCATATCTTAATCATACAAAGAATTCAAAGACAGTTAAAGACATTAATATTTTATTTAAAAATAAGAGCAATGTTTCTTGTATAGTAGAGTTAAAATCATAGATGTTTTAGAAATACGATTAACGTAACAAGAGCTCGAATTAATCTGATATAAAATGATTACAAAGCATTTAAATAAAAACAATTAGTATTTGAGAAAACAGTACTGAGAAACAATAACTATTAATATTTTGAGTACGTTACAATATAGAAAAAAAAGATTTAAAAATTGATTTTGAAACATATTAATAGACTGAGTAGTCTGAAAATGAGATTTTTCTTTTATATAATAATTAGTAGCATAGAATATTTAGTCAGTAAGGATGTATATATCTTAAGCCTTACGGCATAATAACAAATAATAACTAATGTTTTAAAATCGAAGTCAGTGCCATGTGCACATATTTTTTATAGTATCAAATAAATTTTAATTACCGTTTCAAGTTACATAGAGTTCTTATTGCAGATACACCTGCCCCCCAATTTAAATGTTATGTTGTTTAAAGAATTTGTCAATCTTGAACGTGAGATCGTTCACGCCTATTTATGTATATGTAACGTTGCATAAATTTGGTGCTCCAAGATCGTGGGGTTCCACAAATTTAAATTAAATTAAATTTGAAAATTTATTACGTTGCAATATATATATATATATATATATATATTCATAAATGCTCATATTTTTCTTGTTATATCTTTTATATTATTATAAATAATAAAACTTTCTTTGTTATAGATGGTACTGTCCTGGAACTAGTTAGCAGTTTTGAATACCTGGGCTACAGTGTGTCTTATAATGCAAGCAACGACGTGGTGAATAAGTTGCATAAGTTCAACCTTATGTGCGGGACCATCAGGCAAACCCTTAAGTCAGCAAGAAAAGGAACAAGCCTAAAATTCTACAAGGTGATGGCTCTTCCCACACTTCTTTATGGGTCTGAGAATTGGACTTTAACGAAAGGCCAGGCCAATCGCATCCAAGCGGCAGAAATGTGATTATTTCTCAAGCACGTGGCAGGGTATACTCTCCATGATCATAGAAGAAACACAGATATACGGCAGGAACTGAATATTATGAGTATACTCGACAGGATCGCCCAGTATCAGCTGAATTGGTGGGAAGATCTTTGCCGAATGGATGACTGCCGCATCCCCAAACAACTACGGAACTATAAGCCGAGGGGACGGAGCGGTGTGGGAAGCACTGGTGTGACCAGCTGTAATATTTGCCTATTTGAGACCGGAACAAACCATTCTTGGTTTAAACCTTGATGATGATGACGATGATGATGATAAAACTTTCTACAAGAATTAATTTTTATTATTTTGTAAATTACAGTGTTTCAATAGCATTCAGCTATCTTCATCAGATATAAATTATTAAATTAAAATTTTTAAATCAATTATTTATTCAAAACATCTGTTTATATGAAGACTAAATTTAATGTTTTATATGTGTATATAAATATGTTATAGAATTAATTGTAAAATGTAATATATAAATATTTATGATTTTATTAAATTAGTAATTTTGAAAATATTATAATTTTCCGTAATAATCTGAATTTGTTCTGGTATTAATTTATTATTTACTTTATGTTTAAATATTTAAAAATGTTTTCATAAGGTAATTTTTGGACCTTTGGAAATGTGTTTTAATAAACTGATACTATTTAAATATTTTAAACATTAATAAACTGATAATATTTTCAAAATTACTAATTTAATAAAATTATAAACATTTATATATTATATTGTACAATTAATGTTATAACATATTTATACACACATATAAAAAATTACATTTAGTCTTCATATAAACAGCTGTTTTGAAGAATTGATTTAAAAATTTAAAATTAATTTATATCTGATGATGATAGCTGAATGCTATTGAAACACAGCAAATTACAAAATAATCAAAATATATTTTTGTAAAAAGTTTCGGTAATAATAATAATAATAATATTATATATATATAGGCCTATAGAGTACTTGCGATCGCGCGCGCGCTCGTGTGTGTGTTTATAAATTAACAGCAGAAGTTGGGCTGGTTGTAGCAGTATACACGTGCATAAATAACTTATGGTCAATCTAAAGAAAAGGTGAGATTCTGTTACAAGAAAAGAAAAAAGGATATTAAAATTTTTACAAACAATAAAACTTTAATGAAATTACGTTGCGCGCCCAAAGTTAGCAACCACCAAAATTAGAGCTGAGAGCGGGCATTAATAATTAATCAATGTCGCTGTGGTTTCCTTTTACCGAACTGACATTTTGATACGAAAATTAAGTTAGCCCAGACGACGGCGGAGTATTGTTTTGCAGCGAACACGCGACGTGCACTGGCGACAAAGAGATTGTGTAGTTTGTAAGAAACAACGCACTGGAAACTTTTCCTTAGAGCGACGAAAGTTTTAGTCAAGTGGCAGAACGACGTGTTCAGAATAAAGCATTCAGGTATAATTTATTTATAAACTGCAATAAAAAAAGTAAGGTGTCCACGTACGATTTCAGTGGAAACGTTCCCTGTATCTCTTGTTAACCCGTGTATTTTCACGGACAATGTACGATCATTTTCCTCAATTCTTTGTCGAGGATCGATCGGCAGATTGTTAAATCCGACAAATGTTATGAACAAACATACTGATTATTGGATGACATATTATTTCTAATCCTTATCTGTTTATAAGGAAGGCTTTATAAAAAAGGCTTATTACTCGTGTGCTGAAAATGTGGGAAATGATTTATTTTTAGACGGTAGCAAATTGTGATGAATCTGAATATTTAAGCCCAGGTATAAACAAAGTGATACCTGCGATGGACAAAGTGACAAAGTGATATATGCGATACTAAGGGATCAGAGTTGAAATGCGGAAACAGAGGTTTAGATCTTTACATGGCGTAATGCTTTGGGAGCAAAACTATATTCCACGCGTATGATGTAAGGCACCATCCTTGTTAGGATCAAAAGACGGTGCAAAAATCTGAATTATGTACTACACTGTATTGGAAGAGTCCTTTAGAAAACTGTTTGAGAAAAATACGAAATGCAGAAATGGGAGAAGGATTCGGATGCAGAGAGTGAATGTCGCAGTTTGAAGACTACATTATTACATCAAAGTGTTACGAATGTAAATCTTCTGACTGCGGCGATTATGGGTAATTCAGTAGATACAATTATTACCACGCGTCCAAAAATTTTACAGAATTTTCAGTAGCAGTAAATATAAACAAATTCTGTCGTTGACAATCTGGTGATTTCGGTGTTTAATTATCATGACACTGATAAAAAAAAATCATCTGTCATGAGCGGATCGTTTTTGTTTAAATGTATTGTATATAATATTACACACACACACACACACACACACACACACACACACACACACACACACACACACACACACACACACACACACACACACACACACACACACACACACACACACACACACACACAAATCAAATAATACGTTTCCTATATAATATATCGATTTCAATATTTAATACGTTTTCAATAAAACGAATCTGACCGCCGTGAATGTAGTGATTAATTTATATTCAATAAATATAAATTATTAATTGTATATTTAAAAAATTATGTTATTATTCATTAATAGAGTAGGCCTACTTCTACATGTATATTTTAATTTATATCTGTATGTATAAAAACCTGACGCACATTTCACAGATTAAACCTGTTATCATCAGAGGTTTTAATATACGCGTAAATTAACGAATACTCGATATTGTTCGATTTAAATTTTCTATTGTCGATTGTTACAATTTTTATTTACGTAGTCAGCTGATAATATCGATATTCTATTTGTTAATGTTTATTTAATTGAGTAAATTTATTATTATAACTGATAGAAGAGTACTTTAATTTATTTATATGCATATATATTGTAATGAAACATTGCAGAAAGAAATATTGTAGAATTCCTGGATTCTGTTGTCCATGACGTGTCCGTTGTTATTAATTAACTATGTATAACACTACCTACTCGAATCACAAGTTTTACTGGTAAAAATGATAATCTTTTAACTGATAGCCTATACTGCTTATAGTATAGACTCCGTTAGAGCTTCGTCAGAGGCTGCCGCTAGGAGCGCTGTCCGTCCTGATTTTGGTGTCGGCGCCGTCGTTCAAAACATCGTTATTGTGTGTGTGTGTGTAATATGTTCAAGTAGTATGTGTGATTTAAAATGTGTCTGTTCGTTTAGAATGTTGTTTCTATGCGTTTTTGTGTGTTCGTATATTTCTAGTTGCCCAAAACTAGTTTTCTAGTTTTCTAGACTGGTAGACTAGTATACTTTTATAGTTTTCGGCCTTTCGTGTGTACGTGTAGAATTTCCATGTTATTGTTTACGTTTGTGTGGCCTGCCTCAATGAGGTAGTTTACAAAGATGGATTCGGTGGTGGGCTATAATGCATTTATATGTTCAATGTATCTCTGTTTGAAGCTGTGTCCTGTCTGGCCTATGTAGAATTTGTTACATCCTGACCAGTTGTATTGTAGAATCCCTTTGCCATGCATAGAACCAGGTATAGTCAATAACTTTGTTTATGAGGCTTAAGTATTGTATTAGATTTCGGATTGTGATGTGAGATACCTCAAATTGGTCGTAATTTGTCCCTTTATCTATATATGTGGATCCCAAATGCGCAAGTGCGGAATAAATAAAATTAAAGTGAATAACTCCATTACTTTTTAACGTATCAAAAGTAAACATGGTAGATTATACACCATGTTTGACGTTACAGTTTTGTAATGTCGTATGAACGATTCAACATATTTTAATATATTTTTTATACAGTTTTTTATGATGAATATTTTCATGAGGTCATAAAATTTGCAGATAAAATCTGACATGATTTAGCGTTTTTGGAAAGCCTAATGGAAAGCCTAACCAGAGCTTTTTGTTATCACATATTTGTCTATGATGTAGACAGCAATTTCAACCAAACAGAGCCTTTGATCCCGAATTTGTGCGGAGAGGTCTAGAAGTTCTTCAGAAAACATCCACCAGAGCACACCGCAGCCTCTGTTTTGAATTCATTCTTATTACTTTCAAATACCTGTCTCAGATCAACAGACAGTTTACTCCAGTATAATTAGTGGAAAAAGCAATAATATTTACGAATGCGAGTCAGTGTTAAATAGTGCTGTCCGCTTGAGTGGAAGATGTCCGCATCGGAAAGTCTTATGTCATCCGGAGTTACAACTTGAGTATACGCGAGAACAGAGAATACTTCAAGACTGCGATAAGTACAAATTCAGCACATTTGAATAATTAGTTCGTAAACCCGTAGAAACAGATATTAACTTAATTAATAAAATGTTTATATAACATAACTGACTAAATAAGTGTCGGATATAACGAACAAATGTGCGAAGTTAAGCGAACCCGCAACGGATTGCAGAAACGTTGCATCCAGAATCGACGCACTCAGGCATAAAGAGCTAAGTGTGAAATTAAATTTATCCATGAGGTAACAACCAACAGTTATAAACATTTATAAAATATTTGGCTACTTTAATTATGATATCTATGGGCCAAAGAGAATAATTAATTAAATTTTATTACTTCCATGTTCCGAAGGAAGTGGAAGTATGGTGATGGCAAAAAATCGTGTTCGAGATAAAGGCTGATTCTGATTCTACTACCCTCAAAACATGAAGAAAAGTCATTTTCTGAAAAGTGTCTGTGTGTCGATGTATAGAATTTTTTCTGCGGCGAACGATAACTGCCTCAAATTCAAACAGAATCAAGTAATTTTTTTTGCATGTGTGCCCGAGTTGTAGAGGACTCGACGCCTGTTGGTTTTGGTGGAGATCGGTTAAGGGGAAGGGGTAGTTTACTTGCAACGTTTTTCGTTTTAACAAGAGTAAAGTATTTAATTTTGATACAAAAAAGTATCCTGAAAAGAAGGTCATAATAATCCACTGTAGAAAGGTAGATGAAATATCTATAAGTGAAAGGGCAGTTGAAGGAAGGGGTAATTTTATATAAATGAAAATGATAGTTGAAGGGGGAAGGTGTAATTTTTTTATATGTGTACTAAGTTATCGGAAACAAAGAAGTAGTTTCTATGAAAGTATTTCATTTAAATTTGTCAAACTTGTCGAGTTTTCAATTTATATTTAAATGGTTTTAAATATAAATCTTAGAACATGGAAGTCATGTATGGTTTATTTATCGGAAGTCCATACCTATTTATTTATATAAGATTATTACAAACAACATAAGAGAATTTAGTTTATTTAATTTTCAATAAAAGTAGAAAGTTTATATTTATTCGACAAATATTAACGTCCTCTCTCTCTCTCTCTCTCTCTCACTCTCACTTGTTTCAACTGTGTCAACAAATAGTAACGTCCTCTCTCTCTCTCTCTCTCTCTCTCTCACTTTCACACGTTTCAACTATGCAAGGTTCCATACCCTTTCTCCTGTCCCCCTCTCGTACATTGAGTAGTCGGTGTGATGAATAAATAATTTTAGCACTATCTCTCTTTCGTTGTCAAAACGTCGTCTTCATTTTCAATGTATTAAATAATTAATAGTTTTATAATGCAGTCAGTGTGATTGATCCTTGTTAGAAATATATATATTTGGCGTCAATGAACTACTTACCTGTTATGTTGTTACAGACAATACTTCTGTTTTAAGGTTGCAGTTTACACACACACACACACACACACACAGGTTCAGTAGTGTATAGCGAAATAAATTAAAATTATACACACACATGAAAACGGCGGCTGAAATTCATACAAATCTTCTGATGTAACAGTTCACAAAATAAATTAATTGTACACATGTTCAGAGGTGTAGAGTGAAATAAAATAAAGTCATAATTTGTTTAAATGATTAAATATATTTTAACATTCACAATATAAAATTCACAATTAAATAAATACATTAGAAATTGATATTTTTTCGAAAGTTTATATATATAATTGTGTGTCGTACTTGTAGAAGAAGCAACCTGCAACATAACAATACAACAACAACATTAAAATCATGTTAAATATCACACACACAGATGCACACGCAACGCGCCCACACACAGACGCAAACGCAACGTACACACGTTTGGGTTACACCACACGTGCACGCACACACACACACAGACGTACACGCACACATACGCAACGCGCCCACACACAGACGCAAACACAACGTAATCATACACATACATACAACGTGTACACGTTTGGTTTGAATCATGTACCATGTAGGACCAATAAACAGATAACAGATTTAAATATGCTATAGTCATTGTAAGACGTTACAATCATTGAAGTGTTTAATAAGTAAATTGTATGTATGTATATATCACTGAATAATAATAATAATAATATAATCGTTCTAGTGTTAACGTTTGCTGCAACAGGTAAAGCAGTTACAAATAATTACATATAGGTTCAGAGGCGTATAGTGAAATAAATTAAAAATCCATTCATCAAAACTTTGTAAATTAGAATCTGCACTACATTCAAACATACGCACACACACACAATGATAAAAAATTGTTTATTAAAAGTAGTTTGTTACCTTAACGAGGTACGATTTCCATATGTACTGTTTGATTCCTCATGCCTCGAAACACGAGATGTAGGTCGCTGGGGCTTATATGACGGAGCTCTTCATCTGTAAAGACGCAAGCATACCTCTTAGGTAGATATACACGATAGCGTAGCTCACCATCTTCCAACGTTACAAGCACAGACTTCCCATATCTTGTGTCCACATGCACCATGTTAACAATCGGATACTGCTTGTTCAATGTTAATTCTGCACACCGTTTGTACTCAATAGCAGAAACTGCATTGAATTTTGTGATAAACGACATTATTTATGAGAAGTGAAGACGTCTGTATCAAACTAGGTGGAACTAAACAGTGACTACAAAGAAGACTAGTGAAAGTAATGGTGGTGGTGGTGATGTGGTCATCAGGAAAGTTCACGTTCATCGCCCGAAGCTTTGCATGTACATACACACAGGCAGAATTAGCGCTGTTACAAAATATATATATATTAGGAAAGTCAAGCCCACAGACTGCTAGAAATAGTTATCGTTTGAAAAAAAAAAGAAACCACACATTACGAACTAATATCGTTACAATAATAATAATACATAAACTTACGTTTACGGTCGTCCAAACTGAAGTATGGAGTGACAATAACTATAGATATCACAGTAAGAATTTTTGTTGTTGTTTTTAACAGGTGATGTTTTTCATCCCCTGAAGCTTTGTATGCAGAATTATGACTGTTACATAATATATATTAGGAAAGTCGTCAGAAATAGTTATCGCCTGCAGCAAGAATTTTTGTTGTTGTTGTTGTTTTTAACAGGTGGTGTTTTTGCATGTACATACATGTAGAATTATGGCTGTTACATAATATATATATTAGGAAAGTCGTCAGAAATAGTTATCGCCTGCAGCCATATACAAGTTTACCTAATGAAATTAACAATGCTATGAGACACTTACATTAAAAATGTTTGTATAACAGAAAAATCATTAATTATCCACTCTCTAAGTGCGTGCACATTATGGTTTGTACATAGTGTAGAAGAAGAATTGCAATGTGTAAGACATAACGCCCCAGGAATGTCTTTTGGTACGTCTTTTGGGCAACCAATGTCATCAAGATTTATTATATGATAATGAATTATTTTCGATTCTAAAAAACGTTTTTTCTCAAGACCCTTCACAAACACATATTTATATATGTTCGTATATACAAACATCGAAATTTCTAGGGTAGAAGTAGAACCCTGCAAACGCTAACTCGTCGGGGCTGATAAACGTCACTTCCCAATACTTGAATGATTTTATTCTTTCACTTTCAATACTAAAATCAGGAGTAGCCGACATCTTCACGGTTTGTAATAAACTGACATATTACCCCCCGACGAGTGTTATTTATTTACTACAAACATGAATTTGTGTGTACACGTTATTTATCAATCCTATTGGTTACTAATACTCATGTTTCTATTGTTTCAGTTGTGACTCGGTTTTATATCGAGAGGAACAGTAGTGTCCGAGGGTGCATCACAACCTTCGACTACATTCCAGTGAACGTCAACGCGTCGGATCATGACATAGTATTCGTAATGACTGAGGCACGTCCTTTATTGCTTGAGGATATTCAGGCAGAGCAGGCACGTTTACGCAATATCAAGTGGCATATTGCGTGCAGGATACGTTTTACCAAAACCGTGGTAGATGGTGACAGTGGTGAGGAGAAAGAGGTAACGAAAGACGCCGTCTTCCACGGACGTTGTCGCACGTTGCTCGCGGACGACAGCGACGAGTTGAATTGTCTACTCGATGAATCCTACGATAAAATCTTCAATAGCATATCTAATTTTACCCGTGACGGGAGCGGATGGTCGGTGGATGCTGTACTGAAGCTGGAACTGGTTGTTGGACGGTACCAGCCTCTAGCAGCGTCCTCCTACCTTCCAACCCCGCGAAAACTCTCACACACCAGGGCAGTAGTCAACATCAGGAACCCCAACGATGAAATGTGTTTTCTGTGGTCTGTTCTAGCCCACATACACCCTCAAGAACGTCATAGAGACCGTGCTTCAAAATACATCCCATTCATAAACACATTAAATATGTCCGGTATCGAGTACCCTGTTTCGTTAAAGTCCATTTCCAAATTTGAAGCACAGAATCCTAACATTTCTATAAACGTTTTCGGCTATGATATAGAAGACAATATCAAAAATGAATCAAAAAATGAGGTTTACCCTCTGAGAATTACCCCGAATAAGGACAGGTCGCATCACGTTAATCTTTTGCTTCTGACCGATGCGAATAGCCGAAAACATTACTGTCTTGTCAGTAACATGAATAGATTGTTATCATCCCTAACAAAACATAACAATAAATCATTTTACTGTGACTACTGCCTGCATCGTTTCACCACAGAACATGGTCTGTCCGATCATCTCCCCTACTGCACACCTTACGGCGAGCAGAAGACCAAAATGCCCACGGAGGAGGAGAAGTTTATGTCCTTTAAAAATTACGCGCACTGTCTTAAAGTACCCTTCACCGTCTACGCCGATTTCGAGTCCCTCATCACTCCGCTTCAATCGTGTTCACCTGGTAACAACGTCCCGACGACAGTGCACGAGTTAGGTGAATTCTACTCCGTCGATAGCAGCGGTGCCCGTCAGAAACTAACTTCTCCTCCTGTATCGTCCACATCATACGAAGCGATGCATATCCCGTCAGGTTTCTCCTATGCTATCGTCGATCATACGCACAGCCTTTGGAGAGAGGCTAAAGTTTATCGGGGTGAAAACGTTGTAGACACGTTCTTCTCGTGGTTGTTGAAAGACGCCGAGGATATGATGAAGGTGGTACGACATAACGTACAATTAATTATGTCCGATGATGACAATGTTGTGTTCACTAACGCCACCGTTTGTCATTTGTGTGAGCGCCCTTTGACAGACGATGACAAGGTACGCAATCATTGCCATCTTACGGGGAAATTCTTGGGAGCAGCCCATAATAGTTGTAATCTGAGTTACAAGATGCCTCGTCATATCCCCGTCTTCTTTCACAACCTTCGTGGCTACGACTGTCACCATTTAATGCAGGGTTTAGGGAAATATAAGGACGAACGCGTATCCTGCATCGCAACATCCAGCGAGCGTTACGTGTCGTTCTCCCTGGGTCCCTTGCGTTTCGTAGACTCCTTTCAATTTCTTAATCGCTCTCTGGACACACTCGTTACCAATCTGTCCGCGTCCGGGAGCCAATTTCCTTTGCTCAGAGAGGAAATGCTTAGACGGGGTTTCGATGAACAGACCAATCTGCTCGTACGCAAGGGGGTATACCCATACGAGTACGTTGACATTATTGATCGGTTCAACGAAACAAGTCTACCCGCTCGTGAACACTTTGATAACCGGTTGATGGAATCATCTATTTCGGACGCAGATTACGAGCACGCGCAAAACGTGTGGAGTGCATTCAATCTGCGTACGTTTGGAGATTACCATGATTTGTATTTGTTGACAGACGTAATGCTGCTGGCCGATGTCTTTGAAAGTTTCCGAGACATGGCCTTACGCGATTACTGCTTGGACCCCTGTTATTTTTACTCGCTTCCCGGACTCGCTTGGAACGCGATGCTAAAAATGACCGGGGTCGAATTAGAACTGTTGACAGAAATAAATCTACATCTGTTCCTCGAATCTGGGATCCGCGGAGGCTGCGCGATGATATCCAACCGTCATGCAGTCGCTAACAATCCTCTGATTCCAGATCAGTACGATGTTTCGAAACCGACCTCCTTCATTCTGTATACGGACTGTAACAATTTATACGGTGCAGCCATGTCGCAACCACTCCCTTACGCAGACTTCCGATGGCTCGATCGTAACGAAATCGAGTCCTTGGACGTACGTACTGTGAGTGATGATGCTGACATCGGGTACATCCTCGAAGTCGACCTACACTATCCTAATACCTTACACGACCTGCATTCCGACTACCCGCTTGCACCTGTGCGCCAGCGCATAACACACGATATCCTTTCTCCCTTTTCCAAACGTTTACACGAGAGTATATACAGATCATCGTATAACGAATCAGGGTCATCCGTAGAGAAGTTGTTAACAACTTTGGAGGACAAACAAAATTACGTTCTCCATTATCGAAATTTGAAATTGTATTTAAGTCTTGGTTTAGAGCAGAAAGCGACTCATAGGGTGTTGTGTTTTAAGCAAAGCGCTTGGTTGAAACCGTTTATCGATTTCAACACCCGCAAGAGGCAATCAGCCGTCAACAGCTTTGAAAAAGACCTTTTCAAACTGATGAACAACGCCGTATACGGTAAGTCGCTGGAGAACGTACGGAAACATATAGACTTTGAACTAGTCTCGAATGAACGACGGCTTCAAAAACTAGTTTCCACACCCAGGCTAAAACGTATGATTCGTTATACGAACGATCTGGTGGGGCTTTCACTCCGTAAAAAATCCATTGTTCTTTCTCGTCCCGTGTATGTTGGCTTCACGGTGCTTGACGTTAGCAAAACAATAATGTACGACTTTCATTATCGTTATGCTGTCGCCAAGTACGGCCGCAACGTTAAATTGTTAATGACTGATACAGACAGTCTGATGTATCATATTCAAACATCAGACTTGTATGCAGATATGAAGAAGGACTTGCACGTTTTTGACACCTCGGATTACCCTACGTCTCATCCTTGTTATAGCCTTAAGAACAAAAAGGTTGTTGGACTGTTCAAGGATGAAACGTGTGGTCGTCCTATTAGAGAATTCGTAGGTCTCAGAGCGAAATATTATTCGTTCCTTGTGGCCCACGAAGATTCTAGCAATGCGAGTCAAAAACGTGTGTGTAAAGGTGTGCCTCGAGTTGCTATTAAGAGGAGTCTGCGACACGATATGTATCGCAAGTGTCTCACTGATCATTGTCCGTTTTCTGTCAGTGCGCTGTGTTTACGTAGCGATCATCATACGTTGTACACGATGCGTGTAAATAAGCAAGCGTTGTCACCGTATGATGATAAGCGTTATATATTAGGCAATGGTCGTGATACCCTTGCGTACGGACATTATCGGATACATGCCGACGACGATGACGACTCTGCTCCTCCACCTGCTAAAATTCCCCGTTACACCACTGGTTAACAAAAAAATTCTTACTGTGATATCTATAGTTATTGCCTCCTCACACTTCAGTTCGGACGGCAGTAAACGTAAGTTTATGTATTATTATTATTATTATTGTAACGATATTTGTGTTTATACATATTAGTTCGTAATGTGTGGTTTCTTTTTTTCAGGTGATAACTATTTCTAGTAGTCTGTGGGCTTTCCTACTATATATATATATTTTGTAACAGCACTAGTTCTGCATGTACCACGTTAAGGTAACAAACTACTTTTAATAAACAATTTTTTTATCATTGTGTGTGTGTGCGTATGTTTGAATGTAGTGCAGATTCTAATTTACAAAGTTTTGATGAATGGATTTTTAATTTATTTCACTATACGCCTCTGAACCTATATGTAATTATTTGTAACTGCTTTACCTGTTGCAGCAAACGATAACACTAGAACCATTATATTATTATTATTATTATTATTCGGTGATATATACATACATACAATTTACTTATTAAACACTTCAATGATTGTAACGTCTTACAATGACTATAGCATATTTAAATCTGTTATCTGTTTATTGGCCCTACATGTACACGTTGTATGTATGTGTATGATTACGTTGCGTTTGCGTCTGTGTGTGGGCGCGTTGCGTATGTGTGCGTATGCGTATGTATGTGTGTGTGTGTGTGTGTGTGTGTGTGTGTGTGATTACGTTGCGTATGCGTCTGTATGTGCGCGCGTTGCGTGTGCATCTGTGTGTGTGATATTTAACATGATTTTAATGTTGTTGTTGTATTGTTATGTAGCAGGTTGCTTCTTCTACAAGTACGACACACAATTATATATAAACTTTCGAAAAATATCAATTTCTAATGTATTTATTTAATTGTGAATTTTATATTGTGAATGTTAAAATATATTTAATCATTTAAACAAATTATGACTTTATTTTATTTCACTCTACACCTCTGAACATGTGTACAATTAATTTATTTTTTGTGAACTGTTACTTCAGAAGATTTGTATGAATTTCAGCCGCCGTTTTCATGTGTGTGTATAATTTTAATTTATTTCGCTATACACTACTGAACCTATGTGTGTGTGTGTGTGTGTGTGTGTGTGTGTGTGTGTGTGTGTGTGTGTGTGTGTGTGTGTGTGTAAACTGCAACCTTAAAACAGAAGTATTGTCTGTAACAACATAACAGGTAAGTAGTTCATTGACGCCAAATATATATATTTCTAACAAGGATCAATCACACTGACTGCATTAATTAATTATTTAATACATTGAAAAATGAAGACGACGTTTTGACAACGAAAGAGAGATAGTGCTAAAATTATTTATTCATCACACCGACTACTCAATGTACGAGAGGGGGACAGGAGAAAGGGTATGGAACCTTGCATAGTTGAAGCGTGTGAAAGTGAGAGAGAGAGAGAGAGAGAGAGAGAGAGAGAGAGAGAGAGAGAGAGAGAGAGAGAGAGAGAGAGAGAGAGAGAGAGAGAGGACGTTACTATTTGTTGACACAGTTGAAACAAGTGAGAGTGAGAGAGAGAGAGAGAGAGAGAGGACGTTAATATTTGTCGAATAAATATAAACTTTCTAATTTCATATACATGCGCTCGGTACTGACCACAGAGAGAGAGGAGAACGGTTTGAGCATAACGTTTGACAACAAGAGAGAGAGAGAGAGAGACATACACAACGTGTGAGAGAGAGAGAGAGGGAGAGAGAGAGAGAGGGCGAATAATACAGAGGTTGGTACATCTGATCATATAGATTTAATATACATTATAACACACGACAAATTTGAACTCATGTAAAGGTTGGTACACCTAATCATATATTTTAATATACACTATAATGCCGGTGAGCATAACGTTTGACAACGAGAGAGAGAGAGAGAGAGAGACATACACACCGTGTGTGAGAGAGAGAGAGAGTAACAATTATGATCATATATAGTTTGAATTTCCCACCACAGAAGAGAAAGAAATGTTGGCAGATCTGCTCTATACACGCACACAATAATTTAAGATTGGTAACCCTGATCATATATTTTAATATATACACTATATAACAGATATTTGAATTTCCCTCCCCCCACCGCAGAAAATGTTGACAACCCTGCTCATATAAAATATCTATACACTATAATAATACTACAGAGGTTGGTACACCTGATCATATAGATTTAATATACATTATAACACACAACAAATTTGAACTCATGCAAAGGTTGGTACACCTGATCATATATTTTAGTATACACTATAATGCTTCGAGTTGGAACCACCCCCACCCACTGATATGAAATAAAAAAACCTCCCACCCAACACCACCCACTGATATGCAAATCAGCTTTCTTAACAAAATAAAAAATTATATTCACGGATGCTGGTGGTCCATTGAACATCATCCCACCCCCTTGATATGCAAATCAATTTAATTAAAAAAATAAAAAAACCAAATTAAAAAAATAAAAAAATTTATTCGTGGAAATTCGCGGTGCTGTGGTCCATCGGGATGCTGCGGGTCCAGCGGTGGCGGCGTCATCTCTGAGATCATGTTTTTTAGTGTTTTTTAAGAAAGGCGGCATTCCTTTGTGGGTTTGAATCCTCATTTTCCCTCTACTAATAAATATCAACATCAATAATAAGTCTTTTATTAATTAATCCAATCTATGTGCAACATCCCGCGCGCGCGCGCACACACACACACAGTGTGTGTAAGGGGTTGGGAGTCACTGGCGTACGTAATACGGGTAACGTTTGACGTTGGTATATTAGCGCTAACTTGAAGTCAGCGGTAATTAGTCGTCGCTGAATAATTAGCTCTGACCTACTGCAACATAATTATCTGCCCGAGACAGACACGCATAATTCATCAACACTTGGAGCAGACTTCGTGTGTTCTGTAGCTTCCTGTCGCACACGCACGCGGGCGCTCGATCGTGCCCATGTACTGAGTATGTCGGAACCAGAAGAGCGCCGAAAGGCAGTCAGCACTTACTCCTCGGATGTACTACGATAGGAACTTGGGATAGGAAACAGGCTAATCCGACTCCCCCCTCTGATCAGGGAAAGAACGTGGGACGTAGGAAGAGCTCCAGCTGGTACCTATATAGCAAAGTAATGCCTGAGTCTGTAATACAAGCAGAGCTGTTTATTAGTACGCTGCTGTCACGGGTGGAGTCTCGGCTTGGGCCCTGACATCTAAACCGAGTCCACCGGCAATATTTATAAAATACTCTAGTGCAAGATCATATGTAATCCCACATGGTCTTGAAGTTGGACTCCTGATGGAATCTCACAACAGATTTTTACTTAACCGTGTAAACACCACACACACACACACGGCGGCGCTACCCCCTGTTATATCTGCTCGCTGACGCAACAATATTGGCCTATGTTAGGAAACTCGTGAATTAATGAATAAGACAATCTGGCAAGGTACGGTATGGATGGAAGCAGAAACTAAGGAAGGTCACAGTATTAGAAGGGTTGTAGAACCACGGGAAAAAGATGCAGTAAGCTCTTGTAAAATACTGTATTTTGAGAGCTGCTAGTCAACAGGCTGTATTGTAGAAATTAACATGAGGTCTGAACCACATAAATATACTTATTTTCTGTTTTCATGCAATTTCTGCACATCTGTTGATCAAGTGATATTTACTTTTCCACTGTCTTAAATTCAAAAACTCAATTATACAGTGTGACAGTTTTCCGGTTTGTTACGTCGTGGTCTAAGTTGTTCTTGTTCAAGTTTTACACCAGACGTTTATTCCATACTTATGACGGACATCTACAGTGGCGCGAAAACACACGTGTTCTGTTCTGTTAAAGTGCCTCAACAAAACAGAACAGTCTTTGTTTACATTAGTTCGCGGGTGGTTGTAATCTGAATTCCCGCGCGATTCGTATTCGTTCGCGGGTGTTGTGATCTGTGTTCCCGCGTGCCACTGAAGATGCCCGTCATCAGTATGGAGGAAACGTCTGGTGATAAACATGAACGACCAAGACTACGGCCTACCAGCTCGGGAAACCACGATAATGTCAACAGCGGCCATGAAAGTTTACGTTCATTTACTCAATTATATACTTGGATTTTGTTTATACACAAAAAACACATAAAAACGACATCCTAAACAAACACACAAAAACACATTAAAACGACATCCTAAACGAACAGACACAAATCAAATCACACATACTATTCGAACATATCACACCTCACACACACAACATGGATCCTTCAAAAGTCGGAGCCGTTGCTAAGAACAAGACGGAGAGCGCTCCCAGTGGCAGCCTCTGACGAAGCTTATAATAAGCGAAAACTGGTTCAGCCTATAAGGTAAAACTTTTACATTTTACCGATAAAAAACTTTAGTTCCGAGTCGGTAGTGATATACTTATATTTAGTCAATTATGTACTTTACGTACTTCACACGAAGAGGATACACACAGAACAGATGTTAAAGAGCAGCGAGAGAGAGGGGGAGGGGGAGAGAGACAGATAGACAGGCAGACAGATAGACAGGCAAAAGTTGGGAACCATAAGAGACTTAATAAAGATAGTGTTGTAACTGGATGCAATAAACGGAAGAAGAAGAAGAGCAGGAATTACACGTTTGACCCACTACGACACATGTAGCCTACGACATTGAGTATGCAGCAGCAGAGGTACAATAGAGCTGTACTTGTGTTGTGGAATTTTAATAAAACGAGTAAGTGGAAACTTTGCACATGGAGCTGTAGAAATCCAATTGTAGCTAAACATAACACATGACTTAATTTAATATGCGATCCTGTGAAGTCTAATTGGATACATAGTTTTACACTGCAATAACTTCCAAATATTTTAACTTTGAAAATTCAACGTTCGCTTCGTGTTGGTCGGCCTTCAGTCTGTTGTTATACCGCTTCTCCGCTCGCGTCTCTGCCTCGCTTTACAAGTTCGCTTTATTAGCCTGACAGTATCGCATTAGAACTTACCACTGGTTTAGTTGCTAACATTTTCGCCTTGTGAGACAAAAGGTTAGTGACTGCAACAAATCCGCGAGAGGTTTGCACATTGTCCACTAGCGTCATTAATCAACCTGAATAGCTGGAACACGCAGAGCCTCCTGGTACGGAAGATCAGAATTAACTAATAAGGAAATTACTGGGGGTGGGAAGGGGTTACAGCTCTCCCCGTTGATTAGGTCGCCAATGACGACTTAGGCCTCTGTTACACTACGCAACTGATTTCAAGGCTACATGAAACTAGTTGCACGGTAGTAAAAACACGCTGCAACTGCTCTGCAATCAGTTGCAGAGTAAACATGGTGTCTATGCTGCTATTTTAAAATTTGTTTGTATCGTTGTCTGGGCTAACCTCAGAAACTACTGATCCGATTAAAAATTTCTTTCACCACCATGTTCCTTGAAGTCTGAGGATGGGTTTAAACATAAATGTGAACCAATAACTTCAATAATTTTCAAGAACAGAGATTTAATAACGGTCCCACGTCATGAAATTTCTTTGTTGACTTGCATGTAGTGAAATTGTTAGCACGCAATAAACTTTCGTTCTGTAAGAGATAGCTATATGGTGTCAGCGAGTGAAATTTAGAAAATATTACACATTTTATTTTTGTTTTTGTTTCAATAAAATCCCCCTTTTCGTTTTTGAGATATTGGCGGTTTGTAAAAACTGTATATGTTGTGTCGGTCCTTGTCATGAAATTTCTTCGTTGTCTACAGAATGCGCACGCAAGCGAATTGCACGCAATCGGTTGCATAGTGTAATAGGCTACATTTGAATCAATGCTCCACAAAGAGTGCGTGAAACTAAAAGTTGCACGAGCAGTTGCAAGGCTTGCAACTGTTTTGCAATCGGTTGTAGACCGTGCAACCAATTGCACTGTAAGTGTAATACGCTACATTTAAACCAATGCCCCACAACGTTTTTTGCAATCAGTTACATAGTGTAATAAAGGCAGGCAATCTACAGGTAGGCTATAAACTGGGGAATCATCTGGGGAATCACTACCGCAAACACCTCTTCCCTGCGTACCATTATTAACCCACCACCACCATTAAAGTCCTGGTGTATAAGTTTTTTTTTAGGCGATTTAATTACGGCTGGCCCCGTCTCTCGCATCCTAGCTTCAACTGGCGCCGGTCTAAACAGTCCTGTTCTGTAAGTCCCCTTGCATTCATTGCATCTTCGACGTTCATTTTCCATGAATGTTTAGGTCTTCCTTTCTTTCTTCTAGAGGGTGGAGTCCATTTCCATACCGTACCTTCCTTGGGCATATCTCATCCGACATTCTTTTTAGGTGTCCTAACCAATTCAGTCTTCTTGCTTCTATTGTTTCTATAATGTCAAGTTCGATTCTCATCGCTTGTCTTATCTCTACATTTCTCAGTCCATCTAATCTTGTTAGTCTACTAGATAGTGTATAAGTCACAGGTAAAAATCTTGGTCAATAACCCCCACGGAAAAATCCAGACTACGTCAGTGGATTAAGGCTAGGAGATAACCAGTAGCTTACCACAAGTTCCCACGGAAGTGAGCAATCTAACAAGCATACGTCATATTATGCTGTCATCCAATACCAGCTAAGCTTATCTTTGCTACTGTGTTTTCTAGTCTCATTCTGTATCTATTTTGGTTTTGTTTATCTGTCCCCTCTAGTAAGGTCACAAATGTTCAATGAATAAACAATAACAATACAAAAACCATGATGGCGTCTTCTCTTTCTTCTTCTTATTCTTTCAACTTCCAGGTAGGGGTGAGTGATCATGTTGTGAAGACTTCAGATCACCTTGTTTTGCCCTCTGTCTAAAACCACACGTACACGTGTCAAACACGCAGCCTCTTTTTCCTAGAATTTATCTCTCTTGACCTTCTCCTAGTCTTTCTACCGTTAATTCTTGCTTTTACCATCACACTCGTGTCTAATTACGCGCCCCGTACATTTTATCACTATCCGGCGAAGTTCTCGATACGGTTTTTACTCACGTATCCTCTCGAACACAGAATCATAATTCACTCTGCAGTTCCATGAAATTCTCTGTGCCATTTTTCTCAAAAACGATTCTCATAACCTCAAACCACACATCGCTTCTCTGCCCAATAGTATAGCGCCATGATTGAATGCCGCAAAGAGAACAGTGTTTTTTTCCTCTCACACGCAGTACTAGGTTGGGACTTAGCAGACCACTGGGTCCGAGTACTAATCGAGAGGTCCCTGGCACACCATAAAATCAACGTGCCCAACTCAGGTCACTTTGTAAGTGAATACCTGGGATAACATCCTGAGGTAATAATGAGCGGGTGAAACATAACGCTGGTCACGCTTGTACGCAAAGCGACTCATGCAAGGCGACCTATTCAGCCTGACGCCTAACCTACTTCGGTAGAATAAAAACGAGCCATTATTACTATTGTAGGTAGTACTGGGGAGACAACAAATGGACGTCGATATTACGCGAAACAAAGTTACTCATAGGCGGGTATATAACTTTAAATAAGCCTTCTTCAGCAAAGACATCAAGGAAAACATTCCAAACTACATGGAAAGCGACAATGAGACACTAAGACGAATGCAGTAAGAGAAGAAGAAGAAGAAGAAGAAGAAGAAGAAGAAGAAGAAGAAGAAGAAGAAGAAGAAGAAGAAGAAGGAGGAGGAGGAGGAGGAGGAGGAGGAGAAGGAGAACAACAACAACAACAACAACAACAACAACAACAACAACATGTTGATGGTGGATAAGAAAAAGGAGATGAAGGTTAAAAGCTGACAAAGGAGGAGAAGAGAACGCTTACTTGATACTACTAAGATTTCTCATATGTTCTTAAAGTAGTAACGAAACTACGTATACAAGATTTAACATCTCGTAAGTGTATATAAACAAGGAGAGCTTTAAAAATTTTGTAAATGTAAATTTATAACATTTTATAATTAATGTTAAAAGAAAAAAGAAAGAAAAGACAGCAAAATAATTGTATAAGATTTATGGGTTTAACTTGTAAAACGAAGGATTCTGAAACTATATTTTACAAGTTGACCGTTCTGAAACAGCCGTATTCAGAAAGCATATCCGGTAAAACATTATTCACTATCGATTTGACAAACTTGAAAACGGCATCGGACTGGAGACGCCGCCTCGGTGTCGGTAATAAATTCACAGAACACAATGTAAACTCAAAGCACTACACTACACTACACTACCGTTTTAGTGAGAAAAATTTGTACCGTATGCAAATGCGCTCGGCTGAATATTAATTTCCTTCTTGTTCGCAACAGAGAGGAAAATAAATAAATACAAAATGTACAGTTAACGTAGCAGCTTATACTGGAAACTGCGCCGAGAATTTATTATCTCCATTCATGAAAAAGGAGCAAGCGATCCGACTTTGCATACCTCTCTGCATAACAGTTAGTTTATTCTTTGTTGATGATTATTAATGTCACTAGTAAGTGTTACTTTTAAGCACTGATATTTGTTGTTAAAAATATCGGTATGGAGAACCATACATGACTTCCATATTGTAAGATTTATATTTAAAATCATTTACTTGAATTCGGTTCGTTAATGTCTAATAACAAATATCCCCCACCTTATAAACCGAGTTTAATGTTTGACAAATTGAATGAAATATTTCCATAGAAACTAGTTCTTTGTTGCCGATAACGTAGTACACATACAAATAAAAAAATTGTCTCCTCCCCCTTCAACTACGCTTTTTATTTATAGATATTTTGTCTACCTTTCTACAGTAGATTATTATGACCTTCTTTTCAGGATACTTTATTTATAAAAATTAAGTACGGTACTTTAATCTCGTTAAAACGTAAAACGTTGCAGGTAAATTACTCCTTCCCCTTAACCGATCTTGACAAAAATCAATAGGCCTTGAGTCCTCTACAACTCGGGCACATATGCAAAAAATTATTTGATTCCGTTTGAATTTGCGGCAGTTATCGTTCGCCTAGAAAACATTCTACACACAGACGCACAGACACACATACAGCACTTTTCAAAAAATGACTTTATTTTTTTAGGGTAATAGAATCAGAATCAGCCCTTATCTGGAACACGATTTTTCCGCGATCACCATACTTCTATTTCCTTATGGAAGGAACATGGAAGTAAAAACCACAAAACTGCTATAGGTATACAACGTTGAAAACGACCTGCGCAGAACAAACATTTTTGACACACTTGGGACATATACAGGAGAAAGTCACGTGACGCAAGGCAACTGTGTGGAAGGAGTCATTCGCTCGCCGAACACCGTATGTGAACTACGCAGCGAGCCGTGGATTAGGAAGAGAAGGGAGGCAGTAAGACAGAGAAAGTGGGAGAGGGAGGAGCCTCATTTCTCCACTCTGCACGTACTGAAATTGGTGATGGCTTTTTTCAAAGTTGTGAGGCTATAGTTGTTATACCAGTAATCTTGAACACGCGTTTTGTTTGTCTAACCAATAAGTATTCATTAAGGCCTATTTTGTACTAGTAAAACTGGGTATTTGTGTGTGTGCATACTGCTATCCAAGCACGTATATGATAGAATTTTGAGTTTTTATAAAATTTTTTGTAGATGTGTAAAATACAATTTAACATGAAGATGTTTTAATTTTGGCCACAGATAGGCTTACAATACGTTTGTTTTAAACATAAACTTTGTTAAGTATAATCAAGTAAGAATCCTTCAATATTTATCTTAATCTAATTTTCAAAATTAAAATGGATCGAAAATTCAACTCAGCTTTATAGATTCCACGAAATAATACACACTAAGTTCAGAAAACGGTTTCCGCGAAATTGATATTAAAATTTAGAGCTAAAGGTATTAATATATATGTAAATTAATATTTGTTTAAGTTAACTTAGCTGTCATTCGAATGGAGGTTTGGTTACTCTTTGTCTATATCCTTCATTGTTTTGACTGAAATTATTCTCGCCAAATGACACAGTTCCAATTGTCGTTATGGGTTTAGATTTACCGTGTTTGATTTCTGACATCTCTGTTTATGATAAATATTGATAAGCAAGCCTAATAATGTATTCTGTAACTAGTACGCAAAATGCTACTTTTATGAGAAAATATTTTATGGCTTGTAATGGGTTTCAATAATGTTCGGAATGGGATCAAATAAATGTTCGAAACGGGGATTGCATTCGTTTACAAATAATAAAATTTTAATTCGTTGTAATTATTTAAATACAATGAAGCATACAATAAAAATGTTCTAAGGAACGTTCTTTATAATACAAATTAAAAAATGATAAAAATTTATAAAAATAAAATAAAAGTAAAATTCACAATGAAGATACAAGTATGTAGTAACACGCACTTGATTACAAAGTGCGCAAGGCAAATTAAACAATGCAGCAAAGAAACACGATAAAAAATTAAACCCAAAAAAGAACAAAATGAAACAAAAAACTAAGTATAATAAAATTAGGTAGAAAGAATAAACCAGGAATTGATCAATAAGTGACGACAGAACGATGACTATGGGTGACAGATATAACCGCGTTAATTTTGTTTCCGTACGTGACTGTAATTTGTGACTATCTGCTCTGCAAACGACCATTTTTGAATTCCAGACGTTTTTGCAAGTATAGTTAGTTAATTTTTTTTCATGTTTATTATTTAATACACGTTCTATGGTGTCTGACGTTCGGCCTACAGACTGAGTGTCTGCCTCGTCACTGGGGTGAACTGGGGACACCGTGCCAATTGTTACCGACACTGATGGTGGCCTCCAATGGAGAGGTCGAAACGTCTGTCAGCATAGTCAAGGCCTAACGGCGCGGCAATAATGTTTCCAACTTTGTGGCCGCCGACCGTGAAAGCCTTATGATGGGTAAGACAAGTTAGAAGCTTATCTTTGATGTGACATCAGCTAATATCGAAGTCGTCATGTCGATAACAAGCTGCCAAAATTTCAGATGATCTACGGAACTATTAAAAAGAAAACACTGGCAAATTAAGGTATGTAAGGAGACGAAGATGAACTTCTATAAAGTGATTGCTGTTCTTGTGTATGGAAGCGACGTGTGGAGAACAACAAGTGACAGGAAAGTTGAGTGCAGGTATCGGAAATGGAAATTCTTCGACAAGTTACAGAAAGCACGAGGTTTGTAACGTGAATGACAAGGTACGAACGCACTGGGACAAGTGCGAGCACAATGACTGTTGTTTCAACACGGTGTGGGTGTACCGTTAGGAAGAAGATCCTTGAGAAGACCAAGTAAACATGGTTGGGGACTAAAACAGGAACGGGCACGTAACATTAGCGAAAACTATTATGATGACGATGGTGAGCATTAAACAGGCCTATATTGCCGTATTCATATTGAAACAATACAGATATTTACATATTTACCCAGGGCAGTATTTTGTCAATAATAATTAGTGTAAAGAGAATAGGATAAATAGTTTTAAAAATTTAGTGAGTGAAAGTACAGGCGTGTACATGCGACAGTCCTTCTAAAGTGTACACCTGCCCGACAGTGTAAGTCATTGTGTGTGTGTGTGTGTGTGTGTGTGTGTGTGTGTGAACCAGCACGAACCTGCATTATACTACGGTGGTGGGAGATGCCTTTGTGTGGATGAATTGTTGGTTTTTATTATTAAATCAGGTATTGACATGATTAAAATAAATTAATAAATATGTTTTCTACCTGGTACCAAAGACATATCACAATAAATTGTAAAAACACCATTAGAATAACGACATTTATACTCGTATGGTGATGCAAAATTATTGTAGAAAAGTGCAATAATAAAGACGTCATACAAATTAAAATTGATTACTACCACAATTAGCTAGTAACTAACGAGTGTGTTATATGTAAATGACGAGTGAAAAATTATGAAGACAATGCAACCTCTCGCCTAAAGATCAAGTTTTTGGTTATCCCGAAAACAGACTAAAAAGTGATCCGTTAGAAAGTCTTATACACTTAAACGATAAATACAATTTAGTGGTTAAGTCTAACTTATGCTAAACTTGTGTTGCTACCACTAATACTCATTTACACTTCCATCAGCGCTTTCAAGCCTCTCGGCTCATCTTCAGATGGAAACAACCTGAAGATGAGCCGAGAGGCTTGAAAGCGCTCATGGAAGTGTAAGTGAGTATTAGTGGTAGAAACACAAGTTTAGTATAAGCTAAAAAGGGACGCTATACACGAATTAACAAAAGTGAACAATATCTGAAATGTCAGAATTGCTGTCTCCTATTAATACCTCCGGCAGTTTTAGACGAGAATCAGACTGAAGGAACCTTCACTATGTCCGTTTGCTAACAATTAAAAATTAGACTCAAGCAAATTTCACACGAGGTCACTATGTCCGGCTGCTAATCGACTTGAACTCATCATCATTACCATCATCTGCAATACACCACGATTGATGGAGGAGCACAGGACCAACATCAACAACAGGCTATAGAATACCGAAGAAGAGTCAGCATCATCATCATCATCATCATCATCATCATCATCATCGTCATTGTTATTATTCAGGAGACCCACGTGCGCGCGCACACACACACGTACACACGCAACGGTAACTTCACCCATACGCAGGTGACAAAAAAACAATTATATTTTTGTGTTAAACAAAGAACTCATAAAGAACACAATGTGAGATAAAGTAATGTAAAGACTTACATGTAAATAGTGTAAATATTCAAATTAGAAAACATAATTTAATTTGGTGTTTAAATAACTTTGTTTTATTTAATTTAAAAATTGGGTGTATTATTATAAAAAAAATAATTATTCTTCAAGAAAAGATTATTTTTATTAAAATATTAATATGTTTTTTATTTTTATTCAACCGTATTAATAACACTTTTATTTAACCGTTCAATTTTTATTTGGTAAAGTTAATATTATTTTTATAGATGAGTTTAAATTTTAATAATGATTCAAAGTCAGACCCAAACAATATAAACGAATTTTATAATTTCTTCATCATTATTTATGTTTCGATATTTATGACTATATGTTATTATGTGCTGAATAGCAAAGATATGTTATGTTTCCAGAGTGTAACCTTATAAAAGAGAATATTTATGTGTTCTGTACATATTTATTATTTACAGATAATATTTATTATCTTTCTCACAACACACGATGTGTTCTGTAATCGAAACGAGCAAACTTTAGATCGTATTCGGTACACCGTAGGGTGATTCAAAATTTCATGGCAATCTCTCGGGACCTGTTCTATAGCTAAAAATAAGAAAAAAAGTTCATATAAACATAGGTCTGAAAATGGTTCTTAGTGAGTTACGGCTCACGAACCAGTTCGCACTGATTTCTGCTCCCACGGTAAAATGACGCCATACTGATATTCTTGGGGTATAAAGTGAAGAGTAAATTTGGTGGTTTCTTGTGGTTTTTCATGTGCAAAATTGAATAAAGGAGGTTCCAGAGCAGTATCACAATTAGTTTCTACGAAATACTGTGTAAAACACAAAAAATTGGAGTCGAAAAACACACATTTTTAGATTTGGGATAAAATAACTTCGTTAATTTGCCAATAAAGAAATAACAGTTTCTAACTAACTTTGTAGAGAATTTAATTGTGAGAAAGTTGATGTGTATAATGTTTATTAAAAATAAGTACAAATTTGAGAAATTCAATTTTAATTAAAAACAAAACAGACCAAAATGCGCTATAAAAGTGTTACAGTTTACAAGAAATGGCATTGTAAACTTTTGAAACACCCACAATTGGGCAGATAAAACCCACTTGAGACTGCTACAAGACATGGACCAACATACGTTTTCATATAATGTGTGGTGCGGTCTTACACCGAAGAACACCTTTTATAGTCTTACGTAAAATTCGAGGTTATTTGGTGGTATTCTAAGCACTATTTTTTCCTCCAATTTTTTCAATTCCATGCGGTCAGCTTCCAAACACAATCTGAATTATAACGTTTTGAGATTCAATGAATGAAGGCTGTAGCGAAAGAAGACCTTGTTGAGAAAGTGATTCAAGTGGTTTGTGAAAAACATAGCTTCAATATCTTAGTCGACATTCATCAGATTCAAGACATCTCTATGACACTGAAACCATGAAGTTTGGCTTCAGCAAAGTGTGCATGGTTCGTACCGAAAATGCTCACTGACAACCACAAGTCTTAGCGAATAGGCTCAGCTTTAAATGTTTTACAACGCTACCACGAAGAAGGAGGTGATTCCTCAAACAAAAACGCCGCAGTTTTCTTCTGTTTACCCGAATGAAGAGCAGCGGTTTCGATTGACGATGGACTGAAAACCAACGCAAAAGTTCGGCTTAGTAACAAGGCGGTACCCTTTTTGACGAGGACATAGGAAAACTCGTGCCAGGCTACGCTAAATGCCACAGAATTTTAACAGTGGCTTAGAAGTGCGCAGTGAACAAACACCTAGTTGAGAGGCTAACAAAATTTTCATTTATTTTCGCACATGCGCACAACAATCTTCTGTAGTTTTTCATAGTGTGTGAACATCGGCTGCAACAAGACTGGCGAGAACAATGAAAGCATGTGTGTGACGGAGAGGGAGATAATATGGAAGTGAGACAGTGAACTGTTATCGCGTTGTCTCCCCTCTCTCCTCTCTAGATAACTTTTCTATACCTCCCCCACAGACTATTTTGTTTGTGTGTGTGTAAGTGGGGGTAATGTATTCACTGGGTCGGCGTAGCTCAGCGTCCAAGAAACGCTGTCATATTTCTTCTGATGTTTTCAATGCAATAAACGTTTCACATTCATTCTTGTCTCTTTATTCCTACTTTAACGTAAGTTGAAAAATAACCTCGTTTTCTGTGCATACGTGTGCGTGCGCGCGACTGAAAGTTAACCACATTACGCTTTGCAGAGATTCCACACTCCGCCAGTCAACAGGGGAAGGGATTGCTCTCATAACAGTCTGTCATGTGACACGGCATTGCTTATTGTTTGTGTAACACGGTACATCAGTGACCGAGGGTGTTGTGTCTTGCTCATCGACAGGCGATACATATTTTTAAAACAAACTACAAGAGATTACATTTTACTGTTTATTTTGTTACTCCTTTTACTTTTTCTAACTTAGTAAACCCGGGGCGATAAAACAATCACTTCTACCTTTTTCCAGCACGCATCGACCAGTCTCCCTTTTCATTGCAAGCTACCACCCTTTGTAAAGTGTGTACTGATGTATGTGATCCTGGTTGGACATGTCGTCGCGAGTCTAAAACAAATTTTTGTTGTAACAGTTTTTACGAAACCGTTAAAAATAATCGATTATCGATAATTTAAAACGATTATTAAAAAATGCAAGTTCTTAAGCTTTCACGGCTGGCTTCAACACTGTTGAAATTATTATTATTATTATTATCCGCCGGGCTGTTAGGCGGGTGGTCCACAGTTGTCGTTATAGAGAGACGTTTCGGCTCCAACATAGGTGGCCATCCTCAGTGTCTAGATTGGCTACTATTCTAGACGTCCTCAGTGTAGAGACTATTAGCCGCTATTAATCATAGTCTCTGAGGTGAATTGGCGGACACCGTACTAATCTAGACACTGAGAATGGCTTCCGATGATGGGGTAGAAACATGTGTGCATAACGACAACTGCGGTCTACGACCTAACAGTCTGACGGATAATAAAAATTTCAACAATTATTAAAAATATTTGAAGCCATCAATTAGAATGTCAAAGTAGCTTTGCTGTGCACACAATGTATGATAGTATTTATTTAGCTATTCCAAACACGTGGTCTACAATAAACGTTGGTAATTGTTGCTCCGAAAGAGGAACAGTTATTTGGAGTCTACGGTAACTTAAGGTGTGTGAGAAGAAAGAAGAACGAGGACTATTGTAATAAACTGGACATACCGTGTTCGTAATACACTCTAGGAATAGAGTATTAAGTGAAAACCATGTCTGGTACAAAATTATTTCCACTGTCCTGTGGCTCCAACACTCCGGCAATGTCAGTGAATGATTAAAATCAATCTAACGAATTCGAAAGAATAGTCTGAAAAGGTTGTTAGTGTAAGCATTAAATCAGATTTTGGACCCTAATCAAGTCATATACAGTGTTGCCTTGATCGTGCGGCGAAGTGTACATCGGCACCACAAAGCGCAGCGTCCACACCCGTGTTGGTGAACACAGCCGCTGTTGTCGCTTGAGGCAGCCGGAGAAGTCTGCGGTGCCCGAGCATGCACTATCTAACGCTTACCGTCGGGTTCTCTTTGAGGAGACCAAGATCTTGTCCTCGGAGAGGGCCTACTACCCTCGGTTGCACATGAAGTCCATGGAAATCTTCAAACATGGTTCCGTCGCGATGAATCAAAGGGGAGAAACCCTTCTATTGAATAGGATCTGGCATCCTGTGCTCTCAAGCCAATCGGATAACACTTTATGCTGCTCTTCCCATCTTAGATGGTGCTGGCATGAAAGTTTGCATAGTGGGCCAAACACATACTCTCTACCTCATTTCTGGGGTGAATTGGCGAACACCGTGCCAATCTTAGACACTAATGATGGCACGGAAGTTTTTATAGTGGGACAAAACACATACTCTCTACCTCATTTCTAGGGTGAATGGGCGAACACCGTGCCAATCTTAGACACTAATGATGGCACGGAAGTTTTTATAGTGGGACAAAACACATACTCTCTACCTCATTTCTAGGGTGAATGGGCGAACACCGTGCCAATCTTAGACACTAATGATGGCACGGAAGTTTTTATAGTGGGACAAAACACATACTCTCTACCTCATTTCTAGGGTGAATGGGCGAACACCGTGCCAATCTTAGACACTAATGATGGCACGGAAGTTTTTATAGTGGGACAAAACACATACTCTCTACCTCATTTCTAGGGTGAATGGGCGAACACCGTGCCAATCTTAGACACTAATGATAGCACGGAAGTTTGTATAGTGGGCCAAACACATACTCTCTACCTCATTTCTAGGGTGAATTGGCGGACACCGTGCCAATCTTAGACACTGATGATGGCACGGAAGTTTGTATAGTTGGACAAAACACATACTCTCTACCTCATTTCTAGGGTGAATTGGCGGACACCGTGCCAATCTTAGACACTGATGATGGCACGGAAGTTTGTATAGTGGGCCAAACACATACTCTCTACCTCATTTCTAGGGTGAATTGGCGGACACCGTGCCAATCTTAGACACTGATGATGGCACGGAAGTTTGTATAGTTGGACAAAACACATACTCTCTACCTCATTTCTAGGGTGAATGGGCGAACACCGTGCCAATCTTAGACACTAATGATGGCACGGAAGTTTTTATAGTGGGACAAAACACATACTCTCTACCTCATTTCTAGGGTGAATGGGCGAAAACTGTGCCAATCTTAGACACTGATGATGGCACGGAAGTTTGTATAGTTGGACAAAACACATACTCTCTACCTCATTTCTAGGGTGAATTGGCGGACACCGTGCCAATCGTAGACACTGATGATGGCACGGAAGTTTGTATTGTTGGACAAAACACATACTCTCTACCTCATTTCTAGGGTGAATGGGCGAACACCGTGCCAATCTTAGACACTAATGATGGCACGGAAGTTTTTATAGTGGGACAAAACACATACTCTCTACCTCATTTCTAGGGTGAATGGGCGAACACCGTGCCAATATTAGACACTAATGATGGCACGGAAGTTTGTATAGTGGGCCAAACACATACTCTCTACCTCATTTCTAGGGTGAATGGGCGAACACCGTGCCAATCTTAGACACTAATGATGGCACGGAAGTTTGTATAGTGGGACAAAACACATACTCTCTACCTCATTTCTAGGGTGAATTGGCAAACACCGTGCCAATCTTAGACACTAATGATGGCACGGAAGTTTGTATAGTGGGCCAAACACATACTCTCTACCTCATTTCTAGGGTGAATTGGCGGACACCGTGCCAATCTTAGACACTGATGATGGCACGAAAGTTTGTATACATACATACATCCTCGGTGCTACAGCCCAGTCCGGGCCCTGGCCTCCAAAAGAAATCTTCCCCACTGGTCTCTGCTCCCGCCCAATGTCCACCAGTTTGCTGCACCCAGCCTCAGTGCCTCCTTACCAACCTGGTCCAGCCATCTTGTACGCGGTCTTCCCTTCCTTCTCCTTCCCATCGGCAAATAATTCATCACTCTTTTTGGGATTCTATCCTCCGCCATTTCTGCACATGACCAGCCCAACGCAATCTGTTAATTTGTATGAGTTGCACGATCGGAATATCTTTAAACCTTTCGTACAACTCTCGATTATGCAGTCGCCTCCAAATGTTGTTTTCCCTCACAGGGCCATAGATTCTCCTCAGTACCTTCCTCTCAAAAACGGATAGTCTCTGCTCATCTAGTTTTTTTAACACCCAGCATACATCAGGACTGGTCTAATCAGGGTCTTGTATAGGGAGGTTTTTGTATCTTTAGTTATTAATTTTGATTTAAAATGTTTCACCAGTCCGTAGTAACACCTATTAGCAGATAATATTCGTTTTTCAATATCTCTAGAGGAGTCATTTCCAGAGTCCACATATGACCCGAGATATGGAAAACCCTGAACCTTTTCGAATTCATAATCGTTAATGCGCAGGGACAGGGCACGAGCGTTGGCACCTACAACCATATATTTGGTTTTGCTTTGGTTTATAACCAAGCCCATAGCCTTAGCGGACAACTCCAGTTCCTGAAAGGCTTCCTTTAAGCCAGATTCAGACCTACTTATGACATCAATGTCATCGGCATAGGCCAGAAGCTGTACCTCTTTGTGAAATATGTTTCCGCTAGTTTGAATTCCTGAATCCCTGATGACCTTTTTCTAGAGCTATGTTGAACAACAGACACGCTAAGACATCTCCTTGTTTCAACCCATTCAATGTTTTTAAGGAGTTAGATAGATTTGATTGTATTCTGATTTGGCCCTTAGAATTGGACATAACTACTCCAACCATACGCACCAACTTAGATGGTATATTCAACTCCTTCATAGCTCTATATAGCATTTTCCGGTTGATTGAATCATATGCCGACTGACGGAAGTTTGTATAGTGGGCCAAACACATACTCTCTACCTCATTTCTAGGGTGAATTGGCGGACACCGTGCCAATCTTAGACACTGATGATGGCACGGAAGTTTGTATATTGGGCCAAACACATACTCTCTACCTCATTTCTAGGGTGAATTGGCGGACACCGTGCCAATCTTAGACACTAATGATGGCACGGAAGTTTGTATAGTGGGCCAAACACATACTCTCTACCTCATTTCTAGGGTGAATTGGCGGACACCGTGCCAATCTTAGACGCTAATGATGGCACGGAAGTTTGTATAGTGGGCCAAACACATACTCTCTACCTCATTTCTAGGGTGAATTGGCGGACACCGTGCCAATCTTAGACACTGATGATGGCACGGAAGTTTGTATAGTGGGCCAAACACATACTCTCTACCTCATTTCTAGGGTGAATTGGCGGACACCGTGCCAATCTTAGACACTGATGATGGCACGGAAGTTTGTATAGTGGGCCAAAAACATACTCTCTACCTCATTTCTAGGGTGAATTGGCGGACACCGTGCCAATCTTAGACACTAATGATGGCACGGAAGTTTGTATAGTGGGCCAAAAACATACTCTCTACCTCATTTCTAGGGTGAATTGGCGGACACCGTGCCAATCTTAGACACTGATGATGGCACGGAAGTTTGTATAGTGGGCCAAAAACATACTCTCTACCTCATTTCTAGGGTGAATTGGCGGACACCGTGCCAATCTTAGACACTGATGATGGCACGGAAGTTTGTATAGTGGGCCAAAAACATACTCTCTACCTCATTTCTAGGGTGAATTGGCGGACACCATGCCAATCTTAGACACTGATGATGGCACGGAAGGTTGTATAGTGGGCCAAACACATACTCTCTACCTCATTTCTAGGGTGAATTGGCGAACAACCGTGCCAATCTTAGACACTGATGATGGCACGGAAGTTTGTATAGTGGGCCAAACACATACTCTCTACCTCATTTCTAGGGTGAATTGGCGGACACCGTGCCAACCTTAGACACTGATGATGGCCTCCGATTTCGAGCAACAACAGTGGACCACGCACTAAAACCCGGCCAATAATAGCATTTGAACAATCCTAATCTAGTCATTTTCATCAGACCATAAGCGAGACCTGGGTCTTTAGCTAGCACGTCTAATAAGAAAATCTGAATGACTGATCAGCAAGTTTGATGTTCAGTAGGATAAGCTACTAATGTTCAAAAGGATTTTAGGACAAATATGTATATATAATGTTATGTGGAGGTATATCAAAAACAGAAATTTTGTGCAGCGTATGAGAATTTTAGTCTTGATTCTTATATTGTAAACTGAGTATGCCGTAATGTGCTTGAAGTATTTGTACGGTGGAGTACAACCTAGAGCAGTGATGGGCAAACGTTTGTAGGAGAGGGCCAGAGGAAAAATAAAACTATCTAGGCGAGCCAACAAAATTTATTAAAAAGAAATACATAGAAAAACTACTTTTTTATAAATTTCTTATTGAATCTTGACATATTGCTACAAAACTCAATTAATGATTGAAAGAGTATGAAGGAGTGTGCGTTGAATGGAACTGTGACTGTGTTTCTAACAGTGTCTCAAAATTTGGTTGTGACTGGGATGAGCTGACTCTCACAAGTGAAGCTAAGTGTTCATCTGTCAATCTGTTTCTGACACTACTTTTTCGAAGCTTCATGGTAGAAAACACTTGTTCACAGACATAGGATGATGCAAACATAGCAGTTATCTTCTGAGCATGAGATCTCAAATTTGGGAAACTTGATTTCGATAGCGACTTGTAAAACTCCATTTTTGGGACGTCAAGAAACAACTGCTTCAACTCAATGTTACATTGTAACTCAATTAGTTCAAGCTGAAATTCTGTTCTCACTGTTTCACAGTCCAAATTAAATGGCATACTGAAAATATTTAAGTCTTGTTCAATATTTTTGAAGTCTTGAAACCTGCGTTCGAATTCATCATGGAGTCTTCTCACGCTTTCCTCGTAGCTTACAAGTTTGTCTTCCACCACTGGGACTATTGTTTTTAGCCTCGGGAAGTGGGACAGGTCTCTTTTAGCTAGCTGTTTTTCAAATAGAACTAGTTGCATTTTAAACCCTTTGAGATGACCCCAGATATCGTAAATAAATTTATTTCTTCCTTGCAGCTTAACATTCAACTTGTTCATATGACACAGAAAACCTGTGAAAAAAGCAAAGTCCGAAAGCCATGCAGTATTTTCCAAAATTTCACAGCCTTCAAACATCTGTTTTTCACGCATGAATGAAATAATTTCCTCTTTCAGCTCCCAAACTCGTTCGAAAACACGTCCTGCACTAAGCCACCTTACTTTGGTGTAGTAGAGTACATCAGTGTATTCAGACTGCATTGAGTCAAGAAACTCTCGAAATTGTCTGTGAGTAAGCGCTCGAGTTCGAATATTATTTACGACTTTAATAATGACATCAAGCACGTGTTTCATGTCTAGAGCAGATTTACACAGAGTGTCTTGATGTATGACACACTGTAGAAATACAACTTTGTTCTCAGGATATGTTTGGTTAAATATACCAACAAAATCAGATTTTTTCCCCGTCATATTTGGTGCCCCATCAGTCGTAATATTGCATATACTGGTTATGGGTACTTTTAAAGTCGATAGGCCTTCTTGAAATTCATGAAAAATATCTGATCCTTTTGACGTCCCCTTTAATGATCGCATGCATGCTAGTTCTTCAGTAATAAAGAAGTTATCATCAACTCCTCTTACAAATATTAGTAACTGAGCAGTATCATTTATGTCAGTACTCTCATCCATAGTAACAGAACAGAATTTAAACTGAGTAATTCTTGATTCTAGCTGTGATAATAAGTGTTTATCTATTGTCTCGATTCTAGAAGTAACTGTTTTTCGAGACAAACTGACAGTCTAAAAATCCTTTGTTTTGTCAGGACATAAAATATCACAAACTTGGAGCATGCATTGTTTCACAAACTCCCCATCAGAAAGAGCTTTGTTACTTTTAGCAATATTGTACGATACAACATAACTAGCATGTGTAGCAGCTTTTTGAGAACTGTTTTGTTTTTAAAAATATTTTGCTGACCTGAGAGCTTCTTACGTAAATCTTCTGTTTTTTGTTTACTTTCATCTTCGGTCATGGCTTCATAACGAGCACTGTTATGCTTAGATGTAAAATGCCGGGAAATGTTAAATTCTTTGTAAACGGCCACGGTTTCGTTGCAAATAAGGTACAACGGTTTATCCTTAAAAGCTGTGAAAAAGTATTTCCAACTCCACTCATCTTTAAAAACACGGCATTCTGAATCAACTTTACGTTTTTTAGTTGCCATTATGGCAAATCAGAAATGTCTCACAAATACTCACTACAACAAAGCAAACAACAACTTATAACAATACGCGATATTGAATTGGGAAAGGCTGTGTAACAAGCCACTGACTCAGACTGACTGAGAGTATTACTCATCCACTGTGGCGTGATGTGCCGATAGGATGGGCGAGGGGTAAATAATGTGTGTAGGTAAGTTGTCATTCAGAACACTGTCACGGGCCGGATTTCACCAGTCTGGGGGCCGGATTGGCCCGCGGGCCGTACTTTGCCTATCACTGACCTAGAGAGAGCTCTAAGAGCGAATAGGGTCATACTCAGCCAAGGTTATATGTACCCACGTACAGGGTACGCAGATGAACAGCAAAAGTGAAAGAGGCCAAAAGAAGAAGCAGAATAAGGCGACGTCGATTAAAGCTATTGCAACATTAAGAAGTATATTATGGGACAAACGCGTTAGCAAAGTGAATACGAAGCGAATATACCGTACTGTTATCAAGAATATAATAATCTGTAGATCAAAAATATGGCCGGTTAAAGGATAAATCAGATAGAATGTTAAGGCAACGGAAACGGACTTTTTGAGGAGGGCGTTAGGCAGATCGAGAATGGAAAAAATAACGAGTGACGGAATAAAAGCAGTTCTGGAGGTATATCAAGTCATCATCACAACACTGCATAGGCAAGGTTCTGACTGTTCTGGCTTCAAAGATTCTCCCGCCATCTCTTCCTGGATCTACCCACACACTTGTGTCCTATACGTTAGTATTTTCAGTCTTGTTTAGACAGTCTTGAATCTGACATTATTTCTAAGTGTTCTTTCTACCGTTGTTTGTAATCTTTTAATTTTTAATTCAAGTTAAAAACTTGTAACTCTTCTCTTATGGTCTCTTTCTTTATACGGTCAAGTTTAGAACACTTTTTAACTCCTCTTAAGAACGCCATTTCCATTTTCGAAACTAGTACTTTACTGTCTTGTTTCTTCCTTGTTGCCCATAATTCACCCCCATATGAAAGGGACCGTCATCACTTTGTAAAACTTTAATCTTGTATCTTTACGTACCTTGTTTCTAAAAATGCGGTTGATTGTCTCACAGATTGTCTGGAACTTACCAAACTTAACGTCAACATTATAATTCCTATCACAGCCATTACCATTTCTCAGATAGTTAAAATTGATCACCTGTTCTACAATGTAATTATTCTACTTTTGCTATTACTGGTTTGCTGTGTCGAAATGCCATTACCTTTATTTTTGTAGTCCGGATTTTCATATTGTATTGTTTGAAAATCTGATGAAGCTTAAAAACAGATATTTGTAAAGCAGATTCTGTATTTTGAAGTACAAGCAAGTCATCAGCAAAGAACAGTACATTCAAATATCTGTCTCGTGATAACTTAATACCAGGGTTCACTAGATGCTTCCATTTCCTTACCAGATCGTCAGTATAACTCTTAAGAAGAGCAAGTGATATCTACTACACTCTTGTCTAACACCTTGATTAACAAATATTTGTTGAGATAATAAACACAAACAGTTAATATGGTTCGGACATGTTCGCAGAATGCCAGACGAAAGACTGCGGAAACAGAATGTTCAGTGGAAGCCGGGAGGAAGGGAGCAGCAGGGTAGAATAGACACAGAGGTGAGACTAGAAGAGGACATGTGGAACGGTAGAGTGTAGAACGTTATAAGCCGATATAAACAAGAAGAAAATATAAACTAATGTTGACAAACAAAACAACAGTAATTTTCCACTCAAATTGATAGAGGAAAATTTTTTTGTTTAGATGCAGGGAGATTCCCTTATTTCCTCTTCCGTGGGTCCACCCAATGACCTTAATGTAGACGATGAACGGTAAGCTGGCCAAAATGGTATGCCACTGCATTAAGCCTCTTAACTGTAGCGTACTTGTGGTCGTAATGTAACGGCTGGAGCTGATAAGCCGGTCGATACGATTCAACGTCAACGCTTATGTACTAACGTAACGGTGCTCTTAGTAGTGAACTGTTAGGCCTACCTCGAGCGTTATCATGTGATAATGTACTGTCCAAGTTATATCTACAACAAACCGCCTACTGACTATGGGTGATATTTGAAATCCATTAGTATCCGTTGGTATAGTTCTTTGATCGACAACCTCCTCAAAAAATATAAATACAAATGATCTAAACCTCGTATAGAAAAAGACACAAAAACCATTTTATTTCAACGACGTACACCAACATATCGCTAAAAATTTTAACTAGTTTATTAAATAATAACAATAGAAACATAATATTTAAAACCAACAATAGTCTTATGAACATACTCCGTAATAAAATAACTATGCCTTTAGAAAAGGAAAAGGGGGTGTATACATTGTCATGTGACGATTTTGAATGCTTTTATATCGGTCAAACCGGAAAGGGGTTTCCAAAAACGTTTTATTGAACACACACCAAAGCACAATTGGATGGGTCAGACAACACTGTCCAACATAAAATCCAACTACGCACGTCATTTAATAAATGAAAATCATAAATATTCTAACTTTAATTCCTATTTGAACCCCATATATGTTTGTAATAAAGGCGCTTACATGAACGCCTTGAAAGAATTCGAGATATAAAGAGCGTTGAATGACGTACACAGTCGTGACTTCGTGTTAAACGATCATTTAAACTTTAAATCAAGCCCGCTCTACGATACCGCAACAAACCTGTTTACACAATAGCTAATAACAGACAGTGTCCGATCGGTCCCACTTGAGTGTGCACTCATGTAATGCAGATATGTGTAGAACTGTTTTTATATTTGCAATTTTAATGTTTAACGACCTCACTTTGAGTGATTTTTTATTCTGAAGACGAAACATATGTTTCGAAACGAGTAAAGATAATCAATCGAACGCAACACGAAGTCACACGACGGAAGAAATAGGCCTACGGTAAATATTATATATATTTTTTCATTAGTATCTTCCGATCGATCTTCGGGTAGGCACAAATACAAAAGAAAAGCACTTGACGTTACAGACTTACATGTTGACACATTTCATACATCTTCGCGAAGGAAACGTGCACATTTTAACATTACTTACGGTACAGAAGAAACACAAAGTTCTTTCTTGTTTCAAAAGGGGGAAGACCGTATAACGTTACTTAGGTTGGTGGCTCACCTGAAACAAAGAAAGAAAACACCTGTTATACTAAATACAACTTTTTGGATTAATCACATTATACTAAGTGAATCTGTGAGCAAAATAATTATAGATAGGTTAACTAAGTGTAGGTATGGATAACACACACACACAGTCTTAATAATTAACCTGGGATATTCACTTCAAGAAAAGGTAAGCAACGATGAAATAAGAAGACGCTGTAACCTTCTTTTTATTTGTGTGAAAGTTTTTTTTTTTTTTTTTTTTTTTTTTTTTTAAAGGTTGCTTAATATTTAAGACTAGGCTGAAGGCCTAGAAGGAAGCATAAAGTGTGCTGGGTCCAATGAGACGGGACTTGCAATTAATACTCTCTATTAACAAGCAAGATAACAACCTTTATTGGGGCCTAGACGATTACATATAATTTAACATACACGATACATATAAATCACAGATACAATTATATATATATTTACAGGGCCTATGAGCAACCTGTATAATTTCATCAAAATACAATAACCCCCAAAAATTACTCAAAAGACAATTGGCCATCATAATAAGAAAATACAATTTATAAATTTAAAATGCCTTGTGAACAGCCTGTATAGTTTTATCAAAATACAATAAGCACCAAAATTACTTAAAAGGAAATTGGCCATAATAATAATAAGAAAATACAATTTATAATTTTAAACTGCCTGTAAACCGCGTGTATAGTTTTATCAAAATACAATAAGCACCAAAATTACTTAAAAGGCAATTGGCCATAATAATAAGAAAATACAACTTACAATTTTAAAATACCTGTAAACAGCCTGTATAGTTTTATCAAAATACAATAACCACCGAAATTACTTAAAAGGCAATTGGCCATAATAATAAGAAAATACAATTTGTAAATTTAAAGAAAATAACCTGGATTGGCCCGGCCACTGACATGTTCCACACGGCATCCGAAAAGGCAATTAACCATTACAAAATTTAGGAAAAACCCCCCCAAAGCCAGACAGGGTAGTAGAAAGCTGGACAAGAGCCAGGCCCGAGATAAGGTAACATGTCCGGGAGCTTGCATAGATTTGCACAAACAGGTGACTACCCCTGATTTTAAAATGTAACCTGACCTAATTGCAGACTAAGGAAAACTCCCAACCCTTTATGAAATAAAGAAAATAATAATGTATAGCATAAAATTTAATGAGCGCTGGTCACATGCCAGCGAACGGGCCTACAATTGCTCTCGAGACTAATTACATATCAAGGTAATGTTACATGAAAGTTTGCATGCAAAATTATGTCCAGCAGGGCACGTGCACAACTGAAATGGTTTTATGCTGTAGTAAGTCAATCAAGTAGAACTTGAGTTTTTGTAGATGATTAACGCACGATATCTGTTGTTTTATACAGAGGCCAAATTTATTTAAACATTGGATGAATATCACCTGGTTTATGCAGATGATTCCCAGGTGGACTTCTGCCTTGCTGTACAGTCAGTCGGTCATGATGAGGGTGGTTATAGTTGCATCCTTACTGTTTCTTTTTCCTCCGGCAGGCGAGAAACGAGAGTCTGTGTGTGTGTCGTCAGTTCAGGACCATGGTAGAGGATGGAATTTCTACCATGCTAGGATCAAGTCTCCGTCGCTCCGGGAGCCCGGAGGTCTGTAAAAGTCTACCTACTCATGATAGGATAGAAAATACAAAAATTAACCAAACTCTGTCTGCCGAAGGAAATAGGCTGTTTTCACGGCGGAGCACGCTGGCGAACTGGTCAAATTTTGCCAACAGGTGCTTGAGTCGGGGAACACAATTACCTGGTTCCGCTAACAGATGGCGCGAGCGTGCAGTAACGCCAAAACACGGCGCTTATTGAACATCGTGAAATAATAAATTGCAATTTACATTTATAAATTATACTTTTATACAGTCGCCCGGTTTCTTTGAGAAACCGCGGCACAACGCTTAAATGTAAGGAAAGAAGAATAAAATAGGAGTGATAAAATAAAAGGAAATATGTGACCATTGGAGCGAATGCAGTAGGACACAATGTTCAAAGTGTAGGGCAGACCGAAAGGCAGAAGGGATGTCGAACGCCCGAGGAAACGTTGTGCTACTTGGAAGTGAAGGAGAAGAGGAAGAAGAAGATCATAAGGTTAGCCATAGTCACTCATAATTGTGCATTAGCTGATACTTGTGGTTAGTAACAGGAGGGTTGAACACGTTGGTTTTGATGTTGTGACTAGAGTGATGCTTCAGTGCATGAGTATTTAAATTGAGTAAGTTTTTATAAGTCGTGTCACTTAAGTTTACTCAGATAGGTAACTTACAATTATTATGTCGTTAAACACAAAACTGACTAATTAGCTATCTGAAAAGACTTTCGCTTAGGTTTAGTCTGTCACTGTATTATATGGACGTTGCTGTAGTTAGGGAAACGCCTGCATATGATAAGGAACTAAAGGGTACAGGGTTTAGGTGCTCTGAGCCCGTAGGACGTATTAAGGCACTTAAAATATTTTACGTACGAGACTGTAAAGAGAAGTAAAGCTTCAACGCGATCCTTGCAAGGCGAGAAACATTTTGCGCGCGCGTGTTTCAGAGATTTTTCAAAAGAACACATATTAATTTAGTGTACGGGCGTTGTTAGTCTGACAAAAGAGAAATAAAATTATATGAGAAAACTGAAGTTTAATAAGTAGGTAGTAAGTTTTGGCCGGGGCGACCATCTGTCGCGCGCCTTCCCTACCCTACCTGCCTGCTAGTAGGTAATTTCCCTTCACCAAATTACTGCACGTTATGTAAACTGTTGAGAGAACAGCTGTTTGACGGTGGTGCTGTTACGGCACACGACTTGAGGCGCGCTGGATATAGACCTACTTCTAATGAAATACAAACATACTCTGAACACAGCTCTGAATACTGTTTACTTCACTACAAACATTCGTTTTATTTTCAGCCTCTTTTTATATTCAAAATGCATAACATTTTTAATGAAATATATTATTTTATTGTACCACAGGGATTCTCAACAACTGTCCTTACATCTCCACGCCAATCCTGCGTCGATTCCCAAAAGAAATGTCGTCTTCATCTAGAGGACCAAGAATGTCTCATGATCTTCCTTGGTGTCCTGCTTTATCATTCCAAATGTTTTCCGCTCGAGAAATACGGGATGCATGGCCGACCTGATTATTCTTCTTCCCCTACCTTGGTGACCTGTTCCAGCTTCATACGATTTATTCCCATCTTTTCTTTGGTCTCCCTACGTTTCTTCTTTAAGCTGGTTTCTATCTACTTGCTGCTTTTGGTAGTCTTCGATCATCCATACGCTCCAGGTGGTTCTTCCAGTTTCTTCTATGCAACTCTATTTTCTTATTTTAATTGTATTTTTCCAACTCTTCTCGTCTCTTCTCGTCTTCACGTCTTGTTTTTTAAAGTTCTTCTTATGGTGCTGCATATCATTTGATGTTTCAAATGACATGCGGCACCGTAAGAATTATTGCGGCACCATAATTTATTGTCTATGTCTATTGTTCTCATACGATGTAACATACCCTAGGTAACTAAAGTGAGAGACTTGTTCAATTAGTTGGTTGCTGATAATTATTTTTGCTCTTGCACGATTGCTTCCCAGGAAAGCCATCACCTTCCTTTCGCTTGTAGAAATTCTTAAGTTATACTGAATCGAACACCGTTGTAAATTATGTCGCGCTCTTTGCAAACCGTTTTCGGTGGTACCTATAAGCAGCAGGTCGTCAGCAATCAACAGCTTATTAACAAACTCGCTTAGTCCTAGAGAAGTACCTGTTGATAGGTTAATGTTCGCCACCTATGAGTGACATCGTCCAAATATATATGAAACAGCGTTGGAGTGAGTCTATAACCGTATCTTACACCTTGATTTATACTTAGCACCTTCTGCTCTTCCTCTTTGCAGAAGTATCTGTGTGTCCAAACAGAAACACTCTTTACTGATGAAATAAGGTGCTTAGCGTACCCATTTCTTTGTAAAATTTCCCATAACATCTTCCTGTCTACCTTGTCGAAAGCCTTTTCAAAATCCACGAACGCAATACGAATATGTCGCAAGGGTGAATTCTCTCCGGTTCTCCAATATTCTATTTATTATGTGAATATTATCTGAGCGGGATCTTCCTTTTCGAAAACCATTTTGAATTTCAGATAATTTGGCCACGGCTATGGGTTGCAATCGAGCGTTAAGTATCCTAGCATATATTTTGTACACTATGTTTGGTAGGACACTCAAGAAGGGACATAAAATGTCAATTTCTTTGACGACAATATTCGTAATTCATTGTTTGATCTGTCCCCACTCATCAGCACTGCCGTTTGTACCTCAAGCGTAGTAGACAGACTACTGAACCGTCATAATCATTCTCATATGACGTACGTAAGTAGCGGCTGCCAGCTTGTACTGACGTTACACTCAGAATCCTTCTAGAGCCATTATACTTTTTATGAAAATTAACCAAGCATTCTTAAAGAATGTTTCACAATTATCTCCGTCCGGCTGTGTTCTTTGAGAGATGCGAGTAAATTAAATTAATTCCCCATTATAAGGCACCAGCCTATAGATGAATAAGGGCTGCCTTCTTACGAGCCATGGCTCCCGGTAATTTTTATTCAGGGTTGTCTTCCAATAAAAACAAAGGAATTCAGAATGTCCAATAAGAACAAAAATAATGATTAGTGATCGGATTCTAGAACAGGTGAGCCACTTTAATCATTTGGGAAATGATATCGGCTATAATAGAAATTATGATATTGATGTTAAGTTGGTTAAGTTTCAGACAATCTACGGGACAACCAATCGTATTTTTAGAAACAAGGTACGTCGAGATACAAAATTAAATTTTTACAAAGTCCCTGTACTGTCCTTGTACTGGATGTTAATTATGGGCGACAAAAAAAAAACAAAACAAAAGAAAGTAAAATAAAGTATTCGGAAAAGGCATTCTTAAGAGGAGTTAAAAACTGTTCTAAACTTGACCGTATGAGGAATCAAGCCATAAGAGAAGAGTTACAAGTTTTTAATTTGAATGAAAAATTAAAAGATTAAAAAGGTGGAAAGGACACTTAGAAAGAATGTCAGATTCAAGACCGGCCAAACAAGTCTATAAATATAGACCTACAGGACACACGACACAGGAGTGTGGGTAGATCCAGGAAGAGACAGCTGGAGGATTTTTGAAGGCGGAACAGCCAGCACCTTGCCTATGCCGTGTTGTGAAGATGATGACGATGGTGACTCTTAAAGAATATTACTGCTATACATTTAACCAACTACTAACCCCTACTTTTTTATTAGAAAATATGTTACACTCAAAATCAGTATTATCAAATAAAATTATGAATTACCGTTCAGTAGGTAGTAACATTATCGAATAAAAACTGAGATCTGAACACCGCGCGAGCTGGCACACATCATTATACATTCTAGTACAGTAAACAGACGATAAATTAGGTTGCACGTTTTACGGAGTTGTTTATATGCGAAATCGAAGCCACGGCGTCCTTATCTTGCTTCTCATTCAGCAGCAGTGCTGCACAGAGATGTGATGAAGAAAACATTTACCTCTGTGTTTTCATTACGTTCATAAACTATTCAACAGGATCGAAAGCGTGACTTACACACGCACACGCACACACACACACACACACACACACACACACACACTCCCTCTCTCTCTCTCTCTCTCTCTCTCGCGACCGAGACAGGAAGTAACGAGACTCAATGCAAAATACGACCGACGCAAGCTTCCACCCGATGCATGGAAGGATTATATTTTTCCTCTTCGCTTGGAAATCAGGTCACAGTTTTATTACTGTATATAGCAGGATACTACACATATTTTATATGCTTGCTTGCATATTAAAACTTTTTTTTCCTTCTTTCGTTCCATAAATTGTGCTTATTGAAATGAAACAAATTCTACGAAGCACCATATTCATATTCGTAATTTTCCGCACTTGAACTGTTAAAACTTTACACTTCAATTGTAAAGCAGCTAGCGCCGTACATATAATTAAAAGCAGACTTGAATTCATCATATACGTCATATGCTAAAGAACAGCTAATACCGTACATAACATTATTGCACTTGCTCTCGGCTAGGGGAGCATTACTTGCATTCACCCCTCGGTTGCTATTACGAGAGTAACTACGTAGAAATATTACATCAACTTTGTCACACTGCTAAATACTTCGTTCTTGACGAGGCCTTTCGGTGTCTTCACCATCTTCAGGTCTTAAACGACCCTACTACTTTTAAAGGAAGTTAGTAAACTACTGAGACATTTGTACGAAGTAGACATATCGTATAATATAGAAAACAGTAAAAAAGTTATAGAAAAATTAAAAACAATAGAAGTTAATAAAAATACCAAACTCATGTCATTAGATGTGAAGGATATGTTTACCAGTATACCGATAACGGAAACTATAGAATTGATTAAAAACAATACTGTATATTAAATAATGTGGAATATAAAGAACAATTGATAGAACTATTGGTAGTTTCCGCGAAACAAAATTATTTTAGATTTAGGAATAGTTATGATGTTCAAGAAGAGGACTACCTATGGGATCTCCGTTATCTCCAGTAATGGCAGATATTTACATGAATAATTTTGAAAAAACGGTTTTAACGGAATCTAAATATAGGAGTAAAATAAAGGTGTGGTTAAGATATGTAGACGGTATTTTGATTAAATGAGAAGGAACAAACGAAGACTTTGGAAAATTAACGGAAGAGATTAATGGAAAGGAACCTAAAATTAAATTTCAATAAGAAATAGGTGGGATAGGTATAAAGTATCTAGATTTGGATATAAAAATAGACAATAGTGGGTTTAGGTTTGACATATACCGGAAAGAAACTTATTCAGATGTAATTATACCAGAAGAATCTTATCATCCGATTGGTCATAAAATGGCTGCTTTAAATTCTTTTTGTTATAGGGCAGTGAAATATTTGGAAGATGAGATTCAAAGGAATGTTGAATTAAAAACGATAAAACAAATAGCCATAAATAACAATTAGAACCTAAAGATAGGAGATAGAATAGTGAGACAAATTGAAAGAGGTCATGAGGTAAATAAAGATAAAAAAGATAAGAAGTATATTGGATCTATAACGTACATGGGGTATCAAACCAAGAAAATAATTAAGTGTTTTGAAAAATATGACGCGATAAAAAAGACAAAGACAGTGTTTGATCATGTGAAAAATAACAATATTGAAGAAATACCAGTACTGTATAAGAGTGAAAAAAAGGTCGTTTAAGACCTGAAGATGGTGGAGACACCGTAAGAACTCGTCAAGAAAGAAGTATTTAGGAGTGTGGCAATAAGTAGTGACAAAGTTGGTGTTAAGATGGCTGCTAATAAAACTAAGAAAACTGGTACAAATATTACCTCTCGACATGGAGAGATTAAAACCCCCACCATTTGACTGGTATGTAGTGCCGATTTCTAAGAATGTACATGTGCTGAAAAACAGATAGCGACAGCAACGCGCGGTAAGAGGGTAATCGTCGTGTTAAAATTTTGACACAAATCAATAGGCGAATCAATTTTTGCAGACACGGAAACTTAACCATAGTTACTAATTAACCACAGTAATAACTGACCAGAGTGATTGTTAATATTTACTTAGATAACGGTTACCAATAAAACTGTAATTTAATTTATTGTTCATGTCTGGTGTGAATTTAATTCCACAATATTTGTAATATAATCTTTTGAGTGGTATATTTTATGTATGGCGTGTTATTCTGCCACACGTTGGATGCGTCACTTTGTATTAGATCGTTTCGGGGTGTTCTTTTTGTCACCCGTTGTAATTGTATCGTAATTGTGTGTGACGAGCGTTCTTATTTCGCTCGTTGCGTTCGTAGTATAAGTGTGTAATTGTGGGTAATAATCTGTCAAATACTCTGTGAAGAGTTAATTGTATGTAACGAGTCGGAATGTACTTTTTCTTAATACTTACGGGCAAACCGTATCTCTCGTGGTTCGATTCGAATCTTGCCGCCTCGTTACCTGATTGGCCCACGCTGTCTTGCAGTGTCGATTTCGCTAACTGCCGTATGTAGGCGTTTTCAGTTTAGTATTTGTTTATATTACTTTATTTTCTATGAATCAAACATACAGCGTTGAAACATTAAAATTTATTGACCCTTCTTTCCATTATCCCTTCAATTACATTTAATGAATAGTACAGATTTTTATATTAATCCCGGCTTTTACAATTTTCTCAGTTGGTATCGCTCAGTCATATATCGAGACGCCAGCATGGCTTATAATGTTTGTTTACAATTATTATTTCGTCTCAAGGTGTTAAGTCTTTTTGACTACAGAAGTTTGGATTATCGGCTAAAATGCACAAAATTATAATATTTCTTAAAACTAGGTACACAATGTTTAATACACTAATACATTCAAGTAAGTTATCGGCAATGAGAATTAGAATAGTGTTTGGTTAGAATTTTGTCAGCAAGTTATGTTCATTAATAATTTATTATAAATCAATTTCAAAGGTTGTTAATTGATTAAGTTTTATTAATAGTGATATTTTAATTAACTTCAGTTCTTGTTTCAAAATTGTGATCAGTGAAGTGAAAATTTTACCTCGTTATTATGGATAAAGGGGAATTTATTTTTAAGTGAAATTATTAGTTTATACTCATCGGGTTCTCGTTGTGGCTTCTTAGATGTTCGTCTACTTCTTCCGGATAGGTCTAGTCGTCTTCTCTTCCTCGGATGGTTCTCAATTCCCGTTCAGGTTTCAATTAAAGTTCGGCTTCCCTCTTGTTCCGTAGTCGTTCGTATCCTCAGGTTGAAGTAGGTCGATCCCCTTCTTCCTTCGGGATGAGTCGTCCGTTACGTTCCTTCGGAGTATTCTTCTTTTACAGTTATTTTTATTTTTTAAATATTTTATTACTTGTTATTCCATCAGGTATCGTATGGAATGCTTCTCCAATACTTCTTCCTTCTTGGTTTATAAAAATTTTAAGTTTTTATAGTTAAATTCGGATTGAGAGCTGCATACATCCGCCCTCCGCGTCAGTCAATAATAAAGTCATTAGAATTCCAACGGTTTTTGGTAATAAATCTCAGTTGCTATGGTTACCTATTAAATTATGCTAATTCTCATTGGTCGTTATTTTATGTCATTGTTATATTCTAACGTTTTATTTTGGTTTAAATCTATAAAATATCTTCAAATTAAGATTTATTTCTTATATTAGTAGTTATATTAATTACATGAATACCATTGTTCTTCTTTTTTGTTAAGGATTATTTTGATACCCCTCATGGTTACTTTTGAATAGTTAATAACATTTTCATTATTTTCTTATTTATATTTCTTATATATTTAATCTAAAACTGGATATTATTTATACATTTTTGTATTAGGTATACTTACTTAACTGTTTAAACATTTGGTATACTCTGATTGATACTGAGCTATTGTTTTGGTTTTAAATTTACAAAGTTCCTTCACTAAATGTTAGGCCTAGAGCCTAGACTTCCCCGTACTACTATTTAACATTCTTTGTAACTTATTAACTTTATATATGGTACATTAAAACAATTTTTATATAAACAGATAATAAAACATCGGTGATTCTAACTACACCTCCTATTATAAAAATATTCCATGCCAGGTTCAAGCCTGAAATTAAACTTCTAATTAGTTTTCTGTTTTTTACTATTATCTTGCTTATCTTATAATTTACTACATTCTATGGTTTTTTGAACAATACCAAAACTCTTATAATACTACTGTTAAACTGTACCTTACACAATATGTCTTACTTACTAATCCCTTCACTTAAATACAGTGTCTGTCCTTCTTATTTTACTATTCATTCTAATAACTTAATTTTTACCTTATTTTATAATTCTTACTTTCTATTACCTAAATTAATAATAGCATAATCAGTTTAAATTTACTTGCTAACATAAAGTTTATCAAAGATTGTTTAGCTATTTTATTATAGTCTACTTATAAAATACTTTATTCTGCACACCCACTGCACTTTTCCCTTCATAGAAGGTTTCTTTATTTGTTATCACTATCACTTTTTTTTTATTACATGCTATACATAGCATTCCACCACTTATTTATTTTTATACACTTTTTTTTTCACTCACTTATTTATTCACACGGTTTGTCTGATTATTTTGATATCACTGTGTGATTAAGGGTCATGAATAATTAGTTTACTTTCAGATCACCTTGATCACTTTTGGTTATTATTTAATTATTGCCTTTGTTTGGCTCAAAGCATCTTCTATTGGCTTTGACTATTATTATCACTATTAATTTGGGTATGGTTATTTTTTAACTCTACAACGATAAGCAATTATGCTAACAATAATGAATTAATTAATCTGTGATTAATTAATTATGTAAATATACTAATTTGCATAATGAGCTCGTGTAATCACTCAATTAGGTTACTCATATCAACTGAACTGATTGAAGCTAAATAACACGTTAATTCCTTTACGTTAGCATAATTATTGCATGGAGACTCTAATTGTTGTATTAATAAAAAAAACTACTATAAATCACTCAAATGCCATTACTTTCTTGTTCTGAGGTAATTTGACAATAATGAACGCATATATTCTGGATAAAATAAACACTTATTTATTTAACATCATATCATTAAATAAAGAGACTTCAATATATAAAATATGGGTGATTCCCTGTAAATACATTCATAAACTCATAAAAAGAACATAAAAGAACACATGTATATACATCAAATTACAAGGTGAATCCAATACGTTGTTTGCTGGAAAACATACACATACATATATAATGCAATCGATATATAGAAACACAAATAGTCAAACAACAAATCTTATACTAATGCGTTCATCGTTTGCCTCAGATGGATGGCGTTAATTATGTTTATCATGTTTAATTTAAATACTCAAGGGGTGTTTCTTGAAAAAGAGACAGGACAGTAGAGTTCTTATGATAAGAATAGCATAAGGATTACTTGTTAGGCGAATTATCCGATATTTCCATCGGCGTAACTCCTCCTCTCTGCTGGTCCATGTGTGGGAAGCTGCGTAGCTGTGATGTCACTGACACTCAACACACGCGGAACAGATTCATTCGCGCTGTGTGTGTATTCTGTTGATTCGGCTGTTACTGTTCGAGTCATGAAATTATATGTCGTGAAGATAAGTTCATCGTTAACTATGGTGTATATGTCTGTCTGTCTATTGTTGAACTTCTGGTATGTACATTAATGTTTAGTGTCTTTGATGCCGTGGTGTAATTGTTCCAAATGATATTGTATCGCTCCGCCGCACTGGACAACGTTACGATTTCGTCGTCCGGTATTACATCAACGATAGTTCTACGCGTCGGTTATTGATGAAAGTGTGATTGGTTAGTTCAGTTCTGAATTTGAGTATAATAAAGAACTCTATAATTGTTAAGCACTGGCGTATGTCGCATGTTTTTAGACACTGTAGGTACACTATTACCGGATACGCGTCAATATCGAAATGTCTAAGTCACTTAGTTATATGTCGCGTAGCAAAGTTTCAAAGTCCCACTGCTGTCCGTATGTTAATCGAACTTTGACGACCGACTGTTGAAAGTACGTGAAGACTGCTCAAAGTATATGATTGAAAATGTATGAAAGACTGTCCTCCCGCGTGCTCTGCAAACAGTTTTTATCAAGCATTGTTTACCACAATGCACCCTTCTGGAAAACACGCCTCAAGTCGAACATGATAGGACAGAAGATCTCCTACCCTTATGCCAGACCATCGTTCTTCACTTCTCATTCGACGTTCCCGTTGCCATGCTGGCGACGGTCCTCTCCACCTGTTCTCTGGGTAGATGCTGGGTTGTGATTGGGTATCCTGTCTCCCCACGAGTTCGCGTCGAAAGCCTCCGTACTCTTTTCCTAGAACAGGAGCAATTTTCTTGGTTGTCCATCATGTCTTTGTCTGAGCGTACTCCGGATCTCGCTGCAGTTCTCACGCAAACAATGTGTCGTATTTTGTTATTGTTTCGCTGTGCTCGACCCCTTTTCCGAACGCTGTCCTGGCGCAGCGTGTCGTCGTTTCCAAAACGGCACTCCTTCTCCCTGTCGTAAATATCCGTTGTCGCCAGTAAGACGTTCCCCTGCTGTGTACAAGTTCGATTCTGTTCTTTTAGGTATCGATGTCCGTTCTCATATAGGGTACATACCCTTGTGTGTCTTACACCCTTTTCTTATTACTGGTACACTTCAAATTATCCCGGCAGTGTGTCCGTCACAGTTTCACTCTAAATTGGTACTTGACACAGTTTCTTTTATCTTACATTTTGCAGGCTGTAAATCTCGGTTGTGTCGAGTCTGTCACGGCCAACCTTGTTCCCTATTGTAAAGCTATGTGAAGCGTATTTGTATTGTCCGAAGCAAGCGTTCACTTGACACCTCGTCACACAGTTCCTTATTTATTGCTCGTGGCCTGCGTAGGTGTGTCTTGCTGAATGTAACGTCTTTTCGATCATACTAAAATTTTTAATTTTTTGGTTGTTACAACTCCCTACCTTATATTTATAAGTACATATTTCTTCTCCTTTCACACAATATATATACAACATCACTATCTTACTTGTTATTGTTAATATGGTTATCTCTTATTTATGTCCTAACTATTTTAGTGCATTGGTTTACATAAATATTATAGTCATAATTCGGAGATTACAATGTTCGTTATTACATTCTAGGTTACATTTAGTTTCTTATTCCTCCTTCCTTGTCACATTATATTTTCCTTGTTGGTTTTCCAATCTATTAGGTCAAGTCATTGTCAGTTTCTCAGTCATTTGTCATTGTAATTTGGTCATTAATCTTTGATTTATAGGTTTTTGACCTTCCTTCTCATTTTCAGCTTTTTTGTTTATTATTAATTATCAGTGTATTTTCACTATCTTATGTCATGTTACATATTAAAGATTCCTATCAACGTAATAAAACAATAAAATTAATAATAATAATAATAATAATTTTTTTTTTGTATCGGCCATCTAAGGACCACATTGCAATTTCAATTCTTTATTCTTTGTTCTTTTCTTTTTCTCCAATATTCTTTCATCTTTTCACTGTGTCTCTTCTTCCTGTCTTCAGTCCACTTTGAACCTGCGTTTTTCTCTCTCCTACCCTGGACTCCCTCCATTTTTAACACTTTTGTCCGAGAAAATTCTCTTTCAATTGCTTCTTCTGCGTTTATATTATTTTTCTTTCTAAATCCTTTTGGACTTCTTTAATCTAACTTGATGTTGACTTCTTCCCCCACAGATATTTGAAGATCTGCTTTGTTAACCTATTGTCGTCCATTCTATATAAATGTCCAAAAAATAATATTCTTATTTTTCTCATTGTTTCTGTTATATTTTCTACACTTTTGATATGTTTTATCATTACTTCTTAATTTCCAACCTTCTAAAGTTTTTCGTGGGCCTAATATTATCCTAATAATTCGTCTTTCCAATATTTCTAGTTTGTCTACATTATAATTCAATGCTAGAATTCACTTTTATATAGCATTCTGGCTTCACTAGTGTACTGTAATGCCTTATTTTCGCATTTTTAGATATGCACTTTTTATTGTAAATACTGTATCTTTAGTTATACCATATGCTCTTTCCATTTTATGAATCCTTTCTTATATAGCAGATTTTTCTAAACCATTCTCTTGAAATATTTCCCCTAGATACTTAAATTTTCTAACCCTCTCTTTCGACCAATAGGCTATCTGTTACCAGTAATTTTGGCGCATTTTTAATGTTCGTGAGAAACTCTTAAGCCTGTTCTACTGGCTATGTCCTCTAAAAAATTAACTTGTGTTACTGCAGACGTCAGATGTTCAGAAAAAATAGCAAAGTCATCTGCGAATAATAATAATAATAATTATGTTAACAAATAATTACGAGATCGTAGGCCTACCGTGTATGGTTATTGATACACACGATGGAACGTTATACAATAGGCAATCAAATAAAGGGGTTGTCACGTCCGACACGTTGATATGGTACGGTGTGTACGCGTACATAATACATTTAATAAAGGGGTTGTCACGTCCAACACGTTGATATGGTACGGTGTGTACATAATACATTTAATAAAGGGGTTGTCACGTCCAACACGTTGATATGGTACGGTGTGTACATAATACATTTAATAAAGGGGTTGTCACGTCCAACACGTTGATATGGTACGGTGTGTACATAATACATTTAATAAAGGGGTTGTCACGTCCAACACGTTGATATGGTACGGTGTGTACATAATACATTTAATAAAGGGGTTGTCACGTCCAACACGTTGATATGGTACGGTGTGTACATAATACATTTAATAAAGGGGTTGTCCCGTCCAACACGTTGATATGGTACGGTGTGTACATAATACATTTAATAAAGGGGTTGTCACGTCCAACACGTTGATATGGTACAGTGTGTACATAATACATTTAATAAAGGGGTTGTCACGTCCAACACGTTGATATGGTACGGTGTGTACATAATACATTTAATAAAGGGGTTGTCACGTCCAACACGTTGATATGGTACGGTGTGTACATAATACATTTAATAAAGGGGTTGTCACGTCCAACACGTTGATATGGTACGGTGTGTACATAATACATTTAATAAAGGGGTTGTCCCGTCCAACACGTTGATATGGTACGGTGTGTACATAATACATTTAATAAAGGGGTTGTCACGTCCAACACGTTGATATGGTACGGTGTGTACATAATACATTTAATAAAGGGGTTGTCACGTCCAACACGTTGATATGGTACGGTGTGTACATAATACATTTAATAAAGGGGTTGTCACGTCCAACACGTTGATATGGTACGGTGTGTACATAATACATTTAATAAAGGGGTTGTCACGTCCAACACGTTGATATGGTACGGTGTGTACATAATACATTTAATAAAGGGGTTGTCACGTCCAACACGTTGATATGGTACGGTGTGTACATAATACATTTAATAAAGGGGTTGTCACGTCCAACACGTTGATATGGTACGGTGTGTACATAATACATTTAATAAAGGGGTTGTCACGTCCAACACGTTGATATGGTACGGTGTGTACATAATACATTTAATAAAGGGGTTGTCACGTCCAACACGTTGATATGGTACGGTGTGTACATAATACATTTAATAAAGGGGTTGTCACGTCCAACACGTTGATATGGTACGGTGTGTACATAATACATTTAATAAAGGGGTTGTCACGTCCAACACGTTGATATGGTATGGTGTGTACATAATACATTTAATTAAAATTTAATCCAGAAATTACAATCTGTCTGTCTGTCTGTCTGTCTGTCTGTCTGTCTGTCTCTCTCTCTCTCTCTCTCTCTCTGTCTCTCTCTCTCTCTCTCTCTCTCTCTCTCTCTCTCTCTCTCTCTCTCTCTCTCTCTCTATCTCTCTCCCACCCTTCCTTCTTTCACTGTCCCTTGTTTTTAGGGATAACTTTAATAATCTTCTGGTGACGACACTACATAATAAGCAATAACAACACGAAATACAGAGTTATTGTGTATTGCCCGGTATGAGTTATTAATGCCATATAATAGTGGTCTGTACATGCGACACTACTGTCTATTTCATGCTACTTTATCGTGTGTCACCAGCGACATAACAGTGAAAGTAAGTGCGAGGGTCAGTTGAAAATTTCGCGGAGCGACATCTATAGTTCATAGGTAGCTTATAGGTAGAACTAAATTATTTCGTGTGCTGCAAAACGTATATTTCGCGTGAACATCGGTTAATTTTCAGACATATCTGTCAATTTATTTACTTTTTACCAGCTGTTTGAAATTTACCTGCCACGCGTGTTTTTAAAATGCACAATATCAAACATCGGTGTTGTGATGAATTATCTGTTAAAAACGTTTTAGCGCCAATGGAAAATCAAAAGAAAATTGTAAATGTGTCAGGAGATGGTGCGCCTTCAGAAACAACGGTAAGTGGTGCACACTCGAGTTTAAACGTTGTCGTACAAGCACTGAAGACGATCCCAGCAGTGGACGCCAAAAAGTGCAACAAAAAATGGCATTATTGAACAAATTCCATAGCGTGTTGGAAGACCGCAGATTGACGAGTGGATGACACTGCTGAAATCATAGGCATCTTATATGAGAGTGTGCATCATACTTTAACTCAAGAACTTGGTGCGAAAAAGCCTTGTGTAGGATGGCTGCCGCATCTGGCGTTGTTCCATTTTTTTTGCGTCCAGTGCGACCACGTTTTCAGTGCTCGTACGACCACGTTTGAACTCAAGTGCCTACTTACAAACCGTTGGTTTTGAAGTCGCAGGATATCCCGACACATTTACAATTTCTTTCTGAATTTCCATTGGGGCTAAACGATTTGTAACAAAGAATCACACCACGATGTTTGATTTTGTCCGTTTTCCAAAACACGCATGACACTTCAATTTTAAACAGCTTCTAAACAATGAATAAATTAGTAGATAGATTTGGAAATTTACAGTAGTTCACATAAAATACAAATCTTGCAGCACACGAAAATTTGTAGTATAACCGCTAAGCTACAGTTGTCGCTCCGCGAACTTTTCAACTGACCCTCGTAATGACCATATCTGAGATATCCCTCATGCATAGTGAGCTAAGTAAGTGTACAAGTAAGATAATGTGTATAGGCCTACGTTAGTAAAACGGATGAAAAAGCATACAATTTTGGAAGCGACACTAGCTGGGAAAAGAACCAGAGGATGACAACGTACAATGTAGATGAAAACAGTAGTGAAGTATGGAAGGGAGAGAGAGAAACGAAAAAATAAAAGAAACAAAGACAGAGGAAATTGAGATTGCTTTACGAAACCATGGTGTATACTGGAATACGAATAGGAAGAAAACAGACGACGCAAAATAGAAAGAGAAGAAGTAACAAATGAATAGTGTAACATGTTGTGGTTTCGATTTTCTGTAACTCGATGTATAAAGTAATTATTGTTATGTATTGTTTATGTTCAGCGAACTTCAGGCTGACGTTAACGCGACCGTTGGGTGAAAATAAACACAAACTTTACTAAACATCAATAAACGTATCCCCAAAACTATTGCTAAACTGCAGTTTGTTCGTCACAAATACAACAATCCATTATAACAATCAAATAATACAAGAATAAATTGTTTCACTACTCACAACACTGTCATAACAACTGGTCCACAATAAGTGTAATCAATAATTACAATCAATAGGACTTTTTAAAGTACATTTTTTCTCTCTCCTACCCTGGACTGAGTGCTACCATCCGGAGCTAGATGAACCCAGATTTTTGAAGAGGTCTGCTCCTCTAAGACTCTTCCGCACGTCCTGCTGTTGAATCATTAAGATCTCTCCTACCATTCCGTCCGTTGGTCTTCACACAGGGCCGTTAGCATCTGTCGCTACAGCGTGGCTACAGAAGGTCCCAGGTGGCACGATGGGGACGCGGACTTGACTTACCCCGAGAAAACTTTATTATAGACGACTTTTGAGGGAACGGGATAAATCACAATCATTAAAAATACATCTGAACAAATGAAGACTGATTATGGAAGGAAAGCCAATGCTAAGAAATGTATTAACGTACAGTAAACTTACACGCCCGGTGTAAACAAACAAACCGGGCATCGGGGGCGAAGAAGATCCCTGAGGATCGGATTGAAAAGTAGCCGACGGTGTCGCTAGTCAATAACATCCGACCACGGCCTAACAGCCCGGGTTCTTTCGATTTAATGTTAAGAAACTGAGGTAACTGTGACAAGGAATCCTGATAACAGATCAGAGAAGGAAGCTAACCAAATTAGATATCGGAAATTGGAAACAGCAGAAACTTACATTTGGAAACGTATATAAAAAGAAATTTATGTCTTGAACGGAAAAATTGAGACATTGCAACACAATAATTAAATCAAAGTGCCTCTATGCGGCAGAATGTTTGAACGTGGTCAGCATTGAGGAACTGCATAAAATAGAAAAGAAGGGAAGGATAATCATAAAAAAAGAACAATATGGATTGAGTAGCCGAGAGGAGGATATTAACAGTCAGTCAGGAAAAGAAGAACATTGTTATACGGGCACCTACAGGGAATGGATTGAAATAGAGTAACTAAACAAATTTTTGCCATGATTGATCAGGGGCGTAAGACAAGCTTCAAATGATTCCAAGAGACTGAGAAAATTATATACACTTGATGGACATAAATCAAGATACAATAATAGACAGAAATTTGCTTAGGGATTGATGGTCAACTTCAAGGGGGTAAGCTCTCAAAAATGGATGCTCCAGTACTGGAAGATCAAGTAGTCCAATCATTGAGTTGTTCACGTGGTGCTCGGTCGGCCTAATGAACCAAACAAAAAAGACGGCAACGACGACGGTAATCATGATGATGACGACGATGACGGTGGCAGAGGTGATAATGACTAATTCAATTGCATGATCGTTATCATAATTATTACACAGAATAATAATCCCTTAGAAATTTTTATAGCCAGTTTCTCGGTGAGATTTATCTGAAGATGAGCGGCGCAGGCCCGGGAGAATTCATCACGGACCATTTACCTCGTACTACAGGTTATCGATTGTACGTGAACGAAATAAGACGGTTATAATACCGGGCGGCAACGATATATATTGCAGACGATTCTCTCTCTCAAATTCAGAGCTTTGCCAATCATCGCGAACCGATTACAAATGCTGCCTATATTGTCACCAGTTTGACTGACATTTTACAAGCTATGAAAAGCATAATTTTCATAAGACAGTTAATTTTATGAAATGAAATGGTATAGTGGTGGCACGTAAACAACTGGCTGTACGTTCCTTATGGGCAGGGACAGGGAATTAAACATCTGTGGTTGTATGGTCTATAGCAGCAGTCGTCAACCCTGCGCCAGCGGACGCAAGTACGCCTGTCGATAAGGTTAGACGGGCCCGCGAACCAATTTGTTAATTTGTTTTCTTTTCAACGAAGGAACGCACCCTGCTTCGAAGTACTTAATTTGAAAATAGCACAAGCCTTTTCAAATTTTATTTCTTTCTCATACAATAATTACTGTAAGTTAGTTTTTTCAAGGACAGGAACTGAAACCTTCATTTATGTTTTAAATGTGAATTTTTCAAATATTACATTTTGTGTGCACTTTATAAAGATAAATATTGGTATTGTGGTAAGTTCTTTAATTTATTTTTATTAAAACGCGTTCCCATTTAAACATTTTTTTCGTTTAAAGTTTTGTCAGTTTTAACGTGCGTCTGCATGATGACGGATTGTTGATGACCTACACTCCTAATGTGAAAAATTTTAACAAATTTATATGAAAAATACTGGAAAGCTTGTTTTTTGATTCGGTGTTCCACATCGCTATTTTTTGTAATTTTTTACGACAGTTCAAGTTAGTAACGTCCAGCTATTGACCACTGATGTCCAACGTGCAGCTCGCAACGTTCTAAGAAACACTGACGCGGTGGGGAGGGGTGCGTCCATCGAACTGGTCCTCAGTTATATATGCGCCCCCATAAATTCAAAACTTGCCTATGACTGGTCTAAAGGATCGTCCACACAGACGCGATACTCGAGTCGGTACGGTACAGTCGGTACAGTACTCGGTAAGATTATCGCTGCTTACCGACAGGACTGCCTACACTAGCGCGACACTCGGCACTCGAGTCGGTACCGTACAGTATTCGGTAAGATTATCGCTGCTTACCGACAGGACTGACTACACTAGCGCGACACTCGGCACTCGAGTCGGTAAGGTACAGTCGGTACAGTCCTCGGTAAGATTATCGCTGCATACCGACAGGACTGCCTACTCTAGCGCGACACTCGGCACTCGAGTCGGTAAAGTACAGTCGGTACTATATTCGGTAAGATTATCGCTGCTTACCGACAGCACTGCCTACACTAGCGCGACACTCGCCACTCGAGTCGGTACGGTACAGTCGGTACAGTACTCGGTAAGATTATCGCTGCTTACCGACAGGACTGCCTACTCTAGCTCGACACTCGGCACTCGAGTCGGTACGGTACAGTCGGTACAGTATTCGGTAAGATTATCGATGTTTCCCGACAGCTCTGCCTACACTAGCGCGACACTCGGCACTCGAGTCGGTACGGTACAGTCGGTACAGTACTCGGTAAGATTATCGCTGCTTACCGACAGGACTGACTACACTAGCGCGACACTCGGCACTCGAGTCGGTACGGTACAGTACTCGGTAAGATTATCCCTGCTTACCGACAGCACTGCCTACACTAGCGCGACACTCGGCACTCGAGTCGGTACGGTACAGTCGGTACAGTCCTCGGTAAGATTATCGCTGCATACCGACAGGACTGCCTACTCTAGCGCGACACTCGGCACTCGAGTCGGTAAAGTACAGTCGGTATTATATTCGGTAAGATTATCGCTGCTTACCGACAGCACTGCCTACACTAGCGCGACAGTCGCCACTCGAGTCGGTACGGTACAGTCGGTACAGTACTCGGTAAGATTATCGCTGCTTACCGACAGGACTGCCTACTCTAGCACGACACTCGGCACTCGAGTCGGTACGGTACAGTCGGTACAGTACTCGATAAGATTATCGCTGCTTACCGACAGGACTGCCTACACTAGAGCGAGAGTCGCCACTCGAGTCGGTACCGTACAGTCGGTACAGTCCTCGGTAAGATTATCGCTGCTTACCGACAGGACTGCCTACACTAGCGCGACACTCGGCACTCGAGTCGGTATGGTACAGTACTCGGTAAGATTATCGATGTTTCCCGACAGCACTGCCTACACTAGCGCGACACTCGGCACTCGAGTCGGTACGGTACAGTCGGGACAGTACTCGGTAAGATTATCGCTGCTTACCGACAGGACTGACTACACTAGCGCGACACTCGGCACTCGAGTCGGTACGGTACAGTACTAGGTAAGATTATCGCTGCTTACCGACAGCACTGCCTACACTAGCGCGACACTCGGCACTCGAGTCGGTACGGTACAGTCGGTACAGTCCTCGGTAAGATTATCGCTGCTTACCGACAGGACTGCCTACTCTAGCGCGACACTCGCCACTCGAGTCGGTACGGTACAGTTGGTACAGTACTCGATAAGATTATCGCTGCTTACCGACAGGACTGCCTAAACTAGCACGACACTCGGCACTCGAGTCGGTACGGTACAGTCGGTACAGTACTCGGTAAGATTATCGCTGCTTACCGACAGGACTGCCTACACTAGAGCGACACTTTGCACTCTTGTCGGTACCGTACAGTCGGTACAGTCCTCGGCAAGATTATCGCTGCTTACCGACAGGACTGCCTACACTAGCGCGACACTCGGCACTCGAGTCGGTATGGTACAGTACTCGGTAAGATTATCGATGTTTCCCGACAGCACTGCCTACACTAGAGCGACACTCGCCACTCGAGTCGGTACGGTACAGTCGGTAGAGTACTCGATAAGATTATCGCTGCTTACCGACAGGACTGCCTACTCTAGCGCGACTCTCGTCACTCGAGTCGGTACGGTACAGTCGGTACAGTACTCGATAAGATTATCGCTGCTTACCGACAGGACTGCCTACACTAGAGCGACACTCGGCACTCGAGTCGGTACCGTACAGTCGGTACAGTACTCTGTAAGATTATCGCTGCTTACCGACAGGACTGCCTACACTAGAGCGACACTCGGCACTCGAGTCGGTACCGTACAGTCGGTACAGTACTCGGTAAGATTATCGCTGCTTACCGACAGGACTGCTTACACTAGCGCGAAACTCGGCACTCGAGTCGGTACGGTACAGTCGGGACAGTACTCGGCAAGATTATCGCTGCTTACCGACAGGACTGCCTACACTAGAGCGACACTCGGCACTCGAGTCGGTACGGTACAGTCGGTACAGTACTCGATAAGATTATCGCTGCTTACCGACAGGACTGCCTACACTAGAGCGACACTCGGCACTCGAGTCGGTACGGTACAATCGGTACAGTACTCGGTAAGATTATCGCTGCTTACCGACAGGACTGCCTACACTAGCGCGACACTCGGCACTCGAGTCTGTACGGTACAGTTGGTACAGTACTCGGTAAGATTATCGCTGCTTACCGACAGCACTGCCTACACTAGCGCGACACTCGGCACTCGAGTCGGTACGGTACAGTCGGTACAGTCCTCGGTAAGATTATCGCTGCATACCGACAGGACTGCCTACTCTAGCGCGACACTCGGCACTCGAGTCGGTAAAGTACAATCGGTACTATATTCGGTAAGATTATCGCTGCTTACCGACAGCACTGCCTACACTAGCGCGACACTCGGTACTCGAGTCGGTACGGTACTGTCGGTACATTACTCGGAAAGATTATCGCTGCTTACCGACAGGACTGCCTGCACTAGCGCGACACTAGGCAATTCTGAAACACAGCTGGCCTTGACTCATACGTGCTGTACCTAGTTGCCAGGACTGTAGACATTTAGACTGAGAGTTGAAAGGTCCTCCGAAATTTTGGAAGATCTTCTGAATATTTTTCATATTCCAGAAAATACGAAATTTGGTACTATCTTCCGAAGTTTTTCCTACGTCAGTTACAGTGCTATCTCACATTTCTAGAAACTTGTTTCGCGTATGACATAAAATCTTGTGTTTCTTTGCAACTATCATTTACTCTGCTTTCAATAAAACCTTAAAGTTTCTTCCTCTTGTAACAAAAAGTTACGACTACCCACACACAGTGACGTATTATGCAATTATCAGTTATTTTAATTTGCTGTAAAACGTGACGATGTCACTTTTGTGTTTACCCCTCCAGTGGTGAGAGGTTTCTTTTTTTTACTATAAAGAGTACGAAAACTAAAATTAGAAACAGGTTGAGCACCAAACGATCTCACGACTTCTGTATTCCAAAATAACTATAAAATCTGCACGCTGATACGATTTCAAAATTGGCGCGGAGTTTACAATTTCGATGAACAAAAGTATCGTACATTATAAATCTGACGATAGAAACTGAGCAGTGGCTTAGTGATGCTCAGTGGACAAACACCTCGTTGCGAGACTAACAAAATTGGCGCGGAGTTTACAAGTTCGATGAACAAAAGTATCGTAGATTATAAATCTGACGATAGAAAATGAGCAGTGGCTTAGTGATGCGCAGTGGACAAACACCTCAATTTTCATTTATTTCGCACTTGCGCACAACAGTCTTGTACAGTGTTTCATAGGGTGAACATCGGCTGCAACAAGACTGGCGAGAACAATGGAAGCATGTGTGTGACAGAGAGGAGATAATATGGACGTGAGACAGTGAGCTGTTATCGTGTTGTATCCCTCTCTCCACGCTAGACAACGTAGCTATACTTGTAAGAGGGGGAATTCAATCGCTGGGTTTGCGCAGCTCAGCGTTCAAGAAAGGCTGTTACGTTTCTACTAGCGGGGAAGAAGGAGTAGAAAAGACAGAATATAACACAACGTTGGTGAGTGAAAATTCTGTTCCCCATAATAATACCGTACATTAAGTTACTTATTCGTTTAAGCTATTACAGTTTTTTGTGATTTATGAAAACAACTTCGGAAATTTTCAGTAATCTTCCAAAATTTTTACGTCCAATCATTCAAAACAAAATATATATATTGTAATATAACAAAATAATTAAGTGTGTATGTGTAGTAATGTTCCACTTTGGAAACGTCGATTTGGTAACGTTCCTGGTCTTCGTGGTTACAAATAAAATCTGTGTGAATTGCTGTTGTAACAATTTGAAAATAAAAATAAATTTAAAATTTATTTAAAAAAAATTTTTCTGAAAAAATGTTTTCTGAGTAACTTGGTTCTTAAAATTTAGGATCAAATCGAGTTTATTGGTTGTAATTAGAAATGTGATGGTATTGTGTTTATTTTGGTAATAGTGTCACTTTCAGTAAATTTGTTTAAAAGACAATCTGGTTAACTCCAAGTTTAGGCGAAAAAACGGCTCTCTTCTTCTTCTTGAAACGTTGTCGTTTCGTATATACCGCCTTTCAGTTAGTTGGGTTTCTTGATTAATTTACCTGTTAAGCCTTTTTATAATAAAAATCAACTCCAAATTACCAAAACAGAACGTTTATTAATAAAAATAATGAATTTGCGATTAAAATCGATGTTACAATGTAGTATCGACTCACTCAGGGCCGGTCGATATAAAAAGTTTACATTAGTATTGTAACGCAACATAGTTGAGGTTCCCCAACGTTACATAAAAGACTGAATGAAATATGGTCAAAGACCATACCCTGACTTAAGGTTGTTCGATAGTTCATATGTTTGAGAAGGACCTCAAGTAAAAAGGAGGCAATGACTAATATTAAATGTAAAAGAGCCAGACCAATGAATGATTGGATGTAATGAAATGTTTGTTTTGTACTGTGACATGTTAAGGTCTACAGAATATTTATATTGTATGTTGAATGTGTTAAAAATGAAATGATGTTGTTTGATAATAATACTTACTCAATAATTATGTTTATATTTTATATTAGATTTGTTTTTATACAGCACAATATAGTTACCAATGTTAGGCACGGTACTAAGTTGTCAGTATTGTATAAAATTGAAAGATACTGTTGTTCTAATTAATGTTTATAAACTGGATCAGGAGTGTGACCAGTGTTTCAAGTCTAACAAGTAGTTCTGACAATTATGCCATAAATTAATAAAGGGTTCCAGAACCAATTGATTAATGTAAAAACAAATAACCACCAGTAAATTAAAATTCATGTAATTAACTATGTAATCAATAATTAATTGTACAGTAGGTCAGGTAAAAAGAAAATTAAGTTAAAAACCAAATAATGTTATAATGGTTGTAAATGAATCTATAGGCCTAAATTCCATATTAGTGAAAGGAAATTAATACCTTTTTAGTAAACCCAGCCCAACGAAACTCTAGTAAAACATTTACTGTTTAATAAGGAAGGTTAGGGGAGAATTTTATGTGATTCAATATTAATCCAAGCATGGAGTATTTTATTGGAAAGGAGTAGTAATATTCTATAATGCCGGCTCAAGGATATATAGAAAACCTGGTTGTTAAGGCAACTGATTTTTAGTAACTTGTTGATTTTGAATAGATGGTACTGATTGTTACAAGCTATTAGGTTGAAATGAACCGATATATTTAAAATATATGAATAAATATAAAGAAAATATATATCCAAATTGAAAAAAAGCATTTTGCAAAACAATTATACTGGAATGTTAATGAATCATACAAATTAAATAACCCTATAAATTATCAATGAATACAATAAAAAAGAACTGAAAGCGTCTCACCTCATTCACTAAACAATTCCGCTGAATTTGGTATCAAACCAATTCATGCTATAAATTGAAGACCAATAAAGAGTTGAAGCCTGAATTAACGGAAATATTTGGAAATACAGAAGATTCGGTTGACGAAATAACCTTCATTGACAGCGGAAGCTGAGATCCTAATTCCAGTTCGTTGGGACCAAGAATTGTGAAGACGCAAAAGAAGACTCGAAGCATCAGAGTTCCCGTGGGATTATCATCATCCATTCATTGAAGACCAGAGCAGTTTTACTGGGTGAAGACGATATAACCTGCATTTTGATCGTAGTTGACAAACATTCACCGCCTAGTGAAGCTTTCGCCGCTTGGGTAAAAAAACAAATTATTTTCCTATCATTGTATTTTAAGTAAATAATTTTATTCTTTTTGTAAATTGAACAACCTTAATTATGCGTTTTACCTGGCCTTACTAATGGTTCAAAGAACTACACGAACCCTGGTATAAGAATTATTTGTCATTATTTTCAAAGTATATATGTTTTTCTTTTTAGAATTCGAATAATTAAGAATCGATACATGTTGGGATAGTCGATTGTATTGTCTTATTGTTTGTCTGAGACAACGTAACTGGTTAAATACCAGAGAAAAATAAATAAAGTACATTTGTTGTTTGAGATAACGTTTTAATCATTGCAGAGAAAATACTATATGTAATTGGCGTAATAACTTATTAACAGATTGATACAAACACTCAGAATAACTAACCTATACGCACAATTATTTATAATAACAGCGCTCCAAGTTTGCAGCTGGTGAGACGGGAGATTGCTGAACTAACGGATTTTGCCATACTAAATTTGAATGAAATTTTTATCGTTGAGGGACTAGGGTTGAGACAAAAACCACTTACATTCAGTAAATACTCCATATATATTGCTCATATTAAACAACCACTGAGAATTAAATTAAGTCTACAGAATACTACCATTATAAATTCAGGAATATAATTCTAAGTTTGTGGACTTAATAATCTGTGTTCTGAGGGTTTCACTGGTCACAACCGCAAGGTATATTAGTTAATAACATATTAATTAAACCAGGTAACAGCATTTTAATTGTTACGAATCGCCACCTACAACGTACTACTTGGCGTTTGTTACACCGGAGTCTCTTATAACTAATTACACTCATAGACAAGATCTCTTTATAATTTGACGTCTCCAGCTGGTATCATACATTATTACATACGTCCTCACATAATTAACAAGCAGTTCGTTACTAAATTGATTACAACAGTGGGGTTTGAATAAGACGGACATTTTCGCTAGCACCGGCACATATTAGTCTCTTTACAAATTGGCATACAACAACGTGGAACTTATTTAAACACGTACTCGACACATTCTATATATTTCATTTTGTTACAAATTGCCGCCTGCAACGTGGGGCTTAAACGAAAACGAGGACGTCCATTAGTCTCTTTCTTTACAAATTGGCGCTCAACGAGTGGGCTTTAGTTAAGTAAAAACTCATATTATTTGTTACTTAACTTGAGCAGGCAACCATTAGAGGCACAGGAATGCATACGAGAGCTCTTACGAAAAGAATGGAGAAGGAACCAGAAACAGAAGAAGATAGGAGGGAAAAAGAAACAGAGGTAGGTACAGATACTGAAATGGACCAACAGACAGGTGATACAGAAGAAACCGAAATAGTTATGGATACGGAAACGGAAATAGTGGAAGAAGATGCCCAAGGGGACCAATCAGATAAAGAGGAAGCCAGAGGAGGCCTAGATTTACAAAAATTATGGGAATTAATTAAAGAAGATTCCAAGAAACAGAAGGAAGAATTAAATAAAAAATTTGAAGAAAACTCAGAAAAGCTAGAAAATAAAATAGACAGTATAAACGAAAGTACTAGTGAACTTTTAAGGCAAACCATAAAGGAAAATAATGAACGATTGAAGGCCGATTTTAGACAAATCAATGAGAAGCTGGAAAATAAAATAGACAGTATTAATGAGAACTCAAGAAAACAAAACGAAATTTTGAGCGAAAATTTAATCAAGCAGATGAATGAAAAGTTTGACAAGAATGACGAGAATTTGAGACAGATTCAAGACGATAACAAAATAATGAACGAAAAACTTGAGGAAAACAATAAACGAATGAAAGCAGGTCTTGAGAAAATCAATGAGGATAACCTTATACGAATCGATGAGAGAATTGTACATTCTAACCAGGAAATAAGGGAAAATGTTGAAAAACAGAATGAAGTATTAAGACAAGTTATCAATAAGAAAATTGAGGACGCTAGTGAGGCAATCAGCCAGAAGGTAGTTAAGAACGACAGCGAAAGAAAACAGGAGATCGCGGAAACAAATAGAAAACTGAAAGCGACCGATGAAGTTATTACACGAAATAGAGCTGAACTAGAGGTCAAGCTAGGCCATATAGAAGAAGAAAACCGAATTCAAGTGGAATCAATACGAACTGATTGCGGAAACCAGCATCGAAATTTAGATACGATCATGAACGAAGTACAGGAGCAAGGACAACGTAACCAGGATAGAATCGAGAACCTACAACGGTCAGTTGACAACCGAACGATCACTGTCCCATATACACAACATATAGACGACCGGGAGACCATCAACTTTAAGACATACAGGAGAAATCCAATGGAATTCTTGGAACGGGTCGGCGAACAAATTATGAGAACCGGTGAAAACAGGTGGCCAATAATTCGTCGTTATTTAGACGATCATTTTAAAGAAACTTATGATAACTGGTGGACAGCCACCAGGCACGAGATACTAAGCTACGAAGAATTTAAAATAGCTTTTAAAGCCAGATACTGGTCAGACGCCACCCAGAACGTAGTGAGGGAGAGCATCAGTTATGGAAGATATGACGCCAGCAGGGGAACAACACTTACCGCCTACTTCCTGGGAAAAGTATGTTTGGCAAGACATCTTGAACCAAAAATCCCAGAGGAAATTCTCGTCACCAGGTTAGCATACCACTATGATAACGGTATATCAATAGCACGATCGGGTGGACAAATAAAAACTATACAGGCCATGTCAACGCTATTGGAAGAGCACGAGCGTGAAGTACATTATCGAAGGAGTCGTCAGAGAAACCACCAGTACGGGAACAGGGATTTCCCAGACTATAACACTAGAAACAATAACCATAACAATCATGAGGCGAATAACCGGACGAACTATAATGGCAGGCCTGGTAATTATGGTAATGAGGCGTACCAACGGCAAAATAACAACAATAGCCCAAGGAACAACGGAAACAATTACGGGAATAGACAGAGTATTCCGAACAACCAATATAACCGGTCGTATAACCCAAATTACCAGAATCGGAACACGAACAACCGAAATTATGATAACAGTAACCGTAACCCGAATAACCAAAACCAAAACTACAGAAGAGTTAATTATGTGGGGGCGTACAACAATTATAACGGGAGGACATACTACCAAGGACGTCGAAGTTTTGATAGGGACACCGATTGGAACCAGTACAGTAATAACGATAGAAGGGAGACTAGAACTAATAGGGGCAGAAGTCGGAGTCAGGAGGACTACCGCCGGGTTAATTACGAAGAAGACCGCCAACGGCCGGAACCCAGGTCAACAGAAAATGAAATAAGTCAAACGAACCAAACCGGCAGAGGAGACGAAGAATCCGAGCCGATTTTAAACATCACACGGCAGTGAAAACACCAGCAGGACCCTCACTGAACCACTCTATCGGGTTTAACGACATAAGGAACCACAATAAAAATAATTAATGTATCACAATTATTTGTAGTAACTACTTGAAAAATTTAAGGGACGAGTTGTTGGAAGAAGAAGACGGAAATCCAAGAAAGAATAGTAACGAAATAATTTACATAACGGCAGAGATCAACAGTGTACAAACCAAAATTATGATAGACACTGGGGCTAACGTGTCGCTAATCGACGCAATAGAACTAAACAAAATAATTGAAGAAGGGAAGAAGCATATACTTACGTTACCAATAAGCAACATTGTACTGATAGGGGCAACGGGACGTCAAAATAGAACGGTCCGGAAACAAGCAAGGTTGGAGTTAACGAGTAACAATAAAACAATCCCAATTACTTTTCTAGTAGCCAGTGGCTTACCATTTAACATGTTAATCGGTTGTGACATGCTGAAACAATATTCAGCTATCATTGACATGAACAGGTCAAAATTATCGTTAAAAAGCAATCAAACAGAATGGACGGCTGACTTAATTAACAGCGACAGTACGACACCAACCCGAGTAACATATCATATACAAAGAAAGTTAGATCAACAGGAACAATCACCAAGTAATAATATCTTTTACGAGTTGGACGATGAGCAAATGTGGCATGACAAAATTAATGAGATCCGTAAATTTGAATGTGGAATAACTAACATGCAAAAGGAACGATTAGTTGAAGTGTACAATAGATATCGCCATGTATTTTCAAATATACCTGGCAAGGTAAGAGATTACCAATGCAAAATAGAGTTTCGAGAACCTGTAAATTTCAACAAAAAATCATACCCAGTCGCTTACTCACTGAAGGAAGCTGTGAGGGCAGAAATTGATAGATTAATAGACGAGGACATCATCGAACCCAGTTATTCACCGTATACCAGCCCTATCCTCGCTGTCCCGAAGAAAGGTGGCCAAGTAAGAATTTGCTTAGATGCAAGGGAAATCAATAAAGTAATAGTGAATGACCGAACATCCCCAGGGGAAATCGAGGAAATACTTAAAAAGTTCCATGGAATCAAATACATCAGCACGTGGGATACCGTCTGTGGATACTGGCAAGTCGAACTCCATCCAGAGAGCCGCAAATACATGGCATTCATTTTCGAAGGCCGAAATTACCAATTTAAACGGTTGCCATTCGGACTGGTTAATTCAGTAGCCGTGTTTGTTAAAATCATGGACCAAATCCTCGGACAGGAAACACTCCAATATACAACAGTCTATGTGGATGATATTTTGATAACTTCGACCAATTGGAATGACCATTGCCAACGAGTAGAGCAAGTGCTAAAAAGGCTGTCGGAGAACCATATTACATTAAAACTGGAGAAATCAAAATTGATAGCGAACGAAGTGAAATTTTTAGGATTTAACTTGTCGGAGCAGGGGATCACCCCATCCCAAGAAAAAATTGAGTCAATTCAAAAATTCCCAAAACCAAGGAACAGGAAACAGCTCCAATCATTCCTCGGCATATGTAATTATTACCGTAAATTTCAAGAACATTATTCGGAATTAACATCAAGATTTGTACGCCAATTATCATCCAAGGACAAGTGGACGTGGGGAGAAGAGCAAGATGCCACGCTTGAACTAATTAAAACTAAATTTTTGGAGTCAATAATGTTACACCACCCCAATTTCAATAAACAATTTTTTATGAATTGTGACGCCAGTGATGTCAGTTTGGGATCTGTTCTTTATCAGGAGGATAATGAAGGGAACCATCAAGTGATCAGTTTCGCTAGTCGAGTCCTGAATAGTTGTGAAAAAAACTATAATGTAACGGAGAAAGAGCTTTTGAGTGTTGTATTTTCCTGTAACAAGTTCAGGACCTACATTTTAGGATACAAGACGACCGTCAGAACTGATCACAAGTCAATTTCATTTCTAAAAAGTTGTAAGTTGAATCATGGAAGATTGACCAGGTGGAGCCTGACACTGCAAGAGTATAACCTAAATTGGGAATACATTCCTGGAAAAGGAAACATCATTGCAGATACATTATCACGGATCAATATCAGGGACCAGACGTTTGAGGGGGAAAAAGAAACCATAATTAAACTATACCATATCATCAGTAATAGATCTGACCTGACTAATATAATAACAGGACTCGAACAACAGCAGAAACAGGACCCCAGATTGAAAAAAATTTTTGACAGGCTTGGAGAACAAGACGACCGCATAACACAATTTTACTGCGAACACCAACAAATACTATTCATTAAGACGCATTACAAACTTAAAACCTGGAAAATTGTTATACCACAAAATATAGAAAAGGATATCATAATGGATTACCATATCAGGTATGGCCACATGGGAGCATTGAAGGTAGTCAAAGCACTCCAAGAACACGTATACATCAGGGATGTTAACAGAAAGGTGCGAAACCAGATTAAACGTTGCCACATATGCCAGCTCGTAAAAGTTAACAATCACAGGAAGGAAGGCACAATGATGCCAATCACATCATCAAATAGATTAGAAAAAGTATTTGTCGATATTTGCGGCCCATTCCCGCGAAGTGGGGGGAGGCACCAGTATAAATATTTTATAATTCTATTCGACCATTATACCAGATTCACGAAACTATACCCGATCAACCGGGCGACGACGCAAAAGATATTAAACATTATATGTCAAAATTACATTAGTGAGGTAGGAGCTCCGAAATCCATTATTACTGACCACGGAACACAATTTAAGGGGAGCAAGTGGAAAGACACTCTACGGGAAAAGGGAATCAAGACGTATAAAACATCTGTATACCACCCGAGCAGCAACCCGGCCGAACGAGTATTAAGGGAAGTAGGGAGGATCCTACGCACGTATTGCTTTAACCAACAGAGAAAATGGTCCGAGTACTTAACAGCTGCAGAAGATTTCATAAACTTATCACACCACCAATTTATCGAAATGACCCCCTATACAGCAATGTTTCAGAGACCACCACCCAGAGAGATAGCGGAATTAATACAATTCCCTAGCGGAGATGAATATAAATTTAACAGCGTAAAATTTTACGAGAATATACTAGAACGAACCGAGAGAACGAGAAGAAAATACCAGCAATTTCAACCAAAACCGGAGCGATACTTAGTGGGAGACAAGATACTATTGAAGAATCGAGAATTGCCCAGTACAATGGAAGGCATTGCTAAAAAGTTGTTACTATTGTACACGGGACCGTATACTGTAATTAAAGATAACGGAAATAATACCTATGAAATATTGGATCCCCATACACTAAAGAAGAAGGGTACATACAACCAGTCCTCAATTAAGCGATATTATGAAATGGTTGATGACAAAATAAATACAACAATGATAACTAGGACAGAAAAAATATGAAAACCACAAAATTCTAAAAGTACGTAAGGACAACTTACTCAACTTATTTCGAACAATACAATTTAAAATGAAGAAACTAAAAAAACCCAAAATTCCAAAAGACGTAAGGACATCTTACTCATGTTATTTCGAACAATACAATTTAAAATGAAGAAACTAAAAAACCCAAAATTCCAAAGGATGTAAGAACAACTTACTCATAATTATTCAAAAACAGTATGATTTAAAATAAAGAGAATAAATACCCCAAAATTCAAAAAATGAAGTAAGCTCAACTTACAAACAAGTATCTAAGAAAACAATTTATGAATTATATAAGAAAGAGAATTTTGAAGATAAAAAGAACAACCAAAGTCGAAAAATAAGTAAGAACACCTTACTATACAATTTAGAAGAAATTGATTTAAACTGATATGAAAGAAGAAAAATATTTTACACTAATTCAACCTAATAAAAATCATCAAAACCAGAAGACGAAATGAGTTTATCTGATATAATATAATAGCGAGAAATATAATTTTGAATGTAAAAGAAATAATAATGATTGTGCCAGAAGAATATAGCTACATAATGTAATGTATAGTACTGACCAAAATCTCATAACCAGCTGTATTGATCACAAAGGAATATGAGCCAATGAAGACAAGAGAATGAAGAAGCCAAAATGGAACCATCAAAAGGATCACAAGAAAAGAAAAAAAACTAATGGTTAAGAATTATCCGTAAACAAAACCCAATTAATAAATGTCAATAAAATAGCCAAGTATTGGAGAGAAAAAGTGTATAATAGAAGGAAGAATTAATATGAAGAAATAATATGATCTGAGTTAAAGTACAGTGAATAATCCCTAGAATATGATTATTATTTATTATTTTATTGAAGGTCACATGATGACTACCTTACGAGGTTTATTAATGAAGATTGACTGTAGAATATTCCAGCAATCATTTAACTGGGCAGAGATGATGTTCCTCTGATCCCAGAAAGTATGTAACGGACGACGGTAATTGGTTAGCCGATAGAGCACCACCGATTCGATTCCAGTTATAATGTTAGGGAGGTTTAGGAAAATTAAATATTAGAGGGAAAACTCACAAATAAATATAGAGAATCAAATAAAACCAGATCCAAAATGTATAATTAATAAAGAATGTCACAAGAATGATTATAGAAATAAGATTTAAACTTGGGAAATAATTGACTTTAAGAAGGAACGAAGAAATGATAATAAAATAACGAATAATTGGGAAATATAAAAGTACTATAAATAGGAAACCAATTGGCCAGATACAAATTAGAAGTTTATTTCTTGCTAAACTTTGTTTATACCAAAATAAACTTATTTCGAAGGGGGGGTGTTATGTAACGCAACATAGTTGAGGTTCCCCAACGTTACATAAAAGACTGAATGAAATATGGTCAAAGACCATACCCTGACTTAAGGTTGTTCGATAGTTCATATGTTTGAGAAGGACCTCAAGTAAAAAGGAGGCAATGACTAATATTAAATGTAAAAGAGCCAGACCAATGAATGATTGGATGTAATGAAATGTTTGTTTTGTACTGTGACATGTTAAGGTCTACAGAATATTTATATTGTATGTTGAATGTGTTAAAAATGAAATGATGTTGTTTGATAATAATACTTACTCAATAATTATGTTTATATTTTATATTAGATTTGTTTTTATACAGCACAATATAGTTACCAATGTTAGGCACGGTACTAAGTTGTCAGTATTGTATAAAATTGAAAGATACTGTTGTTCTAATTAATGTTTATAAACTGGATCAGGAGTGTGACCAGTGTTTCAAGTCTAACAAGTAGTTCTGACAATTATGTCATAAATTAATAAAGGGTTCCAGAACCAATTGATTAATGTAAAAACAAATAACCACCAGTAAATTAAAATTCATGTAATTAACTATGTAATCAATAATTAATTGTACAGTAGGTCAGGTAAAAAGAAAATTAAGTTAAAAACCAAATAATGTTATAATGGTTGTAAATGAATCTATAGGCCTAAATTCCATATTAGTGAAAGGAAATTAATACCTTTTTAGTAAACCCAGCCCAACGAAACTCTAGTAAAACATTTACTGTTTAATAAGGAAGGTTAGGGGAGAATTTTATGTGATTCAATATTAATCCAAGCATGGAGTATTTTATTGGAAAGGAGTAGTAATATTCTATAATGCCGGCTCAAGGATATATAGAAAACCTGGTTGTTAAGGCAACTGATTTTTAGTAACTTGTTGATTTTGAATAGATGGTACTGATTGTTACAAGCTATTAGGTTGAAATGAACCGATATATTTAAAATATATGAATAAATATAAAGAAAATATATATCCAAATTGAAAAAAAGCATTTTGCAAAACAATTATACTGGAATGTTAATGAATCATACAAATTAAATAACCCTATAAATTATCAATGAATACAATAAAAAAGAACTGAAAGCGTCTCACCTCATTCACTAAACAATTCCGCTGAATTTGGTATCAAACCAATTCATGCTATAAATTGAAGACCAATAAAGAGTTGAAGCCTGAATTAACGGAAATATTTGGAAATACAGAAGATTCGGTTGACGAAATAACCTTCATTGACAGCGGAAGCTGAGATCCTAATTCCAGTTCGTTGGGACCAAGAATTGTGAAGACGCAAAAGAAGACTCGAAGCATCAGAGTTCCCGTGGGATTATCATCATCCATTCATTGAAGACCAGAGCAGTTTTACTGGGTGAAGACGATATAACCTGCATTTTGATCGTAGTTGACAAACATTCACCGCCTAGTGAAGCTTTCGCCGCTTGGGTAAAAAAACAAATTATTTTCCTATCATTGTATTTTAAGTAAATAATTTTATTCTTTTTGTAAATTGAACAACCTTAATTATGCGTTTTACCTGGCCTTACTAATGGTTCAAAGAACTACACGAACCCTGGTATAAGAATTATTTGTCATTATTTTCAAAGTATATATGTTTTTCTTTTTAGAATTCGAATAATTAAGAATCGATACATGTTGGGATAGTCGATTGTATTGTCTTATTGTTTGTCTGAGACAACGTAACTGGTTAAATACCAGAGAAAAATAAATAAAGTACATTTGTTGTTTGAGATAACGTTTTAATCATTGCAGAGAAAATACTATATGTAATTGGCGTAATAACTTATTAACAGATTGATACAAACACTCAGAATAACTAACCTATACGCACAATTATTTATAATAACAGCGCTCCAAGTTTGCAGCTGGTGAGACGGGAGATTGCTGAACTAACGGATTTTGCCATACTAAATTTGAATGAAATTTTTATCGTTGAGGGACTAGGGTTGAGACAAAAACCACTTACATTCAGTAAATACTCCATATATATTGCTCATATTAAACAACCACTGAGAATTAAATTAAGTCTACAGAATACTACCATTATAAATTCAGGAATATAATTCTAAGTTTGTGGACTTAATAATCTGTGTTCTGAGGGTTTCACTGGTCACAACCGCAAGGTATATTAGTTAATAACATATTAATTAAACCAGGTAACAGCATTTTAATTGTTACGAATCGCCACCTACAACGTACTACTTGGCGTTTGTTACACCGGAGTCTCTTATAACTAATTACACTCATAGACAAGATCTCTTTATAATTTGACGTCTCCAGCTGGTATCATACATTATTACATACGTCCTCACATAATTAACAAGCAGTTCGTTACTAAATTGATTACAACAGTGGGGTTTGAATAAGACGGACATTTTCGCTAGCATCGGCACATATTAGTCTCTTTACAAATTGGCACATAACAACGTGGAACTTATTTAAACACGTACTCGACACATTCTATATATTTCATTTTGTTACAAATTGCCGCCTGCAACGTGGGGCTTAAACGAAAACGAGGACGTCCATTAGTCTCTTTCTTTACAGTATTATAAAAATTTGGTTCTTTAAACGGTTATTTAAGATATAGCCAGAGAAGGTCATGGGCAGGAAAGTATAACACTTACAATTATAAAATGCCTTAATATTAAACAATACAATGATAATTAGAAATAATAAAAGTTTATATATGATTTTTATTCAAACCAATAGCTGCCAAATGTCGTTTTCCCACAGCAGAAAATGAGAACAGCATGTATCAAAATGGCCGACTGACGCATGCGCGATGAAGCCTCTAACATTGACGAAGTTTTTGTTGAAATAAAGATGTCCTTCCTTCGTGTAAATGGTCTCAGCAATTGTATATGATAGTCCTGGATATATTTGAATGTCACTGGTGTATGATGGAATAGTTCACTTGGTGTAAAAGGATGTTATTGGATATATCTCATTGTGTCTATGTGTGTCGGTTTTAACCTCGAATTTTCAGTCTGTATATGGTGTGATATCAATGTTATTCCGTTTAATTAGTTTTATGTGGTTCAGTTTATTGGTGTTACACTGTTCATAGGTTAACTTCACCACTTCACAATAAATAAAATAGTTCAAAATAATTTTATACAAAATTTCACGGAACTCGGTTTATAACGTAACCGCCATTAAAGGTTATTTCTAGCAAATATTCACATTAAGTGCACTCGTCAACGTATAATAATGAACTGTTCTGATTTCCTTCGTCTCCTGAAAATCTTAGCCTATTTAATATATCTTATACAGTGTTTCAAATTATCTTAGCTTCCGATACATTTTATTTTGATACATTATGCTCAGAAAATAATTTCGTTATTAGTTAACTGTACGAAATAATAAATACATATTCGGTTTCATTATTCTATTCTGCTTATTTTGCTAGTAATTAATTTAGTGTTACAAAGTTTCATTAGAAAATTATATTTATTACTTTTTTGGAAGGTAGGCCTAAAAGTATACTTCCTGTCTTCTAAGCAAATAATAGCCATTTTCCCTAATATAATTATTATTCTATTAAATCTGAAATTGATATAATTGTCTATTCTTACTTAATTTATTGCAATTTAGTTTATTAATGATGGTTTTTAAATACAATTCATTTGTCTATGACTCCTCCTATGATAATGTCAGTTAGTCCATTCCAGTTTTAATGGTAATTTTATTAGATAAATAAATAATTTTACTTATATAATGACCATATCTTTAGAAAGCCTTATTTACATGGTATACTATATATTGAGTTTATCTTGCATAAATATTGTCAGTTTAACTGGCTTATAAGACTAGATTTATTAATTATTCTGCAGTTTAAATTCATTATATGGCCTAGATTTGATGTGTTGCTATTTGCAAAATTTTTACCAATGTAGTTATTTTATATCCTTCTCTGACTTCTTATCCTTATATACTTTATTAACAATTAGTTCTTTGACTGGTATAACAGTGATTATTGATTGTACAATTAAAATATAACACCTATCTCTATCAAAACTGGTACCTTGAATAATACCTTTTATGTGTATTGATTACCTAGTAACATAATTAAAAATATTTTATAACATTGGGAATGATATCTACTTTTAGATAGGGTATTCCAAATTTAAATTGACAACAAAATAACAGCTTATAACAATAATATCTCTTACTAATAATTCTTATTTGTCTAATTATTATATGGAACAGGAACATAACATCTTGGTTCCATATAATGGTTAACACTTCTTAAAACTAATTATTAACAGTCTGCTCTGTATTTCCCAATTTTAAAGATTTATTCCCCCTCTTTAAGTATAACACTGGCTATCTGTTTCTTATTTCATTCTATGGAATGTTCTTATAGATTCAGTAGCATTTCATTAGTAATATTACTATTTCATATCAAAATAGATACTGTTCACAAAACACTTAAAGTTTATTACTTTGTACTGCAACTCATGCACCGTTTTAAAGTTTATCAGTTATAATTCGATAACTTACACTTGTCCATGGTGATTTATTAATATTATTACTAGTCCTTTTCTAGCTTTATAACATGAAATATTCAACCATAGGGGGACTGTGAAGATTTGTTCATACAAACTAAACAATAACTTTTTGGATGCACTGTTATTTAATACTATTAACACTTTTGGTTTTTGTCAGTTTTACATTGTGATATGGTTTTTTGGGGTGTTATACTTTCTCTTTGGACATTCATTTATTTTTGGGGTTTTTGGGTTCTCTCCCTATGGGGTTTCTATTTTATATGGGTCGTTTCACTTCCTTCTTCTTTCTTCAGTATTTTTGGTCATTCTTCTTTCTTCTTTCTTCTTTCTTCAGTATTCTTAGTCATTCTTCCTTCTTCTTTCTTCAGTATTCTTGGTCATTCTTCCTTCTTCTTTCTTCAGTATTCTTGTTCATTTTATATTTCTTCTTCCTCCTTTCTTCTTTCTTCAATAATTTTGTTCATTTTATATTTTTTTCTTTCTTCTTTCTTCTTTCTTCAGTACCATTTCGCTGTGTATGCTTTTGTTTCTTCTGGTCTGGTTTCTTTGTCGGGGTATCTTAATTGCCTGCTTCTATCTTACCTGGGTAATTTTGTTATTCACATTTTTAGTTTTCTGGGTTTTTAAATTTGTAGTATATATATTATTTGCAGATTTTTTCTTTATTTTAACTTTTCTTGTGAGTATATTAATTAATAGTGCCTTTTAATTGATTCTCATCTGGATATTCCATATATTAGAGCTTTATTAATGATCATTGAGTAATGTATTTATGTGGATTATCTGTCATGCTACAATATATTTAGACCTGGCAACACTGTATAGACTGTCTTCTTAAGTGTAGTGAATCAACGTGAAGAAAATGGAGCTTATAATAACCTGTGTAAAATCACCATTTACTTAAAAGTATTTATATACATTAACTTGTAAAAATTTATTATTCTATTGAGAAGAAAATGCATACAAAATTAGTCCAAGTTAAGTACTTACGTGGGTTTATTTCCTGTTTTATCAAGAGTAACTGACAAAAAGTAGAAGAACTTCTCCCTAAAAAGACGAATTCATGCTACCTACCGCCCGGTGTACCTCGCTTGGTAAACCGAAATACTGTACCAAAGCGTGTGACGATTTAAAAAAATGTTTAAATAGCACAAATTAAATTTTTGTTCTTATAACAAGTAAGAGTATTATCCACCCCGTATCTGTACCTAGATTCCTGTATCAACGTGCAAATTGTCCAGTACGAACACGCAAAGTACGATATTATTAAGCGAAAAATAATAATTCCGTTAATTAAATAAAAGACGTACTAATAAAAAGGGAAATTCCTAACTCATAACCAAAAGGTAGCATAAAATATTACTAGTTAATTAATGAATAATTAATACTACTAAAGGAACGAACTACTTTCTCAGCGCGTAAAACCGCGCCAGCTTACAGACTCCTCGCCGCTAAACAAACAAACGACAAACTTCGACATGTAAGGATGTCGCAAATGTGTGGTCAAGTTACACGTAGGTGTATACCGCTCAAATACTATACAATCACGTTAGTAGTTATTTTGATTTAACCCAATGTAGCGTTGGGAAATAAAAAATAAAAAATAGCAATGTAGTACGTGAAGAAATATGGGTAATATGTAATAAAAAAAAGAATTTAGCCGACACATCTCTTAACAAACAGTAAGTGGTAAGACATGTTCCTTACCATATTTTAGTGCTGTTAAAGTAAGAACTATTAAAATGTAAAATGTGAACAACCGACTACAGAAGAAGAAAATTACAACAACAATCGTATGAACTTCTAGTACCAGAATCCAATCGTCATGAACTAGACTACCTTTCGGAAACAATCAACCAAATGGAGCATCAAGAGGAACATTGTATCACACACAAGAAGACGACTGAAGAAGACCATCACGGACCCCGTAGCAAACTCATGTTCTATTCAGGTGATATTAAATCATAACATTTGTGATAATTTGTTTCAACAAAAATTAATAAAAGAACTGTAAAGAGCTTTTGATAACTTAAAGATTAACATATAAATATTTGTAATCTCTGTAATGATATAGTAATAACATTACGATGTTTAGATGTAAAGTAATTCTAAAATTTACACCAAACTATTCTTCAAATAATTTGGTTGAAGTTGTGATAAATTAAAATATTGCAAAGTTGAGACCCGGATCCGTGGTACTTGAAATAATACCTAGCTGAATGGTTTTGAGATAAAAAGAATAAGAAGTAAAAATTTAAAGAATATTTAATGCAGAATTTATTAGAATCTTTCTTTTAAAAGTAAAGTAAAGTATGAGATATAAATATGACAATAAAGAGATGTTTTCGCTAACACCCAGCGAGTGAATAAATTTATGCAATCCTTGACTAATTCCTGATATATAATTGGTTATAATTTGTTGGTAAGTAAAGTTTACTAACAACGGCAGCTAGTTTAATTTAACAGGTAACAATTGAACTGGTTCCCGATTTTTGTAATGTCTTGACAAGGGAGACGTTATAAGCGAAATACCGTTACAAAAAATATCGCGCTCCTCGGTATTCCGCACGTATGTGGTGGTCTTCATTTACCGCAATGTAATAAGATATCGTCCCGATTTGGGTTTCCCCCCTGTGTGGGGGAGCCTTTACTCCTTTTATACCTGAAGTGAGGTAATGAATATACTGTTCTAGGTACGTTTGAATTGCACTGAGCGGGAGGAATCAGTTTCAAGGCTACTCAGGTTTTATGTAGCTGATACATAGCTACTAGCTCTTAGGAGGTAAGACCAAACGGTTAGATCATTGTAAAATACTCTAACAAAACAAAATTCTCTATCAAATACTCTAATTGGTGAAACAAAACACTGAAGAGGTATGTGGTATATAACCTTATAGTTGTGTCAATAAGAACCACATTAATTGAATTCAAGCTTTTCAAAATGTAGAAGATCGATACGATTCACAAGGCGTGCTACCTAAATAATCACACGATTCCCGCCTGGATAATCACAGGTTTACCATTATCGAACCATTGACAGTTGCAGATAATCGTCATCACAAATGAAGTATCGTCCTTGTAATTCATATTCGCGTAAATATTGTGGAAGAATTTGTTTCGGCAGAAGTAATTTATCGATCAGGTCGGCAGTGGAGTTAACAAATACAAACACATTTGTCAGCTCTAATTGCTGAGGCGTGGCCAAACTACTCGTCGTCTGGCTGATCAAAATTCATTATGTTGTAGTAACGTTTTGACATTTTTCACGATTAGCGGGAAACGCCAATTTGTTTTCGTGCGTCGCGCCCCGTCTAGCCGATTGCAATCGCAGACAAGCGACACAAAGTTGACGGACTAAATTCCGCCTTCTAATGTATTTCTTTATTAATGTATTTATTTATTTTTTCAGGGGTCCACATCTTGTGGATACGGGTTTGGGAATCCCGAAGTCCCCTAGCTGGATTCTCACTTTGCTTCAACTTGTCTTGGGTGAGATCCCTTCCTTTAGTCTTTTCTGTCTAGTCTCTCTTGACTGCCTCTTGTTCTTTTCTGACCCCGACGCTATTACAGTAATCAAGGGCTAGGGTGTTTTCCTTTTCCCATTCTAATTTCTTAATTTTGGGTGGCTGAGGATCAGAGTGCTCACTGATGCCGATAGGTGAGCACTGGAAATATTAAGAAACTTTCAGTATGAGAATAACGGATACAAAGCCACCAAATCCTATCTCAGAATAAGAGGGGTGTGGGCAAACCTCCTGCACCCCAAAACAGGGGCCTTTCGGCTAAGGTATGATAACCCTGACAGAAGAGTCTCTGGTCCTCCTGGTAGGGGGTTGTGCAACAGCCCAGTAACCTGTTCATGTAAAACTTTGAAATACTTGTAGCATCCAAAGCAGCCTCGGAGTAAGGGTATAAAGCCATTGGTAGAAGAGACGTGTGTCGTCCGAGGATGAGATGGATGCCGGAAAAGGTTTATATAACCTAATCCTTGAAGAGAAGAAGAAGAAGAAGAAGAAGAAGAAGAAGAAGAAGAAGAAGAAGAAGAAGAAGAAGAAGAAGAAGATGTATTTCTTTCAAAATATGTGAAAATATTTGAAATATTTTCATTTAAAATATATTTGAAATGGCTTTCATTTCAAAATATGCAAACTCGTTAAGCCATACTATAATTTTATTTTAGTATTCTTTCAGCTCCAATACGAGGATTTCAGGGTTTGCCTTTAATTTATTATTTATATGTCAGACTTCGTTTTCGATGTTTTGGCAAAGTTTTGCTTAAATACTGTCGTTTACGCTGCCCATGTTATCTTTAATCTGAACGCTTTTTAAAAGCTTCTATATCTTTCACTTGCGTATAAACTCCTTCAATCAAAACAAATTCTTTAAAAGCTTCTATATCTTTCCCTAGCGTATAAACTCCTTCAATCAAAACAAATTCTTTAAAAGCTTCTATATCTTTCACATGCGTATAAACTCCTTCAATCAAAACAAATTCTTTAAAAGCTTCTACATCTATCACTTCAGTATAAACCCCTTCAATCAAAACAAATTCATTAAAAGCCTCTATATCTTTCATTTGCGTATAACCTGTTCTTTCAATCAAAGCACATTCTTTAAAAGTTACTATATCTTTTATTCGCGTATAAATTTCTCTTTGAAAAAATTAATTATACAACCGACCGTCGATAACACCGTCTACCTTTTGCACCCGACTGCAAGCCCTATTGTTTTGCACTACTTGAGTGTTAGGCCTATTACTCATCGTGAACTGTGTGATATGATGGCGTATAAGGGAAGATCGTATTCGAAATGTAAAGCTCAATAATTGTGCAATACCTGTAATGTATTATATTGTATTGGATTGCTATCGGTGTATACCGTATTGCCAAAAGTCCGACTAAAATTGCATACAGTATGAAATCAGACTGCTGCCGAGGAAGGGTTTTTGCGCATAAACTCAAACGAAAGAGAGGCGTTAGAAGTCAAAACGTGGTTAAATATCGAGAACTGACAGAACTGAATTTACACAATACTTTAATAGAGGAATAGAAGGAGGAGGAGGAGGAGGACGACGAGGAGGAAGAAGAAGAAGAAGAAGAAGAAGAAGAAGAAGAAGAAGAAGAAGAAGAAGAAGAAGAAGAAGAAGAAGAAGAAGAAGAAGAAGAAGAAGAAGAAGAAGATGAGTAAGGTAACTACTGTACATAAGTTGCCTATAGGCTTATTTATTAATAAACAATGTCAGCATAGCTTGCTTGGATTTGCATCGACGTTATCCACAAAATATTTTTGGACAATCATTTGGTATTATATTAGTTTCGAGGCAGAGAAGAAGAATGGTTACAAAGCCGTGAGGGGGAAGGGGATGCCTGTAATGTTTATTTTCGGAACACGCCATGATTTATAATAATGACTTAACGGAATAGTGGCTTGATGTAGAGGAGGAGGATGGGAGGTGACGCCATAAATAATGTAACACTTGTGGATTTATCGGACGGGATTCATGGCTGTTAGCGGAGATACTGTCAGACAATTTACATAGCGGTCGCGTCTGTACTTATACGCACTGAAATAATTTATAATTTTTTTTGTACGTTTTCACGTCCAAACACCGCCAAATTTGTTACCTCTATACAGGACCTAGTAGGCCTATGTATAAAGCTCTAACAGAGAGCTACGAAAAAACGTATAGTACTAATGTACTGTATATTAATAATATTGTGTAATAAAACTGAAAACTAAAGACCCCTTTTTGTAACTTTTACTTTCATCTTCCGTAAGGAAATGGAAGTATGTGATCGCAAAAAATCGAGTTCAATAAGGGCTGATTCTGATCGTACTACCCTCAAAACATGAAGAAAAGTCATTTTCCGAAAAGTGTCTGTTGAATATGTCTGTGTGTTTGTGTGTAGAATTTTTTCTATGGCGAACGATAACTGCCGCAAATTCAAACAGAATCAAATAATTTTTTGTATATATACCTGAGTTGTAGAGGACTCAAGGTCTATTGATTTTGGTGAAGATCGGTTAAGGGAAAGGGGTAGTTTACTTGCAACGTTTATGTTTTGACAAGAGTAAAGTACTTAATTTTGATAAATAAAGTATCCTGAAAAGAAGACCATAATAATCCTCTGTAGAAAGGTAGATGAAATATCTATAAATGAAAATTATATTTGAAGGGGGAGGTGATAATTTTTTATATATGTACTGCGTTATCGGCAACAAAGAAGTAGTTTGTTGTTAAAATTCCTTTCCGGGTTGTTTGGCTGTGGTCCAATGTTTTCTGCAAAACCAGACGTTTCGGCAGTGCCATCGACTACCATCATCAGTGAAAATCGAGTGCGCTAACCTGAGGTGGTATACGTTAGTGATCACAGTACTGAGGTGAAGGCTGAAGCAAGAAGTAGGAAGAAGTAGATAAAGATAATAGATAGGTACCTGATTATATTGTCCAATATGCGACGCGTTTCGGGCTCATAGTCCCATCTTCAGGTAAAAATCACTCGAAGTGAGTTTGTACTGACGACCTCACCTCGAGTGATTGAAGATGGGACTGTGAGTCTGAAACGCGCCGTACCTAATGACTGAAGTTGCAAAAAGGACAATATAATCAGGTACCTACCTATTAACTGAATTAATTAATGCAACTTGGAGACCACACACAATGAATAATAAAAGCCAATTTGTCTAAACCTAATTCTAAAGATAACATATATAATCGAATACATATAATTGTAACATATCTCTATTAATAATAACCACAATAAGCTTGTATTCTCTAATCAGCGAAAACGTGCTGAGCTTGTTAAATTGGCTGAGGGGTAACTACGAGTATTACGTATAAACGCCTATTGTCAAGGATACAATTTCGTTTGCGGTCGGTCAAATCCTCTCCTTATAATCCTGCGTAGCTCGTAATATTATCCAACGTTATTGCCGGGTATAACGTTTGAAACACGTGATGATCTTGGGTCGGCGGGGCAGAGGGCGCTCTGGTGTTCTGGGATTTGTCAGAATATCGGCAACATAACTAGAGAGAGAGAGAGAGAGAGAGAGAGAGAGAGAGAGAGAGAGAGAGAGAGAGAGAGAGAGAGAGATATGGCTGTTGTATAAATGGCTGTGGGCTAACCGGAATCCCATATCTTATACTACAACTACACTACCCCTACTACGTATGTTCTGATAACCCGTGTGCGTATGTGTGTGTATAGGTGAAGTGATAGAATCCAAACAACGTCACGCTTCACTAGATTTTGTTTCTTATTTACTCCATCCGTTTATTATGCCTTACGGTGACTCGCCAGCTTTCGCTACTATTTTTTCCTTCCATGTTTCATAAGGAAATGGAAGTATGGTTATGGCAAAAAAATCATGTTCGAGATAAGGGTTGATTCTGATTGTACTACCTTCAAAAAATGAAGAAAAGTAATTTTTCGAAAAGTGTCTGTGTGTGTGCGTCGAATTTTTCCTATGGCGAACGATAACTGCCGTAAATTCAGACAGAATCAAATAATTTTTCTATACATCCCTGAATTGTAGAGGACTCAAGGCCTATTAATTTTGGTGAGGATCGGTTAAGGGGAAGGGGTAGTTTACCTGCAACGTTTTATGTTTTAACAAGAGTAATTTTTTCTATGACGGACGATAACTGCCGAAAATTCAAATAGAATGAAATAATTTTTTTCATATGTGCCTAAGTTGTAGAGGACTCAAGGTCTATTGATTTTGGTGAAGATCGGTTAAGGGGAAGGGGTAGTTTACCTACAACATTTTATGTTTCAACAAGAGTAAAGTACTTAATTTTGATAAATAAAGTATCCTCAAAAGAAGGTCACAATAATCCACTGTAGAAACGTAGATGAAATATCTATAAATGAAAATGAAGGGGGAGGGGATAATTTTTATTTATATGTCGTGTGTACTACGTTATCGGCAACAAAGAAGTAGTTTGTTGTTAAAATTCCTTCCCGGGCTGTTTGGCCATGGTCCAATGTTTTCTACAAAACCAGACGTTTCGGGAGTGCTATCGACTGCCACCATCAGTGAAAATCCAGTGCGCTAACGTGAGGTGGTATACGTTAGTGACCACAGTACTGAGGTGAAGGCTGAAGCAAGAAGTAGGAAGTAGTTTCTATGGAAATATTTCATTTCGTAAATGATTTTAAATATAAATCTTAGAACATGGAAGTCATGTATGGTTCTCCATTCCGATATTTCTAATAACCTTTCCGTGCTTCACACTTTTCACATGTACAGTAGAGCGGGTTACAATTTTTTCAGTAACACCTGGTGGGAGGGAGTTGAAAGTCTTTTAGTAGATAGCTTGCCGATTTCTTTGTTTGTCTGATACTTTCGTGTGTAGCCTACCTGACAGTATTCATAACAGATTTTTGTATAACTCTCTTAAAATATTGACTCATTGCCGGGCAATTAGGCCGTGGTCCAATGCTATTAACGTTATGACTCATTTCCGGGCAATTAGGCCGCGGTCTAATGCTATTAACGTTATGACTCATTGCCGGGCAATTAGGCCGCGGTCTAATGCTATTAACGTTATGACTCATTGCCGGGCAATTAGGCCGCGGTCTAATGCTATTAACGTTATGGCTCATTGCCGGGCAATTAGGCCGCGGTCTAATGCTATTAACGTTATGACTCATTGCCGGGCAATTAGGCCGCGGTCTAATGCTATTAACGTTATGACTCATTGCCGGGCAATTAGGCCGGGGTCTAATGTTATTAACGTTATGACTCATTGCCGGGCAATTAGGCCGCGGTCTAATGCTATTAACGTTATGACTCATTTCCGGGCAATTAGGCCGCGGTCTAATGCTATTAACGTTATGACTCATTGCCGGGCAATTAGGCCGCGGTCTAATGCTATTAACGTTATGACTCATTGCCGGGCAATTAGGCCGCGGTCTAATGCTATTAACGTTATGGCTCATTGCCGGGCAATTAGGCCGCGGTCTAATGCTATTAACGTTATGACTCATTGCCGGGCAATTAGGCCGCGGTCTAATGCTATTAACGTTATGACTCATTGCCGGGCAATTAGGCCGGGGTCTAATGTTATTAACGTTATGACTCATTGCCGGGCAATTAGGCCGCGGTCTAATGCTATTAACGTTATGACTCATTGCCGGGCAATTAGGCCGCGGTCTAATGCTATTAACTTGATCAGACGTTACGGTCTCACCATTAGAGGCCATCTTCAGTGTAACGACTGGAAGGTTACTGGTACTGTGTTCCACTGTACCCTACTATGGTAAAGATTGATCCAATTGTGGGACCGAAACCTCTGTTCAAATTAACAGCATTAGACCACGGCCTAATTGCTCGGCAATGAGGCATAGATTTAAACAGCTGACGCCGGCTATGAAAGCCTAAGACCAGTGGCGGATTATCCATAACGCTAGGGTATGCTGCAGCACCGGGCACCACGGACTCAGAGGGGGCACAATCCAGCTGAATTGACTAAGCGAAGCAAAGCTTATGATCACATTACGCAATTGATTGGTTTTCTTACGCAGTTATTAACTACGGAGAGCGTCAAGTTGGAAAATTAAGCGCTCTTGTAGAAATGTACTCGAACGATTTCAATAACAATCTTCTAATAGAATTGAAGCACTTTGTGCCACGATTAAAATTGCAAGAAAGAGGTTTATTTCAGTTTATTTCAAATCGTTCGAATGTAGATGATAGATTCCATGATACTACAGTTCTCAAAGTACCAAAGTATTAAACTGATTTATTGATTGTAAAATTATTTACGTATTTCCGAATACATACATTGCTTGTCGCCTGCTTTTGACGATTCCAATGGCTAACTGCGAATCTGAAAGACCATTTTCTGCATTAAAACGCATGTTGAGTTCAACTATGGGATATGAGATATTATCGTCGTTAGCGAGGTTGAATACTGAAAGCGAGATACTTGAATGGCTCGATTCAGAAGAAATTATACAAGACTTCGTTAAGGCAAAATCAAGAAAAAGATGGTTTGATTAGTATTTCCTATGCTCTACTAGAATTTGACTTGACTCATTAGTATTTGATTTGACTACTATGCTCATTGTAATCACTATTTAGCTAAATAGTTGTTGTACCTTGAGAATTTACTAAAATAATTGTTAACATTCAAAATTGTGTATGCTATTTATCATTGTAAACAATGGATAAAAGATTTATTTTGAATCGGTGGCGGGGGGGGGGCACCAGTCTGACGACAGCATAGGGCACCAAGCGTTTTTAATCCGCCCCTGCCTAAGACATCAGTTTTTTGTACAGTTTTGCTATTCACTTTTGTTGCTATTGCGCTATAAAAGTTCAGCGCCTGATGACGTGTATCCCTTGTTACACATCAAAGTATCGACATTGTTATAATTAATATTAATAATTAATTGTTATAATATCGACCTTCAAACAGATTAACAGCCGAACCTTTGGCATTCAGAACCAATAGTGACTTGAAATAACGTAACAACCGAATATTCAAAATGGTCGAAACGACGTGTAAATGGTTTAAACGGAATGCATTATCAAGGTCTCAGTGCTTGTAGAGTACATAACACCAAAAGCTTATGGAGAACTGTCGTATCTAATGTGAGGTAACACAACTGAGACGCCTTTTTCATGTAGGCCTAGTAAGGAACATGACTGGAGTAGCCGCGTTAGGCTTACCCTCATAGCACTGTAATATCATTGAGTCTAACATTGACAAACAGTTCAAACAAGCTTTACGATTTCTTGACTAAGTAGTATAAAAAGGGAAGGGAAGCTGTCGCTCGGGAGACTGCTAGTGATTTTCGTATCAAGTCTTCTGATCGTCTGTTTTAGCCTATTTAATGCCGCGACAACAGCAAACTGCTTTTTGATCTTCATTTTTCTGCTGCTTATCTGTCTTGTTGTTCTTCTTCTGCTGCTGCTCCTGCTCCTATTCTTCCTTTCTGTGGGACGCCACCCTGTTACCCTTGATATCCACCTACTTCCATTTACTCTTCTAACGAGTTCATACTAAGTTAACGATTTTCACTGGATTAATTTCGTAATGTTCATTCTACCGATACTCTTAGAACAACTTCCTCGTTGCTAACGCGATTTGTTCTTTAGATTCTCACATCCTTTTCAACCTGTTATTAATACTAATACTTTATTAATATATTTTATCCCCAACGACATTCTATATAACGAGGATCAAAATTTTCATGTTTTGGTTCTTCTAATGTGGGTGTCATTGAAACATTTATGTCATGCTTACTTGCTGAACTGCACTAGACTAATTGGTAATGGTGGAGACACTGAAAGGCCTCGTCCGGAGAATAATACGTAGCAGTTAAGCAAGTAAGCACGACGAAGTTGGAATTACAGAGACTGCTAATTCAAATATCAAGATGATGGAATATTTATGGTTAAACGTAACTCTGACAGAAACTCCGTGGATAACGGATGTGGTCCAAGCAAAAGCTTATATCTTTCGCCTGTCCGATGAGTGGGAAGTCGCTTGGTTTTAACGCTGATCAGAGCCGTGACGATGTTTTCATCAGTACCTTCGGGCATCAGTCATGTAGCTCTCACATTATCTCCAGTTCAGAACATCTGTTTTCTAGGATTTAACAGCATGAAGCAAATAACAAGTCATAAGAAGGAAATTGCAAACGGATTGGACGTGGCTGTGGCTCATTTAATTTGGACCTGCATGTTGTGCACGCTCTCGTTTGTGTGTGTGTGTGTGTGTGTGAGAGAGAGAGAGAGAGAGAGAGAGAGAGAAAGAGAGAGAGATTGGCTCGTCTAAGCCTCCCAGGTTCACTTTTTTAACTATAATCCTTTCCTGCAGTAAATAATGAAGTTTTCATCTTTTTTCTCTACACATGTACTTTATTTGTCCGAATATTTTTCCTCACGATTCTTTTCTCTGACGCTCCTTACTGCTATTATTCACGGCACAAGTTTCTGAAGCAACGCCGTTCATGTATTCGATCGAACTCAGTTCACGTTCGTTTGAAGTATTACCTATAAAAAGTAACATCAATCGTTTGCACGATTTTAAACATTACGGAAGGAAAACCGCTTAACATAAAGTAGAAAAAACTTTGAAGTTTTGGCCAATTATGATTAAACCCAACGAAAATTAATACTTTCAATATTACTACTTAACACGGAAATGTTAACATTTGTGTACAGCAATAGAATCTATGTACACGCCAAGCTCAGTAACGATCTAACTCATGAATCGATACACTCGATCGATGAACTTGTATCGATTTCAACAAGTTTTGACCGTTTTTACCGCTTCGCCTTGTAAAAGTTGGAACAATAACATAATATTCGGGAAGGTGCAAATCTGTTTATAGTCGATTTTTCCATGGTCTTCTACAAACTTCCCAAAGTAGATTTCTTTTTATATAGATGACGCTCAGTCAGTGTGTTGTTTACGCACTTCGATAACTGTTAAAGTCATCAGTAGTTTAAGGAATGTCACTGTAAACGCTTATTGGGCGCTGCATGGCCGGTTCTAGTAGAAGGCCGGATTATTAAACATGGCAACACTGGAACCAGCTGATATTTGAGGCCGACTAGACGATCTCTTAATTTAAGTATTTCAATAATCAAATCGCGTCATTTTTAATTGCCGGTTAACAGCAGTTTTATAATACTTCATTTTTTGCAAATTAAAAGTTTATTATGTAAAATACTGTTATATTATTTAAGAAGTATACTAATTAACTCTTTCATATGATATGAATTCAATAATTCGGAAAAAAATAATTCATTAGGCCTAACACTAATTCACTAATTTCTTCAACTTAAACGTATAAGTAGGCCTACTAAGTGCGCACAGACCTATAATTTAGTTTTATCTATAAATAGGTCTACTCATGATTTTAGTAATTCTATGAAATTAAATCGAAATATAACATGTTTACTTTAGCTATTTTATTACACTATGCTTATAGGCCTCAGACGCAACGTTGCCTCGTTTAATATTCCGGCCTTTTACTAGAGCCGGCCATGGCACTGCCCATATTTATAGTTCGGACGGAATAATAGTGCTGATATAATAACAGCCGCAATTATTATTTTTAACGGCCTATATTTAGTTAAATATCAAGTCTGTAAAATACTCTTAATCTTTTTCAGTAATGAATACAAATTGTGTGCTGCATGTTGTTATAGATTAACCAGAAAACCTAATATACGTAATATTAAAAATCATTCTAATAATTGGCGTTCTTAACCCACGGTGGTGTGTGTCTGTGTGTGTTTAATATAAAATCCCTCGCGGGGACGACGCCGTTACGTTATAGTTTTCAATTACCGCAGATTCCAGACCCTCCCCCATCCTACAACAAATAATGTGAGTACAACAATAAGAGGATTTCTCTGTGGTATGGATGACGTCACAAAGCCACCCTCAACTATATTTCATCCCTCTACGTCTCCTGCACCCCACCTGATGCAACAACCAAACAATTTTTTTACAACTTTGCCTTTTCCATATCGATATGTATGGCGTAAAGTGTAAATATATTTATTATTTTTCTAAACAACGTAAGTTTTAATGCTTTCTTTTATATTCTTCGTGCGATTAAGTAATTCGTTTCCGATCATGTTTTGTGGTTCGCGTATTATTTCTCCTTGGTAGGGTGACCGACTTATCTGACAAGAAGTCCATCAGTTCGGCGAGATTAACTTCTTGGGAGTTAATTCGGCTATAATTAGGGTATATTGCTCTTATCTTTCAGTTTATCATTTCGACTATTTTACGTTAATTTTCCAACAGCTTTTTCGACGATTTTTTTGTTCTGATAGATGTTGTTTTGTACTATTTCATTTTACAACAACTGAAGACGGCCACAAGTTACCGGTGCTCGAAACGTTGTGTTTATTATCGATCGCGGCTGACGAATATAGTATATTAACTAACAGCATTACGTCAGCGATTCTTAACTTTAAGGATCATTTAAAATAGCAGATTACTAACGTTGTTACATGATTAATACATTCAATAAATTTTATCTGTCATACTACAATAATTTTGCTGAAAGTTATTTAAATCTACGTAGATTTTTTCAAAAAAAAAAGGTACTTCCGGTACTGGGAATTCTAATTAGCCAAATTCGGATTACAGGGAAAAATTAAACTCTATGTATAAAAGTAATATGTCATGCGGAGTTGAGCTTGGACTAATATCGTAGACTAACAGACAGTCTGTTATGATTCAGATTTCTTATTCCGCTGGAGCGGCACTGCACGACAATATTGCGCAAGCAGGAGAGGGGGAGCTGTAGTATCGATATTGTTGTTGTTCAGATGAATTATTCAACGAGGAAATTGGGTGAATCAATCACTGCAATTCGATTTAGATGGCTGTTGCGATAGTACCGCTGATTCTGTTGTTTTTTACTACGTAACCCAAACCATACGTCGACGGTAAACGATCTGTTCCTGGCAAATTGTCAAATGCACGAGCTATTGTTTCCGTAAATGCAGCAATTTGGGGTCACAAATTGTACCTAGGCAAGTTAAAATCGTCCAACTACGAACATGTAGAGCATGAAGATATGGCTCGGCTCAAGGACGCATTGGAAGTGGAGACGGGTGTTACCGATTTTTTCTTGTATCGGCCATCTAAGGACCACATGCCAATTTCAATTCTTTATTCTTTGTTCTTTTCTTTCTCTCCAATATTCTTTCATCTTTTCACTCTGTCTCTTTTTCCTGTCTTCAGTGCACTTTGAACCTACGTTTTTCTCTCTCCTACCCTGGACTCCTTCCATTTTTAACACTTTTGCTGTCAATTGCTTCTTCTGCGTTTATATTATTTTTCTCTAAATCCTTTTGGACTTCTTTAAAATCCAATTTAATGTTGGCTTCTTCCAACACAGATATTTGAAGATCTGCTTTGTTAACCTATTGTCGCCCATTCTATATAAATGTCCAAAAAAAAATAGTCTTCTTTTTCTCACTGTTTCTGTTATATTTTCTATATTCTGATATATTTCATCATTACTTCTTAATTTCCAACCTTCTGAAGTTTTTCGTGGGCCTAATATTGTCCTAATAATTCGTCTTTCCAATATGTCTAGTTTGTCTAAATTATAATTCAATGCTAGAATTCACTTTTATATAGCATTCTGGCTTCACTACTGTACTGTAATGCCTTATTTTCGCATTTTTAGATATGCACTTTTTATTGTAAATATCTTTAGTTATACCATATGCTCTTTCCATTTTATGAATCCTTTCTCTTATAGCAGATTTTTCTAAACAATTCTCTTCAATCATTTCCCCTAGATACTTACATTTTCTAACCCTCTCTATTCGACCAATATCTGTTAGCAAGAATTGTGGGGCATTTTTAATGTTCGTGAGAAATTTTTTTTTTTCTGCAGAAATTCTTAAGCCTGTTCTACTGGCTATATCCTCTAAAAAATTAACTTGTGTTATTGCAGATGTTACCGATTTTAATTTGTCTACAAATCTTCCAAAGTGCCGCTAATTTCATTTAATTACCACAGAACTCCTTCCTAATCTCTAGCAGCATCTGTAGAAGAAGTCATGTAGAAAAAGAAACGTATTCGGTTCGACATTGAATGGAGTAAAAGTTTTGGGCTAACGTTTTCGGAGAGGAGAATAAACATTGCCCTAGACGCAAATTCATCCAAAAGATACGCTACTACGAGAAAGGTTGAGAACGGTTGTGCCAGTTTAGTAAGTCGTGTGATTCGGTCAACTTCTCTCGCGTTGTTCGCCTTATTTTACCAGAGGGACCCATTAGGCCTGTGAAATATTTTTGTCTCGACCTTCAACCCTTTCTATCCTTTTTATCCTTTTTGTATTCTTTGTATTTTCTCTATTGTAATGTCTGTGATATCTGTTCTGTTCTGTTCTGTATGTTTTGTATTCGTGTCATCATTAAGTGTTAATGTCAACCTGTATATGTGCCTTATGGGCCTAGCGTTTAACATTTGAACTTATTGTATCATTGTATCATGCCAGCAGCAAGTGGAAGTGATTTTTGTTCATTTGTTTACATGTTTTTCATTTAGTTTTGTAATTTGTGTACCTCTTTAACCTATTATCAAAAACAAGAAGAGCTGTCAATGATCAGCTCTTCATAATCCTGTATGTGTGTTGTCAGCCAATTTGTTAAATGTTCGCTTAGTCGAACAGATTACAGATCTCCAATAAATAAATAAAAAGAAATCTGAACAAAATAAATTTAAAACATGTCTATAGCGTCATAAAGTGTGTAATAGCGTCTAGTCTTTTCTAAAATGACTTTTCCGGCAATTTGTTTTACTGCAATTTATACAAATGAGTAACAGATTTATACTGAGAAAATTAGATGAAAAAATTATGGTAAATTAGATGTTTTATTTAAATCGATAACTGTGATGTGACTATTGAAAGTGGAGTAGCAGTAGATGAGAAGTAAGTCTGTGTATGGATTCATATAAAAAACGTTAGTAAAGAGATAAAGAAAAGATATTCCACAGTAGTGTTACATCGAAACGACTTAAATAAGACGTATAGCGTCCGTGAATAGACTGGACAAAATATACCAGGCAGCTGCGATGTCATAGAAGTGGCAAAGGCTTGCTGTTTCTGCCCCATTAATCTCTTGGCATTTAAAAGTTCATTATCGCCATTAAACGCCACAATCGACCTTGCCTGCTACGTAAAAACAACATGGGTAGCCATGTTTGATGGGTAGAGGCAGTAAGGCGTGTTTAAGATAACAGACGGGAAATCGTCAGAAGGAAACGCAAGTCGCTGCATCCTGTTGATTAGGTACACTAGCTCTAAGCGGTTACAAAGGTGATAGGAAAAGCAGAGAAGTACCGAGAAAGAAACGCCAACACAACGATTTCAGAGTGTTGCTACTAACCATCTTCCGGATTAACGTTCTAACAATAACAATTTGTACTTAATTTATAAAAAATATTACTGGAAAAATAATAAGTTTGTACATATAAATATAAAATATCGATTATATGTAATAATATTATTTGGACCTGGGCTACAGTGTGTCTTATAATGCATGGAACGACGTTGTGAATAAGTTGCATAAGTTCAACCTTATGTGCGGGACCATTAGGCGAACCTTTAGGTCAGCAAGTAAAGGAATGCGCCTAAAATTCTACAAGGTGATGGCTCTTCCCACACTTCTTTATGGATCTGAGAACTGGACTTTAACGAAAGGCCAGGCCAGTCGCATCCAAGCGGCTGAAATGAGATTTCTCAGGCACGTGGCAGGCTATACTCTCCATGATCATAGAAGAATCACAGATATACGGAAGGAACTGAATATTATGAATATACTCGACAGGATCGCCCTGTATCGGCTGAAATGGTGGGAACATCTATGCTGAATGGATGACTGCCTCACCCCCAAGTAACCCTGGAACTATAAGCCGAGGGGACGGAAGCGGTGGAGTGATCAGCTCTAATCTTTGCTTATTTGAGACCGGAACAAACCATCCTTGGTTTAATCCGTGAGGGATGAGAGGGGGGGTTCAGACTCCCGTTACCGAACAACCGACTAAAACGACCTCAGTTGCACTACACCGCTAGCCAAGAACTGTTTAACACATTACTTCGGGCTAGGCCTTTTTTTACGTCCACAGGGCTCACTACTACTGCTTATATCCCTCCACAATCAAGGTTGGCCATTATTGTCCGAAGGAGGCCTGAAAAGGCAATGTGAGACCTGGTCCCACTGATCCTCCTCCTGAAACATAGATTCTACAATGGCATAAGAAGTGATGTGACTAACTCCGTCTGTAGCTGTTTCCTACATTCGTAGCAGCAAAACAAAATATGCTCTACGTTGTCTTATAGTTCTGGGAAGTACCGGCAGACAGGTGACGCTGCCTTTCCTCTCCAATTCAGGTTGGATTGAAAATACCCATGACTACTTAAAAATTTTGTCGTGTAGCAGTCGACCTTCCCATACCTCCTCTCGGTCCAGGATCGAGCAACTGTAATGAACCTCACGGTACACAGTCCTCTCGGCTCACAACTTCACTAGTCGGCAAGTGGGAGGATCTTCTCCTCCTCACTGGGTGTTTCCTTCCCGACCTCAGCTCGCCTACGACAGATTGCCTGGCGCTCCCTAGCTAGGTAAAAGATGGAAATCATCCCGGCAATTACCAGGACAGCCGGCTTAGAAACAGTACGATATGCGGATGGGACTCGGAGTGCAGCTCACCTGTGCGTCTGGCAGAGTCGCTTACAGGACTTCTCTTTCTCAAGGCGCAAGCCCACACCTCCGCCTCATAAAGGAGAACCGACTGAACCGCAGTCATCAAGAGTCTAAGCTTACTAGATCTGGACCCACTAGCATTGGACCTTTGCAGCCTTATCTGCTGTACGACTAATTTGGTCCGAAAAGTTCAGTCTACCGTCAATCACGATTTGGTCAGCACCGCAACCTCACCTACTTGATTAGGTGGCGGGGGGTTGTAGTAGAAATCGTTTTCTTCATTAGGACCACTCCACCATCCAGCATGACCTGGCCAGGCTGTTATACGTCACGTGCTGCGACAACCGTTGGCGTACCCGACTACAGCGAGTCTCATCAAGCATATCCAATCTTAACAGACTATCGTAGCCAGCCGTATAGACTATCGTAGGGTCCCAACATAGAACCCTGCGCCGTCCCAGCTGTTGCACGCTGTCATTCCTCTGTCTTGCAGAGATGGGTGAGACTCGTAACGTAATCATCGATCACTTTTAGGAGGTACCTCGGCACGAGGAAAATGATTTCTAATCCCCGAAGCATGTATTGCAGAGTTAAACGCGTTCCTCACGTCGACCGTTAATAACAGCACGACCAGTCGGGAGAATGGGCGTCAGCTCTGCAAGCCAACCGTCTCGGCGACCTCCTGAATCGCGCCTATTGTGGACCGTTCTGAAGCCTGCGAAAGATTTCCAGCAGCCAAGATTGCCGACAACAGCCTCGACCTCAGCATCTTCTCCAAAAGCTTCCCCGACGTGTCCAACATGCATAAGAGCCGGTGGGACGAAGACAGACCAGAATCTTCTTTGTTCTTACTGATGAGCACTAGACGCGCTATCTTCCAGCGATATAGTAATATTAGTGTTAATAAAAATAATAATAATAATATTATACATTCCTTGTCTATGTATGTGAGTTATTGCAATTGATCTCTCCATCTTTTACGGCCGTCCCAAAGACCTTCTCCCTTTTGTTTGATATTGTTTAGAAATAGGAGAAACTTTCTGGTCTTGTTAGATTATTTGTCCATTTCATTCTGTATTCTGTTATTTATTCGTTTATGATTTGGCTGCCATCCAGTCAACTTTGACTTTAAAGTTGCGCATTCTTCTTTTCTCCACACATCCTCTTATTAGAGTATTCTTTGGGCCTGTACTTTTGGAACTCCACTTTTCTCCCAGAAACATGTTTCTTGCTCAGTCAAACGGTCGATCTGCGTTTCTTATCCCGTTATAATCTTCCTTCCATTTTTAGTAACAGTTAATCCTAAATATTTGTAGCTTCACTTGTATTTTCTTTTTAATGTCACCTTGTCTATCTTGTTACAGTTTGGTACTGTCGTAGATTTTGTTTTGCCAACATTGATTAAAATATTGATCTTCAGAACCTAGAATATTTAGGTTCGATTCCAAGCACTCTTTAGGATTCACCACAATTACTATATCATCTGTAAACACATTATGTGTGTTGCTGTGAACATGAATTCTGTAAACGCGCGAACTTACAAACTGTATAAATGACACCTCGTGGACTATAGTCGATGTAATCAGCTAACCTAGTACAGACACTTTACACAGTGCTACAGTTTACTGTGCTAATTGTATCAGTGGGCAGGAGCGTGGGGGGGGGGAGCATATCATTACAGTTGTCACACACCGCTACAGGATTGCCGTACCTTATCTAACCTTATAGGTTATATAACGCCAACACAATATCCGTATCGCTGTCGTTGCCACTTCTATATAGGGCTACATATGTCGCACACTCACAGACGTTTATGAAATAACGTTTATCCGTTGATATGCTCTTTAATATTCTTCTCCTTATTCCTACTCAAAGACCAGATAAATATCTGTTTTGGTTCTCAAGGACTAGTCATCTTGTAGAATCACCTTGTAGAATTTTAGACATGTTCCTTTACTTGCTGACTTAAGGGTTCGCCTGATGGTCCCGCATATAAGGATGAACGTATACAACTTATGCACCACGTCGTTGCTTGCATTATAAGACACACTGTAGCCCAGGTATTCAAAACTGCTAACTTGTTCCATCTATAACAATTTTTGCCTGTACGGGATCAGTTCCACGAAAAGCGATCACCTTGGTTGGTTGGTTGGATATTGTGGATATCTCCAATCCAGAGTCTTTGCAGAATTCATTTAACAAATGTATACCAGGTAGAAGTGTATGTAAAAGGTAGAATTGCACACGCAAAATGAGCATTTTTCAAGAAACACTCTCTTCTGACATCCAGAAACGTGTACTTGGAAACCAGAAGAAAATCCATTAAAAAAATTCATTTGGAGCATATACACGAACGGTCTGACGCCAGGAGCCTCAGAAAATTGAAAAGGATCTATCTTGAAGCTTTTAAGATGTGGTGCTGGAGGAAGGCCTTAAGAATAGCGTGAACAGAAAGAGTAATTACGAGTTACTGAAAAAAGTGGGAGAAAGAAGGATGTTGTTTAAAGCCATTGCAGAAAAGAGAAACAGTAGGCTATAGTTAACCACCAACTACGCCATTAAAATTGGATGACCGGCCAGATCGAGGAGGGGAAGGCTCAGACTGGAGTATACTGATGAAATCAAAGGAGGAAGAAAATACTGTTATGCCATTACACGACATTCTATGTGTTTCTCGTCTGTGTGTGCGTGCGCACATATTGCTGTTACTCTGAGATGAAGGACAATTACGTGACACTTGTCACGGGGCCGTTGCCGAGACTGTGTCAGACTTCGCCGGTCCGCGCGCACCGTGTTCAAGGCAGCAAGCAATTACGCTCTAGTTTTCTAGTAGCGTTGACGCGTAGTATGGATTATTCTGGAATCTCAGAGGGGTATAAATATAAGCAATCAGCGACGCTTAGTTTCAGTTTAAGCGACGATTTCAAGTGAGGTTCGAGTTTACTTCGGGCGATTGCTCTGTACGTTCAAGTGTTTATTGTGCGCGACTCTATTAGTTGACATTATTATTGGTGTGGACAAATTAACTTGAATTATTGTACGAGTATAATCTTGTTAAATAACGTGTTGATTACAAACTGTTAATTGCGATAATTAAAGCTGGTGTTTAGCGACTTAATTGGTGTTTTGTATATTGTTTTCCAGTGTACCATACGGCGATCAGTTAGACTGTCGTAACAATAAGCAGATATTAAGAGAGTGTCTTCGGAAAGGAAGAAATGAAAACACACCAATATCTGGGGTGAGAAGAAAAAGAGGAGATCTTTTCTTGACGCAATAAACTTGGTTCAAAAAAATATTGTTTGCACTTTACGAACACGCTCTGAGGAGTCTGATACCAGTCAGTGTGTTACGCCTCTAAAAGTCTGAGTGGAACTGAACGTCGTTACACAAGATTGAGACGACAGTTTTGGCTGCCCTTATTCCATGCAATAATTTCACCCGTATATTTACTGTCCTAAAATCGATCATGTGTGAAGAGGCAACTGACTTCAAAAACAAGACATACAAATTTATGATCCAAAGGAAATGCACTAGGGCTGTTCAAGAGGAATGCATGAAGCCCAGGCGGAGGGAAAAGAAGATTCATAGAGGAAAAAAGAGGGAGTATATGATGAGACAGATGAAAAAGATAGAGGAATATAAGAGTAAAAGGCTGAACCGAGATATTTACAGGAAGGTGAATGATATGAGACAGGAATTTCAGCCTAGAACAAATGCCTGTAGGGATAATAATGGTGGCCTTGTGAGTGATAATGCTGGCGTAATCAGGAGATGGACAGAACACTTCGAAGAGTTGCTAGGCTCAGTTGGGGAGGCTTCGATGGAGGCATCTGAGAATGAAGAGGAAGCAGGAGAATTCGAGGATGATAGAGAGGAGTTGGTGCCATCCTATGACGAGGTGTATGAAGCTCTAGGAAAGCTTAAAAATAACAAGGCAGCAGGTTCCGATGGTTTAGCAGGGGAACTATTAAAGAGCGCAGGAGGAGATTTCATAAAGGAATTTGCCCATCTCATAGAGCGAATATGGCTGGAGGAGGTAATGCCTGATGAGTGGAACAATGGGGTGGTGTGTTTAATACATAAAAAGGGTGATCCGCTCATACGTAAAAATTATAGGGGCATCTCTCTACTTAATACAGCATATAAGGCATTGTCCAACATCATATTTTCTAGGCTGCTTCCCTACGCTGAGGAAAACATAAAAGAATATCAGTGTGGATTCACTAGGAATAGGTCAACAACAGACCAAATATTTACACTAAGGCAAATCCTGGAAAAAACGTTGGAATATGAAGTGGCCACTCACCATCTCTTTGTGGATTTCCAGTCGGCATATGATTCAATCAACCGGAAAATGCTATATAGAGCTATGAAGGAGTTGAATATACCATCTAAGTTGGTGCGTATGGTTGGAGTAGTTATGTCCAATTCTAAGTGCCAAATCAGAATACAATCAAATCTATCTAACTCCTTAAAAACATTGAATGGGTTGAAACAAGGAGATATCTTAGCGTGTCTGTTGTTCAACATAGCTCTAGAAAAGGTCATCAGGGATTCAGGAGTTCAAACTAGCGGACACATATTTCACAAGGAGGTACAGCTTCTGGCCTATGCCGATGACATTGACGTCATAAGTAGGTCTGAATCTAGCTTAAAGGAAGCCTTTCAGGAACTGGAGTTCTCCGCTAAGGCTATGGGCTTGGTTATAAACCAAAGCAAAACCAAATATATGGTTGTAGGTGCCAACACTCGTGCCCTGTCCCTGCGCATTAACGATTATGAATTTGAAAAGGTTCAGGGTTTTCCATATCTCGGGTCATATGTGGACTCTGGAAATGACTCCTCTAGAGATATTGAAAAACGGATATTATCTGCTAATAGGTGTTACTACGGACTGGTGAAACATTTTAATTCAAAATTAATAAGCAAAGATACAAAAGCCACCCTATACAAGACCTTGATTAGACCAGTCCTGATGTATGGCTCGGAATGCTGGGTGTTAAAAAAACTAGATGAGCAGAAACTATCCGTTTTTGAGAGGAGGGTACTGAGGAGAATCTATGGCCCTGTGAGGGAAAACGACATTTGGAGGCGACTGCATAATCGAGAGTTGTACGAAAGGTTTAAAGATCTTCCGATCGTGCAACTCATACAAATTAACAGATTGGGTTGGGCTGGTCATGTGCAGAGAATGGCGGAGGATAGAATCCCAAAAAGAGTGATGAATTATTTGCCGATGGGAAGGAGAAGGAAGGGAAGACCGCGTACAAGATGGCTGGACCAGGTTGGTAAGGAGGCAGTGAGGCTGGGTGCAGCAAACTGGTGGACATTGGCCGGGAGTAGAAACCAGTGGGGAAGATTTCTTTTGGAGGCCAGGGCCCGGACTGGGCTGTAGCGCCGAGGATGTATGTATGTAAAATCGATCATTTGCCTATTGACACATTTAATGACAACAATATAATCGAGATCCATTCGAAACGTTTGCAGTGCGTAAAGTAAAGTAATCAAAAATTATGATATTAAAACATACATTTGAAGAAGGAAAATGAAATAAGAAATAAATACATCTATTTATAGAAGATGACATTAAGAACTAATTAAGTAAGCAATTTTTTACTGTTTTCCTCCTGTCGTAACTGCTCGTATTGAGACTAATAACTCTAAAGTGAGCGACCCCGCCCCCACATACACACAGACGCAACATACATTAATAGAATATTAAGTCCTTTCTGTTCCAAGAATTTAATAACACAGTGTTTCTTAAGCATTTGGAGAAGTGCTCAGCCCCAGCACAACATTGTTCTCCATAAACAAGCGTGTTGTGGCAACGCGACGTCTTGTCTCACCTTCCTGTAACACATTAACATCCAGCAACGCCTTGCTGTTTTATATAACATTTTATAGCTGTATTATAATTACAACCACGACGACGGCGCAATAGGACGATATAGGTATATAATGAGAACGTTTCATAACATTAACTGGCTTTATACAAGCGGGAAAGAGCGTAAACCTTTGCGTTTGGTAGAACTAATCGACTAGAGGTGTGCTAAACTAGTATTTGAAAATAACAGGTACAAACGAAACCGTTGCAAAAAAATAACACGTACAAATACCTGCTATTATATACGTATTATACATATACCTGTATTATATAATTTGTTATAAGAAATAAATTGAAACTAAAAGTATTAACAGTGTTACTTCACACTGTGAATTTATTAAGCTGTTAATGTTTAAAAGAAAATCAGAAACAAGAGAATTTATAGGCCACTCTCCCTTTAGGAAAACATTTTGGTTAGGCTAGTCAGTTGCGAAACTCAGGCAATGAAATTTAGAGTGCACGAATAGCACAACAAAGAATGTCAAACCAAATTACGTGAGATGTGCAGTGAAGTTAAAATAATCTCCGAAATCATATTAACAAAAAATTCTATATGGCCTATCAGCCACTTTGTACTCTGTAGGTTACAACACAATATAATTCGGTTTTTCAAAATTTACCAAGTTGGTGACTAGTATAATATATAATTTGTTACTATAATCTGTATTATATATCTGCATAACACACGAGAATAAATGTAACATCAGTATGCATTTTTTCATTTGTTAAAAACAGCTTCCTCTCTCTGTCATAGAGATATTCTGGACATCGCTGTTTCGCTTCGTTTCGTATTTGTATGGCAATCGGCGCTTGCACAGAATGAAGTATTAGCACCGAAAAGTGGCTTTCTACTCCTCATGCACGTAATACTCGTTTACTTATTTATTCGTTAGTTGCGTAGGGGGGTCGCGCGACTCGGAACCGCGAGTAACCGGAACGGGTATTTCGATTTCTCAGTTTTCAGTTTTGAATCGGAACAGATATTTCAACTTTTCAGTCATTGTTATATCCGTTCCACAAAAATAGCGTTCCAAAATACCTGTTATAGGTTTATCGTCCACCCCCTACAATCGACTATTCACGCGCGACTGTGAAACTGTACTAAAGAAAATATCGGTATGGAGAACCATACATGACTTCCATGTTCTAAGATTTATGTTTTAAATCATTTTCGAAATGAAATATTTCCATAGAAACTACTTCCTTCTTCAGAAGTACTGTGGTCACTAACGTATAAGTTACCACCTCACGTTAGCGCACTCGATTTTCACTGATAATGGCAGTCGATGAGACTGTCGAAACTTCTGGTTTTGCAGAAAACATTGGAACACGGCCAAACAGCCCGGGAAGGAATTTTAACAACAAACTACTTCTTTGTTGCCGATAACGTAGTACACATATAAATACGTAGTACCCCCTCCTCATTCAACTACCCTTTTCATTTATAGATATTTCATCTATCTTTCTACAGTAGATTATTATGGCCTTCTTTTCAGGATACTTTATTTATCTAAGTTAAGTACTTTACTCGTGTTAAAACATAAAACGTTGCAAGTAAACTACCCCTTTCTCTTAACCGATCTTCACCAAAATAAATAAGCCTTGAGCCCTCTACCATTCATACTGTCTGTACTCCTTCTGTCAGAGTGACACGCCTCTAACTCAAGCAACAAATAGCGTTTCAGATGTCCCACGCCTGTTTGTTTACATCAGAATTAAACTAAACGGAAACAGTATACAGTGCGTTGTTATTGTAGAGTGCGGATCAAGTTATTGTTGCGGATTAGTATAAAGTGATTATTGTGTTAAAATTAGTGTGGAACTCTAACAGTTGACATTATTATTGCGAATGGACAAATTTTACTTGAATTACTGTACGAGAGTAACTTGTTGATTTCAAATTGTTATTTGTGACTAATTAAAGCTGGTAATTAGTGACTTCATTGGTGTGTGCATTTCGTTTCCACTGTAGCATACGTCGATCCGTGAGACGGTCGTAACAATATTAATTTTCTCCAAACATCTAAAAATATAACTGAAGTTAAAAACGAAAACAAAGGCATATCCATATGCCCTGAAATGTTTTCAGTAGTAACATAAAACGATTCTAAGATAAAACAATGGTTTTACGTTTAGGGTTTTTGTAGACATAGGGCCACTTGGCATGATATTATCCTTATACTGGATCGTTATCAAACTTTCAGGTAACAGAAAGCAAGGGAAGTGAGTTTAGAAGTGAGACTTAATTAAAAAGAAGACTCGTTCTGTTTTTGTTAAACAAAGAGACACACAATTTTAATCTCTTCTGTTCCCGTTCATTGCAGTAGACAATGTCCTATTTCATGATAAAATAGTCTGCATGATTGGAAAGGCAGAGACGATCCCCTAGAACGTAGCCAGCGCGGCCTAAATTAAAACATTGCATTCGTTCTGTTAAAAAAGACGAAGGAAACGGACGACGGAAAGATATTTACACGGCGGAGGGCGAGGAAACGTTAAGGGTGGTGAACTGGCGGGAGGGTGAGCAATAACGACAGGGGGTGAGATATTTTTCCAACGGCATAGCACACCAAATGAAAGTAAATTACGTCGAATCTTAATAGTTGTTGAATTAAACGTGGGGCGAAACGTTTCTCGTGCGATGAGATCGGTTTGCTTTTCTATTCTGACGTAACAACGTCTTCTCGGAGGAGTAAAACGTTTCTGATAACAGCTCACTTAAACCTCAAACTGACGCAAAATTTGCTTCGACTGCAATTTTTGTTTTCCGTTACGTGCGTACCAAGAAGTTAAAAACTGAGCGGTTAAATTCTTTTATACATAGGTATATAAGACTCTTCTGAAGGGTACTGTTGTCTGATATATTAGAACTTTGGTTTTCCCAGAATTGAAAGATGCAGTTTTTGTCTTCTTGACATTTTGACATTCTTCTTCTCAGAATTGTGGCATTATTTGTTTTATCACTGTACTAAATTTGTGCGGTGTGGTCTTAAGTAGGTTCTTAGCTCCTTATTAGCTCACGTTAGACACTGGTGCTTAGGGTGATCCAATTTGATGATAATTTTTCTTCTAATACGATGACTGTCAGAAAAATAACAAACAGAATTATCACTGTTGCACACCACTATAGAAAAATTATTTCGATTACGCTTTAAGCTTCACAGCTCATCGTCAGATCGGAAATAACAATAATAGGACAAACAACATCTCAATACACCCACTTGTACACATGTTCGTAAACAAAAATGTTATCACTTATTAGTGATTATTACTTATTGTAATTATCACTTATTGTAATTATTACTTATTAGTAATTATCACTTATTGTTATTTCCGATCTGATGATGAGCTGTGAAGCTTGAAAGCGCTAATCGGAATAATTTTTCCATAGTGGTGTGCAACAGTGATAATTCTGTTTGTGATTATAACCACTAACACAACTTTGTTAATTAAATTTCTGGTCAGAAAAATAGTTAATGGTTTTAATTTTTAAAAATAGCATTTAAAAATTATAGAATTAGTGTGGATTAATACGCATTTGTATATTAATATGGAATTCAGTGTGGACTGATCATCCAGTGTCTTCTATTTAAATCTGAGACATCAGAAAATAACTCTGTGTTGAGGTTCTTATCGCGATTACTCAGTCTGCATAAATTAATTCTTATTTCCTTCCTAACCTCACCCATATGCATGTAAACAATGTCGATGACACATCCTGTCATATTCCTTGATTGATGATTGATTGTTTCCAATGGGGATTCTCTGAATGACGGAAAAAAAGGAAGCCGCCAGGTCCGTGAAGAAAGGTGACAGCACGTCAGTACTAGCACAGTACTACAGAGGGGCAGGACACGGTGTAAAATTTGAAAAATATCCGGAACGATATCCACTACTCATATATGGTGAACTCGGGTATACTCGTGATAGAGGTAATCTCCTGATACTTTTTGTGAAGCTTGTCACGGGTTAACCAATCCTCCCACAAATGCCTAGTTTCTCCAGTTGAGTGCAACACATTCTAACGTTCAGTTTGAGATAATGTAGGCGCCATCCAGTGCGACACGTGTTTATTGTTTTGAAACGTTTTGAAGTGAAAGGTAAGGAATAGTTTTTATATGTCTGTATCTGTTAATAGGACGTGTATTTTGATTCTACCATAATTGTAATTCACTATATTATACATCAAATTTAGTCTTAAATTGTCGGTTAATACATACTGAATACGATGGTCCATATTTTGATAGGTTATGGGAAGCGTGTACGTTGTAGGACCTTATCTCCGGATCGCAGTTTCTAAAATGTTTTGTGTTGTTTTCCAAGTAAAGACGCTTTCTAGTAATGTAAAAATTTATTTAATTTTTTACATTCACTTCTGAAAAAGACTTCCATTAAATATGAATCTTCTAAATTGTTTTCTACTAAAATTTTCGATAATGTTTTTTCCTGGATTGAATTTCTCCATACGATTTTTATATTAATGGCGTTTTTAATTTTCATTTTTTTTGACCGTATGATTTTAGCTTTATTTTATTTATGATTTTAGATGTCACGAGTATGCCTGACGTATCACGAGAGTGCATCAATCTCACAAGTAGTGATATCACAAGTAGTGTTGTCACGAGCTTACCTGGAGTATCACGAGATTACCAAGCAAGAACATTGTTTCGAAATTTAATTAAAATAAATAAAATATGTTGTTTTATCCAAATTTTTTAGAGCGATAAAGTTCTTAGAAACCATTCTTTCCAAAGATGAAAACAGAAAAAGGGAATTAAAAATGTTTGGTTGGCTCAATTGGTATTTTATATATATTTTATATCACAAGTTTACCAAGTTTACCATACATATATTTGCGGTTTTAGAGCATCGTTTATAGTCATTTTCTCATCCTTTACAGTCTTTCCAAGCATCATATTTCAGATTTCTCTGTGCCATTGCCCTCCATATGCTTTCCATCCAAGGCTGTCGCGGACTCCCTCATTTACGTCTATCTACCTGTTTGGCGTATGTCTCACGATAACTTTAGAATATATTGTTACGGTGATGAAATAAAGAGTACCATATCGCTAAGTGAGTACGTGATTCTGCGCACGCCGCGACGCGCGCGAGACAGTTCCAGACGTTTACAGATCATTCTACGTAACAGAATTACGTAACGCCGTGGGCTGTTCTTGGTCACGCGAGATGCTCCTTCCAGACGTTTAGACGACTACTCTACCAGCATCCGTGCCCACTAGTTCGCTACACCGCTAGGCGGCCGGAGGTATAAATACTGGATGTCGGAGCAGCTCAGGTAGTTACAGCTGGCGATATTGTAGAGTACGGTTCGAAGTCCAAAAAATGTCCTTATTGAAAACAAAAGTTATGGTTTTGTCAGGGGCTAATCATATTAGAAGAAAGGTTGTCATACAGGACTCGCCAATAAAACAGATGCCAGATTTCAAGTGTCTAGAGTGCAGCATCACATACGAAGATGATAAGGAGGTTGAAAGCAAAATTAGTCTCTTCCAGTCGCTTTCTGGATATATCATTAAACACTTAAAGAAGAAAACAAGGGAAGAGACGCAATTGAAATATTATAATGTAATGGCCTTACCTCAACTACTGTGTGCTAGTGATACTTGGATTACAAAGGCCAAAGATATATCTAAACTACAAGGACGGGAAATGAGGTTCTTGAGGGCTGTAAAGGGTTGTAGCAGGAGGGATCTTAAAATAAATGATTGTATTAGAATAGAGGTTAGAATAGCTGAAAGCTTAAATGAGAAAATCTCGCGGTATAAAACAGAGTGATAGTTACATGTAGAAAGAATGGATCAACCTAGATTTTCAAGAAGCAGCCTTGACTATCATCCAAGGGGGAAGAGAAGTGTGAGAAGACTCCGTAAGCGATGGTTGGATGTGACTTCCATTGAGAGTGGAACAGACTAATAGCCTAAGCCGTAAAGGACGACGACGACGCCGCGACGGTTCGAAGTTATTGTAGCGGTTTAGTAAAAAGTGAGTGTTAATTAGTGCGAACGGTAATAAGATGCATTTATGCCGACATGCGTTTTTGTATGTGTTGGACAAACGTAACTTGAATTATTATATCAGACTGCCCCGTTTTGATTTATAACTGCTGTTTGTAATTAATTAAAGTTTCTAATTAGTGACTACATTGCAGTCAGTTATTCTGTTTCCACTGAACAATACGACGATCGGTGGGATCGTAGTGACAATATCAACTGATTCTCGTAAAATGTGGCGTGTCCGAACCGTTCCTCTACAGTTCCCCATTGTTTATGAGATTGATCCCCACCAAAAGTAGGGATGCAACAAATGTGAAGTGGTCAAAATTTTGAAAAATCACAACAATCCGTTTAGGGTATCAACTTAAATGAAATTTTAACCAAAGTCTGAATATAGTGTTCACTTTTCAAAGTGAACACCAGGGTCCAAAATCCATGTCGTCATGCGATTTTGCACATTTGGGGTATTGAATTAATGAGAATTTCAACAAAAGTCTGAGTACAGTGTAAAATGTTTGAAATTGAAATCTTAGAAAACTGGGCACAAAAAAGAAGTTAACAATTTTGAAAAAGTGCAAGACTTCAGCCGCGGGTCAGACTAAAGCGAATTTTAATCTGAATCTGAATGTAGCGCACTAACTATGTAAATTTTGTAAATTTAGAGGCATCACGAGCCAAAAATGAAACTGAAAATTTAATGAAATGTAGGCCTATAAAGGTCTGCGTAGTTGATCAAGTTATGGGCAAAATTATTCAAAATAAAAACTCAGTATGTTTAGTGATTTGACAGAATTGATATCTGTAGCAACAGTCCTTGCAAATTTTGGATCACATTCAAAAAGTTTGTAAACCATGTTTACAAAAATAACTTTGTACACTGTGATCAATTGCATACAATTGAAATCTTTCATAAAATCATATTGAACTTTATCTAATCATAAATATATGTAGTTCAAAGCAGTGAGCGAATTCTGTACGTCAGACAGCTTACTGGTTAATATTGTTATTACATTTTAAAGACCTCCCCAAACAAGTATGGAACTATAAGCCGAGTGGACGGAGAGGTGTGGGACGTTCGAGGAAGGGCTGGAGTTACCAGCTATAATAATCTTAGCCTATTTGAGACCGGAACAAACCATCTTTGGTTTAATCCTTGAAGATGATGACGATGATGAAGACCTAGGCACCGACCGCCAACCATGTGGGCGAATTGACTTAACAGAGTAACGAGAAACATTCCATTTGGTATATGAACGCAAATAACCATACATTTTGGCTACCGGAAATAACCACCAAACAGTAACAAGGAAGAGGAGGATGAGTCTAACTACGATATATCTGAGTAAGCAGACACAAACCGTCCATAGTATTTGTAATCAGTCACCCACTGTGTTCGTTGCGCATTGGCTGTGTGTGCATTAGAAAGAACCGACTTTGTAAAAGTATCGGGTAGAATTAGCAGGTGCTCGTGCGCGTCACTGCGCACAGATATCACGGTAACGTTGATGTAGGCCTACTCGTCGAAGTGTCTTCTGGTAATGAAAAATGCATTAAGTAAGAAACCCAGTCAGGGCAGGCGACAGGCTTAATTAAGAAACGAAGACTCCATCTGCTTCTTAAACACACACGCACACACACACACACACACACACACACAACGTTTCGTATTCATTCGATGTAATAGACAATGCCTTTCTTAAAATAAAATAGTCTTGCATTATTTATAGGGAGGGGGCAGAGAGAGAGAGAGAGAGAGTGAGAGGGGGGCAGAGAGAGAGAGAGAGAGTTGTCTAGTGATTCGCTTGCCCTAAATTAAAACATTACATTTATTTTACTTTAACAAGAAGACGAAGGACGGCGAAGAGGTACGTATTTACAAGGAGGGGAAGACTGAGTTGAGTGGTATGCGAGAAGGAGGCAGTGGTGCACTGCGGGGTGAGAAATAACGGCAGAGGGTGAGATATTTTTCCACGGCACAGTAAGTGAAAGTAATCTACGCTGAATGTTAATAGTCGTTGAATTAAACGACTTGCGTCAGAGAAAATAAAACTACATTAGGCGTATACGTAAATCTGATGTGATACACTTGATGTTAACTGCCTTCCTGTAGAGTCGTATGGGCGATAAACGTCTGCATAATTTAATCAGTATTTATTGTTTACAGATCCAAATATTCTCAAAGTTCCTCAGTTGTCTGTGATGTACAGGGTAATCCCACGACTGCGTGATTATTTGTGATGAGTATTACTTAGGTAGAGTGTTTTTCCTGCCTGCTTTCTTTACAGTAAAGGGAATGGAATTTCTTAGTGGATTTCGAAAGACTCGTCGCTAGTAGTGGAGTGCTGCCAAACACGCTGGTTATTAGACCATCCCAATAGTCTCCTATTAGTATCCTCATAACAGAGCATCGTATGACTGGTCTCCATCCTATTAGACTACAAGGAATAAATATCCTCTCCAAATAAATACACTGCAAGGAGGTTTATTTTTACCTGACGCACGTTTCACAGAAATTACAAACACCATACAAACCTTCACGTAAAAATCCTTCCATTATGATAATATAAAATATATCAACTTTACTTATCACGGAAACATAACTCGTAAACTAAGCAAACTTTTTAAAGATACAAAATTAAAAATATCTTATAACACAGATAATATTGTTTTCAATAAAATAAAACCTAAAACTGTGAACCCCCCCCTTTTATTTTTCTAAGTTTTGTAAATTTTTTTGAATTTTATTTAATTTTATTTTTATTAAGTTTTTTTTTTTTGTAAAAGGGGAGAGACATCATATTTAGAACTAGGTAAAGAGAAACCTAGAGGAAGCAAAAGTGTGCAAGGCCCAAATACAATTACAGACATGTCCCCCCAGGTGAATGACAGGACTTGCAAATGAAAAACTCTTTTAACCAACAAGCGTGTGCTTTATTCAACCTGTAAGATCTTCCATACATAACAAGTTTGTAATTGTGTGAGCACACCATTAAAGGCAGACTTATATATATCTATGTATTTCCATTAATCCATAATGTCACCAAGTAAATGAATTGATATTACTAATTGCAAAATTTCTGCCTGATCATGTATGAGTCAAAGTTGGTAATAATCTCATTCATTAAGCAATACTAATCTATCAGTGTTGTATAATATCAATTAGGCTAGCCTGTTGTCTCAGCGAGCACATTTATGGTTATTTGATATATATTATTATGATACTCTTGTTTTAAATCAGTTACATATTCCCCAAAAATATATCTATGTATATATATAGTAAAATTACACACACAAACACATATACGACATGAATAACAAAACATCCCTCATTTCAACACTAACCTCCACATAAACCGATTCCCACTACAGTAAATAAATGAAGCCTAATATGTATAGCTAGGTACAAATATAAATAACAACGTAAAATGGAATATCACAGCTCCTAAGCATAGATTTGCTAGTATATTCACAAGCATAGTTCACACCAGAGAATGTAAGTGACCGCCCCAAAACTCAACCAGCCAAACGAACCCTTAGCTTAATCATTAAGCATTAAGTATGTGTGTGAAAGAAAATCGTATCTCATCAACAGCATCAGACAACCCCCAGCTACGTTATTAAACTCTGCCATGACCAGATGACTTGATAGCACGAGATAATTAACTCCCTAATGGTCTTAATTAGATGAAAGTTAGATCTTACAGTAAACTGCGGATGTGTGTGTATGTGTGTAACTTCTTACACATTATACAGTTATAAGATACTTCATTAGGTGTACTGTGGTAATGTTCACACATGCAATAACATGATGATCACACATAATTGAACATGAGAGTTTGTGCTAGAGTCTAATTTTCAGAACTTCACGAGTGAGCTTCTGGCGGCTTCTGTGCATTCACATGTTGTAGAGAGAGAGAAATAGATAAACAGAATTTTCCCACCTGGATAGTCGGTGTACTTAGTCCGTGTAGGCGAGGATCAGTGATGTCACAGTCATATCACCCGTCCCTGGTGCAGCTTAGCGTTGGAAAAGTTCTTGGTTCAGCTTAGCATCGAAAAGTCCTCGACTGACGGCATTGTGGCTAAAGATCGTCTCTGCTATTAGGGGGAACAGATGTTCGTTCGCCCCTGACACCCATCTCGTCCTTGTCGAGCACCTGGACATACAATACTTGTAGGAGGTGTCATAAAGAAAATCACGCCACTTCGGCCGTCCACATTAAATACCCACACTAACTTTAAGTAGCTACAGCGCATACACACATCGCCACTAATTCAGATTAAACAGTACTAAGCTCGTCTAGCCATTACTTTCTTAAATGTTTCATTGAGATATTCAAATTGATTTGCTGTGTCTATCGTTGTTATTAATTACATCAAAACAGCTGAGTGCAAGATACATTAACATATTCTCTATTGAAATTAACTTGACCCACGACTCTCACATTCATAATTTAATTAAATATAATTTAATTTGATTTTGTAACAGCGTTAATGCCCGGATTAAAAAACTGCTCTATACGCACACACACACAGGCATAACTCATAATGAAAGCTGAAACGCAAAATATATTTGGGGTTAGAATATTTTCAGAACCCACAGACTTGCACGTACCTGGAGCACGCTTTATCTAGCCTATCATAGTGATAGGTACGGAAGTCCTGGTTAGAAGTTCGCCGCCAGCCGAGACCAGATGAACAGCTTGGAGGATGAAACAGAAATGAGAGCGAATCAACGTCTCGCCCCAGCCAAGTAACCTCCAAAGCAGGAATGTACAGACACACAGCTGGCTGGCAGCGCCAGCAGTATTGCGTAGCCACACAACCTTTTGTGTGTATAACTGACCGGCAACAAACAATCTTAACAGAGTGGCAGTGCGTGACGTCAGCGGCGCTCGTTTTTAAAATACTAATAATCTAATACGTTGCCGAAGCCAGTTCGGCACAACTGAATTCAACATTCACAATAAGAATGGAGTTTACAAAATAGAATGTCCAGATTGCAATAAATTTTACGTTGGCGAGATGAAGAAAAAATTGTTCGAGAGATTCTTTCAACTCGCAATGCGTTTTTAAAACCTAATATTTACAAATCTAATTTAGCCACACACTGTTTAAACAATAAACATAAATTTCCAGACATTCAAAATGTCAAATTAATTAAAAACGTACAAAAATATAACAAAATGAATATCTGCGAAACTCTTAATATTTACAGACACGATAATAATAATCTACTAATTAAAGAGTAAATTCGAATAAAAACAAAACAAGACGATTTATTTAAAATCATACATTTATTAGAATAATAAAATAAAACATTAAATGTATAGTAAATAGTTGAATATATAAATAAATAGCAGTTGTAATAAATATTACAACAATCACAAATATAATCGAAATAAAATCGATATCGAAGTAATTTTATATAATTTGGTGACTTGTTATTTGTTGTGGTAATGCGTATTGAACAATTAGGAAAACTATCATATAATATCAGCGTGTCTTATTCTATAGAAGTGTTAGTAAAATTTATGCTTAGAGATATCCCTGCCTTTCAATAATTTATTCTTTCAGATTACGATCCTTGCGATTCTCGTAACTGTAATATAATCGGCGTCTTCGTCGTCGTCGTCAACGCTAGCACTTGAACGAACGTTTCGTTAGTCATTTACTCTCCAGACAAACTTTGTCAATTTCACTGGAACACAGTACTTATCCAGGCCAACCAACCATCTTCCTTAACAGCTGTCTTCCTCATGGTCTCTTTACATCTGTCGGCTTCCAACCGAGCATCTCAATAACCAGGTAGGTGCTAAATAAAAATTAAAAAAATACAAGTCACCGTGAAGAACGTATCATTTTTCTGAATTGACTATTTTTTCGGTACAGACTTAGTGGTTTCTCATTACTGGGACAGGAGAGCACTACGAGAGGTAGCGATGTGACAACTTGTTTTATTTCACTGCAGCTGGTTCGTTTCCCGTGAACGTTTACAAACTGGACTGTGTGTATAAAGTGTGGTATACGCTCAACACAAAGCTTATGCTATCTTACGGTACACTATCAAGGTAACAGCAGCTACACACCACGTTGTACATTTATCGCACACTCTTTATGATTCTTCATGCTCCTTATTGTAAGCGAGACATTCAATTACAATTCAAACAAACCTCTGAAGCTACTGAATAATTTCTGTGAAACATGCGTCAGGTGAAAATAAACCAACTTGCAGTGTATTTATTTCAAGATATTGTATGTGTATGTGTATCGCAGGTCACATAATACGCTAACGTGACGATGAGATATTGCTTTGCACCTCCGAAGGCAGGGCGGGCGGCAATAAATCATCGGCTTCTTTTGCTTCTCTGTGAATTCAGTTATACTAAATACACCTACGAATTATTGGACTGAAACAGAGAACTGTAAGGCATGGAACTACTCGCATTTCACAACACAATACCTTTAAGCAGAACTTTAAAATCTTCCCAGTCAGCTATTCTCCTTTTCTCCTCCCCTCTGACCGTCTCTCTCTCTCTCTCTCTCTCACACACACACACACACACACACACACACACACACACACCACCCTTAACCACTTCAAGGCGTTTGCTAAGGTGTTATTGAAACGTTTCCAGGAAAGTTGGAATTTCACTGTTAATTCGTATGTTGGGGGGGGATAAACTCACGCTTACTTTAATCGAAAACAAACGAGAACCGCAGATACCGTTCGCAGAATCGACAGAGCAGTTATCTACCAAATTGCCGATATTTCATATCAACTGTTGTACAATGTTTGTTTTAAAAATATATATTTAATTCCATGTAACAGTTTTATGTTATGGAGCTCAAAAGCTTTTCATAACTATAGGCCTACACAAAACACAACCTGGGCTCGTTTCATAACTATATCTGGACTCCCAAAACAAGAAAATTGCAACCAAATTGTAACACAACAAAATGTTACATAACCTAGACATTCACCAGAAGGGTAAATAAGTACACTGAAATAATAAAAGTGAATCATTTATAATGAATGTAGCAAAGAAGAGAAGGACCAACAAGGAAGAAAGAAGAGGAAGGATCCCAAGAAGCAGTGACGAATACACTGCATGGCACTACAACAAATACTCTGACTGACTCTAACTAATGGACATGCCAAGTTCACAATAAGTTGTCACACAAGCCAGTCAATGACATGAAGGTAAAGTCATGTGTTAATAAAACTAATTAAATAATGACGAAAATAATGTAATATCAGTGACAGCATTCTAGCTGAAAGTAAATGAACCATGACCAGTAAATGACAAAGCCTATGACTAGATTAGCTATGGCCACAATGTGTATTAAAACTAGCATTACAAACCCAGATGTAATATTAGTAAGTAAGAATACTTATAAAAGGGAAGCCTTATATGGATGAGTAACTTCCTTATTATACAAAATGTAACTAGTAACAATTATTAAGGCATAAACAGATGCTAAAAATGTGTCTAGACCATGCCTAAAGAAACGTTTGTCAGTAAATTAATAAGGAAAAAGGACTCCTAGTGAACATAAAATTTACTGAACAATCAATATAACTAAATGTAATATGAAATATCACCATTCAATTGTTAATGAATAACGTTCAATTGAGTAGGCCAAACGAAATGTAATTAGAAAATAAAGATTTTTACAATGATGTATCACTCTAATTATGTTAAGATTTAATATTGTACAGCAATAAATAGCTCTTAAGTATAAAAATAAATGTATTAGTGTTCAAACAAGGACGTTATAAAGAAAACGCAATGTGAAACACTAAATGTCAAAAGATAGGGAATAATCGTATTATGCATCGCTAGCAGACGACAGTGAGAAACCATGTTTCTAAACATTATTTATGAGCATTGTCAAAGAAAACGAGGTTAAAACCAGTGTTAAGCCACATCAAATTAAAGCCCATAAACTAAACTTTAATTTGGTGGTAATAACCTCGTGATCGAAACAATAATAAGTGCATAGTGCGCGTTAGCATCATTTATTGTTAAAAATAAGAAATTATTTCGAGTAATACCAACAACACAACAAACGGAGCGCAACGTTCGCTCCGGTGACAGTTGGAAAGACAATACGTCATTTGTAACGGTTATCAGAGCCAATCAGAAAAGAGTTTATTAAACGATTTTACCGCCTAAGCGCTATGTAGCGAGGGCGTATATAATCAACAACGAAGAGAATTCGTTACACATTTTTGTCATCACTCGAGCGAGAAGGTCGTCGCTCGTCACCACAATATTTTTTAATAACTTAACATAGTACAACAATAGTAAACCTTTTAAAAATTTCTTCAAGACATTTAACGATACAGCAATTGACTACAAGGAAGTGCTTCGAAAGTAAAGTGAATATTTTAATTTGTGCGTGATTTTAGAACGAGAGAGAGTTTTATAATCAGTAATTAACATAGCCCAGATTTAGTAAGAAAAGGGCCGACTCTCCGTTCATAGTGCGAGTGAAGTGTAATCAACCAGTGGTCATTATAATCCGATCACTGGAGAGTGTTTTTAATAAATTTTAATCTATACGATTAAAAGAAATAAGGTAACACTGTGACAATTTATTTTATTTATCTGCTTGCACTGATCATTATTTACCACAAAATTGTACTGACGCAAGAACAACAAAACTTTCTATCTGATACACCGGATCAATTTATTTAGCGGATTTATTAATCCAATGTAAGATATTTGTATTAGTATTAAGTGTTGAAAATATATGTTAGTAGATAAGTAAGCGTAAAACACGCTAACCTGAAAAATAGTTACGAGTTTTAAAAAGAGGCCAAATTATTAATTATTATTATTAACGTCTGTCAAGGCATAAGATAGTTCTTTATTGTATTTCAAAGAGCCTACCCGTGAGGTATATTATATAATTAAAAGTTAAATTTGTTAATAGATATAAGAGTTTATTGTTCTAACTGAGCTAGACCGTATTGTAAACGGGCAAAGTAACATCAAATTTATATTAACGTATCAATTGTATTTGTAATTATTGAGTTTATTTTCAAAGGGTAAAATAAACCCCGTTTTTATTCAGCATAAACCTTGATCATATTTATTTCAAATAGTGAATTAATAATTAACATTGAGTACAGGGAGATAACTCTGAGTAGAGACTCTACTATATTAGATTTGAATTGTAGTGAATGCATCAAGCATTTAAACAAAGTTTAAAGTGAATTTATCAAATTCTAAATTTTATTAATTGGTTTTTTCATGGGAATTTTCCTAAAATAAACACATGTGGCGCCCTTATTGCACACCAGGAGTGATATAACCTTGTTGATAAAGCAAGTTGGTATTAAGCGCATCTTGACAGCTTATTTTTTGGTAAGTGAACTTCAGAACTTCCAGTATCACGAACAGGTACGTGAAAGTGTATATTATTATAAATTATTTGTCCAGACGAGACTTGACGTTACGTACACTGACGACACTTAACCGAGAAGAGGAGTTCCGCTGCAAGATCGACGCTACGGCTACATTCATCCACCGACCAGCGATTAACATATTATTCACTATAATTATCAAACTTTACTATATAAACACTATTTATCAATTATTACTAAAGATTATTACTGCAAATATTTTAAAGAGAGTTCATTTTCGAGTTGTAACACGAGATTCATTGTATTCAAATTTTAACTGAACTATTAAATTAAATCAAATACATTTAATTTTAAACGGTAGGGATTTAGTTATCTTACAAATTGGCGCTCACAACAGTGGGGCATTTTCAACGATAAACTAGTTACCTTACAAATTGACGCATACAACGTGTGGCAGAAAGTAAACACACACGATATACGTTATTATATTACAAAATTCACTCACGAATAAAAGTTGTATTATTATGTGCACAAACCAACACACACTCAAATATGTATCCCTAGGTTTGGGTAATGAATAGGGTCAGAATCGTTTGTGAAATGAACATGTATAATTAATCATAATTTTACTTTTGGAAAACGGGTAACTTTTCAACACATCATATTTCACAATAAGTTGTTTATTGTGATTAATTATTATTAAATGATAAGTCTGTATTCAGGTTGACAAATTGAATTCTAACTTTGTAAAAAAATCACTACAATGAATGTGTGGAACCTTTTCCTTATAAAAAAATAATGGAAAATTATTTTCTTTTGCTACAGTAATTCTGGGCTTTATTTCACTGTTTTCATCGCCATATGATGCTATGTTCCCTTACAGGTAGGTAAAATCAGTTAGGTCCAAAATCCCACAAACTATATTTTTATTGTGAACTCTTTTCATTTGATTTTCTTTGATTTGGCTCATCAACTTGTCTTATCCACGTATATGTTTAATCCTAGTTGTGAAGGACTTTCCCTACGCTTACCGTACGCATCATCATATGCCACTGATTTATTTATAAGTTCGCTGCAACTGTTGATATGCAGCTTTTAAACTCCAAAGCTACGTTGAACAAGGTTAGAGGAGGCCTTCTCATTAGTTCCTCAATTTTTATTTCCAATATTTGTGAAAAAAATTGGTACGATTCTATGATTAAGTGTAGAAATTTATACTTCATCGTCATCTTCTTTTTAATGGTTTTAGGCTTTAGCGGCCTGTTCCTATTCCACAGTCCACCTTTTCTTAGGTATAATTTATACTTTATAAACTATACTTTATAATTTATAATTTACTTCATAATTCATACTTAATAAACAAAATTAATGCCTTTAGGACATCTTGAAATTGATTATGAAAATACTCCAAATATTCAGTTTGCCACACGAGACATTGTGTAATAAACAAATTTTCATCTATTTCCGCCACACAGAGATGAAACTGTCGACAACAATCGTAATCCGCCATCGATATCACATACGTACTGGAAACCCTCTTTGCAACCCCCCCCCCCCGTACGTATACAGCTATATTGGTAGACAAAGTTTGTTTTTACGACCCCTCGCCAAACCCCATCCCTCAATTGGAAAGGAGAGACAGAGAATATTTGATAGGAAACTGGATTCAATATCTACGAATGAATTCATGTTGAAAATATGATGTGGGGGCCGGGCCGGGCCGGGCCGATCGCGCTCCAGAAATAAAAGTAACCCACTCAGACAGGCGACGCTTGATCGGTGGAGTCAAAGAAACATTTTTTTTCCCTAACCGTGTTACTCTCTGCTGGAAAGTAAACACAGGAGGAGAAAAATACGACCGTGCCATTTCACAGTAGGTACACAGAATATAATTAAATTTCTAATTTTATTTGAAAAAAATTCTGCTTCATTTCTACAATTCATTAAAAATTTTACTTTAATACCTACGTTGTATGTCTTTCTAAGTAAACATTGCCGTTTTTATAAATATTATATTTGATTCCCTTCGTTCTTAAATAAACAAATTAATTTCTTAGCTTATTACTTGAATTTTTTCAAGGAAATGAAAAAGCTCGTACAAACAGAAAAAAATACATTGTAACAGAATTTTTTGGAACGTAAAGTTATGTTTCTGTTTTATACGTTTCCACCGCAACTGCGGTGTACACCTTCATTAGTCCTTGCTTACTGACTATCAACAGGCCGTGATTTCGCGTGGCCACCAAACATTTAACGTAATAAACGACACTGGCCATAATAATTTCAAATCTTGTAAAGCAAAATAAATTTTATTTCTTACCTTTCTCTTCGAAATACGATCTTGGAATAAATGTTCTTCGTCTGTTATCGTAAACCTCTAAACAGCATCAGCACTAACCTAGAACAAATAATAAAACATAATCACTGAAACCTTATTATTTGAAAGTCATGGTTCATATTGTTCAGATTTAAAATGTATTCGAACCACGATTCGCCTGTGACGTCGGCTACATATCGCTTATCGCCGGACGAGCTGTCAGTCCACCCCCCCCCCATTTCATTCTAGCAGTCAGTTCACGGAGCTCCTACAGGCAAGAGCCTTTTTCGCGCTTGTGTTACACAAAATTCAATTTACGGCCGTCAATATGTGAACAATTCAATTAACTCAATTTCAATTATTTTAATTATCAGATATGCAGTCGTACGTGCTCACGCGAATGTACCGAATCGCATAAGTATGATTTAATCTGCTTTTTTGCAATAAACTGTTTATACAGTCCATTTTTATCGCTTTCACATTTGTCTAAACCCAGCCTGTGGTTTAAAGTATGAACAGCCGTTAACCACGAGCCATGCAAGGGGACACAAGTTCAACTCAACACATATATTCTAGAAAGAAAAAAAAAATCATAAATAACATCACACCCTATACTGTTAAGACATTACAGAACACGCTACGTCTTTCTCGGCTATTCCAGCGGAGCCCGGCCGTGCGTACGTATTGCTGCTACTTCGAGATGAAGGACAATTACGTGACACTTGTCACGCGTCCGCAACGAGACTTTTCCAGACCATACCGGTCAGCGCGCGCTGTGTTGAAGGCCCCAGTCAATTATGCTCTATTGTTTTCTAGTAGACGGGTATTCTAGGATCTCAGCGGGGTATAAATACAAGACTTCAGAGACGCTCAGTTCAGTTTGAATTGCGATTTACACCAATGCAGTTCGAAGTATTGTGGCGAAGCGTTATGTGTTTTATAATTGTGCCTGACTCTATTAGTAGACATTATTATTGCGTGTGAACAGTTTTTATTTGATTTGTTATAAGAGACTATGAACAATTTTTATTTGATTTGTTGTAAGAGACTATCTTGTTGACTTGAAACTGATTAATTGTGATATTTGAAGCTGGTGATTAGTGACTTAATTGGTGTCTTGTATTTTGTTTCCCACTGTCCCTACGACGATCAGTAGACCGTCGTAACAATGCTTATTGTTTCGCATTAGAGTAACTTGGAGAATTTGAACAGCTACGGTAGGGATAAAAGGAATTAAACGTTTCATTTGAGACTGAAATAATACGTTGTCTAAAGTTCACAGTTTTTATTTTTCTACGACTTTCAGCTCTCTCTCCCATATACAGAAAAATCTGCATTATAAAATCAGTCTATTCTGTTTATAAATAAAAAGTGAAGCCCAAAGGTTTTGGGTTAGAAAGGCAGAAATAAAATCAAACAACGTGCACACAATTGTCACATAAGACACATACACGCCTGAAACAGTGTAGACCATCTAGTAAATAGTAAATTACTCATGTTGGTGAATGACGTCATTACCAACTATATATATATATATATATATATATATATATATATATATATATACAACAGTAAAAAGACGGAGAGCGTCAGTCTTTATTGAGATTCGTTTAGTGAGTTACAGAATTGTAATAGTGCGTGTACATACATCTCGACCCTTCATTATGTCTTCGCATGCAAAATGACTGGCCTTTATCGACACGAAACAGGCGGCACCTCCCTTGATGGGTATTCAAAAACTTTAATTCTTGTGTCGAGACAATATTGTCTGAAGATGTGTAAGTCGATGTGGCTTGCAACAACAACCTTTAGATGTTTAGATAAAGAAACAGGGACTGACGCAAACAGATAAGAATACTGCCTATATTCCATAGGAATATCAGCACGAGAAAACTAAAATTATGGTAGGATGTTTCAGAGAAATACTCAATGCACTCAAAAATAACGGTCTGTTGACATGCTGTACAGCAAGGATTACATTTTTTGCTACTCGGGTCGGACGTCAGCTTCTTCAAAGGCATTTAGAAAGAAAAATTCAGAGAATTGAATACATAAGAGGCACGATAAATAAAACATTAAACAATAAAATACACAGACAGTAAGAAGATAAAGTATGACACCAGCGTATGCAAATCAGAACTGGGTTCCCGCAACGCGAGAAAATTTAAAAATTCAAGCTCTTCCTACTGTCACGAGTGGGTTGGTTACGTAATAGTGACATACGGTACGAACTAAATAAATAGAATTTTAACTAACGATAGATGTTTACAGACAAAAGTTTACCAGAAAATAAGATTCTACAAACCAACGGGCAATAATGCCATTGGAAGACGGCATCATAAGATGGAAACAATTTTAATTAGACTTTAGAGAAACATTTATGCCTAAGCCATGAAGCGTATGAGAAGAAGAAGAAGAAGAAGAAGAAGAAGAAGAAGAAGAAGAAGAAGAAGAAGAAGAAGAAGAAGAAGAAGAAGAAGAAGAAGAAGAAGAAGAAGAAGAGTATATTTACAGATGCTAATTCTGGTCTTAAAGACTCTCACTTTTTTCTGTGGATCACATTATTTATAAATACGAGTAGTAAAAAGTAATATTTATTTGCTAGAGTTTTTCTGCTTTATTTAACTGTTTTTATCACCATTAGATGTTACACCGGCTCTCAGGTAGGTACAATTATTTATACCTATAATCTCATAACATTCGTAGAAGGATAGAAAATAGAGCGGCTGTACATTAATTTTTCAAAAAAAGTACTGCTGTATAATAACGTATATTGTTGCGACACCAAAAGCAACCCCAACACCAGAGAAGAACTAAAAGGAATTAACAATGTTAAATCAAGGAATATAAAATGACTATGACGAGACAAATGACAATGACCCAACCCAAGTGATTGGCCCGATAAAGACAATAAAATAAGAAAGGGTAAACTAATGATAAAAAGCACAAATAAGTAAAACAAATTTAGTAACGAGCATTAAACAAAATAATACAAAAGGAAGTACACTAAGCATAATAAATAAGTGAAACAATTATTAATAGATAATGTGTGTTATTAATAGCCTTATTATGATAAGAAAATAAAACATAAAATGTTGAAAGACTAACTATAAATTTGTGTTTAAAATCCAATAAAAACCAAGAGTGAGAGATAGGTAGGAAGTGATAGTGATAAACTGATAAACAGTGAAAGTGTTAGAAGTGATAAGAATAAATTAATATAAACAATAATTCATAATTTTAAGAAAAGAAATAGACAAAGGTAATAAACCAAAACAACAAGCAAAAGGTTGATAGACAACTAATGTCATAGTGTTAGATAGTAAGAAACATAAGTTGTGAGTGCAATGATAATGAAACATCCTACATTAATAAAATAATCAAAGGGATGAGTATCACGATAGAATAGATGGTGTAAAAATACTATTCATCAAAGTTGTTATTTTTATAATTAAAAGAGTTGTGTTTATAAGAAGGAATATGGCTGGAAAATGAACAGACCATAAACCTATTTTTGTGTTATGTTTTTATAGTAGTATTAAGTGCTAAAAAAGTGTGTAATCAATAGTAATAGATATAAATAAGGAGATAAATTTTACAAACATAATATTAATCATCAGAGGAAAGACAGAAAAAAAGAGAATAACAGACAAGAAATGATTTTGGAAAAGTATAATAACTTTCATTCATTGTAAAACAGTCCAAATTAATTCAAAAAGTAAATAAGTAATAAGTGACAGCAAGCAAAACATATGGAAATAATAAATAATCTTTAATTTGTGTAAAATAAGAAGTAATAGACAATTACAGCTTAGGCCTATAAAATGCCTAACTGTCTAAATTCAAAATAAACAGTTTGTAAGCAAGTAACTATTGTATTAGAAAAGTAAGACCAAGTAACTCATCAATTACAATTAGTTAACAATAATAATATGTCAGAAATAGAATAAACAGATAAAATAAGGAAAATATGTAATATCGTAACATTAGCAATTTTGTCAAAACATTAAAACATGACCAAGCCCAGCTTTGTGGGATATCAAAATAATCTTTGAAAGAAAATAGAGACATCTATGGTAATATCTAATGCATTGATAATAAGACCAAGGAATAATAGCAACTATAAAATATTAATTCATTTTGAACCAAAACCCAGGATTTATAACAATAGATACAAATGTATTCAACCAATAAGAGTGTAGATGGTTGCCATAACAACAAAAAGTTGTTATGTTTAAAAACCGTTATAAAACGAGAGTCCATTATTAACGATCAAGGGAGAAAGATGCCAAACCATATTCGACTCAACTAATAGTTAAAATAGGAAGAAATACTATGAAAATTAATAAGATACGAATTGAAGAAGTTGAACAAAGGCCCATTAAAACACGGAGAGCAAATAAACTAGATTTTAATAATTAAAAATAAAGAAAAATTCTAATTAATTGAAATAGAAGCCATAAGAAGCAGAAAAACCAAATGATGGAAAATTAATGAATATATCAACCCAAAAAAGAAGAAATACCTGTGACTCATCACAAGAATCGACAAGGTTTTGTTAAGTATATTTGAATTACCAGAATTTGCGAACTAAATAAGTTAACTTTTCTCGCAACACAATAACTCTCACTCCGAACTTGGTAACTTAATTTCTTTCAAGGATTGATTGATAATATTTATTAAACTTGTATGTAAATATAGATTAACCTATATACGAAGTATAAAAGATTAGCACACACTTTTTAACACTAAGAAACGAATTGTATTTAAACCTTCATAGTATCTAAGTACCATTGATGTAAGGTGGTGTACTTTAATAACATATTGTTTCAATTTTTTCGTAATCAAAAGAACTCGTTGACTGAAGGAATTGTATAAAATAAATAAGATCGGCAGACATGATGGCTGCGTGAAAACGTTCAATCAACATAGCCAATCCCTGAGATATAATTTGATTATAGCCGGAGCAATATTGTTTTATAATAATATATTTTGTATCTGAATGATAAATAATTAACTATTTTGAAGACTAATAAACTAGTAGTGATTATTAATAACCGTCCTTTATTTGATTTGAATTGTATTATAACATTTGTGGACTTTAGCGGTGAATAAAATTATTTACTAGATTTGGACGTTGGCAACACGATGAACGACACGCGAGATTCGAATTCCCGCCAGTCTGCGTGGGTAATTCGAATTTGTTATCACCGCACAGAAGACAACCTAGTTCGAAACTTTTAATTGTTTTAATAAAACAATTTGGCGCCTATCGGGAAATAAATACATCGAATAAGGACAGGTAAGGGTTACAACCGTGCAGATATCGGTACTGGTTATTCGTGCGTTCGCGACGGACGTCGTCAGCGTGAGAACTAAGAAAACGTACGACATAGGTTGTTACAGATTGACGACTACAACGTGTGGCATAATACACGCAAGGAATTTGTCGTTACAATATAAAAACAAGTTGCGTGTGAAAAACATTATCGTAGTTTCTTTTTGTAACGAACAATTATCATAAAATAAAACGTTTTGTTTTACAACAATAAACTAACAATGACATGACATACTACGAGTAAACCATCTTCCGATGTAGGACGTCTCATAAACAAAACAATGTATTTGATATAAAACAACGAGAATAAAAAAAACAATAAATCTTCTTTTACTGAACAAAGACATCAAAGCATTTAAATTCGTCGAGTATTATGTCTGACGTATATTCAGCTTTCTTAGAATCGTCTTCATTACAATATTCTTACATGGAATCGATTCTTTTCCGTATAAGTAGTAGTGTTATTAAATCCATCCAAGAAGACAAGGAAAACATTTATTCTCTACTTCTATTTTCCAATCTCAGTTTTATTTTAGAATTATCGGTGAGCCTGTCAATGCATAGTTCGGGCATTCGTGCATGTCGGTAAGTACCGAGATCTTCTCTCTGTCGTATCCAAAATCTGTCGAATTTATAGGCCTACTCGTTAGAGCTATATGTAATGTTCCGCGTTGTTTTTATCATTTTATACTTTACACTTTATGTCTGTCTGTATATCTATCTGTCTGTCTGTCTGTCTACCTGTCTCTCTCTCTCTCTCTTTCCTTTCTCCCTCCCTCATACTCTCATACTTTTACTCTAATAGAATAAATTATCTTGGTGCTTTGTAACTATATCTATCTTTTTAATAAAGATATTTTCAATTAAAGAAATATATCTCTTCCACAGAATTTTGAATTTTCACAACAAAAGGAAATGAAACCTCTTCTATGATGCCTTACATAAATAAACAGCTGAATTCAAATGAGGGATACCCATTGATGATAATACATATACAATAGTACAATACAATAGTTCTCAGGACTGTCTTGTACAAAAACGGATTAACACATGTGAATAAGAGAGAAAAGTCGATCTGAGAAGGGGAATGAAGTGTTAGCTGCACAAGATGCACAAGACTATCACGTGGATATTTTGTAAAAGAAAATATAAACTTAAAGTGTACACTTTACATTTTGTGGGAAGGTTTCATTGACTCTTCTGCATTACGTATTTTGTTCGGAAATTCCTTCGGACTCTCAATCTTCTTCTGCTATTGATCTTACTGTCTCCCACACTCTGAATTCTTATCTTATCACGTCATTCGTACGTGTCTTCCCTTTCTTCATCATCCATTATTAGAAATGTAATTGACTACATTTCTAGGACGTCTCTCTTCTTCCATTATCTTCCTTGTTCGTATCACATGGTTCTGTCTGTTCGTATATTCTTCGGGTACGTCGTCTTATTTGCTCACTAAGTGCGCGCTCTAATTTTGGATGATTGGATGATGTCCTCAGGAAATCCATTACTAATGCCTTCATTTCCTTTCTGATTCGTAACAAAATTTGACAGTGTTCTGATCTAAAAGTCAATGTTTATTCTAAATTGTAATAGTTTTGTCGATGGTCATCTTTGTAAATGTCTGATTTTATTTGTTCAAAGAAAAGAGTTGTGATTCCGAAAAGCGTTTAAGTTAATGGATTTTTGTCGTCGTTGTTGTGTTTGTTCTTCTTCTACTTCTCCTCCAGACACCTTGATCTGTTGCGGATTCAACAGTTCTTTCCGTAATGTTATGCTTCCACCTCTTCTTAGGTGTCTTCAAAAACCTACCTTTTGTCCTCCGAAACCCCAACAGTCTGTCTTTTGAGCAGTCTCCATTCGAGTAACGTGATGTAGTGAATATTGTTCATAATTATCAACTTTCTCTTGCAAGCTTTCTACATTTAGCTCCTTCCTATATTTTGGGGTTGCCCTTCCTGTCGTTTATTGAATATTTCTACTTATATTCATAATTTCACTTGGTGCTGATTGGGGTACAGTTTTTCTAAAATAAATTTTCTAAAATTATATTTAAAAAAAAATTTTTTTCTAATAATAAGTGATTTGTAAAATATTATCTTCTATAAATAAGCGATTTCTAAAAAATCATTTTCTAACAATATGTGATTTCTAAAAACTATTTCTATGGATATGTTTTCGAATACGTTGTGAACTTTGCTGTATTAAACAAAAAAATTAATTGCTTTCAAACGTAACCTTTAACGTCAACAAGGGTTTTGGAAAATAAATGATCAAGTAAAGTTTGTACGATGGTGGTTGAATTAGTAGCATCCCGAAAATCAAATTTTCTACACACTGATGGTGGGTTCTTATACTATTACCGAAGAGAAAGTAAAGGACGGAATTATTGGAAATGTAAAAAGTGTTCCGAGTGTTCAGCTACAGCTATCACATCTAGTGGCGATGCAGAAATAATTGTTCATAAAGGACAGTCGCCTTCAAGTCATTGTGGGACGTAAACACCCAAATCTGTATGCCTTTTTCAATGAAATTATAAAGAAGCAGGCAGATACAGAAAGCATGTTGCGACAATTGGAATTAGGACAGAGAGTGGAAAAAAAGCACCGACCCGAAACATAAGCCTGCGGATGAACGTATCTATAATATAGTGAAAAATTGTGAAGAGTTCGTTGAAAACAACAATATATTTACGTATTTACGGAGCATAGGCCACAATGTAAATTACTTCTAATAATCAAACCTTTTCTAAGATGTACTTTGCTTTTATGTACAAATTTTTAGTAATAAAAAGGTATTAGAAAAATAATTTTTAGATTTTCAAATTTATTAGAAAAATAATTTTTAGAAATTAGAAATTTATGAAAAATTAATTTTAGAAAAGCATCTTTAGTAGAAATCGCGTTTTTTTAGAAAAAAAGGATTAGAAAATATTTTTTATAAAAACTGACCCCCAACGTTGGTGCTTTTTGGATTCTTCTTTTGTTTCTTTTAATCGCTGTCATGAAGAAAGACAGGGACGGGAATTACGGATCATTTACCTCTAGGCTTTGTCACCACCGCCATAACCATGACAACTTTATAATCCTTGCTAAGTTACAGCCACTCTTTTTGTCTCATCATGTGAGATTAAAACTCATGATCATTTCATGACTTCACTTTGCAACACGGTTTCCTATTGTGTCCTTGGTCTTTCTTTGGGGCTGTTTCTATGTACCCTACATTTTAAGAGCTTCTACGTGTTAAATTTCTCACCTTGTCTTTGTAGGGTCAAACCGTCTTAGCCTTTTTGTTTTTGAGTCTTATATACGCCTCTTGCTCAGACAATATAGAGTTCTTACGATTCTTCTCTCAAAGATTCTCCATGTCCTCTTGATAAACATTATCTCCATTGGTCATAGCAGCATTTGATGAATTTCTGTTATTTAAAGCTTTTTTTTTTAAATTTAATTCCCACTCAATGTCTTGTACGTTATACAATTTTTATATCTGTAATAGATGCTCAGTATAGACGTGTACAGGAAAGGAAGATTATTTGAGAAGATTATGGTAGGAGGAGGGACACGGAAGGTGGAACGTTAGAGGAACAAATGAGGAGGGAGGTGTACAGTGTCTACGGCGAACGACCAATAGAGGTGGTCGTCAGAGCAAGGAGATTGCAGTGGCTAAGTCTTATAGAGAGGATGGAATTGCTAAAGACTGTGAAGAGAGTAGCTGTCGGAGGCCGGAATCCAGGAAGAAGAGAAGGAAACCAAAGCGAAGTTGGTGGAATCATATTTTAACGTGCTGTGCTGGTCTTCTAGACATGCTGTTAATTATTATATCTAGTGGAGAGCCTTATCAAACTCTATTCAGGAGAGTCCTGGTTAGTAAACGACAGTGGTTTTAATCTTGACTTGACATTACTGATTAATTTCTCTATGGTTCGACCGTATTTCTATGATTAGCCCTAGTGTAAGTCGTTTATCGTTTACATATTTGTTTATTTTTATTAAGGTTTTGATCGTATATATCTAAAACCAGCTAAGTTAATTTACTGATTAAGTAATTAAATATTACCTGAATAGTCCGTCTTGTGGTTCACTGGTTTTATATTAAAAACACAACGCGTTTCGGAACTAAAGTTCCATCCTCAGGTTATTTTCCTCGTTAGAGGTCGTCACAACATTAAAACACAAAACACAAAAAACATAAACATTTAAAACACATATATAAAACAATCATTAGCGCGCGAAAATAACGGTCCGCAATTGACGATGACATATGCTTGTACACCCTGCAGTTTGCAGACACTCAAGTGATATGTGGAAACAAAAAGAAGACCTGGAATATATGACACCCAAACTGAAGGAAGAGTATGAAAAATTGAGATTACTGATGAACACAGAGAAAACGCAGTATCTGTGTGTCGGAGAAGAATCAACAGTTTTAATCTTAGAAAACAACGATCGTATAAAGAAATTCAACAGCTACAAATACTTAGGAATAAATGAAGAAGAAACCGATGATGTTGAAATACAATCAAGAGTAAATAAAGCAAAAAAATAATTATATCATTGAATGGGATTCTATGAAGCACAGAAATTGGAAAAGAAAGGAAGAAAAGAATATATGATAGTATGATTAAGACCACGTTGATGTACGGATCCGAAACATCGAGAATAAAAGAACGGGTAAATAGAAAGTTAGAAGCTACAGAAATGGATCCTTTGGGACGAGCTGCTAGAACTTTAGGGCTACAGGGAATACGAAATGAAACGATCAAAGAAGAAATGGGCGTACAAAAGACAATCATCGTCTGCACTGAAGAAAGACAACTAATCTGGTACGGACATGTACGAAGAATGGACAGGACCGACTGCAAAAGAAAACAATAAGATGGATACTTGGAGGTCACAGAAAGAAGGGAAGACCCAAGAAAACATGGATAGAGAGCATAATAAGATCAATGAGCGATAGAGGACTAAACGATGAAAACTGTAACGCTAGACGACAATGGAGGTTGGGCATCGGAAACGTCGTAGAATGTTTTGACCCCGAATTAAAAAAAAGCACCAATGGACGGACATATTTTGTATACAGCAAGCAGTTGCTAGACCAAACACTCCCCCCCATGACAAATGTCATTTGAAACAGATCGACGCAGTTCTCGTTAAAGTGTTTTAAACGCATTAAAAGAGCAAACGTAACACAGTGGGAATCTTTTATAATGATATCGGTTAATACCATCGACCGGTTCACGAACGTTTGATTTGGATTCAAGTGTGTTTAATTCCATTGGTTTCTTCCGTTATTCACTCTATGACGAGCAAAGGTTTCAACATTTGAAATTCTAGAAAACATTTACGGGTCGTTTCACTTTGTCCTCGCCGCATCTCTTCAACCTTCAACGTTCGACTTCTGTCGCTGCCCATTTTCTTGATTGGAAATGACACATCTCAATCCGATTGCATGGGAAATGCCATTCAATCCTTAATGCAACACAATAGGCTAGTCCTTTACACGTTGCTCCCTCAAATAAAAGCGATTAAATAAGCGATTTAAAAGTGAATGTTAAGAGGAGGTGAACGTTTTAATTTCGGGAGGGGGCGGTAAAGTTTTAATTTCTGGAGGAGGCGGTAATGTTTTAATCTCGGGAGGAGGCGGTAACGTTTTCACTTTGGGACGAGGCGGTAACGTTTCAATTTCGGGAGGAGGCGGTAACGTTTCAATTTCGGGAGGAGGCGGTAATGTTTTCATTTTGGGAGGAGGCGGTAAAGTTTCAATTTCGGGAGGAGGCGTAACGTTTTCATTTTGGGAGGAGGCGGTAAGTTTCAATTTCGGGAGGAGGCGGTAACGTTTTCATTTTGGGAGAAGGCGGTAACGTTAGAATATTTTAATTGTTGGTTATATTGAATTCGTAAATTAATCTTTCGTGTTCCTTCAGTCGAGACGAGTCGGCTAGGTCGATTCTTTCGTTGGTACCTGTACAATACAGCGTTGCGATGATAATTTAAAATTATTTGAATTGTCTCAATTGCCGCTGCAAGTGGTGCCAACTACGGTGCGTGGTTCACCTAAACTGTAATCGTCTAGTCTACTGAAATAATTTAGTTAACTCCTTTTATTGTGTAAAAATGTGGTTTATTGATCGATAATACTCATGAATTTACTTTAAAGAATAATTAAATTTGACATTTTGTCCATTTTACAATAATTATTAGCTTTATGAAAATCTTTTGTCTCAGGGTTTGTTATTCTGATTCTTAGTAATCATAACATAAAACGTTATTTTTTGGTTAAAGATTTATCTAAAATGTAGGTTCTTTTAGACTGGAAGATACAAAAAAGAAAATCTGAATCATTATACTACTACAATCATCGAATAGTAGGAGAATGATTACATTAATAAATACGTCTTAACTAATAACATAAAAATTCAAAGACACGTTTTGCGTCAACATTGTAGGTTAATTTGGCGTACTGAATTGTGATCAGCGAACCTTAAATTAATAATACCTTTCTAACAACATATAAAAATACAAGTCTAATAAAGTTATGAAACTCTTCAGTGTTCACAGAAAATTATCTGATTCGTTATATTGGATGAATTTAATCAGGTAAACAAAGAACCCTTGTAAGCATGTTTAGCTTGTTAGTAAATATTTTTAACTAGAAAAAAATTAACTGATGTAATACTGTTCAAATCTTTCTTAAAATTCATTATAAATTATTTTATTAATTATCTCTGATAAAGTTCATCATATCTATTGGCAATTACTAAAATTATAATAAGCTGTCGTTACACCTCTTAAACTGTCAATGTCTTAATCGAAATAATAAGTTTCATTGCACTCTTAGTGTTCATATGAAAAGGTCTCCTTCATAATTTTTGATGAAGTCTATCAACTAAATGAATAACGTTTATAAATAAAGTCAACTGTCGCTAACTCCTTTAGCAATTAATAAATCAATTAAAGTGATAAGGTCCATTATTCCTTATGTTTTCGTATTTAATTATCTTATCGATTTATTCGATAAATCTTATTAATTATACTCCATAATATTTTCATTGTAAAAGGTCATAATTGCTCTAAGTATTGGTTAATTGTCACTATACTTGCTCGTAATGGCCTTTTCTTAATTGCACTTTTAAATTTTTATTAATATTTAATTCACCACGTATGCGCACATACTCCGCAAAGATTTACTGAAGTAAGGTTAACTCGACTTTTGTCCGCTACCGACATAACCTAAATTTCACTTTTTGAGGTTATCGCTTCTCGTCAACTGGTCGATGTTATTCTTAAAATTGGTCTCAGGAGCGGCGTGGCTTGCCCGTCTGGATACTGTGATGAACTGTGTTCTCTCCTCCGTCCGAAATTGGCTTCGAATGCTAGGTTCTGATTGCTGATTGGTTAATTTTCTTAATTTCCGTAATTGTTCGGTATACCTCGGCAAAATAGACGCTTTCAAAGCATCCTTTGGCTGGGTTTGAGATTATGATAAATTGGTTTACATCATTATGCCCAAGGGCTTGTAAACTATTACATCTTTATAATTTACATTATTCCCTTATCTTTGCTCTAATTAACAATTCATTATTACCATTAATCAGGATTTTCTGAGACGAATAATTTGGCTCCCCATACAATATGGGTCTGATCATTATTAACAAAATTAAAATTACTATAGTCAGCTGCATGGAAGTAGTATCGTCAAGGTCACTCACTTTCACTGCTTCTCCCTGTCACCTCCACGCCCCTCGCCCAGCGTTGTTGCCGGCTAGTACAGTGTGTAGCGTTTTAGCAGTGTTACGAAAACAAATTTCATACATCCACATTATATTCTTCGTTTCAAATTTATTTATGCGTATCGCGTAAATGAATTTGTTTTATCAGGAATAATTAGTTGTGGGTAACACTACTCAGTTAAATTCTGGGCGCCAGTATTTGAGCTCTAAAAATTTGTGTGAGTCGGCAACATATTTTTTGTTGTCGCGTAAATATCTACAGAATTTCTATCTTTGCGTTTCTTCTGTTTCTTTGGCTTTTTTTTTTGTTACGATTTGCAGTTCTCTGAAACTACTATTTATACTGCGCTGGTTTTTCTTATGTTAGAATCTAAACCTTTTAGCAATACACACCCTAACTTTACGAAGTACCATTAGGTCAGTTATTTTGTGATTTCCGTACAGTGCACTTACTTATTAAAGTTTTACTGTTTTCTTCATGGGCGGTTATCCTACAGACTGACAGTTGTCTGAGAACGCTGACCTTGCCTGCTGTTGTCGCTTTAATTTTTTCATACTCACGGTCTTTTCCCTTTTGTAAATGAATCTGTTTTTGTTCTCTACACGGTCATTCCTAAGCCATATGGTTCGGAAGTTCTGTTAGGTATATGTACACATTTGGTATGCACATTGCGTATACCCTGTCGGCATGTCTTTTCGGTAAATATTGCTGTCTGACACTTTTATGAATGCCTTTGTCATTTTACAATCCCCTCAAAAATGTGTATGTTTACTGCCCGCGCTACTACCTTTCTTCCGTTGCACAAAGATAAATAGGACTGAGCAATTTCTGTAAACAAAATTGTCGCTGTTGTGACAAAAGCCAATCCCATTTCAGTTACAGTACCCCATTCCAAGTAGGTTGGGTGGACGAGGTGAGGAAGAGACGAATTAGCAACAAACATCCAAAATATTTATCGTCCTTAGTATGGTTGACAGACATTTTGTGCGTTTCATGTGAACGGTTGACGTCTTTATTGTAGACAGTGTGTGTATTAGTTTATTTCAATAATTTGTATTTATTATGAGTGATATTGAGGAACAGTATCCTACATTTAGTTCGAGTACAAGCAGCGGTGGTGTACGTGCGGGCCGAGAGGACATTAGAAAACAAAGTAAAGTCATCACAGCAAACGTTTACAAGTTTTTTAAAAATCTTGCGTATAATGAAGAAGCCAGGAGGAACATAAACTTTGCACAAGTTCGAAAATTGACAGCGGAAGCTTGTGGCATTTCTGAACAGTCGGTGCAACGTATTAGCAATACCGTTGCTTCGGCAGATGATCAAGGCGTGAGTGTTGTGTTCAGTTCTCCAAGGAAAGGGTATAAACGGGAACACAAAAACACTGAACTGGACGATTTTAATAAACAAATAGTCCGCAGGACCGTACTAGAATATTACGACCGAGGGGAATACCCCACTGCAAGCAAAATTCGAGCTGATCTCTGTCAGAAAATCAATTATTCTGGTTCAGAAGCCTCCGTACTTCGCCTTCTGAAAGTGCTTGGTTTTAAATTTAAGAAGTGCAACGATGGACGAAAATTTTTAATGGAGCGCAGAGACATTGCTGCCTTGAGAGCGAAGTTTTTGAGAACCATGCATATACATCGTACGGAGGACAACAGGCCTATAATTCTCAGGAAGACTGGGAGAAGTGCGTAAGACATGCGGAGGCACTACAAGAAGCCGATTACTCAAAGCAGTGCACGAGAGACACCACAGTGGAGCCCTTCATCATACACTTACGTGTGAGTAGTGACAGCGAACCTGAGTCCAGTGAATCCGAAGACGAATACTGCAGGAGTGTTAAAAAGTGTATATAGGTGGTAAACGTGTCTATAGCGAAGCGTAGTATTTTCTATTTTTATTGAAACATAAAAAACCGTGTGTGCGTGTTTTCTTCAGGAGTGTTATGAATGTGCTCTGTGCTATCACTTTGCAAAGTGATAATTGTGTGACTAACCCTATTTAAGGTGAGTTTTTCAACATACTGCTTATTTATAATAGTCATAAGGAATTCTATAGTTCATAAAATAAGGAAAATTTTAATTATAAAATTAGTAAGGACAATGCATAAAATATAGAATTATAAATTTAAATTCTATATTTAAAGATTTAAGTTAAAATATATATATATATATAAATAAATAAGGAATTTTAAATTTATTTCATGAGACATTTGTATTTGTTGTTTATAAAATTATCCTTATTTTCTTAAGAAATCCAATTCGTTTCACGTTTATACATACCATTATTTTTATGCTACTTGTGCATGTAACATCTTATAGTATAGTTCTAATTTTTTTACTTAATTAATAAGCAGCGCAGGAAATAAAAATAGAATATTTTTCTGAGTCACGAATAGTGCGGTGTCTTCAATAATTAAATGGGGCAAGCTTAAGACACAGGATGCGTATAAAATTCGTTCAAACAAACTATAGCTGACGCGTCGAATTGAATGTTATGTATAAGATACGGAAATTAATTGTTAATTAATTATTAACAATATATTAATTGTGATGTAATTATTATTAAGAATTATTGACAATGTAACAATGTACTCTAATGCATGTATTACAAACTTTCTCACTTTGTTATATTCTTTACATTAAGTAGGCTTACTTACTAGTGTAGCATTTTTCGGAAGAAAGGGAAACTGTTGCTTAGTGGCAACGCTGTAAGTAAGCGGTGTGACCTTGACGATACTAGTTCCATGCAGCTGACTTTAACATTTCTTATTGGCTATTTACTTATAATAATTGTGCCGTAACTATTTACGGCAACTTACGAATTTGTCATAATTGAATTTCGGCATAGATGCTTTCTTGGGATCGTGGGCACTCTCGCCATCTATGAGGCGTTACGGTAACTTAGGAATTTGTTTGTTGCTCTCGCTACGAATTTGGACACTCACGCTATCTGTCAGAGACTTCGGTCAACTTGACCTTTCGTTCTCGCTGCTTGGAGCGGTGTTTGTAGTTGAGTAGAGTGAGCCTGCGGTAGACTCGGGTTGGTTTTTGATCAGCTGTGTGGAGGCATGCCAGCTGTTTTTTGTCGAGGTCAGCTGTTCACGCCACGAGCGGTCTTATATGTTAGAGGGCTGGAAAAGAATTGTGGTTTTTTTTTAATGCCGGGGTTTTGTAAATTTATTATGAAAGGCTAAGAAAAAGGGTTGCCAAGGGGTCTCTGGCGCCTGGCAACTGTGACCGTGTGAAGAGATCAAGATGTTGTGTAAGTAGTTTAAGGAACTCGGACAACACGTGCTATGGCACAATTGAACAGGTATGCATAGTGAAAATTATTAAATTTTTCCTGGGATGTGCTTTCGCACTGCTTGCGTTTAGGGTCAAGTGTGGGCCTGGCTAGTTCTTAACAAAAAAAAAAAAAAAAAAGAACAACAGTTGCTTTAATTATGGATGTGTTTTTTTTTTTACTTCACTGTATACCTGGAATATAGTATGCAGGTTTCTGCAGTCATTGCAAATTCTTGAACGCAAGTTTTTTTTAAAGAAAAGTCTGGTGAACTTTACTAGTTTCTTATGTGACTAGTTTCTTATTCGACAGTAATATCTTATGTGCAAAATTTTGTTACCTACAAAAAAAAAAGAAAAAACAAAAAAAAAAATAAAAAACTTAAGAAAATGCGTTAGGATTCAGCCGGGTGCCCATACGCCTTGTGAAGCGAAATTCGGACCGAGTTCCTTGATATCCCTCAGTATTACTCAGTGTTGTTCTCAGTATTATGCAGTGTTGCTCATATAAATGTCTTGTGGTGAACTGTGAAAAGTATGTAATGTCCCGTATACGTTTTGTCTATAATCTGTGTTGAACTTATATTGTGTCTGCCTTTTATTAGTACGTATAAATTTGTTTATGAAAAGAGCTGCAGATCACATACAATTGCCATAATAATGACTAGAACTGTAATTCAGAAGTATTCCTCATGTTAATAGAACTGACTGAATTTTTTGTACAAGATGAAATTTCCACTTTGGGTTTTTTTTTATTTGTTGTAATTCTCTATCAATGTACAGTCACTGTTAAGATTCTTTTGTATATGTATATGCTCATATTTATTTTAATTCTCTATTAATGTACAGTCACTGTTAAAATTCTTTTGTATATGTATATGCTCATATTTATTTTAATTCTCTATCAATGTAGTCACTGTTAAAATTCTTTTTTATATGTATGTACTCATAATTCTATGCACACAACATATTACATTTTTGAGAGATATAAGTACCTGATTATTTGATAGTTTTTTTTTAATAATGGTGCACTCTGAAATCTGCAAGCCTTTGTGCTACACAAGTTTATACAAGTTAAGGAAAATGGAGCACATGCACTTGTGAATTCCACACAAAGTATATAATTACCTATCTTATGTTACATTATACCTTACTAATTATATGATTCTCCTTTCTAGCTTTTGATTTAGATTTCAGAGGGCGCATGTTGTTGTGTGAGATAATTGTTTAAATGGTTGTGGCTGTAATAATTGTTGTTGGATAAAATTGTTCTTTAAATGGTTTATAAAATTCTTTATATTATTAAAAGTGTTTATAGTACAACCAGAGGGGGACTTAAAAGGAAAAAAAACTTATTGTTATTAAATGTATTGGATTTCGAATACCTCTGGATTTATTCTTTGTATTTATTAATGTTCAAATAATTAATTCCAAATAGAGAAATTCTATTTGGGTGAAGGTTAAAAGTACTGTCGAGGCTTGTTGCCTGTCATGGTTATTTGTGAATACCATGTAATATATTTTAGATATTTTACAGATTTTATATATTTCTAATGGAATACTTTTTTAAATATTAAATTTTGAATATTTTGAAATTTTAAATTTTGAATACCATGTAATATAGTTTAAATATTTCACATATTTATATATTTCTAATAGAATACCTTCACAGCCTGGATTCTATGAAATCTCATTATAAGAAAAACAAAATATGATAGAATCAATAAATTTGTTATTTTCGGAATTTTAAAATTGAGGTCACCTCATTCGTCCAATTACCTAATGGTTACCCAGCATGTGGCTATTCTTCCACTAGGAGGCCTCTCCTAGTTCAAGTGAACAAGTGAGCCGGTCATCCAGGTAGTTGTAGATTTTTAAAATTTTTTTTAGGATGTCAAACTTGAAAAATGTGTTAAATTTGGAAAGTTGAAAATTGTGTTGTGATGTCATTGGTGATGAGCGGCTCACAAATGGTAGCAGAGCGTGGTTGGACGTAGTCCTGGCCACCTCTGAACCGAAATTTGGAAATGGATGAGGTGACCTCTATATCTTAGTTGGACATATTCTGTCAGTTGTGATGTGTTTACTATTGTTGTAAATCTTGGTCTTTGGGTGCGGTTGCCGGGCCGGGACTCCTGGGGGGGGGGTGCACAGCTTGGTGATTCCTGATTGTATCTTCGGGGACTTGTTAAGTGTTTATTTGTTTGTTTGTGCTCTTGTTTTGTCATTGTCTTTGTTGTCTTTTAGCACATCATCTTGGTCTTGGTTGTTGGTCCGGTGTCGGGTCGGGGACCCTGAGGCACCTTGATTGTCATCACTTGTTGTATTCAGATCCTTGTTGTGTGAAACCATGGCGGTGGCGGGGCAGAGTAGGGGTCGGCGTGAAGGTCGCGGTCTGGTGCCCGAATATTTCACTAAAGACGAGCTCCAGTTCGAGATACGTTTGCGGGGTGGGGTTCCCCAGAGGGATGTGGCGTCCTTGAGGCGACAACTGCGGGAGCTGCTGGTGGGGGACGCCCCCCACGGAGAGTCGAAATTGAGGATTTGGAGGAGGAGCTGGCCTTGTGTGCGGACAAGTGGACCGAGTTCTCCACCTTGATGGAGGACTCGGAATATATGGGGAGTTCCACCCGTGTTTGGCAGCGGGTGACCCAAAGGATGCACCACTTGTCCGCTCGTCTCAGTAATTTGCTGTTGCAGGACGATCTGGAGGAGGAGGGTAGGCGGACTGCGTCGGCCCTGGAGTCAAAAATTGGCCTACCTGGGGAGGCTCCAGAAAGTCCTGGTAACCCTAAGGAGATGCTCACGCGCCAGACCGTGGCCACTGAGCGGGTGGATCTCCTGGGGGAGGCCTGTAGTGCTCTGGTGGAGGAACGCCCTTCTATTTCGGTGGGCAGTCGCCCCCAGGGATTTCAGGGGGATCATGTGGAAGTCCCTCGAGTGTTTGGTACAGCCCTGGCCAGCGTAAAGTATGAGTCATTGCCGAACCCCATTTATGACCTCCTCCGTCGGCTTCCAGTGGTCGACGGTCTGGACCTTGACCAGCTTGTGAAATTCTTTGAAGGGGTTTTCGGCATTTTTGATTTCCCTGGGGTGACTGGTGTTTCATTTTTAAATATGATTTACCCGTATTGTCGGGCGCCCCTGCTGGATCGTGTGGTCTGGCATCTGGGCGCGGGCGGGGATTTTGAGGCGTTCCACAGGGATGTTTTGGAACTGTTTATGCCCGGAAGGCTGCGTGACCGGATGCGGCAACGATTATTTTACAGAGTTCAGGGGCACGGGGAAAAGTTAAACGTGTTTATTGATTCCATCAAAAGTGCTGCCCGTGTGCTGCGGGTGGACGTGTCGGAGGCTGAGGTGGTGCGGGTTATTTTGGAGGGCCTCAATCCTCAGGAGAGGTCAAGGTTGGTGTTTTTGGAGAGACCGCGTAGCTTCGCAGATCTTAGCAGAGCTTGTGTCTTCGCCCGCACCATCCAGATGAACGATGAGGCTCGCTCCGGCAGTTCCGAATTCCCTGTCCCCTGTTCCCCATCTGGTCAGCAGCGGCCTACCCGGGAGCAACGTGGTGGCAACTCTGAGAGGAAAGAATTCCGCTGTTATTCCTGTGGTAAGATGGGGCATTTGGCCCGGAATTACCCTCTCAAACGGTCGGAGGTTTCGCGGGAGAACCGTCCTTCAAAAAACGGCCTGCGTGGGGGGGATTGAGGGGACGCCGGACCCTCCCCACGTGTGGTAGCGTTGGCGCATCCCAGGTCTCGTTATGTGCCGTTGAAACAGGACACCCATCCGGGAAGTCCGATCCTAAGCCGATTCGTCCGGGTCTCTCCGTGTGTCCATGTTTGGTGCTGGAGGTTGGGAAGGGCCGCATTAGGGCTCTGGTGGACTCCGGATCGGTACGGAGTCTTATCTCCTCCCGAGTTTACCAGCAGTTGGTCAGGGAGTCATTGATTCGGTCTAGTACTCTTTCGTCGGTGGTGTGTTGGACGGCCTCGAGGGAGGTTTTGCCGACCTCCAAATTGGTGGCCTTTAAATTTAAAATAAATTATTTTTCGTGGGTTTGGGAGTTTCTGGTGGCTCCGAATCTGAGCGTAGACTGTATTGTGGGTGCGGACTTTATTGTGAAAAGTGGTCTGGTTCTCGATATCCAGGGGCACGTATGTTTCTTTAAGTTTAACCGTGCCGTACGCATTCCTTTTTTTGGTTATCGGGATGAGGCGGGGGAAGGTCTTGAAGAATCTCAACCCCCGGCGTCCATTAATAATTTGAGCCAATCTCAACAGACCACTTTCCGCCGATTGTGTGAGGAGTTCCCCGAGGTGCTGACCGCCAACCTCGGACTCACTCACAATTTGGAGTATCGTATCCGTCTTTGCGTCTCCTCGGTTGTCCGTTCGCACCCGTATAAATTCGCTCCGCCAAAAATGACCATTTTGCGTGAGAAGGTGCAAGAATTGTTGGACCAGGGGGTTATTGAACCTTCCACGTCGGCCTACGCCAGTCCAGCATTCCTGGTGCCTAAACCGGGAGGGAAGCATAGGCTGGTCATTGATTACCGGAAATTAAACCAAAATATAGAAGTTGAGTCGGTGCCCCTCCCGGACCTGCATTCTGCCTTTGATTGGTTTTCGCAGGCCCGATATTTCACCATTTTTGACCTGAATTCGGCTTACCACCAGATTCCCTTACACAAGGATTCTCGGCCGCACACTGGCTTTTGCGTACCGTGGAACCTGTACCAATATAAGAGAGTCCCTATGGGACTGGCGGTTGGTGCTCAGACGTTAACCCGTCTACTAGACTCTGTGTTCCACGATATTAAATTCCAGTACGTGTTCAATTATCTGGATGATCTCCTCATTTATAGCTCCACTTTAGAGGAACACATGAACCATCTCCGTGAGGTGTTGTGTCGTTTGAGGCGCGCGGGGCTTACAGTGAATACCGACAAGGTGAAGTTTGCCCAGGAGGAAATTTCTTTCCTCGGTCACCTTGTCTCTCATAAAGGGGTCACGGTTGACCCAGAGAGGACGCAAGCAATACGGGATTTTTCTCCTCCTCGGGATGCTAAAGGGGTGGCCCGCTTCGTGGGTATGGTAAATTTTTATAGGCGGTTCATCCCGGGGGCTGCCGAGATTGCGGCTCCCCTAAATTCCTTAAGGAAGAAAGGGGCCAAATTTGTGTTGGGCAACGAGCAGCAGCGTGCCTTTGAGGCCCTGAAGGAGTCCATTCTGTCGCCGCCCGTGCTTCGGATGCCCGATTTCACGAAGCCCTTTGTTGTGCAATCTGACGCCAGGTCTGTGGCGATCGGGGCCGTGCTCTCTCAGGAGGTGGATGGTGCTCGGCAGCCAGTCGCATTTGTATCTAGGACCCTCACCAACCCTGAAAAGAAATCCTCGGTGGACGAGTTAGAGTGTTTGGCGGTAGTCTTCGCCCTGGACAAGTTTAGAAGGTATTTGGAACATGCTGAGTTCCTATTAGAGACCGACAATCAGGCTCTCTCGTGGCTTCTGGCGCACCCCTGTCAACTGGGTAAACTTGGCCGCTGGGTGGTCAAAATTTCTTCTTTTAAGTTTCGGGCACAGCATATACGGGGGACCCAAAATGTTGTTGCCGATGCTCTGTCCCGTATGTATCACCTACCCAGTGAGGAGCCAATAAATGAACCCTGCGCCTTACTCCTGGAGTTTCCCCTCGCCTTCACTGAGGTTATCCCTCATCAGCTTGATGATGAGGTGTTGGGTCCCATTATCGATAAAATTAAATCAGGCGAGATGAAGGCTCCATATCATCTGTCCAAGGGCGTCCTCTGCTGCAAGGAACGTAGAGGACGGGTCCCTAAGATAGGGCTGCCGAGCAAGCTGGTACCCATGGTCTTCCAATATTATTATGATTCCCCGGTTGGAGGCCATTTGGGTGTTTCAAAGACCATCGCCGCGATCAGAAAGAACTTCATCTGGAAAGGCATGGACCGGGACATCGCCACCCGGGTGAAGTGTTGTCATCTGTGTAGTCTGAGCAAGCCCGCTCAGAACACTAAGTTGGGGTTGCTGTCTTCTGAGGTGGCTGGCAGACCGATGGAGAAGGTTTTCATCGACTACGTGGGGCCTTTCCCACGTAGCAAGGCCGGGAATTCGTTCCTCCTTGTTTGTGTGGACGCCTTCTCTGGCTACTTCCCTTGCGTCAGGCTAGTGCTGCCAATACGATAATAGCCCTTCAGACCAGTATCTTTCAGCATTTCGGGCTTCCCTCCATCATTGTCTCAGACAATGGCCCCCAATTCATCTCGAGGCAGTTCCGGAACATGTGTTTCAGGCACGGCATTCGGCATGTAACCACTTCCCCTTACCACCCGCAACCTTCCCACGCTGAGCGATTCAATCGCAACCTGAGATCCGCTCTTATCGCCTACCACGCGGAACAGCAGAACACGTGGGACCAGAATCTCCAGTGGTTACAGATGGCTTTCAATTCTTCCCTTCATGAATGCCATCGTGCCGTGCCTTTTGAGGTCATGTTTGGTTTCTCCCCCGCTCATCCCCTTGGTAATTTGTGGAGACTGGAGGATCTTCTACCGGATTCGCCGAACGAGGGGGTCGCTCACAGGTGGAAAGAGGTGAGGAGAGCCCTGCTCCGATCGCACGAGCGCGTGCGGCGTCGCTATAACGCTGGGAGAGTCCCCAACCCTTTTAAGGTGGGCCAGTTAGTATATTGCAGGAGCCACCCGCTCAGCTCTAAGGTGGAGGGTTGCGCCGCCAAGCTTTGCTATAAATGGTTGGGACCCTTCCGGATTTCTGAGTTTGTCTCGCCTGTTACTGCCAGCCTGGTGGGTCTGGAGGATGGGATGAAGGTGAGGGTGGCCCATGTGTCACATTTGAAGGCGTGTGCGCAGATGGAGCTTCCTTGAGTGTTGAATTGATATTGTTTACCCCAGTTAGGATTAGTTAGGGTCCTCGGGATGGTTTTCGGGGGGCTTCTCTGGAGGAATTGTGTTTTAAGGTTTTACTTTTTAGCGTTTTATTGTTTTAGGTGGGGTTAATTGGGGTTTTAAAAGTTTTATCGGTATTTTAGCTCCTCTCCTTTCCTTTCTTCTTTCTATTGCTTTAGGTCGCGACCGCCCACACTCCCCGTATCTTCTACACTTACACACACCTTGTCCTTCCTTCTGGTGTCCTTTCGTTTTCAACTTCGCCGGATTTTACCTTTTATTGGTTTTTAGTTAGTCACCGCTTTTCCTCCGGGGGTGGCAGTCCCAGTGTCGTCCAACCCGTTGGACTCCTTTTGTTGTGGGGGTGTGCCGTAACTATTTACGGCAACTTACGAATTTGTCATAATTGAATTTCGGCATAGATGCTTTCTTGGGATCGTGGACACTCTCGCCATCTATGAGGCGTTACGGTAACTTAGGAATTTGTTTGTTGCTCTCGCTACGAATTTGGACACTCACGCTATCTGTCAGAGACTTCGGTCAACTTGACCTTTCGTTCTCGCTGCTTGGAGCGGTGTTTGTAGTTGAGTAGAGTGAGCCTGCGGTAGACTCGGGTTGGTTTTTGATCAGCTGTGTGGAGGCATGCCAGCTGTTTTTTGTCGAGGTCAGCTGTTCACGCCACGAGCGGTCTTATATGTTAGAGGGCTGGAAAAGTATTGTGTTTTTTTTTTTTAATTGCGGGGTTTTGTAAATTTATTATGAAAGGCTAAGAAAAAGGGTTGCCAAGGGGTCTCTGGCGCCTGGCAACTGTGACCGTGTGAAGAGATCAAGATGTTGTGTAAGTAGTTTAAGGAACTCGGACAACACGTGCTATGGCACAATTGAAAAGGTATGCATAGTGAAAATTATTAAATTTTCCTGGGATGTGCTTTCGCACTGCTTGCGTTTAGGGTCAAGTGTGGGCCTGGCTAGTTCTTAACAAAAAAAAAAAAAAAAGAACAACAGTTGCTTTAATTATGGATGTGTTTTTTTTTACTTCACTGTATACCTGGAATATAATATGCAGGTTTCTGCAGTCATTGCAAATTCTTGAACGCAAGTTTTTTTTTAAAGAAAAGTCTGGTGAACTTTACTAGTTTCTTATGTGACTAGTTTCTTATTCGACAGTAATATCTTATGTGCAAAATTTTGTTGCCTACAAAAAAAAAAGAAAAAACAAAAAAAAAAATAAAAAACTTAAGAAAATGCGTTAGGATTCAGCCGGGTGCCCATACGCCTTGTGAAGCGAAATTCGGACCGAGTTCCTTGATATCTCTCAGTATTACTCAGTGTTGTTCTCAGTATTATGCAGTGTTGCTCATATAAATGTCTTGTGGTGAACTGTGAAAAGTATGTAATGTCCCGTATACGTTTTGTCTATAATCTGTGTTGAACTTACATTGTATCTGCCTTTTATTAGTACGTATAAATTTGTTTATGAAAAGAGCTGCAGATCACGTACAATTGCCATAATAATGACTAGAACTGTAATTCAGAAGTATTCCTCATGTTAATAGAACTGACTGAATTTTTTGTACAAGATGAAATTTCCACTTTGGGGTTTTTTTTTATTTGTTGTAATTCTCTATCAATGTACAGTCACTGTTAAGATTTTTTTGTATATGTATATGCCCATATTTATTTTAATTCTCTATTAATGTACAGTCACTGTTAAAATTCTTTTGTATATGTATATACTCATAATTCTATGCACACAACATATTACATTTTTGAGAGATATATGTACCTGATTATTTGATAATTTTTTTTTTTAATAATGGTGCACTCTGAAATCTGCAAGCCTTTGTGCTACACAAGTTTATACAAGTTAAGGAAAATTGAGCACATGCACTTGTGAATTCCACACAAAGTATATAATTACCTATCTTATGTTACATTATACCTTACTAATTATATGATTCTCCTTTCTAGCTTTTGATTTAGATTTCAGAGGGCGCATGTTGTTGTGTGAGATAATTGTTTAAATGGTTGTGGCTGTAATAATTGTTGTTGGATAAAATTGTTCTTTAAATGGTTTATAAAATTCTTTATATTATTAAAAGTGTTTATAGTACAACCAGAGGGGGACGTAAAAAGGAAAAAACTTATTGTTATTAAATGTATTGGATTTCGAATACCTCTGGATTTATTCTTTGTATTTATTAATGTTCAAATAATTAATTCCAAATAGAGAAATTCTATTTGGGTGAAGGTTAAAAGTACTGTCGAGGCTTGTTGCCTGTCATGGTTATTTGTGAATACCATGTAATATATTTTAGATATTTTACAGATTTTATATATTTCTAATGGAATACTTTTTTAAATATTAAATTTTGAATATTTTGAAATTTTAAATTTTGAATACCATGTAGTATAGTTTAAATATTTCACATATTTATATATTTCTAATAGAATACCTTCACAGCCTGGATTCTATGAAATCTCATTGTAAGAAAAACAAAATATGGTAGAATCAATAAATTTGTTATTTTCGGAATTTTAAAATTGAGGTCACCTCATTCGTCCAATTACCTAATGGTTACCCAGCATGTGGCTATTCTTCCACTAGGAGGCCTCTCCTAGTTCAAGTGAACAAGTGAGCCGGTCATCCAGGTAGTTGTAGATTTTTAAAATTTTTTTTAGGATGTCAAACTTGAAAAATGTGTTAAATTTGGAAAGTTGAAAATTGTGTTGTGATGTCATTGGTGATGAGCGGCTCATAATGTTTGTTTTATCTATTTATATAATTCAATTTCAATGAACATTGATGATTACTCCATGATAATCGAGTATGATCTTTTTACAATAAGTTATAAAGTTGTATTTTGATAAAAATTGTCTTTGGCTGTTTAGGCCTAACTCCATATTAGTTACTACATCTTAAGTCCCCTTTTTTATTAATATTGCTTCCTTTACTGTAATATTATTATTCATAATTTTTGTCTACAGCTTCTTATCACTATTACAATATTACACATGACATAAATAAATACTTATTTCTAATAAGCATTACAAATAACTTGGCTAGGCATCTGTGCCTATGGCACTACCAATTAGTTTCACTTAATGTATTTTAATAGTGGTTTCTGAACCATTCTTATTGTGACATAATTTCTCTGAAATGACCACTACAACTTCTGATCACCTCAGTTTTAGTTATTACATTGTTATATTGTTCATTTAAGTCTTTATAGTCACCCCTAGTTTTGCACTATAGGGTGTGACATGAATGTGACATGAATTACCTTCATTGTAAATTACGTAATCGTTTTTTAAGTCATTACTTCTTACATGCGTGGTCATTACAATAATTATTAAGTTTTACAAGGTTTTGGTTTGCACCATGATATTCCCATTTGTTGTTAATTCATCAATAGTTCTTGCATCTAGTGCTACATGACAATTATTTATAATTTTCATTATTATGACTTACTTTCATGATAATAATTATTGGTTTATATTATATTAGTGGTATTACGCATCATTGATCCTACTGATACCAACCACTTTCTTTTTTATCACTATTTCTAAAGGTTATTTTGATTGGTTATTATGTACTTTATAATCTGTCCATTTCAGTATGTTAATTTACACTAATCACAAGTACAAATCTCTTCTTGGTAATTAGTCTTATTACTAGCATGACCCTTATAACATCTAGTTTAAGTACCGTACAATAAAACATGGTTTAATAACTTTTTTGTTATCAATTCTTGTCATTCTAAGTGCAATATGCTTGTTCAGGTAGGTTATGTGTCCCTATTCTGGCTTCAACAATGGGTTCATTTCATAGTTGGTTTCTATACATTTTATTTAATTATTTCAATCCACTAATACTGTTATTATTATTCATTGTGTGGTATTTCTTTTCCAGTTTCTTTTTATATTATTTTGACAACATTATTGGTGGTTATCAGTTTTTCTGATATCCCTGTGTCTCTATTACTTACACAAATAGTAGATAAGGTACAATCATGTTGTTACTTTTTACACATTATTAAATCATATTAATACAAGTTTTAATCTCACTCTCCTGATCATCTTTGCTTATATCATTATTTTACATTAGAGTTATGGTCACAGTCAAGTCACCTATAATAGTCTATTAATGGTTTGATGTCATTGTTAAGTCATGGCATAGGGTTTGCATAGAGTTTTAAACTAATTATTCTTCTCAATCCCGAGCCTCATTTTCTATTCACTTTATTTGTTATATTCTTTTCTTTATTTATTTATTGTCTTGGTCGAGTTAATTCAATTCTTCCCTATTAACTTATTCCATTTCTATCATTTAATTAATATCATTTTGGTGTATGTTTCAGTCTTCCTCTCACTGTCTGATCTATTGGGTATACTGGGTCAACGTTGTTTTGTCTATCGTCGGTTGTCTTCATTTCTTTCATAGTCCATTATTTATTAATACTTATCTCTTTATGCTTCTCGGTTAGTTCATTATTTGTTCCATATCCTCCTTTAAAGTTCAAGTTTGGTTGTCCTGATGGCCGTTTATGGATTATTACTGTTGCTTATGAATGTTGGTATTTTGGCAATGATATGTACTGTTACAATGTACGTGGGTATCGTAACGACGAAATACGCAGTAGCCATACGTCACTTATATGTATACAAGAATCTTCAGCTATTACAGACTTCCTGTGTCTTGCTGACCTCCATTCCGAAGAATCCACCTTTTCACTTCGTCCTCGATGATCTACAAGACCTAATAAGGACTCCAAATCTGTTATTATTGATATCCAAAAATTGCTGTTAGGTCTTCCGTTATGTCCTAAGTACGGTCAACCTTTTTATTCGATGTATTTATTATAATATTTTCTCACCACTAATGTAGTTCGTCCTTGAAACTCCACAGTCTTTCTCATAAAGTCCCAAACGGTTGCGCTAATTTTGCTTTTATTGTTTTTGTTATCCGGTTTTCGGCTCTACACTCCACAATCCAGTAAATTAGTGGTTCCCAAACTTTTGAGTTGTTGAGTTGCGGAATACTATTTAGGAGAAAATTTTGTCAAAGATTTTTCGCTTGGAGCCTAATGAACTGAATAACAACTGTAACTGAACTAGTAATTGTAATCGTTTTAATATTGGTCGCACATGGAAAGGCATTCTTAAACGTTTCCTTGAACATACACGTAAACAACGAAAAAGTCTTAAATCCATTAACATAAAATCTAATTATGTCCGTCATTTGGTCTCAAAAAACCATAATTACACGGATTTCAAAAACCACTACACATATGTCAAAAGAGCTGATCATAAACGTCTTGGAGGAGCTTGAAATTTACGGAGCATACATAAACATAAGTACTCGCAGTTCCGTATTGAATCCGAAGTAAGTTTAATATCCAGTCCGCTAGACGATACCGTCTTGAACCAGCTTTATCAAACAGAAATGAACAACTGCTCAGTAGTTTAAGAAGTTTTTAACTTTTGAATATTTGGTTTCAGTAAGGTATACATCATTTTGTAAGACGGAAGTGACGGAAAATGTCACCTGTCTTGTTCTTGTCTTCTGACAGATGTCTTATTAAAACAAAAAACCGGGAGTGTTCGATAACAAAGTTAAAAAAAAATTTAAGAAAAAAGATCTCATAAGTATCTTGTAATACAATATGTTACACGGTATTTGATTGGATTAAAACGTAACGGCAGGACGACGATGGGAGGAGAGAGAACTTGAAAAAGTCAATTCGTCATTTTTATGGTCTCACCCTTTCCCGACTCCTTATAAATAAATAAAACGAAAGCGGGCCTGTGGCCAGAATTATTGAACAAGCTGAGTTCTACCCGACTTCATGTGTTTCAATAGTCTAACAAAATCAGCTTATTCTTACTTTTGTTTGCCAATAACATTTCAACGTCAGTAAATGAAATTAGCTGGTTTTAGATATATCATCAACACCTTCAATAAAAATAAACAAATGTAAACGACTTACACTAGGACTAATCTTGGAAATACGGTCGAACGTTAGAAAAATTAATCAGTAATGTTAAGTCACGATTAAAACCACTGTCGTTTACTAAGCAGGACTCTCCTGCATGAAGTTTGGTAAGGGTCTCCACGAGACCTAGAAGATTAACGCAGCACATTACAATATTATGACAGGAATAGACAAAAATACTTTTTATGGAAATGAAGATATTGTTAACATCAAGATAGTGGAGAACACGTATCTGCAAAATTAGCAAATAAGAGAATTAATTTTTCAGCATATTCTGCATATCGGAAAGAGTCCGCCCCATTTTTAAAATTAGTTTTTATTGTTCTTCTTGTATAGACTTTAAATATATTGGCTTCTACGATCAAAAAAAAAAAGGAAAACGTTTTTTCAACTATAAATCTGCGCAGGTTAGAATACTTTAGACTGTACGTGACCTAAAAGTTAATAAATAAAATAATAACCGCCGGATACAGGAAAATTTTAACAACCTCTAAGAATTCACGTGTACTACGTATATATACAGAAGACATGATTGCAATAACGGGAATTTTTTGTGCTTAATTGGAGGCTAAAATATAAAATAAAACGGCAACTGAATATGATTTCCTTAGAAAGTAGATTAGTCGATTGATCAAGTTCTATTCACAGTACAAGGTAATGGTTCTGTCTAAAGGCAGGTCATTTTATACACTTTAAAATGATTAAAGCAGACGTTATCTAATTAGGCAGCGAGGTTGACTCGAGCAAAGCAGTTCTTAGTAAACATAAGCGTCTGCTTGCATGTGCAAGTCCCACAGACTCTTTATAAGCAGGGCTTGATTTCAGGGGGAACGGCGTTCCAGAACCTCTTGAATCCAAAAAGTAAATTACCGAAAAAACATATGAAAAGAAAAACCTAATTATTACAAAAATTTACTACTATTTTTTAAAATGTGCCCCTCATCAGCGTCACTACAAAACTAAACATATGTCAAAATCAAACACCAGAACTAATCTTTATCTTAACTACTATCGTACATTTTTTTAATAGTTCTACCTGAAATTCTCTTGTAAGTAGAACGTATTTTAAAAAATTTCAACAAGGCTCGCTCCATAAAAGTGCGTGGATTCATGGCTGATTTCTGGCCATCATACATCATTGGACGACAATGATGACAACACAATGATGAAACTATGGAAACTTTTTAAAATGTCCGAACCACCGAAACCATCATTTAGAATTTGATTGAGGATTGGTGGGATGACGCCATCATAAGTGACATATTTTCGATTGTCGTGCGGCTAACCTGACGGTGAAGCTCTTTAGGAGTATCAGTAAACTTTATTATCTTTTAGATACAGGTGTATACCTATGTTACATATTTTATAAGGCTTTAAAAATGTAGATCTCCTATGTAAACTTATACGTCACTATAAAATATAAGTATAATTGAGTCTGTAAAACTTTTGAATTGCTGCGTTCCGGCACATATAATTTTAGAAATCAACCATATAAGCATACAGTTATTCGTCCAGAATAACTTATAATCACGTACATTTTGTCATTATTTCTAAATTCTTTGGTTTTTATTATCTTTTTAAGATTATCTAAAAGTTCTAAACCTTGTTGCTGATCAAAACAAGTGGTTTGATTTATATTTTTAAATGACGCTATAATAGATTTATTTTATTTTTTTAAGCGCGTTTCAAAGATAAATACTGGTAAAGAAAAAGCACTTTATAAAACTGACAGACGGGATAAAGAGCATTGCCAATTCAAAATCTGCAAAGAGAAAACACTGTTTATATGAAACAAAGAGATTAACCGAGGCAAGTCTCTCGAGTACTGAATCTAAACGTATAAAATCATACGTCTTGGAATTGTTTCTTCCAACTACTTTCAGTAATCCTGGACGTGACGTAGAATCGATTCCTTCTCCAGCTTCGATAAGCATTACAGGTATTAAGTCCGTATCAACGCAACAGAAGGGAAAACATGAACATTCTCCGTGTTGTTCTCTTTCAGACGAACCGATTGTATCTGTCACTGTTCAATATATACTTTTATGTACTTACTGGTTTATAATCTTGTCTGATCTAAGGATGGATACGTTTCTACTCTCTACTTTGTTATTGAATCCAATGTCTGTCGGGTTTAGCACTTTCGGATTTACAGTATCTTTCATCTAGTTTCATCTTTCAATGTTTATTATGTCCTCTCTCTCTCTCTCTCTCTCTCTCTCTCTCTCTCTCTCTCTCTCTTTCTCGTTTTCTATCGCTTTTAATCCCCACCCAGGTCTGACCTACTAGTAACTTCAGTTTCATTTCTTTTTAATAACTACTGCTGCACTTAGTCTTAAAACCAATCAGCAACATATAGTACTTTAAATTGCTAATTATCTATTTGTCAGTATATGTTACCTTCACCGCACGTAAGGCTAACTGCCCTCCAGTAACAATTAACGGTCAACCAATACCCGAAGCTGAAAGTGCTAAGTACCTTGCGATGCATCTGAACAGGAAAAATCACATAACCTCTAAGAAGATTGAACTTAATCACAAGGTCAGAAATATCTACTGGCTGATAGGCAGAAAATCACGGTTAAGTCTCGTCAACAAACTGTTAATTTACAAAGCCGTTCTTAAACTGGTATGGACTTATGGTATTCAAATTTGAGGTACTGCTAGTACGAGTAATATCGAGCTTATCCAGCGCTTTCAGTCCAAAACTTTAAGATCAATAGTCGACGGTCCATGGTTTGTCTCCAACAACTCTATACACCGCGACCTCAAAGTTGCAACCGTGAGAGAAGAAATCATGCGCCTCTGCAGGAATCACATCTCTAAATTAGAAAAGCATCCAAACCACCTAGCAATTAATTGTTAGATAATAGTAACGATATTTATAGACTAAAAAGGCACAAACTGTTAGACTTACCATTCAGGTTTAATTAATAATGTATTCTCTGTATTATATGTATTGTAATGTCTGTGATATCTGTTCTGTAATATCTGTATGTTTTGTATTCGTGTCAACGTTAAGTGTTAATGTCAACCAGTATATGTGCCTTATGGGCTCAGTGTTTAACATTTTGAACGTATTGTATCATGCCAGCAGCGAGTGGAAGTGATTTTTGTTCATTTGTTTACATATTTTTGTAATTTAGTCTTTTAATTTGTGTATCTCTTTAATCTATTAACAAAAACAAGAAGAGCTGTCAATGGTCAGCTCTTCGTAATCATGTATGTGTGTTGTCAGACAATTTGTTCAATGTTCGCTTAGTCGAACATGTAACAAATCTGCAATAAATTGAAAAAAAAATTATCTATTTAGTTCTAAGCTTCGTGTATAGGAGTCAGACATATTTTACAGACATTTCGGTGCAAATTATTGAGTAACCCTTTCCACAACTCTGAGTACGGAGCAGCTGACAGAAAACCTGAGTAGGTGCCGTAGTAAGCAAACAATAGTTTTATTTTGTATGATACTGGCAGATTTATTAAAAGCGTTACGCTTTACAACAAAGTTAAAATTTTCCTACAGAACCGTGTTTGCGGATGTGTTGTACGGTTAACACAAGTACCTGTTGCGTTCATAGACGTGCGCAGCCTCCGGTATTAGAGGGTGCACAGGGAGGAATCGAGTGGCATGGAGTATTCTCCAGAAGAGAAACGTGGTGCGTGTGTTACAGAGTCTCTCACAGGTATATAGGACCTACAGTTTATTGCCGGATTCAAATGGCATAGTTGGAGAGGATTTATACTAGGCAGGATACCTCTCGCTGGTTTACCATCGCCTTGGGAGGGGAAACGGTCGTATCTAAATGAGATGGCTCCGGCAGGAATCGAACCCGCGCCGACAGCGTAGCAGCGCCAATACGCGACGACGGTTCCAATCAAAGAATAAACATCTTTAAAACTATATGTAAAAAATTTTCACTTTTACGGATGCTGTCAATCTCCACGTGTGTTACCACATGAATGACGCTAATAGATTACGAAGAAAGAAACATTAAGGTAGAAATAAATTAAACATACGAATTTGAAAGAAAGCACATAGTGAAAAAACAACAGAAATTTAAAGGTCACTTAGTATTCTTTAAACTATGCATACATATAGTGGAGACATGCACGTAAATCCATGGAAATAAACAGTGGGTGACTCTCGCAGGTAGGTACACAGATTCAAGGGGATTTAGGCACGATATATCCGACTTAGGCCTGTTGCTCAGCTTGTCTCTATTCACCATTAAATTACTTTATAAACTTTCAATAAATATAGCTACTCTATTGAAACCTAGCTGCTATATGTCCTTTGCCAAATGTAAAATATAGTTTTAGTTAAAAACAAGCAGACGTAGGCTGTGTGTGAGCGCGCGTGCGCGTGCGGTCCATATGGTTCATCCATACTGTTATAAATATTGCTACAAAAATTACGGAACCTTCTCGAAGAGACGCGAGTGTCGTTCTACACGCTTCTCGACTAGCCCAGCGTGTGGCGTCTGTGTCAAGGCCGTCCACTCCAGACTGTTCGAGAGCCCTTGTAACTACGCAAATTGTGCTGGCACGCCGCCAGAAGAATGGAAAATTATTCTGGAACACCGGCCGGACCTGTATAAGCAACAGCGGCCGGCTTAGTTAGTTACAGTGGGCGATTCCGTTAGTGCTGATCAACGGATTGTTGCTGATTAGTGGATAGTGACTGTTGTCTAATAATTAGTGCGGAACTCTTATAGGCGACATTATTATTGGGTGTTATAATGATTTTTGCTATGCCCCGCTAGTTGTGGCGTCCAATATAACTTTAATTTACGTTAGCTAGATATTACCTTCTTAAAGCCCGCTATTGGAGCGCCAAATATAACGTTTTTATTACTCGTTATTATTATTTACATTGTGTTAATTAATAGATTACGTTCTTTCAATCTAGCAACGGTAATTAAAGTTACAATGAAGTCTACTGATGTTACTTGTAGTTGTGTTAGGTACTTATGCGTGGTGAGTACAAAGAATCTTATATGTTCAAGAATACTAACTGCTGTATCATCCACAGGTAGTTATTAAATAACGAAACGCATACACATTTATCAATATAATTGTTGCATTTATTATTATTACTTTACTTGTCATTCATATTAATTTCCATATGATTTTAACATTTTATGATCGTTCGTTAATTTAAAATTTATTCTATCTCAATAGACATTCATTCTAAGATCTCTACCTCAAGGTAAAATTTAATACTTATCTCTATTAAATACCATATTACACATATTTTTTTTAGAAATGGGATTTATGTTTAATATATGAAGTTATCTTTAATAAGACATAAGTGAGTTTTTTAAGTATGTCATATTTTATACGTAGGTTCTTTGAGTAGGACAGACAGGTGTTTTAACAATATATTAATTAATGCATAACAATTATTATTGGTATGTTATCCACTCTGCGGCGTGTAGAACTGCGTTGATTATCATCCCCACTCCTTAGCTCTGCCATGAAAGTGTAGATGCGCTACTCATATCGTGCTCCACATTGCTCTAGATTTCTCAGTATCTCCTTGTCTGGCCCCTAGCTGACTTTTTCTATACCCAAGCGAGAACAATTCCAGCATTGTCTTCCAATGTCCAGCTGCATCCTCTGTTAGAGTTCACACATTTGGTGTGGCCTTTCTTAGTAAATTTCTCTCTGGTGTTTTTGCTATCGCTTACTCAGAATCACCCTTTTCTTTAAGCGTCCAGATGTACTCGTTACATTAGTTTAATAACCTCCTGTGTGGCTCTCTTTGTATTTATAATTGTACTTCTCACCAGGGTGTCTTCCTATGACATTCAGCTTAAACAATCTTTGGTTTCGCTAACCGTCCAGCTGCCCCGTTGATTAGTGCGTTCGCCTCCGTCGTATCCCTTCTTAGTATTTTCTCATTGTACTTTGTTCTGGCGATTGTTCTGCCTATCAGCCAGAACAATCCCTTAAATTTTCCACGCTTCCAGCTGCACTTGTTAACCTTGTTCACACGCCTCTGCTGTATTTCCTGATAAATTTTCTCCCTGCCGAACCTCTGCTCTTGTTAGATTTATGATACCTACAGACATGTGCACGTCGACATTGAAGGCTGCTACACTCATTCGTGTTAACTCCTTTTATAGCTTCCCACATACGTCAATGTCAATCCAACAGCTGCCACATGCTTTAGTTTCCCTTTTTTTTCGCGTTTTGGCGTTACAGTGTGAACAATTTTAACTTGAATTATTGTATGGGAATACCTTGTTGATTACGAATTGTTACTTGTGACTAATTAAAGTTGGTAATTACTGACTTATTGGTGTCTGTATTTTGTTTCCACTGTACAATACGATGATCAGTTTGACCGTCGTAACAGTTTTAAATAAAAATTCTACTTACATTACATTACACCAGTCACTACGGAGACCAAAGAAAGATAGATTTTCAGGTTTTCAACGGCTTCGGAATGAGATAATCATAACGTGTTTGGACATATAAAGCCAAACGGTTTACTACAGTAAAAAATATTTACACTATACGTAAAAGAAAAACGACGTCCGATAGAGCTATTACTGCAGAATATCGTAAATCAGGATTTGTTTGAACATAAAGCGATGCCAATACACGTATAGCAGGTATTATAATGTGAACCCACATATCATATTGGCAGTGGACGGGTACAGTCCGTTTCTGATATTGTAGTTCACAGTACCGCCAACAATATACGATGTTGACTTTCGAGACTGTTTACTTAATCAAACAGGAAACACATAGTGAATTAATACACACGCAAACAAGCACGCACACACACAAACACACACGCAGGCTTTGTTCAATTGACTTTATATTGAAAATGATTCTTTTCACTTACTAAAGGCCAGATAGCAGGTTAGTTGGAGACGTGCGTTTAGGCCTATATTTGTAGATTTGATTATAACTTGGTCGTTAAAACACCGATAACCTATCATTAAAATAACATTTATATTTCAGAGAAGCAGTAGGTACACGAGAGGCTCTATTCAGTATTCAGGTGTTATTCCAACGATGTAGAGATTTAACTGTGATGTTTTTGGATGTTTTATCGATTACCAGAAGGCCTTTGACCGAGTCCAACATCAGAAAATGATGGATATCCTGAAAAATATTGGATTAGATGGAACAGACCTAAGGATAATAGCTAGACTGTATTGGAACCAATCTGCAGTGGTAGGAGTAGATAAAGAGAAAACTGAAGAGATACAGATTCTGCGTGGAGTAAGACAAGGATGTATATTATCTCCGCTTTTATTCAACATCTACTCGGAAAGTATTTTTAGAGAAGCTTTAGATGAACGTGATGTGGAAATCTCTCTGAACGGTGAGAGAATAAATAACATACGTTATGCGGATGATACCGTCATATTGGCAGATAGCTTAGAGGGGCTGCAACAACTAATGAACAGAGTGACAGAAAGCAGCCGTAGATATGGTATAGACATCATTGTCAATAAAAAAAAGCTAGTGATTGTATCTAAGAACAAGTTTACAAACTGCACCCTTAATATAAACCAAAGGCCAGTTGAACGTGTAAGGAAATTTACATACCTTGGTACTATAGTCAATGAACAATGGGACCACTCTCAAGAAATAAAGAGCAGAATTGAAAAGGCAAGACCAGTGTACATTAAATGAGCAGTTTATTCAAAGGTCACGATTTAACACTAAACACAAAGATGATACTTTTATGCTGCTACGTATTCTCCGTCCTCTTCTACGGTGTGGAATCTTGGACTTTGACTGAAGCCATAACTAAAAAATTGGAATCTTTCAAAATGTGACTCTACCGTAGAATACTGAGCATTTCATGGACATGTAAGCACATGTAACTAATGTTAAAGTTCTTAGAAAGATGAAGAAAGAAAGGGAAGTTATTAACACAGTGAAGACAAGAAAGCTTCAGTATCTGGGACATCTCATGAGAAATGAACAGAGATTTTACTTATTGCAGTCCATACTACAGGGAAAAGTACTTGGAAAGAGAGGAGTAGGGAGACCGAGAATATCATGGCAGAGAAAGTAAGGACCTGGTTTGGCATGAATACAACTGACTTATTCCGTGCAGCAGCAAAGAAAGTTAAAATAGTCTGTATGATATCCAACATCCGAAACGGATAGGATCTGTCAGAAGAAGATTGCAATGAGACGAACATTCACACTATGTATGGATATATGGGGACGTGTTTACAATAAGCCTTTGGTGTGTTAACTATTTCTCTAAAACTGTTTATACTTATATTTATGTTGTACAAAGGCGTGTGAATTATATAAGACACTGTTGTTATTACAATTAGTACTGCATGTTAACATAGTCTAAGACAATATTGAATATTAAAAAAGAAAACAGAAGTACAGTGCAGTGTAAAAGTGAATAAGAGTTGTGCTCGTAACGAAGTGTGCGAAGATAATTAACAGTAACGCACAATTAACAGATACACTATAAGTCATTTATATTAATGTGCAAATTGGAATAACTATCAGTAACTAATTATTATTTTTTGTATCGGCCACCTAAGGACCACATGCCAATTTAATTTCTTTATTCTTTGTTCTTTTCTTTTTCTCCAATAATCTTTCATCTTTTCGCTGTGTATCTTCTTCCTGTCTTCAGTCCACTTTGAACCTGCGTTTTTCTCTCCCCTACCCTGGACGTCTTCCATTTTTAACACTTTTGCCCTAAAAATTTCTCTTCCAATTGCTTCTTCTCCGTTTATATTATTTTTTCTAAATCCCTTATGACTTCTTGAATCCAACTTGATGTTGACTTCTTCCCCCACAGATATTTGAAGATCTGCTTTGTTAACCTACTGTCGTCCATTCTATATAAATGTCCAAAATATAATATTCTTCTTTTTCTCACTGTTTCTGTTATATTTTCTATACTCTGATATATTTCATAATTACTTCTTAATTTCCAAACTTCTGAAGTTTTTCGTGTGCCTAATATTTTCCTAATAATTTGTCTTTCCAATATTTCTAGTTTGTCTAAATTATTATTCAATGCTAAACATTCACTTGCATAGAGGCGTTCTGACTTCACTACTGTACTGTAATGCCTTATTTTCTCATTTTTAGATATGTACTTTTTATTGTAAATATCTTTAATTATACCGTATGCCCTTTCCATTTTATGAATCCTTTCTTCTATAGCAGATTTTTCAAAGCCATTATCTTGAATTATTCCTCCTAGACACTTAAATTTTCTAACCCTCTCTATTCGACCAATATTTGTTAGTAAGAATTTTGGAGCATTTTTAATGTTCGTGAGAAATTTGTTTTTTTCTGCAGAAATTCTTAAGCCTGTTCTACTGGGTATGTCCTCTAAAAAATTAACTTGTGTTACTGCAGATGTCAGATGTTCAGAAAGTATAGCAAAGCGAATGCCAAACAGTTTATTTCAATATTTTTTTGTTCCTTCTTCCCAACATGATGGGTGATATTTTGCATTCCTTTAATTTTTCATTCCAAATTCTCACTACGTTCTCCAGGATACAGTTGAAAAGAATTGGGGATAAGCCATCACCCTGTCTTACACCTGTATTTATTTTGAACCGTTGAGATATTTCTCCCATAAATTTTATTTTTGAGACTGTGTCCGTAAGGGTTTCACGGATTAGATTTGCCAGTTAAATTTAACACGAAATACTAAGATTATATTATCTATAGTTTCTAATATTTTAATATTCTACTAATTATTTGAAAATTAAATAAAGTTTAATAGTATTTATTTAACTGATAAACTAATTTATAGTTGTCAGTGTGCTATGCAAGCACATGCAGTAAAACACGTTGTTTGGACAGGTTTAGGAACCAGAAGTCCATGTTTAGCAACAAGTTGTCAATTTACTAGTAAAATCTAGATCGTTTATCTTCTAAAAATGACGCCATGTGCGTTAATTTTTAAAAGCACAGGTGAGCCGTGAGTTAGGCAGTCTTTCACGGGAGTCTGTTGTAATCTCAGGGAATCGGAGTGTTTCGGCGAGGCAGCCGCTGAATCAAGTTCCACAAAATCAGGCACAGCGTTCGAGATTTTCAACGACCGATCGAAACTCTGAGATCGACATGCCATATTAAGAGGTCAATGACTAGTGTAAAAGCAGGAGCAGGACCGCGAGATCGTTCGGACTGATCCAGGGTAACCCAGAAAATTCAGGAAAGTGGAATTATAAACTATACAACTGCAGAACAGTCAAAGTCTCTTTTAAATTGACAATTATCAAGTACAGGTATTTCAAAATTTATAATTTTTAAACTCAGAATTTTCAGACACTTGTATATGTTTTATATAAAAAAGTAACAACCAGTAAATGTATTGAATCACGCATTCAACATCCTTTTCTGCAAGTGCAGTCAGCTTGTAACCTGTTACCTTAGAATCTATGTACATAAAACACAATGTCTGAGGATTTCTTTGTACTGAATACAAATCTACACCGATACACCGATTACCACCAAATATTGCACAGGTAACCTTTGACATACGGCAAAAAACACTGTCTAACTTGGAATTTGATATTCTGCCCCGTACACACGATTTAGCCCATTTTAATTGTACCCTTTTGTTGACGCGTATAAAGATGTCAACAACACCATGGAGACCAGAATTAATTACCATACTAACAAGTAAATAAACTAAAGCTGTTTAGCGGCATCTTAACTGTACATTTATCCATTCCTCCAGTACATTTTCGATGTTTTATTAATATATGCGATTTTATCGATATATTACGATGTGGAAAAGAAGAAGTATACTAATTGTAAATTGTGCTATTACTTAATGCAAAGCGAAAATACGTGTTGTTTTCATTTGTGAGATTAGGTGACCACGGTTTTTGGTTTTTAGTTTACTGCTGAAATAAATAAAAGCCATGGTTGAGGAAAAGATATCGTTTAATGTGATATACAATGCCTATATCACAGTAACACTTAAAATAAAGAACTTAACGTTTTTGAAGTAACGGGTACCTTAGAAATGTCTCAAAAGGGTTTATACGCGTAAACGGGTACTTTTAAATTTCCAAAGGCTGTTGCGCCAACATAATAATTTAGTACAAGTGTTCAAAACAGCTTTGTAGAGAATTTGACTAATGAGTACAAAATTGTTATACGAGCTGACAGAACGCCATATAGACATAGACCATCAAAATTATATTAAAATACTTATTAAAAGTCAAATATTCGCGTGCGAAGCAGCGGGTAACAGCTAGTAAGTATATACTTTACGGGGAGTTTACAAGGAACACAGAACTTGAAATATAACGCACTATTTATAGTAAACGTTTGCACGTAATATGCCAATTGTGACCTTTCGAGTTCCCAACACGACAAACAAATTAACCACATCAATTATATAATTTTTTCAATTAATCAAATTGACTACGCAGTGACAAATATTACACAACGTAATTGATGCATACAAACAACGCATCGTTGTTGTAATGGATTAGCAGCAAATAATTACACGACCGTTAGTGGATTTAATTACTTGTCAAGTCTGCGCTGTTTTAAACCAACTATCGCGTTATCAGCTGTCGTCAGTTGGCAGTTGGCGAGCCGACAACTAGACAGAATAACCTATCTCACTGGATGCCATAAACCGTGTCGGTAATTTATGAATTGTCACCTGTAATTTATTAGCGTAATTATCATACAAATTAATATGTAACGAGAAACGTGTCAAAAGTTCTTATCTGTTGCGCGTAACAAATGTAATTGTTATTTTCTTAGATTTCGTTGTCCATGACGTGTGTGTTGATAAACTAAATATAATTAAATCTCTACCGACTGGGAACACAATGTTTTTTATGAGTAAAAACGTAAAAGTTTTACCTTATAGCCTGAACCAGTTTTCGCTTATTATAAGCTTTGTCAGAGGCTGCCACTGGGAGCGCTGTCCGTCTTGTTCTTGGTGACGGTGTCGACTTTTGAAGGATCGATGTTGAGTGTGTGTGTGGGGTGTGATAGGTTCGAATAATGCGTGTGATTTGAATTCTGTCTGTTTGTTTAGGATGTCGTTTTTATGTGTTTTTGTGTGTTTGTATATTTCCAATTGCTTAAGAATGTCCAGTTTTCGTCCTTTTGTGTGTACGTGTAGAATATCAACGTTGTTGTGGATGTTTGGATCAATGTTGTGCATGTGTGGTTTGCTTCAATGAAGTTGTTTGCAAAGGTGGATTCGGTAGTGGAGTGTATTACCTTTGTGTGTTCACTGTATCTGTTGTGTGTTTGAAGCTACGTCCTGTCTGGTCTATTTAGAATTTAGTGCAATTTGAGCAATTTAGTTTGTATACACCAGGTAGATCAAAATTGTTTTGTGCTTTGTGTGTGTGATTTGATAGTGTGTGTTCTGTTTTGTTTTTAGTTTGTATGCTACTCTGTATCTGCTTTTTTGAATTTGTGGGCTACTTTTTCAGTGTGGTTATTGATGTATGTTAGTGTTATGAATTTGTTTTCTGTCTTTGTCTGTTGTTTGTTTGTGTTTTGTGTACGAGTTTATTGACTATTGTTCTATTGTATCAGTTGGATTCTGCTAGATATTTTATCGTGTTTAGTTCGTTTTTGTAGTCTTTTTCATCTAATGGGATGTTAAGTCTATGTATCATAGTTCTGAAGGCAGCAAGTTTGTGTTTTCTCCTCCAATTACCCAATACAACACAAGAAAATATCTTAAATACTAAGTAAAACCAAGTACAAGTAACTCTGAACGTGAAATCACCATACTACCGGATCGTTATACGAGAGTTCTACCGGAATAAGGCAACACTGTATCTACTTTTTTAATTAATCAAGGTATATTATGCATGCTGTGTCTGTTGAGTGAGTAAGTCTTCTCTACAAAAAGCACTACTCGACAGTCAGACTCCATTGCACAGTGGCGTATCTAGAATTTGGTCTTGTGGGGAGGGGGGGTTCTGTCGAGTCGGCTTCATACAAAAGCAAAAACAAGTGAAGACTAATAAACACTTCAATCTTTAAAGTGATTGAAAAAGTGTGATAATATCCTGAAATCAATCCCATTAACGTAAACGGTAATAACACAATAATAAAAATACGCGTTATTGAAACATTGTTTACAAGATACTTATTGAATGAATTGATTTTCCAATATTTCATACTTCAAATGCTGTATAATAAACCTGTTTGTATATTTAAAAAAGAGTTACTACCTATATTAGCGGACACAGCTGAAAAATAATAATAAAATAGTCTAAAAGTTGAGAGATTAACAAAATTTGTCAACTTTTTCGACCCTCTGGGAGGTGTCCGGTCCGTTCGTTCTCCCCGTAAATACGCCCCTGCCATGGCAAGCGATGTATATTTGCGTCTTCGTTGCATCTAAATATGATGTACACACTTTTGCCCACTTTTTGTAACCACTTCCAACGCACCTGTGTCCCGAAGATCGTTCTTTACTGGACGGAATAGGTTAAGTAGTACGAGGCACCACTGACCAGCTCAGTTAGAAGATCGTCAAACTTTCGTGTGGTTACGCATTGTCATGATGAATTTGAAATGATTTAAGAGTTTGGTCCGTCTCTTACTCCTAGTGTTCCTTAAGTTCCTCAATGAATCGCGGGCTGTTCACAGTACGTCCTTACTCCACGAAATCGAAGCGTGTCACCCTGGACTTCCCACACAGTCACCATGACTTTTTCTGATCATCGCTGGTTTAGTACTTTGGTGACTTGGACAATAGTGTGACACCAGTTCACAGATTATGTTTATGTGTTTGTATTGTTACGACGGTCTATTAATCGTAAGGTACAGTACAAAGTCGTAGGTACAGTGGAAACAAAAAACAAGACACCAATTTAGTCACTAATCACTAGCTTTAATTGTGGCAAATTAAACAGTTTGTAATCAACAAGATAGTCTCTTACAACAAATCAAATAAAAAGTTGTTCACACGCAATAATAATGTCAATTAAAAGAGTCTCGCACAATTATAAAACACATAACACTTTACAATGATATAAGCAGTTGATCCCTATTACGCCCCGCGTTCTGGAGCGCCAAATACAAAGATTATGCAATTATTTATTATGCTAACCGTGATTTAATTAATTAATTATGTAATTATACTAATTTGTAAAATGAGATCGTGTAATCACTCAATTAGGTTACTCATATCAACTGATTGAAGCTAAGTGATACGTTAGTTCTTTTATGTTAGCATAATTACTGCATTGAGACTCTAATTATTGTATAAATTAATAAAAACTACTATAAATCATTCAAGTGCCATTACTTTCTTGTTCTGAGGTAACTTTGACAATAATGAACGCATATATTCTGGATAAAATAAACACTTATTTATTAACATCATTAAATAAAGAGACTTCACTATATAAATATGGATGATTCCCTGTAAATACATTCATAAAAAGAGCACATGTATATATATCAAATTACAATGCGAATCCAATACGTTGTTTGCTGGAAAACATACACATACATATATAATACAATCGATATATAGAAAAAACACAAATAGTCAAACAATAAATCTTATACTAATGCGTTCATTGCTTGCCTCAGATGAATAGCGTTAATTATATTTATCATATTTAATTTAAATACTCAAGGGCGTTTTCTTGAAAAGAGACAGGACAGTAGAGTTCTTATGATAAGAATAGCATAAAGATTACTTGTAAAGTGATTTATCCGATATTTCCATCGGTGTAACTCCTTCTCGTTGGTGGTCCATATGTGTGAAGTTGCGTAACTGTGATGTCACTAACACTCAACACACGCGGATCAGATTCACTCGCGCTGTGTGTATTTTCTGTTGATTCGGCTGTTACTGTTAGAGTCTATGAAATCATGTGTCGTGTGGGTAAGTTCATCATTAACTATGGTGTATATATCTGACTGTCTATTGTTGAACTTCTTGTGTGTACATTAATGTATAGTGTCTTTGATACCGTGGTGTAATTGTTCCAAATTATATTGCATCGCTTCGCGCTGTACAACGTTACGATTTCGTTGTCCGGTAAAACATTAACAATAGTTCTGCGCGTCGGTTATCGATGAAACTGCGATTGGTTAGTTCAGTTCTGAATTTAGCGGTAACTGAGTATAATAAAGAACTCTAGAGTTATTAAGCACTGGCGTATGTCGCATGATTTAGTCGCTGTAGGTACACTATAACCGGATACTCGCCAATATCGAAATGTTTAAGTCACTTAATTATATACCGCGTAGCAGAGTTTCAAAGTCCCACTGCTGTCCGTATGTTAATCGAACTGTATTAAGACTTAGAAGATTTAGTTCCGTGAAGACTGTTAAAGTATACGATTGAGAAATTTATAAGAAGACTCTCGAAAATTGTATTAAGACTGTTGAAAAATGTATGAAGACTGTTTAAAAGTACGTGATTGAAAAATATATGATGACTGTTCTCCCGCGTGCTCTGCAAACAGTTTTTATCAAGCATCGTTTACCATAATGCAATCTTCTGGAAGACACGCCTCAGGTCGAACATGATAGGACAGAAGAACTCCTACCCTTATGCAAGATTATCGTTCTTCACTTCTCATTCGTCGTTCCCGTTGCCATGATGACGACGGTCCTCTCCACCTGTCCTCTGGGTAGATGGTGGGTTGTGATTGGGTATCCTGTCTCCCCACAAGTTCGCGTCGAAGGCCTCCGTACTCTTTTCCTGGAACAAGAGCAATTTCTCGGCTGTCGATCAGGTCTTTGTCTAAGCGTACTCCGGACCCTGCTGCTGTTCTCACGCGAACAATGTGTCGTATTTCGTTATTGTTTCACTATCCTTGACCCTTTTCCGTTAGCTATCCTGACGCAGCGTGTCGTCGTTTCCAAAACGGCACTCCTTCTCCCTGTCGTAAATATCAGTTGTCGCCAGTAAGACGTTCCCCCGCTGTGCACAAGTTCGATTCCATTCTTTAGATATCGATGTCAGTTCTCATATAGGGTAAATACCATTGTGTACTTACACCCTTTTCTTACAGCTGGTACACTCCAAATTAACCTTGCAGTGTGTGTCCGTCACAGTTTCTCCGTAAATTGCTACTAACATAGTTTCTTTTATCTTGCATGTTGCAGGCTGTAAATCTCGGTTGAGTCGAGTCTGTCACTGCCAACCTTATTTCCCATTGTAAAGTTATGTGAAGCGTATTCGTATTGTCCGAAGCAAACGTTCAGTTGACACATCGTTAAACTGTTCTTTATTTATTGCTCGTGGCTCGTGTAGGGGTTTCTTGCTGTATGTAACGTCTTTTCGATCATAATATTAAAAATTTTTAATTCTTGGTTGTTACAACTTCGTCACAATAATTCGAACCGCACTAGAATAAATCGTCACTCAAACTGAACTAAGCGTCGCTGAGTGCTTGTGTTTATACCCCGCTGATATTCCAGAATAATCCATACTACGCGTCAACAACGCTACTGGAAAACACTAGAGCGTAATTGCTTGCCGCCTTGAACACAGTGTGCGCGGACTGGTGAAATCTGGATCAGTCTCGGCTACGGACGCGTGACAAGTGTCGCGTAATTGTCCTTCATCTGGAAGTAGCAGCAATATGTACGCGCACACGCATTATAGGCGGGCTCCGCTGGAATAGCCGAGAAACACGTAGAATGTTGTGTAATGTCATAAGGATACCTCCACGGTTTATCCCCTGTCATCATACTGTACAAAAGTTGTCTTCATTGGCTTCAAGCGTTTCCAGCGGTTCACGGCTGACAGCTATCCTTCTTACTATGTCAACTGCCGACACACACGGTTTGAGCACATTTCATGATATCCAGAGCGTTCAGTAATCTTCTGTATGGCATTGTTGTTACAGTCCAGTTTCGCAGCGATCTTCCGAATTGTATTTTACTTAGCCTTGCGGATCAAGTTGTACCTGAAGATTCGTGTCAGTGGTTTACAGTTCATGGTAACTGCGTAACTTATCTTCAATTCTGGTTTCTTCTTCTTTAGACTTCTTCGTCCATCTATACAGTATACAGTAGTCGTGTTAACTGTTTCACTTATGTAAACATTCGGTAACCTTCTATGCTAAATCGCGCTCCTCTTTAATATACTGTTATTGTTGATATTCTTGTCTTTAAATGATTTATAAATCTCAAACTCCTCGAGAGCGTCCATTAACCTACCCTTACCGCATACATGGATTGCTTTGAAATTAGTATTGAAATCTGTGTAATTATGGTTATGCATCATCAGATGGCGCGCATAATTAGATTTGGTCTTGTCTAAATCATTCCTTGGTAGATGTTCTTTGTATCTTTTCAAGAAAGACCTGCCAGTTTGACCCAGATAGAAACAATCACAATCATCACATGACATCCTGTAAACACCTGTTTTCTCTTCTAAAGGAATGGTTGTTTTATGCGTAACAAATTAGAAATATTATTATTTGTTTTAAACGCGACTTTTATATTAAATTTAGAAAACACATTGGATATAATGTTAGGTAAAAGGCTACCGTACACTGTCGTTATATACTTTTTATTATTATTTTTATTTTTGTTAACTTTATTATCATCGATGGTATTATGGTGGGATCTAGTTTTATATAGGTGTCGCTTAAGAAGTCTATCTATCATCGAACTCTTGTACCCATTCGCTATTGCTGTGTGCCTTATTATATCCAATTCATCCTGAAAGTCCTTTTGGTTAAGTGGAATCGTTACCAACCTATGAACAAAACTGTTTTAAGCCGCCATTTTCTGGCTATATGGGTGATGACAATCGGCGTGTATTGTAATATCTGTGGTGGTGGGTTTTCTATATATTTTATATTGAAATTTATTAAGATACTTTGTAACAGTCAGGTCCAAAAAATTGAGTTTATTGTCAACCTCTGTTTCAAGGGTAAATTGTATGTTCTTGCTAAGGCTGTTCAAATAATGTTTCAATTTCTCTATCTGTCGTAGCGTGCCATTAAAAACTATAAAGGTGTCGTCTACATATCGTGCATAGAATTTAATATTATTATAAAATTTGTTATTCTCTGAGAACATGTAAGTATTTTCAAAATGATGCAAGTAAAAATCCTCCAGCAATCCTGAAAGTGGCGAACCCATTGCGAGACCAAACTCTTGTAGGTAAAAATTATTATTAAAAGTGAAGTAATTCTGCTTCAACAGGACATTCAACAATAAAATTAACTCATCTATTTGTTTGTGATTCAGCTTCTCACCTTCAATGAGAAGATATTTTACAATTGAAATTGTGTCATGAACCGGCACGTTTGTGTATAAATTAACTATGTCAAATGAAGCGACTTTGTACGTAGGTAAGAGTTCGATATCCTGGACCCTTTTAATAAAGTCAATATTATTTTTTATGCTGTGATTATTTTTTAAAACGATACTATTTTTAATAATATGATATAATTTCTTTGCCGTCTTATAGCCAGGTGCAGATGTGTAATTTATGAGGGGTCTGACAGGAATATTTGCCTTATGTATCTTCGGTAGTCCCGTTAGCTGCGGGGCGCGTGCATTTATTGGTTTTATATAACGGCGAACATTATCATCAAACAAACTACCGCAACGATTAATAGTGCCATTTAGCTGTTTGACGTATTCATTGGTAGGGTCACTGTTCAATGTCCGAATGTTATTGTTATCTATAAATTCAAGTACTTTGTTGTTATAGACCTGTGTATCTAATATGACAATTGTGTTCCCCTTATCGGCTTTAGTGATCACGCGTTAGTATAAAAAACGCTAGAACGAAGTCACTGACGGATACAAGGTAATTAAATTATTGTGAAAAAGTGACTTGGATACTATATAAAAACAAAATGGTAATATTTGTTCATAGATTAAAGAACTAAATATACGAGTTTTTTTATAAAGTTTTAGAGCCCTAAAAAAAGTAATAAAATTTAACTGGTTTTATTTGCAAGCTTAACTTTGTCCGTAGACAGTCTTTTGCAGGAAGAACGTTATCTTTACTGCAGATGCAGAGAAAGGGAATTTTTCAGCCAATGAACGCTTGAGATTTGGATAAAATCTCGTTTGGTTTTATTCTTCGTAGGAAATAAGGCAGTCTCGCTCTGAACTCAATAACGTGTCGTCGTTGCTGCTAGTCTAGGACGATTGGTCTACAAAAGCGCACGAGCACAAGTCAGAAAAATCGCCGGTAGATTAAGTATTGAGTGTTAATACGGTATAGTACAAGATTGTCCGCATAGGCATTTATAAAAACACCTCAAGTTTACTGGAGTATTGTGTGATTTTAATACACAGAATAAATCACTATTAAAAATTACTTCACTACAAATTGTTGAAGTACCCAACCCGAGAACAGCCCTGAACGCCAGAAAACAGGAGGAGATCGCAACAATATCCTGAACGTCTATCCAGAAGAAACAACTGTAGACGCTTACCACATCGTCCATCGTAAAGGGAGGTAAAATTATTTGTTATAAGCTTATTGAAAAACACTTATAAACGTAAAGAAAAAACTCGTATAAATTAAATCTTTACATAATTAGAATATAAGAGAAAATTATTTCAAATTTTTTAAATAAAGGTCAAAAGAGACGGTTAATTAATTTTATTTTGTTAGCATAAACGTATTATTAGTGAAATTTGAAAAAAAAAACATTAATAAACCCGAACCGACTACTTATTCTATGCGACCTTCGTACATAGCTGTATATATATTCCAACGTAACAACTTGCAAATTTATTGTAATTTAAATTTGTAGAGCCCCGCGATCTTGGAGCACCAAATTTAAACAACGTTACATATACATAAATAGGCGTGAACGGTCTCACGTTCAAGATTGACAAATTCTTTAAACAATATAACATTTAAATTGGGTGTCAGGTGTATCTGCAATAAGAACTCTATGTAACTTGAAACGGTAATTAAAATTTATTTGATACTATAAAAAAATATGTGCACATGGCACTGACTTCGATTTTAAAACATTAGTTATTATTTGTTATTATGCCGTGAGGCTTAAGATATATACATCCTTACTGACTAAATATTCTATGCTACTAATTATTATATAAAAGAAAAATCTCATCTTCAGACTACTCAGTCTATTAATATGTTTCAAAATCAATTTTTAAATCTTTTTTTTCTATATTGTAACGTACTTAAAATATTAATAGTTATTTACTGTTTTCTCAAATACTAATTGTTTTTATTTAAATGCTTTGTAATCATTTTATATCATATTAATTTGAGCTCTTGTTACGTTAATCGTATTTCTAAAACATCTATGATTTTAACTCTACTATACAAGAAACATTGCTCTTATTTTTAAATAAAATATTAATGTCTTTAACTGTCTTTGAATTCTTTCTATGATTAAGATATGAATAAGTTGTCTATCACCTTATTGTCGTCAATCATACTCGATCATTTTTGTTCCATCGTTGTTCGTCCTCGTCTCGCCTCCAGCGTCGGCTGTCTCTCTTCTCCTCTTGTCCAGCGTCGGCTGTCTCTCTCTGGAACTCTCCTCTTGTCCAGCGTCGTATCTCTCTCTGGAACTCTCCTCTTGTCCAGCGTCGTATCGCTCTCTGGAACTCTCCTCTTGTCCAGCGTCGTATCTCTCTCTGGACTCTCCTCTTGTCTAGTGTCGAATCATTAATGGATCTTCTTAAGTAGTGCTGTTATTAATTAAAATGATTGTCTTTACAGCTCAGTTACGTATTTGTACGTAACTGGCAAATTTAAACTGTTTACAACAAAAAATAAAAATATGCCGTGCTGACGGGCATAAGCTCCCGCTACATCTTGGATGATTCAAGAAAGAGAACCACTGTAGCTTGCGTGTCCTATTTATACCCATGTCTTGGTCGACACCCTGCAGTGATCCGAAATCGACATGTTAGAAACTGTCTCTGGCTTCAGTTCCCCCACTCTTTGTCAAATTCGCTATTTTTTATATTTCTGCGAATTGCAGAGTCCTGTAAGTATACTCTTATACTTATCTTATAACTAATTTTACAACACATGTTCACTGTAATTTTGGACATTGCAACTTAACCCTTTCGATTTGTACACAGTTATTTCACTATTGCACTTGTACGGTGTGTCACTTTCGCGTGGTTTTCGTACACAGTATTTAGTAAATTTATTTACATTTTATTGTGCTTTTGGATTTTAATTCTTAATTCTAGTTTGTGAATAATTACGGAAAAACAGTAATTGTGCAATTATTCATCTTGGGGTGGCAAACTCGCCTGCAGAGACCTGCGTTCACACACACTAGCAAAATACTGGTGTACACACTTTCAGTTACATTTATGTGTGTGTGCACGTTGATTCAGGTCGAAACACCTGTTCATATTTTTGTCTGAGCCAAGCTTGCAATCCCTAACATGCTTATTTCTAATATATTATTAATTATTTACAGTTTATTAAGTAAATTTAAATTTTTATATTCCATGCTCAGTACATCACTTATTTGTACTGTCGCATTATTCCTCTGCTTGGTAACAAAAAAAATTTAATAAATTTATTTATTATAAATTTTTTTTAAATTTATTTATTATTATTATTTGCAAAAAAAATGTAACAAATAATAAAGAATAATATTCGTCATTTCACCCTTAATTGGAGTGTAAACAAATGTCTTACCTCCCCTCTTCGTACGCTCACTGCTCGCGACCTTGTAGTAGGGTGGCTTTACAAACAGCTGATTTAACTGGTTTCATTGACCTCTGTTTTCATGTGTAGAACTACCTAAATGACCTTGCGTGGAATTTACCAATTTCTTTCTTCTGTATCTCATCATATACGATGAAAGTGTTTTGTCCTACTTGCTGTCTTAATGTATACGGTCCATTATAAAGTCTGAAGATTTCTTCGCCGTATTATCACTCCGTTTTCCCACTGGATTTGCTTTGAGTAGTATACTTTCTCCCATGTTGAATTGTAGCTTGTGAGTTAGATTAAATCTCTCTACTCTTTTGTTACCCCTTTCTGTTATCCGTTGCCTTGCGTATCCAATTATCACACTTATTGGTACAGGTACATTTTGGTTACTAGGTTTGTTTATATATTTAGTCCAAAATCTGGTTGGCTTCTTATCTTCTTCTAATTCCATTGGAGTGTATCCTGTTGCTTCACTATAATTTTCGTTAATGGCTTTTTCAAGAAATGGTAAATATTCTGCCCATTTATTGTGTTGATTATGGCAATATATTCGTAAATATTTACCTAATTCTTTGTTAACTCTCTCAGCAAGGTTTCCTTGAGGATGTCTTATGGATGTGAGTACTGGTTGTATTCCATTTTCCCTTAACGTCCTCTCCCATTTTTCACTTTGGAATTGTACACCTTGATCACTGAGTATCTTCTTCATTTTTCCATATAACGGAATATATTTCTGCAGTAGTATCTTTAGAACAACTTTGGTTGTGGGTCGCATAATTGTGTACAGTCGGACTGCCTTGGAAAACACATCGATACATACCAATATGTGCTTCACACCTCGACTTGATCGTGGTAATGGTCCCAGAAAATCCACTGCAATTAGCTCTCCTTTGTTCTCCTTCTGTATACTTTGCATTCCTACATATGTGTGTAAATTCGGCCCTTTCGCCGTTTGACACTCATAACACTTCTTTACTTCTTTCTTTATCTTTCGATACATATTATTGATCGTAAAATCTTCTCGTAGACTCAAATAACATTTCCGAGCGGCAGCATGTGCTAAACTCTCATGTGCTGGTCGAATTAATTTTTGTAGCATGTCATTCGTTAGTACTATCTTCCAGTCTTGTCTTACTAACCTGAAAAGAATTCCATTTAGTACCTTATAATGATTTGGTAGCTGTTCTTGGTTCTTCATCTCCCTTATCGTCACGTCCAAATCTTGTTGATGTGCTAAGTTTTTCAGCATTTGTTTTACTTCATCATTCTCTTTGAATTTAATTGATAACAATCGTACTTCTTTCTTTTCGCTCACATAAACTTCTTCACATTCTTCTTTGATGTATCGGCTTAGTGTGTCCGCTACAATATTGTCTTTACCTTTACAGTATTTAATGGTAAATGAGTATTCGCTAATGGCTAAAATCCATCTTAATAATCGGGCATTTTTTACTTTGCATTTTAATAAAAATGATAATCCTTGGTGGTCAGTATGTATCTCAAAATGAGTACCATAAATATAATATCGGAATTGCTTAAGAGCGTATACTATAGCAAGTATTTCTTTTTCTGATGTGGAGTAGTGTTTTTCAGCTCCTTTGAAGACTCTACTGGCGTAGGCAATAACTCGGTGCTCTCCCATAGTATCTTGTTGATATAGTACACTTCCTACTGCGTAGTCACTAGCATCGGAGTATATTACGAATTTTCCTTCTCGTTGAGGATGATGTAACATAATATTTTCGATGAATAACTCTTTCACTTGGTTAAAGGCATCTTGATGTTTCTTCTCCCACTTCCATTTTTTTTCTTTCTTCGTCAGCTCTAGAAGCGGTTGCGTATATTTTGCATATAACGGTGAGAATCTTCTGTAGTATCCTGTGAGTCCTAAGAATGCTCTTAACTCTTTGAGATTTCCGGGTATAGGGAAATTAGTTATGCTGGAAATTTTGATAGGATCGGGTTGAATACCAGAGGATGAAATAATGTGACCTAGGAATTGGATAGAGGTTTTGATAAATTCAAATTTGTCTAGGTTAAGGGATACGTTCGCTTGCCTAAACTTGTGGAATATCGTGCTTAGATGTTTTATATGTTCATCTAACGTTTTAGATACAACTAAGATATCATCTACAAATATCATGGTGTAGGGTTCCACTTCAGGTCCTAGGGCTCTTTCTAGACACTTTACGATGGCTGCTAAACTCGTGCTTAATCCGAAGGGTACTACCCTGTGTTGGTAGCATTTATTTTTATACAGGAAAGCAGTGTACTTTCTATTCTCTTCACGAATTGGAATCTGCCAGAAACTTGAGCGTAAATCTAGCTTCGTCAGATACCTTGCTCCTTCACACTTAGTAAATAGTTCGTCCGCAGTTGGTGCAAAGTCATACTCCTTTAATACAATGCTGTTCAGCTCCCTCATGTCAAGGCATAGACGTATCTCTCCATTTTTCTTCTTCACTACCACAAGAGGATTCATGAAGTTGCTGTTCGATCGCTCTATGACTCCACTTTCGATCATACGTCGAATTTCGAGTTCAACCTCTTCCTCATATCGCATTGGGATAGGGTATGTCTTCCTAATGACTTTTGTAGGGTCTGACACAACTATAGAATGTTCGTATACTGTCGTCTGCGTCGGTACTTCACTAAATACATCACTATATTCTTCTATTAACTCGTGCAGTTCCTCTTCTTCCTGCGTCGTCATCCCTTCATCTACCGCATTCACATGTCGAGTTGGACCATATTGTATTTGTGGCTTGTACAAAGTAATAGGTGTTTCACTTACCTTGCACTCTTCTTCCTCGCTGTTCATGTTTACTTCATATTGAACATTTTTATAATTACACACAATTATATTATCATTAATATTAATCTTAGCATTTATTGTATTTAGTATATCGATACCTAAAATTCCATCATAAATCAATTTATGCATAATTATCATAGGGTGTTCTAACTCTAGATTTTTATATGTTAGAGTTACATATGCTTGTTGTTTAACTCTTTCTTTTTTATTGGTAGCTGTTGTAATATTTAAATTATTTACGGGCGAAATTGCAGTATTTTTAAAATATTTCTTGTTGCGTTGAACCCATGCAGCGTTAAGAACAGACAGCTGGCTGCCGGTATCAACTAGCATTCGTATTTTACACCTGTTTATGTTCACAGTCACAATAGGGCATTGTGTTTGCTGCGCGTCTCGCTTTATATCCTGTTCGGTGCTTAATAAGTCTTCCCTAATATCGCAGGGGTATATGTTGTTTATTTTATAATTTTGCTTCCGTTTATTCAGTCATTGTGACGCCTTTGATGTAGACGGTCGGCTGTGGAATGTTACTGTCTCATTCATTCCTTGGCCTTCTCTCTTCAATTTTTTTTTCGTCGTCCCCTCGTACTGCGGCAACGCGTTTGTCAGCTGGTTTTGAAAACTGTTTACGATTGGATGACCATGTAACGTCTCCTTGTCGTCTAGCTGTATTATTTTGTTCAGTTTCTTTAGCTGTGCGTGTTGTAGTGTTGTACTTTGGTGGCGAATAATTTATTTTATAATTATCACGGTGCGGTATAGTGTTTCGTATTGCTTTCTTGTCATCTCTGTGATAATTATGGTGATGATTTGCGTGTTTTTGTTCCCAGTATTGTGTGTTCTTACCTTTATTGATATTCTCCGACTGTGTTACAAGGATTAAAAATTCTTCTATGGTTTTAATCCCTTGTGTATAAACTGCTAACTGGATATCTCGCTGAAAATGGTAAGATAATTTTGAAACAATTTCATATTCTGAGAATTTAGGTTTGAGATGCTTTACACGTTCTATTTGCGTAATTGTGTATTGTTCAATACTCTGCTGTCCTTGTGGATTGAACTTTTCATATTCGGGTTGATCCCGTACTTGTCGTTGGGTATGTAGATTCCAGTATCGGTTCTCGAATGCTTCACGAAACTGCTGATATGTACTTACGTTATCTCTAATAATAGAGTACCATTGGCTGGCTGAATCTCTAAGATATCGCGTGACGAAGTCTATCTTCTCGTCGTCATTTATTGCACTCCCAATTTTTTCTATTTCCTTTTCTACTCTTGCTAGGAATTCCATACTGTTCTCCCCTTTACCACCTGAGAACTTAAGTCTGCTCCTTCCTTCTGTTGGTGTAGGAAATATGGTCATTTGGTTCTGTCGTCTTCTTAACTCACTTCGTAGTTGGTTCATTTCCTCTTGAATCTCTTCTTTCATATGTGATACGTCTCCCGAACGGTCTTTAGTAGTTTCTTCAATTTTATTCTCAATAACTACAGTACGTGTTTCTATTTCTCTAAGTTTACTGGTATTTACTTGGGATACATTATTAATAGTTTGGATTTTATCATCCTGTTCTCGCGTTATAGCAGTTAAATTATCATTATTTTTGTTTATGCGTTTCTTTTAAATCTTTTCTCCACTCGAGACGTAATTCTTTTTGTTTATTTTCAATCCGTACAACTTGTTCATGTAAGGCTTGTTTAAAATTATTCTCTAGAGTATCAATACGTATGTTGGTGTCACTAATTTTTTCGGTTAACTGCGCATTACTGTCAATTATACTTTGTTTTATTTCAAGATTATCAATTTTTAACTCTTCTAGACTCTCTGTAATTTTTATGGTGTCCTGTCTAAAATTTTCGGACTGTAGCTCTAATTTATTTTCTAAATTTTCTGTTTGTTTTGCTAAGTTATTTTCTAAACTTTCTGTTTGTTTTGCTAATTTATTTTCTAACCTTTCTGTTTGTTTTGTATTTATTTCATCTATTTTTCTGAATTGTTTGACATTCTCCTCTTTCAATTCCTCTTTAAATTTTTCGGCTTGTTTTATGACTAATTCGTCCATCATGGCGAGTATCGAATTTTTAAATGCTTTTAATTCAACCCTCCTGGTTCTGCCATGTTAAATAATTATTAAAATATTTATTTAATAGTAATTCTTTAACAATTATTATTGATAACTGTTCCCTACTTATTTATTTATTTCTGTATTTTTTTTATTAATAGTTACTATTAATACTCATTACAGTTACACCTGTTACATAGACAACAATATTATTTGTGGGCGCCAGCTGTGTGATTACACAACAATTAACATTACATTCAGTTACTGTTTAATATAAATAATAATTACATACTATACATTTTTCATTTAACACACTCTTCATATTTTAGAGCAACCATTTAGCTACTTAAAAATTTTAATAGTTAAATGATGGGGATCGGGTCATACGTTCATGAGCTATAATTTATGTAACAAATTTTTGTACGTAAATTTAGGCATGTCGGGCCCCACGTGCAGGGCGACAATCTTTGCAACGTAACAACTTGCAAATTTATTGTAATTTAAATTTGTGGAGCCCCGCGATCTTGGAGCACCAAATTTAAACAACGTTACATATACATAAATAGGCGTGAACGGTCTCACGTTCAAGATTGACAAATTCTTTAAACAATATAACATTTAAATTGGGTCTCAGGTGTATCTGCAATAAGAACTCTATGTAACTTGAAACGGTAATTAAAATTTATTTGATACTATAAAAAAATATGTGCACATGGCACTGACTTCGATTTTAAAACATTAGTTATTATTTGTTATTATGCCGTGAGGCTTAAGATATATACATCCTTACTGACTAAATATTCTATGCTACTAATTATTATATAAAAGAAAAATCTCATCTTCAGACTACTCAGTCTATTAATATGTTTCAAAATCAATTTTTAAATCTTTTTTTTTCTATATTGTAACGTACTTAAAATATTAATAGTTATTTACTGTTTTCTCAAATACTAATTGTTTTTATTTAAATGCTTTGTAATCATTTTATATCATATTAATTTGAGCTCTTGTTACGTTAATCGTATTTCTAAAACATCTATGATTTCAACTCTACTATACAAGAAATATTGCTCTTATTTTTAAATAAAATATTAATGTCTTTAACTGTCTTTGAATTCTTTCTATGATTAAGATATGAATAAGTTGTCTATCACCTTATTGTCGTCAATCATACTCGATCATTTTTGTTCCATCGTTGTTCGTCCTCGTCTCGCCTCCAGCGTCGGCTGTCTCTCTTCTCCTCTTGTCCAGCGTCGGCTGTCTCTCTCTGGAACTCTCCTCTTGTCCAGCGTCGTATCTCTCTCTGGAACTCTCCTCTTGTCCAGCGTCGTATCGCTCTCTGGAACTCTCCTCTTGTCCAGCGTCGTATCTCTCTCTGGACTCTCCTCTTGTCTAGTGTCGAATCATTAATGGATCTTCTTAAGTAGTGCTGTTATTAATTAAAATGATTGTCTTTACAGCTCAGTTACGTATTTGTACGTAACTGGCAAATTTAAACTGTTTACAACAAAAAATAAAAATATGCCGTGCTGACGGGCATAAGCTCCCGCTGCATCGTGGATGATTCAAGAAAGAGAACCACTGTAGCTTGCGTGTCCTATTTATACCCATGTCTTGGTCGACACCCTGCAGTGATCCGAAATCGACATGTTAGAAACTGTCTCTGGCTTCAGTTCCCCCACTCTTTGTCAAATTCGCTATTTTTTATATTTCTGCGAATTGCAGAGTCCTGTGAGTATACTCTTATACTTATCTTATAACTAATTTTACAACACATGTTCACTGTAATTTTGGACATTGCAACTTAACCCTTTCGATTTGTACAGTTATTTCACTATTGCACTTGTACGGTGTGTCACTTTCGCGTGGTTTTCGTACACAGTATTTAGTAAATTTATTTACATTTTATTGTGCTTTTGGATTTTAATTCTTAATTCTAGTTTGTGAATAATTACGGAAAAACAGTAATTGTGCAATTATTCATCTTGGGGTGGCAAACTCGCCTGCAGAGACCTGCGTTCACACACACTAGCAAATTACAGGTGTACACACTTTCAGTTACATTTGTGTGTGTGTGCACGTTGATTGACTCTGCAGGCAAGTTTGCCACCCCAGTATGAATAATTGCACAATGACGGGTTTTCCGTAATTATTCATAAACTAGAATTAAGAATTAAAATCCAAAAGCACCATAAAATGTAAATAAATTTAATAAATACTGTGTGCGAAAACCACGCGAAAGTGACACGCCGTACAAGTGCAATAGTGAAATAACTGTGTACAAATCAAAAGGGTTAAGTTGCAATGTCCAAAATTACAATGAACATGTGTTGTAAAATTAGTTATAAGATAAGTATAACAAAATACTTACAGGACTCTGCAATTCGCAGAAATATAAAAAATAATGAATTTGACAAAGAGTGGGGGAACTGACGCCAAAGACAGTTTCTAACATGTCGATTTTGTATCACTGAAGGGTGTCGACCAAGACATGGGTATAAATAGGACACGCAAGCTTCAGTGGTTCTCTTTCTTGAATCATCCACGATCCAGCGGGAGCTTATGCCCGTCAGCACGGCATATTTATTAATATTTTTATAAACAGTTTAAATTGCCAGTTATGTACAAATACGTAACCAAGCTATAAGACAAACATTGTAATTAATAACAGCACTACTGAAGAAGTTCCATAGCGATACGACGCTGGACAAGAGAAGAAGTTCTGTAGCGATACGACGCTGGACAAGAAAAGAAGTTCCATAGCGATACGACGCTGGACAAGAGGAGAGGACGAGAGAGAAGAGAGACAGCCGACGCTGGACAAGAGGAGAAGAGAGACAGCCGACGCTGGAGGCGAGACGAAGATGAACACCGATGGAACAAAAATGATCGAGTATGACTGACGACAATAAGGTGATAGACAACTTATTCATATCTCAATCATACACAGTATACAAAGAAAGTTAAAGACATTAATATTTTATTTAAAAATAAGAGTAATATTTCTTGTATAGTAGAGTTAAAAATCATAGATGTTTTAGAAATACGATTAACGTAACAAGAGCTCAAATTAATATGATATAAAATGATTACAAAGAATATAAATAAAAACAATTAGTATTTGAAAAAACAGTACTGAGAAGTAATAACTATTAATCTTTTGAGTACGTACCATATATAGAAAAAAGATTTAAAAATTGATTTTGAAACATATTAATAGACTGAGTAGTCTAAAAATGAGATTTTTCTTTTATATACTATTTAGTAGCATAGAATATTTAGTTAGTAAGGATGTATATATCTTAAGACTTACGGCATTATAACAAATAATAACTAATGTTTTTTAAATCGAAGTCAGTGCCATGTGCACATATTTTTTTTATAGTATCAAATAAATTTTAATTACTGTTTCAAGTTCCGTAGAGTTCTTATTGCAGATACACCTGACCCCCTATTTAAATGTTATATGTTTAAAGAATTTGTCAATCTTGAACGTGAGACCGTTCACACCTATTTATGTATATGTAACGTTGTTTAAATTTGGTGCTCCAAGATCGAGGGACTCCACAAATTTAAATTAAATTAAATTTGCCAAATTGTCACGTTATATAAATTTGTCGCCCTGGACGTGAGGCACGGGATGCCTAAAATTACGTACAAAAATTTGTATACATACAATATAATATTATACAACTTTTGCAAGTTTGTAATGTTGCATAAAATGTCGCCCTGCACGTGGGGCCCAACATGCCTAAATTTATGTACAAAAAAAATTTGTGACATAAATTGTAGATCATGAATGTATGACCCGATACCCATCATTTGACTATTAAAATTTTTTATGTAGCTAAATGGTTGCTCTAAAATATATAAAGAGTGTTAAATGAAAAATGTATAATATGTAATTATTATTTGTAGTAAACAGTAACTGAATGTAATGTTAATTGTTGTGTAATCACACAGCTGGCGCCCACCACAAATAATATTGTTGTCTATGTAGCAGGTGTAACTGTAATGAGTATTAATAATAACTATTAATAAAAATCCAGAAATAAATAAATAAGTAGGGAATGGTTATCAATAATAATTTTTAAAGAATTACTATTAAATAAATATTTTAATTTTAATTATTCAACATGGCAATATCGGGAAGTTCGAGGATGGGAGAAGCACTTGAAGCCATGATGCAAGCTGTATTTGGTGAAGTAGAGAACAAACAAACAGAAAAAGTAAAAGAAAATAATATTAGAACTCAAACAGAAGAGTTAACAGAATTTTTTACAAAACTGACCGAAGAATTAAGAGAAGAAAGGATAGCAAAAGAGAAAATTAGAGACACAAATACGCACATAGCGTCAGTAGAAGGTGAACAAACCATAGTAGTTAAAAATACATGTGTAATTACTAATGATAATTATAAAAAAGTAATTAACATTAAGGAGGAGAAGCAAATAAAGGTTAATTAAACATACCTTATTAATAGCGATATTCCAAGTGTGAGGCACACACACAATAGTAAATCACACAAGATGACACATTTGAAACACATAAAACACCACACTTACGGAGATAAATATCACTGTAGGCCTAACAAGAAACGTAGTAAGTTATCTAGACGAAACACTACGCAAAATTGTGGTAAAAATGATGTTAGATATACGCACGATAATTATAATAATGATAATTATAACTGTAAGTATGAAAACTACAGAGGTTATCATAAACGACGTATGAAAAAACCGTCGACAACTGGTCAGGTAAGTTCACTCAACCAAACTAGGGACGAGAGAAGTGAGAAAGAGCGAAGCATTTGTAACGAGAGAAAGAGGGTAGATTTTGTGTGGCCGACAGGCAAGATGAAAACATTGCTCAATGAACAGGTGACTTCTACGATAAACACAAACGTTCACAAGGTGAGTACGCACACAAACAAGGGATTAATACAATGGAACGCAGACGTTGTTTATACGAGGGTGAGAATAATAGTAAACGCGGCGACTACGCTACAAAGGAACTATATACGTCCGGTAGACTATGGACAATGCAATTGTTATAAAGAGGGGTGTAAGTTCTAACTACACACTGAACTCAAGGCAAATTAAAATAAATAATTATTTTAAATGAGAAAAATAATATAACTATTAATTATTAATAATAAGAAATAATATGTGTAAGAATATAAGAGAGTATAATTAAGAAATGTTATAAGGAATGTTATTTGAAGGGTTTAATTAAGAAATGTATTATTGATGGTAAGGAATGTTGTTATTGATATGTTATAAATATGAAGAAATGATTAAGATGAGCAATAATTGCCATAATTATTAGAACGGCTGATCAAGCGAACACTTATCGAAGATACAAGGACACAGAAGAAAGCGAGAGTGAAAAGTCATAAGGGCAGAGACTACTTAGGATTAAGGACTTCGAGAAAAATATCGTTGTTTTCCAAGACAGTTCCTCTGTAACCGATCATGCGACACACTACAAAGCTGAAAGAGTATTCTGTTACGGAAGTGTATTTCAAGAAAGTTGTAGCGATCAGAAGGTAATGTTAAAGAAATGTAATAAAAGGTAATGAATGTTAATGTAGGGTATAAGTAATGTATTAGATAAAGTAATGTCATGTTAAGAAAAAAGCTAAGGAAGTTTAGAAGCGAAGGTAAGAATGTATGAGTAAGTTAATGTAAAATTAAGGACCGAATTTACACACATATGTAGGAATGCAGAGTATACAGAAGGAAAACAAAGGAGAGCTAATTGCAGTGGATTTTCTGGGACCATTACCACGATCAAGTCGAGGTGTGAAGCACATATTGGTATGTATCGATGTGTTTTCCAAGGCAGTCCGACTGTACCCAATTATGCGACCCACAACCAAAGTTGTTCTAAAGATACTACTGCAAAAATATATTCCGTTATATGGAAAAATGAAGAAGATACTCAGTGATCAAGGTGTGCAATTCCAAAGTGAAAAATGGGAGAGGACGTTAAGGGAAAATGGAATACAACCAGTACTCACATCCATAAGACATCCTCAAGGAAACCTTGCTGAGAGAGTTAACAAAGAATTAGGTAAATATTTACGAATATATTGCCATAATCAACACAATAAATGGGCAGAATATTTACCATTTATTGAAAAAGCCATTAACGAAAATTATAGTGAAGCAACAGGATACACTCCAATGGAATAAGAAGAAGATAAGAAGCCAACCAGATTTTGGACTAAATATCTAAACAAACCTAATAACCAAAATGTACCTGTACCAATAAGTGTGAAAATTGAATACGCAAAGCAATGAATAAGAGAGAGAGGTAACAAGAGAATAGAGAGATTTAATCTAACTCACAAGTTACAACAATTCAACGTGGGAGAAAGTATACTACTCAAAGCAAATCCAGTGGGAAAAAGGAGTGATAATACGGCGAAGAAATTCTTCAGACTTTATAATGGACCGTATACGTTAAGACAGCGAGTGGGACAGAACACTTTCATTGTATATGATGAGATACAGAAGAAAGAAATTGGTAAATTCCACGCAACGTCATTTAAGAAGTTCTACACATAAAACAGAGGTCATTGAAACCAGTCAAATCAGCTGTTTGTAAAGCCACCCTAATTCAAGGTCGCGAGCAGTGAGCGTACGAAAGAGGGAAGGTAAGACATTTGTATACACTCCTATTAAGGGTGAAATGACGAATATTATTCTTTATTATTTGTTTTATTTTTTTCGCAAATAATAATAATAAATAAATAGAATAAAAAAAAAATTTATAATAAATAAATTTATTAAAATTTTTTTTTTGTTACCAAGCAGAGGAATAATGCGACAGTACAAATAAGTGATGTACTGAGCATGAAATATAAAAATTTAAATTTACTTAATAAACTGTAAATAATTAATAATATATTAGAAATAAGCATGTTATGGATTGCAAGCTTGACTCAGACAAAAATATGAACAGGTGTTTCGACCTGAATCAACGTGCACATACACACAAATGTAACTGAAAGTGTGTACACCAGTATTTTGCTAGTGTGTGTGAACGCAGGTCTCTGCAGGCAAGTTTGCCACCCCAGTATGAATAATTGCACAATGACGGTTTTTCCGTAATTATTCATAAACTAGAATTAAGAATTAAAATCCAAAAGCACCATAAAATGTAAATAAATTTAATAAATACTGTGTGCGAAAACCACGCGAAATTGACACGCCGTACAAGTGCAATAGTGAAATAACTGTGTACAAATCAAAGGGGTTAAGTTGCAATGTCCAAAATTACAATGAACATCTGTTGTAAAATTAGTTATAAGATAAGTATAAAAAAATACTTACAGGACTCTGCAATTCGCAGAAATATAAAAAAATAGTGAATTTGACAAAGAGTGGGGGAACTGACGCCAAAGACAGTTTCTAACATGTCGATTTTGTATCACTGAAGGGTGTCGACCAAGACATGGGTATAAATAGGACACGCAAGCTTCAGTGGTTCTCTTTCTTGAATCATCCACGATGCAGCGGGAGCTTATGCCCGTCAGCACGGCATATTTATTAATATTTTTATAAACAGTTTAAATTGCGTATTTTATAAACAGTTTTTATAAACAGCTATGTACAAATACGTAACCAAGCTATAAGACAAACATTGTAATTAATAACAGCACTACTGAAGAAGTTCCATAGCGATACGACGCTGGACAAGAGAAGAAGTTCTGTAGCGATACGACGCTGGACAAGAGAAGAAGTTCCATAGCGATACGACGCTGGACAAGAGGAGAGGACGAGAGAGAAGTGAGACAGCCGACGCTGGACAAGAGGAGAAGAGAGACAGCCGACGCTGGAGGCGAGACGAAGATGAACACCGATGGAACAAAAATGATCGAGTATGATTGACGACAATAAGGTGATAGACAACTTATTCATATCTTAATCATACACAGTATACAAAGACAGTTAAAGACATTAATATTTTATTTAAAAATAAGAGTAATATTTCTTGTATAGTAGAGTTAAAAATCATAGATGTTTTAGAAATACGATTAACGTAACAAGAGCTCAAATTAATATGATATAAAATGATTACAAAGAATATAAATAAAAACAATTAGTATTTGAAAAAACAGTACTGAGAAGTAATAACTATTAATCTTTTGAGTACGTACCATATATAGAAAAATGATTTAAAAATTTATTTTGAAACATTAATAGACTGAGTAGTCTAAAAATAAGATTTTTCTTTTATATACTATTTAGTAGCATAGAATGTTTAGTTAGTAAGGATGTATATATCTTAAGCCTTACGGCATTATAACAAATAATAACTAATGTTTTTTAAATCGAAGTCAGTGCCATGTGCACATATTTTTTTTATAGTATCAAATAAATTTTAATTACTGTTTCAAGTTCCGTAGAGTTCTTATTGCAGATACACCTGACCCCCTATTTAAATGTTATATGTTTAAAGAATTTGTCAATCTTGAACGTGAGACTGTTCACGCCTATTTATGTATATCGAACGTTGTTTAAATTTGGTGCTCCAAGATCGAGGGACTCCACAAATTTAAATTAAATTAAATTTGCCAAATTGTCACGTTATATAAATTTGTCGCCCTGGACGTGAGGCACGAGATGCCTAAAATTACGTACAAAAATTTGTATACATACAATTTAATATTATGCAACTTTTGCAAGGTTGTAATGTTGCAATATATATATATATATATATATATATATATATCTCGATTACATTGAGCATAACATACCGTTTTACATAAAACTATATTTCATTTAATATGTAAAATCTGACAAGTATACTCTAAACTACGGTTACAAATCGAGCAAGACGTCACAGTATGTGGCACGTATTTTACGCGGATTTATTTGCAGCAGTCAGTTAGCGGAACAGACATTTTAAAAATCCGTTCTGTCCGAGCACAAACGATTAGTTCAGTTAAATCCCGCTGTTTTTCGGTACAAATGGAAACTGTCACAGTATGGAACAGGAACAGGAAACCGTTGTGCAGTGACAGGAGATTATTTAGATGGCAGCGGATACACAATACACACCTGACGTATGCCAGTCACTGCGCTGGGCCGGACGGTACGTATGTTGCTGTCATGTTAAACATGTCGGGAACATCACTAGTCTCTCTCTGATGCAACAAAACGATTTTCAGTTAACACGTAAATGAAAGCGGAACATAAATTCAATTCTTAACTGATTTTATAAAACTGAATTTCAATATAGGTACTATTGAAAAGGGTTTGTGTATTAACTTTAAGTTTAAAAAGTTGTTCATAATAATAAAAATGAATTTCCACGTCCCCGTCGTCCCCTTCTCAACATCAAGTTGGATTAAAGAAGTCCAAAAGTATTTAGAAAAAAATAATATAAACGGCAGAAATTTTTCGGGCAAAAGTGTTAAAAATGGAGTCTAGGGTAGGAGAGAGAAAAACGCAGATTCTAAGTGAACTGAAGACAGGAAGAAGAGACACAGTGATAAGATGAAAGAATATTGGATAAAAAGAAAAGAACAAAGGATAAAGAATAGAAACTGGCATATGGCCTCAGATGGCCGATACAAAAAAAAAAAAAATGAAATTCAATTTTTTTCTTTAACAAATAAAAGTAACTTCTATTTCTTCAGATGCTATGATTATAAAAATTAATTCCGAGCTTTAACTTGTTTTTACTTCAGTTTCAACAATAGAATAATGTTAAGAAGGTCTAACTGATCGTTGTATGGTACAGTGGTAAACAAAACACAAGACACCGATAAAGTCACTAAAAATCAGCTGTAATTATCATATTTAACAGTTTGTAATCAACAAGTTATTCAACAAAGTTATTCTCGATTCAAGTTAATCTGTCCAGACAAATAATAATGTCAACTATTACATTCCTCACTGTAATCACTTTTTAATAACACACGACTTGGAACGCACTGTGTAAATCGGCCGATAATAACTCGAATCTGCCTTCAATAAATCGACACACTTAAACTGAAACTAAGCGTCGCTGAATGCTTATATCTATACCCCGCCGAGATTCCAGAATAATCCGTAATACGCATCAGCACTACTAGAAAACACTAGAGCGTAATTGCTTGCGGCCTTGAACACAGTGCGCGCGGACCGGTAAGTCTGGAACAGCCTCGTTAACGCATGTTAAGAGTCACGTACGCACACAACATTACAGCTGGTTCTGCTGGGATAGTCGAGAAACATGTAGAACGTTCTGTAATAGCGTCAAAATATTGACAATCACCTAAAATCCATTCTTTCGGCGGAAAATCCAATCTATATAAGTTTCTTAATGTAGGGGATGATGGGACTACGATCTCAAGGTACTCCGCCACTACATCGCCAGTGGTGACGAGGTTACTGAACAGATTTAAATAAACAATGACTAAATGTAATCTATCCTCTACATTTGTTAACGTGTATCATGCATATATTATCAAAGAAAGCTAAAGTATCCGGAGGAGTTGTGCTCCATCGGAAGGTGGGTGGTGGGTGGTGGGTGGTTATAACATTGTTAATCGTTGACAATCACCACGTGACACTTGCGTCTGGCAAGGATGAGCTACAGAGATTAGTACACTGACTCTTACTTAATATCGTAGTGATACAGATGTGGACTTTCCAATTCCAAAACTAAGACAATGTGGGAAAAACACCATTCTATCCGAGATTTATTTGTCTTATATATTTTTATTTTTCCTGTTACGACTAATGAGTTTGCTTCTCAGTAGTCTGCTGTTGGCATAATATGCCCTATTTCCTATTTATATCCTGTCATATATTGTCGTGTTTATGGACCATTCATTATCTATCATGTTACCCAGGTATCTGAACTTATCAAGTACATCAAATGAAGTATCCTCTACGCATTAATTATACAGATTTATTCTCCTTCCTGATGCAGAAATCAGCATGTATTTATTTTTTGCTGATACTAACATTCAGTCCCATTCCAGCGGAAAATACATTGCTAGCCTTGGGAATCAAATTGTCCCTGAAGATTCGTGTCAGTCGTTTACAGTTCATAGTAACTGCGTAGATTATCTTCAATACTGGTTTCTTCTTCTTTATACCTCTTCGTCCATCTATGCACAGTAGTCTTGTTAACTGTTTCACCTATGTGAAAATTTGTTAACCTTCTACGCCAAACCGCGCCAATCTTTCATAAAGGACTCAACGGTTATGAAATGTTTATGCTTTGAACATTTTTTGAATCTGCTCCTTGTATACTTCAACTAGCCGTTGAGCCAGTTCTTTTAGTTTTCTTTTATGTGAATGATTTCTTCTCTGGAAAAGCAATGCAGATACGAGATCTCGAAAAAAGGAATAGTCGAAACGAAGGAACACACATAGCATTTGTTGATTTGGAGAAAGCTTATGACTCCATCCGCCGAGTCAAGCTGTGGCAGACACTAAGTGCCATGGAAGTTACATCCCCTATTGTAAAAATAATCAAGGAGCTTTATAAAGATAACAACGCTTATGTGCGAGTGGGTAATAAACTTTCACAGGTGATCTATCCTAACAAGGGCTTAAGACAGGGCTGTAGTTTGTCGCCATTATTATTCAATATATACTCAGAAGTTACGCTAGAACAATGAAGAAGAAGCTGCGGTAGAATGGATCACTATCGGAAAAGACTGCTTGCTTAATATCCAGTTTGCTGATGACCAAGCAGTAATAGCACATGATTCTTATGACCTGGAATTTACAACAATATATATTTATGCCAATCTTATGCATAAATTAATTACTCATCAATTATTTATCTTGGAGACAATGATTGATTAACTTTATTACTTTTATCTACTAGGATTGATTTTCCACTGCCCTTCGTTGGGAAGCTATATACAGTGTAAATATTTATGCTTGTCTGATCTGTATAATTTATCTTTTAATTAATTGTTGTCTGATTAAAACTCTATTAATGTTGGTGTATATTTAGTTAACTGCATAAATTAATTATTGTTTAATTTATAAATCACAATCAAATTTATTAAAATGTAATTAGTAATGTTATCACTCAAAAGTAATTAATTCTGGCCTTTACTACCAAAGAGAACTTCAAGACTTGGAATATTTATGAATCTGGTACTTGTTCAATCATGTTAAATCAAAATTATTAATTGTGGATCCTATCATTTAAGAGGTTATCTTGTGAGTCAGGTCTTAAATAAATTAATCCAACACTATCGAATCCATTCTAAAGTACGTTTATTATAATATATCATTTTATAGGTATTCATATCATAAAAGAAATCATATATTAAGAATATCAACAAATATTTCCAATAGGCGATTAAATTCTACGACACACTTCTAGTAATTGAAAGTAACAATCAAATGTATGCACTTATTCGTGCGTAGTGACGTTAGTAACTATCAACATAGTGTGCTTGCGAATGGCACTAAGTGATTTTACTTCAAAACACATTTAAACATTTACACACATAAAATACTCAAATACTTGCAATAATACATATTAGACATATACATATTTGAATAATCATATACCTGCAACAGACACATTAAAACACAAACATAATTGAAATAATCATATGCTTACACTAATAAAACAATACATGTGTAATATCCTATGACATTATTAATTCCTAACTATGGATTCGTATTTTATTGACTCTTTATATTATGTATCATTTATTGACTCTTTATATTATATATGTCTCAGGCAGTTGGTTCTAAGTGACAGGTCAGTGGTATTATGGTAAACTAGTAATCATATAAGTGATTAATTTTGTACGTTACTCATGGCGTAGTAGTGTCTCGCTCCCATCGTATGTCCCTCAGGGTCCATTTTCTGACGGTTGATGTTAATCCATGGAACACTTGCAACTCACACTTTTAATATTATGCGTACATCGTTACGGAACACTAGTCCGCACTTCGCGACATCCGTTATGAGTTTTATGAAATCGTCACAGTTTAAGTCGCGGTACTTGCACTAGGGGTTCATCGACTATTCGTTTCGCGTCAGTCTATTTATGCGATTGTTAGTTCGATACGGTCACGCACTCCTTTCAAGTTCAATTAGACGTATATAAACATTTAGCACTTGACTTTATTTTACGAAATAACGTATTTTCACTAATTTAGTATGTGATAAACCGATTCATTTCGTTGATGAAAAAGTTCAAGTATATTACTACTGTATATTATTACTTTTACAGTATTATAAATTTTTATAAAAGTCTTTAGTTTTATAAAGTCCGTTATTCGCACATCGTCGCGAACACTACCGTATCAGCTTGACGGTTTAAGTCTTATTTCCGAACTTCCATTGGTTCCGAACACCACTTCTAATATTTCTCCGAACAATGTCTTTATATTACTGTGATAGTTTTAATAATACTGAGAGAAAATTAAAATGTAACTGTAAGAATGAGATACTGAGATCGAGCTAAAAATTTTTATAAGTCTGAGCCAAAAATATTAATAAGTCTGAGTGAATGAGGCTAAGCCAAAAATTGAATAATACTGAGCCCGTCTCTCCTCGTGCATTCCGTTTTTATTTCCTTCGTTTTTCCCACTCTCGTCACTCCCACGATCGCTTCATTTTCCCACCAAAATATCTCTGATAGGACGGTTATTAGGACCTCCCTATGTCCTCTTGTCTAAAGTCAGTGATTCTGGAGAATTCTCCACCCAGCGCCGTTTGGAGAGGGATGTTCTTCCTTGGGATTCGTTCTCTGGTCGTCGGCTTCTGTCAACACCATCCCTTTCAGTTACTTCCTTCTGAATTCTCTCTTCTAATTGGCTGGTTGGCTTCTCTACTTGAGTCTTACGTAGTCCACGTGGACACGACGAGTTGCTGTCATCAGGACGTTGCCACTTTCTTGGAATCTGCACCAAGGCCTAGCTCCTAAAGTCACATCTGCCCCTTTGGTGTAGCGTGTCGAATTATCGTATTGTTAAGACACTATCGACTTCCACTAACGAACTTACGGGTGGCAAACATATGTGTTCATTCCAGGGCGCCACTTCGTCCCGTGCTGCATTGTCTGTGGTCCATCTTTTGTTTTTCTGTAAGTCGCACACATGCTTTGAACAATGCTCTTAGTGATGGCTATCTAATTTTCTCGCTACTGGACGGATGCAAGGGTATCGTTCCTTTGTTATATCTGTAGAGTCAAGCGCTCCCACGCATGGTCCAGTTCGTTGCAACATGTGTTGTAGCGCGTATTGTCCCTTAACGGCTTTCATGTCGTTTAAGTGGAAAGGAAAGGTTTGTTCCCTTGAACAAAGCTAACACGTGTCACTTTTGACGGGCTCTAATTGCTGGTGTAACTCCCTTGAAATATCCAAAATTCAAAAACAAATCTCGAAGTAATAAATGTACTTTATAAATGTATGCTCACCCGACTATACAAGGCGTATGAAGCATGGGGATTGAATGTTAATGTAAATGAGACAGAATATCTAGTCGTTAATTCCGATGACAGATTTGAAGTATTGCTTAAAGACAGTACGTCAATTGAACAGGTCGATGAATACCTAGGGGCACTAATAACACGGGAAGGCCTAGGAAAACCCGAAATCAAAAAACGAATAGAACAGAGCAGGAAACTCTATTTGCACGAAGTAACGTAAATGTACGTTATAAATGTATGCTCACCCGACTATACAAGGCGTATGAAGCATGGGGATTGAATGTTAATGTAAATGAGACAGAATATCTAGTCGTTAATTCCGATGACAGATTTGAAGTATTGCTTAAAGACAGTACGTCAATTGAACAGGTCGATGAATACCTAGGGGCACTAATAACACGGGAAGGCCTAGGAAAACCCGAAATCAAAAAACGAATAGAACAGAGCAGGAAACTCTATTTGCACTCTATTTGGTGGGACAAACATATTTCGAGAGCCACAAATATTCATATATAGGAAAAGCGTTTGTTGAATCAGTTTTGTCTTACGTCTGTGAGGTATGGACGTTGAGCACGGAAATTATACGGCAAATGAGTGCCGTGGAAATGGATTATCTCTGTAGAAGTGTCGGAGTCTCAAGAAGGGAGAGAATAACCAGCAAGGAGATCAAAAGAAGGATGCATACAGAAGACACAATTATTAACAGAGTAGAACGAAGAGGCCTAAAGTGGTTCGGTCACTCGCTCCGAATGGATGAACAGAGATGGGTGAGGAAAATATTTCTGTGGAGGCCCCCAGGCAGAGAGAAAAGGGGCAGACCTAGACTGTCCTGGTATGAAAAAATGAGGAAGGCTATGGAACATCACGACTTGGCAGAAGAAAATGCACAGGGCAGAAATAGATGGCGGTTAGGTGTGGGTATGCGGCAATAGCCGATGAAAATTCCTTTGAGAGAGAGGAAAAGCATTGCAGGTACGAGATACTGTGCAAACGAATAGACGACTGTCTGCGACATACTCTCAAGAAAATCAGCCACTTCAAATATATTTATGTTGTAAAGTGTTGAGCGATTTCTTAGTAACCGGTTCAGCAGACATAATGTCCAACAGTTCGCTGCTGATAAAATATTTACACTATAAAAGAGAAACGGCATCATGTTGAGTTATTACTGTGTAGCGCATCGTAAATCACGAGATCCATTTGAATATAAAACAACCGTAATACACACTCGTATCCCGTTCCATACTACGAACGAACACTGTAACGTCCTAACTTTTCGTAATCTGTTAATTGTAATTGTTCAATAAATGCCTCACGTTGTTGGTGCCAAATATGAAACACTCGCTAATTCCTCTCGTTTTGTTTTATAGAATTTCTATAGTATTAATAAAATTTGTAATTGAATAAAGTTGTATGTCTGGTTGGTTATTATGTTATTATGGTTTCATCACTTGAATAGTTCAATAAATGGGCGCCAATTTGTAATATCAAATGATTACAAATAATATTTATTATTAATAGAGATATTATTGGTTTGGGTTAATTTTTTATTAATTTCTTATTTTTTATTTCTCGTTACTTTATTAGAGTTTACTGACCTGGTTGGATTATTTGAATAGCACGGTTTGTTCCAAAATAAATACTGCCAACTTAATCTTCTTGAGTTGAAGTCACTTTTAATAATTGTGTAGTGCGAAAATATCGTTAATTATAAAATGATGACTCGTACACTAGTATTTTTCTTCCATATTTCTTTATTTTCTTATTTGGATTTAATTCTTTTTCTTTTTATATAAAAATGAAATAATATTTCTCGTAATACAAATTAGTTAACTGGGCTTGTTACATTGATAGCTCAATAGTTGGTAGCATGAGTTTTCTTCATCTCAGAAAATCAGATTAAATATTTACGTTACAATAATATAACCTTTCGGGGTTCTTTTGGCTACAACAATTAATAAAAAATGTCTTTTTGGTCTTTTACTCTGCTTTTATCTTATTCACCACTCTCTCGATAATCTTTCGTCTCCGCATCCTCCGAACTTTGACTTTTCATACGGTCGCGCACATAATAAATAAGACTTCTTCGCACTTGATGCCGCGCACAGAATAAATAATACTACTTGACGGACTGATTCTCCGACTCTTGATTCTGACTGTTGATTGACGACTGTCTAATTTACTGAACGACTGAGTAATTAACTAACTAACTAACTAACTAACTAACTGATTTGACTGATTGCTTTAACTGATTTCACTGACTGACTCTCACTGATTGCGACTGTCCCTTTTGATTTCACTGTCTGACTCTCACTGATTGCGACTGTCCCTTTTGATTTCACTGTCTGACTCCTTGTCTGCGATTGTCTCTCTTGATTTCACTAACTGACCCTTTGTCTGCATCAGTTACTTTTATATTTTCACCTAAACTTCCCTTACCGCCGCTACTCTTAAAATTATCATCATTGGCTGAAATTCGAACTTGTTACCGGTAAGTTTGAAATTGTCCAGTAACCACTCTAAATAACTTCGCGCGCAGAGGTGACGCTTTTCTGATTGGTGAAATCTTATAATCTTATATTGCACTTTTTGCCACGAGACCGTTTTCTCCTTAAAAAAAAGATCTGATTTCTCCACCACCCTCGTACATAACGTTTCACTCATTGTATTTTGAAAGCCGAAAACATCCTAAATCTAACGGTACTGCATATTTTTTGCTGTTTTTAGCAAACAAAGCGTTTTATATCTTTATGACCTAGAAAGTTGTACTTACAATACAATTTTACCCTGGGTCGGCGTCAATTTGTCGCCTCGCCCATACACACCTTTCTTATATAACGAATACTCCGTATAATTCTCCTCTATATGCTTATTTATTAACATTATTAAAATTAATATTAATAGTCTACATCGAAATATGTAATTGATATGAGTGTGTCTTAAGCTGTAATCGATAGTGTTACGTTATAAATTCAACTGACAATTGAACGATTCTGATTGGTTGAATTTTTGAATATTCCGTTTTTAATTAATACAATTTCCGTTTTCTGGTTGATGCTCATCAACAGACGCCGAGTTAAGCGTCCCTTTTTTAATCCAAATTATTAAAAAATCTTAAAACTGACATAACTTCCTTATGCTACTAACAATTAAAAATATATTATTACCATTAATCAGCATTTTTTGTGCTGATAATTTTGAGACCTTTCAAGGCATGGTTCTGTTCAGTAATAATAAAATAACAATTTTCACAGATTCATTTAGTCTAGTGTTCTCTATAAAATATTAATTTTTCTGTTCTATCATTTAATTCTTAGTTGTAGTATTGTTTTTACTTTAACATTATATGGTTTAATAATAGTAATAATAATTTATTATAAACATCCATTTTTTATAAAAACCTAGTATTGCCATTTAGGCCTACTCATGTCCATACTCATTGGTACCTTAATTCCTTTCTCAAACTAAAATTACTTAATTCTACTACAAAGTAACAACTCTTAATTATCACTTATGATCTACTTGAACTTTTATAACATATTTTGTACTTCACTACAAGCTTTTTTCCTTGTACAGTCCATTATAAACTTCCACATTAGCTGTATGAAGTGTTCGTCAAAGCTGACAACTTATTATTTACATTATTCCTGGTTAATTCTTGACATTCCTCAATAATACTTTCTTACTCTACTAACACACATTCTTTTATAATCTATACTATATAATTTAACACGTTTTATTTACATAAATTGTTAACATTTTGCCTATCCAGAACCTGTAGGCTTCTGTCTCATCAGTTTCTTACTATTTACATTATTACTTAGTTCCTAAACATCAATAGTTAATTATACTTGTCTTATTTATTTTTCAGTTTGTTGTTCATACTTTTTATCATGAAATAATTTATCTTACTTCCTTCTTTATTTCTTTGTCTTGCTTTAACATAGACATTTGGTGCATAACCTAACTTAAATCATTACACTTTTAAATACAATTAAAACTGTTATTATTCAATTATTTTATACTAATCATTCTCTGAATGGATTTAGCGACTTGATTCACACTCAGGTATGATTATTCTCTGACTCTTTATTTCTTTTACTTCAAATTTTATCTAATTTATAAATTTTCCTGATTGGTAAACCATTCAAGTTCTGCTGTATATGCTTTCACCCATTTTTGACAACATTACTTAGGCAGTTTACTAGAGTTATTCATTATTTAGTTCCCTATAATCATATTTGGTATTTTGGTCTTATTATTTGATTTACTTTTACCTTAAATTTACTATTTAACACATATTTTACATTATACAGGTTTTTTACTTAATTATTATTCTGTTCTTCATTATTAGGATAAGATATTTAGTTAGGTTAGGGTATAGTCTTTATGTAGAGGGAAACATCACGTTACAACACACATATCAAGAAGGCAGCATTGGGACCTGTCTGTTGGTCAGTTTGCAATAACATAAGTTTATATCATCATATATAATGTATGCAGATTATCTGAATAGTTTAGTGTTAATGTAATAACGAAAATAAACAGAAATTAAACATGAAACGTCATGCTTGCGTCTGTTCATGTCGTAACATGAATTATGTGTATGGAATATGTGCGCTGTAAAGAGAACTACTGTCTTTGAAATAAATAATTTGTTTAGCTTAACTCGTCCCTTGTTTTCCAAAATTACGAACGATATTTTTGGGAAATAATTTAAAATTAAAATTTATAACATATTGTTAATATATTGATCGTCGCATGGTACAGTGGAAAACAAAGTACAGACACCAATGAAGTCACTAATCACCAGCTTTAATTAATCACATATAACAGTTTGTAATGAACAAGTTATTCAACAAGATTATATTTGTACAATAATTCAAGTAAAATTTCTCCACACGCAATAATAATGTCAACTAATAGAGCCCCGCACAATAATCAATTTTCACCACCTGAGACGCAATGAGTAAATCATCAACTGACGACAACTGACATCCGACATCAACTGACTGATCGTCGCTGGATCCTTATATTTATACCCTTGCTGAGATGCCAGAATAATCTGTAACTTTTTCGACGACGTGTTGAACAGGCGCTCTCGAATCCACTAGAAACAGTGTCACCGTCTGGCCTTGAACACAGTGTCCGACCGCTGTGGTTTGAAATAGCCTCGATTGTTGACGCATGATAAGTGTTGTCACGTAATTGTCTGTCATCACAAAGCAGCAATATGTACGGACACAAACATTACAGCTGTGCTCTGCTGGGATGGCCGAGAAAAGAGTAGAACAAGGCACGCCATTGTTCGAGAATGTTCCACTGCTTAACAATATATTGCAACAATACATATATTTGCATATTTACCGGGGGCAGTATTTTTGTAAATAATTAGTATAAGGAGAATATGACGAATAATTTTAAATATTTTGTGCGTTAACTCGGCGAGGACTCGTCGAAAGTGTACACCTGCCCGACACTGTAAGTCAATCGTTTGTGTAAAAATAATAATTTTATTCTGTTTAATTTTAAAATTTGGGTGCGTCATTATAAATCATAATTGTTCTTAAAGTAAATGTTAGTTTCTTAAAATATTAATACAACAATTCAATTTTTATTTGGTAAAGTTAATACGAGGGCTATTTGTTTTTCAACCTCCGATAGACCAATAAACAGACACATGAATTACATCAATAATTTTATTATATACAAAAGTTTCATATATATGTAAACTACTTTTCTACATAGTCACCACCATTTTTGAAGCACCTATCATAGAGAGGCACCAACTTTTCTATGCCTATGTTGTAGAATGTTCGCTCCTGAGTAGTCAGCCAATCTGCCACATTGGAATTTAAACTCATCATTGGAGTCAAACCGCTGCCCACCTAACCACTTTTTCAAGTCAGTGAACAAATGGGAGTCACTTGGTGCCAAGTCTGGGCTATAAGGTGGGTGATCAAGGACTTCCCAACCAAATTCATGAAGCAAGTTTTGTGTGAGTGCAGCAAGGAACCCACCGAGCACAGAGTTTCCTATACCCAAGCTTCTGAGTAAAGAATATCATAAAGAGCAGAGCTAGAAATTTCAGGAAAATCAGCAGACAGTTCAGTAATTGTGAAACGACGGTGCTCTCGAACCATCCTGTCTACCCTTTCAACAACATCATCAGTAGCCACGGACTTTCTTCCTTGTCCTCCTTCATCATGAACATCAATCCGCCCTTCTTTAAATTTTCGACACCATTCCTGAACTGAACCATCACTCGTCATATTTTCTCCATACACGTTACACAACCTTCGATGAATTTCTGCAGCACTATGACCTTCAGTTTGAAGAAATCTAATAACAGACCGAATATCACACTTGGAGGCAATTTGATTTGTAGTTGCCATAATTAAACTGTCGTAACCACAGTAATAGACAAAATAACTATAAAACCAGTGGTTATAGGTTAGAACAAAGCCTCATAAACATCAATCAACAATCAGATTGTTGCTATGACAGCAGAACCAGGTTTGCCAACTCACCGGACGTTGAATAAAAAATAACCCTCGTATTATATTATAGATTAGTTGCTATGAGTTCAAAATTTTAATAATGACTCAAAGTCAGACTCATGCAATATAGAAGAATTTTATAATTTGTTCATCATATATGTTTAGATATTTCATATTATATGTTATTGATGTGTGCTGAATAGCAAATATACAGTATGTTATGTTTTCAGAGTGTAACCTTATAAAAGAGAATATTTTGAATTTTCTAATTTCAAATTTTAGTAATCAATTAAATTCTTTGTAATATTTAATATACTGTTGATTGATTCTTTTACTATGTTTTAATTAATTACTTCACGTCATCAACGTCTCACTCCTCTTTTTAAAAATACTCACTCCTCTTTTTATTGTGCAACCACATATACTTAAACGCAACGAACATACAAAAATTCTACGACCTAGCCAGTGTACTATGTAGTTGCGTTGGGTACATAGACAGAAGTGTATTCATTTTATAATACTTGTAACGTTGTAATATATTTATAAGTATACAAATTACAACATACACAGTATCGGTTCAAAAAAGTAGCAGAATTTTCTATTCTGTTTTTGTTCCGTATATTAAAGCTACAACTTCCAGTACAGAATTCAGAGTCAAATAAGGTGTCTTATGAAACTTTCTTATGGTCGATAAATATTGTCTCTTTTCATTAAAAGAAACATAATGTATGAACTCTGGACTAGATTATCTAAGATAATGTCTATAGGTTGTTCGTAAATATAAAATACGAAAGGCAGAAATACGAAAATGTTGAAAGTTATATTAATAAGTAGATTATAAAATAGGAGTTGTTGTTATAAGAATGTTAAATAAATGGTAGAAAGTGGGTGTCAAAAGACTTCTAAGTCTGTCATGGGAATCTTATATTGTCCAAGAACGGACGAGAAGGTTTTAATAGAACGAAGTAGCCACATGAACATTTATGGAGAGAAACTGTTCTCCGAATAATGTCTACCATGAAGAAGAAGAAGAAGAAGAAGATGATGATGATGATGATGATGATGATGATGATGATGATGATGATGATGATGATGGAGGTGGTGGTGGTGATGACGAATTGGAGGGGAAAAAAGACAAAGTAGAAGTGATGACAATTTATGGAGGTAAAAAATTACTAATTTCTGTAAAGAAAATCACAGAAGAATAAAAAGAAATGTTAACCAATTTTCTTTGATTATTTTCAGTTTTATTTCTTTTATGAATTTGCTAACTGCTATAATTTTTATTGTTCGACTAAGCTTTTCGTCATCACTGATACCATCAGGTCTTAAACAACCTATTTTTTTAATTTTTGCTTTTGTTATTAATTTTAATTTTTGCGTATTTTGGAGTTATTTTATTAATTAAACACTGTTTATTAAAGCAAATTTTCCCTAGCGTTTTTTTCACTTTTGCTTTAATTTTTAAATACTTAAAAAATTCCCTTACATTTTTATATTTATCTGCTTGCAATTTGTATGTTTTATTCTTCGTACTGTTTAAATTAGCAGCCATCCTTGCTATTTATTTTATGAATTTGCTAACTGCTATAATTTTTATTGTTCGACTAAGCTTTTCGTCATCACTGACATCATCGATCATAGGTTGTTTAAGACCTGATGATGTCAGTGATGACGAAAAGCTTAGTCGAACAATAAAAATTATAGCAGTTAGCAAATTCATAAAAGAAATAGTAAGGATGGCTGCTAATTTAAACAATATTTTCAGTTTTGTTCAAGCCAGGTGCGGATACAGCGAGCAATTTGTGGGGCGGATTATGAAAAGTTGGGAAAAGTTGGACCATTCTTTAAAGGTAGGCCTATACAATATAAATGATAGGAATGACTGAAGATACTAATACAGTGTGTTATTGTCAACACAATAAGTTTATTGACGCCCAAGTATAAAATCATATCAGTGTTTGTCAATTCATTGAACTATTAACAATAATTGTTTACAGTTGAAAATACACACTACTCATTTATACTATGTATAAAACAAAAATTAACATACTGGTAAGACACAGTTAGAATTTAAAGTAATGTTAGAGTAAAACCATGAACCTACTTAACGTGATGTGAATATTATACCATACTCAAAATCACAAAACGACGAAAAAATGTTGTCTGAAGTGACCGTTTGGGAAGGAAATTTCCCTCATTTCCCCCTACGTGGAACCGAGCCTGGTTCAAACAGAACAAATCTAACACCTAACGCAGTATAAAATGGAAATGAGGTTTTTAAAAACAAACAGTCTTCTGATATTGATGCCAACGAGCAGACTAAATAAAATAAAAACAATTGTATAGAAGTATGGTATTTATAAACGCGGCCGGCTATCGTGTAAGACAGTACACAATAAAGTTAGCTAAAGTATATTTATTTATAAAGAGAACAGTAAACCGATACCACTATTATGATATCAAGTTTACAGGTAATCAGGCGTAAGTAGAAAGCAAAGCTGTGTACAGTGTCAGGTGGTGTGTTAGTTTGTGTACATACAAGGAACACGGAAGTCGCCGCGTGATCGAACGCATGGCTCACGTATCGTCTGCGGTGAAAGTCTGCTGTGATCAGACAATGAACTTAATTACGATCTCTTTACAAGCAAATAAACATCTTAGGCTATTAGCGGCCGGAAAGCGTGTTGGGTTTATTCCAGGCGTTGCAGTTAAGATAACTCCATTACTACTTCGAAATACAACATTGCCTTAACCTACAACATAAGACCTTACACCTTCGTCTCTTAGTATACAGCGCTACGGACGGATAAAACGTAAAACTAAATCTAACCGCCCATACAGATCAGCCGTTAAAATAAATAACTGACAATTGCACTGCTTAACAGGTGAATTTTACTGAGACGATCCTCAATATTGAAGTTTTCATCCAGCCAATTATTACATATTCTTCTTCTTCCTTAATTTCTTGTTAGTACTTTGACGTGTTCTATAAGAACGGTCCCACATGCTGTCACTCGACCTCTTCCTTGACCGACCAGTGCTCCTCTTGATGTTCGGTTGTGTATCTCTTTCCTTTTACACTAGCTTTGTGTCTTCCATTCTTGATATGTGTTCATTCCATTTCTTCTTTCCCCAATCCAATAATTAATATCTGTTACATTACACGTTTCTGTTATACTATTGTTTTGCAACCTATCGTACCTTGTCTTTCCTAGTGCCCCCCGTAATTTAGTCATTTCTATAGTTTGTCGTTTTCTTTGAGTGGTTGCTGTACCTGGCTTGGTCTCTGATGCGTAGAATATTACTGGACGCACTGTGCATTTGCAAACCCTAGTTTTTGCTTCTTGTGTAAGGTATTTATTAGCACATATAAGGTTATTCATGCATCCAGCAATTCTTCTTGCTTTCATCAAGTGATGTTCTATTTCTTCATCTGCCCTATTGTTATTTGTAAGCCTTGTTCCTATGTAGTCTGTACTAAGTAAGGCACTATAGTTTCTACCTCATCTCTGAGGTGATTTGACGGACACAGTGCCAATCTAGGCCCTGACGATGGCCTCCGAGGGTGAGATCGAAACGTTTGTCAATAACGACAACTGTGGACGACGACCCAACCCCAATAACGTTGAAGCCGGTCTTGAAAGCTTACGAACTTGCGTTATATGAATGAGCTACAAAAAAATATTAAAATACAATTAGTATACAAACGTAAAACAATGCATGAGTTTAAACTTCAACAGAGATATACAATTTCGATTTAAAGAATCACCAGCAGAATTATCCATCTTTTCTTTCCTTTCGCATCATCATCTCTATTGGCAGAAATTTCTCCATCCACTGTTCTACATTATGAATCGCGCAATTTAGTAAAGTAATTCTCTTCTATTTTTCCAGCCATATTCCAATTCTGATCAGCCTCAGGTATTCTTCCACTTACCACCTATTCTTCTTACGCGGCCGTAAATCTCTTTTGTTCTTATAATCTCTCCTATCAGTTCCCTCATTATGTTATTTTGAATCTTTTCTCTTCTAGACTCACCAGCCGCTTTTATCCACTACCCGTGCAGAGAGTCATTCGTGAACTGTATTTATCTTACAAGATAATTCTGTTTACCTAACTACTCGCTCCATGTGTAACTGGTCAACGTGCAGGTACAGTGTGGCATATTCTGAATTTTGGCAGTCTTCAGTTAGCGACTTTATTACGAGTAGATGACATTAACGAAACTAGTCTTAATTTATCGACATTAAAACAAGTTTACTAATGTTAGTTATAATTGAATGGCACTTTTTAGAACTCTTCTCCTCTTCCTCTCCTCTGGCACTACGGTCGCTGTAGAACCTTGACCTGGTCAACGATTCTCCTCCATTCTTCTCTGTCCAGAGCCTTACTCCTCCAACCTGCCACTCCCATCTCCCACAAATCCCCTTCCACACCTTCACTCTATCTCCTCTTCGTACGTCCTTTCATCCTTATTCCCTCCGGCTTCCTTTCCGATGCCATTTTTGGGGCTCAATCACTTCTCATTCTCACCACGTCACCATATCTCAGCTTTCACTGCCGCAACTATGTCCACTTTTTCATAAAGGCCTCTTAGCTTTCTTATCCTCCACATATCTCCGTCCCTCACTGGTCCATACATTTTTTTCAGAATTTTTCTCTCGAAAACACAAAGGTTTGTTACATCTTCCAACTTCAGCACCCATGTCTCGCTTGTATGTGTTACTACAGGTCTGATTTCCGTGGTGTATACTTCTTTTTGACATTTTTGATACATTCCTGGATTGAAATATTTTAGAACTCTTGTTTATTCATATCCTTTACGTCTGTTCTACAAATGAAGTCAGTGTGAGTTGTCATAAGTGTGTTGAACACAGTGAATATGAAAATTTTAATTCACACCATACCTGACTCTAGTTCAGTGAGTCATTTACTTAGCAGGGTGTATGCGCTGCTCCTTATTCTCTTAGGTACTCCTCGGAAAGAATTACGATTAGCTAGTACCGCCAACAGAAATGAAACTTTAATGGCAACCGGTTGTTCAAAAATTTATTAACGTAACAAATTAACAATAAAGAATTGATCACGAGCTACAGAAAGTGACATCAGCCGACATCAACAACTTTGCTCTTAGGCAATATTCTTAGGTAAACAGCTTTATTTTCTTAATAAACATTTTCTTAAAGAATGTGCGAATAAATAAAGGAATGCTAACCAAATAGGGAGAAAATAATATTTCAACTGATAATTATTATAGTACTGTAAAAAGGGAGAGGGAGTTGGATTTATAGAGGGTTGGCCACCAATTAATGAGGGCGCAGTGGCAGAGGCAGCGGCATCGTCTCGGATAATTGCTGCTGCACTGACATAGCAGCAGCAGCAGCAGCCTATTGACTCAGCAGTTACTGTGTGCTGTACGCATTTGATTCGCTTCCCTTACGTCAGCAAATATTTTGCTGAATTTTTTAAGTAAAAGACAGTTTTTTTATATTGGATCGTTACTCGTTAAACAACGTTATCAGTGTTATTGTAACGAAAGCTGATAACATTGATCTTTCTGTCAGCTCGTTTGGACACATTCGCAGCTTTCATTTCCACGAACGGTTCGATTTGAGTTTCGATCACTTTTTATTTGTATTCATCACCAAACTAATCTCATTATTCGACAGTTCTTAGTTTATCCGCTGATAACACCGAAGAATTATTGAAACATTTGGCGTCAATAAATTCAATCGTATTTAATATAAAAGACGACGTTGCCCTCAGCTGATTTTCCCGTATTAGTGCTACTTAATCTTTCATACTGTTTAAGAATATTTAGTTACTTGACATTTTGTAAAATTTTAAATATAAGAATAAATGTTTCGAGAATAACTAAAGGGAATGCTGAAAACAGTACTGCATATTGCCGAAAAATGATTTTATTGTTATCCTCCATTCCCTGTTAATTATTATTTCTTGTTTGGTAGACTCTTAACCCATCACTTCCTATACAGTAAAGCTACTAAAGTATTATATTTTAAAATTTCCGATCCATCGTAGAATTCTGGAAATGATCTCTCTCTGTTACATTCTAACTTTTAAATGACTCAGGCTGACAGCAAATCTAGCAAAGTAGGAACAGATGGGAAGTTATAACGAATGCCAAAAGGAAAGATGGACAGATTGAGATATGGTAACGACGAACTCAACTCTCTACAAAGTTCCTACGAAATATTAGGCCTACCATCGTCAAAATATTAACTACACAACGTTTCCACCGCTAATAATCTACTTCCGTTTTCAGGTATAACAGAAACAGATAAATAGTTTAAAACCAACCACTTGATACAATTTCCAACACAAACGCAAATTGTCGAAAAATAAATTATTGTAAAAAGCAAAAGCAATAAAAACAAGGACCGAGAACACTAAAAAAGTACATGTTACAGTAAGTGTTCATGATAGCGTTGCGTTTTATGCTGAATAGACTTCGAGTGTAGGCCTATGTTCTCTTTTGTTTTATAGTTTAATGTCCCCGTTTACAATTACGTTTTTCCAACGATTTGCCCTTGTTGCAAATTATATAAGGTGGTTAATTTTAAATTACTAGATTAAGTTTGTGGTACACCTGAAGACGGCCACAAATTATCAGTGGCGAAACGTTGTGCAATTAATAGTTTAACGACGGAAATAGTCCGCAGGAACTACCGGTACTTTCCCAATACATTGTCCGATGTTTTGAGTGTGCGATAGTATCGATATACCACAATGTGAAGAAGAAGAAGAAGAAGAAGAAGAAGAAGAAGAAGAAGAAGAAGAAGAAGAAGAAGAAGAAGAAGAAGAAGAAGAAGAAGAAGAAGAAGTTTACCAATTTTAAACGATAGACCCTACTATACTGGAACGTAACACGAAAATACGTAATGTGGTAGTGTTTGAGGTCACTTAAAAATGTTTCGGTTTTCTTAGTTTATTGTTTAAGTAAACAAAACACAGAATATAATATTGTTGACAAAGTATAACGTTCAATAAGTAAATACATTAATTGTAACACACCGACATTTGGTGACAATCTCAGCTCATAAAAAAACAAGTAAAAAGCAAACTGAACTAAACGTTGTTGTGACAATCAAGCGTTTCCTTCTTCTTCATTCATAAACGTGCTGGACCTACACTTTAAATGTTATTTATAATGGAATATTTTATTACTGTGGGATTATATTTAAACATCACCTAACGAAAACATCACGTTTTTTACAAATGCATTGCGATTAAAACGGAATAAATGTCTGACAGAATACTTTACGGGCAGTGTTGTAACCGTATACACTGTACATATAAAATTAAAGAAAACACTGTAATTGCAGTAAGAACCAGAGAAAAGCGAAGACCACAAACAGATTTCGGCGATCAGAAAAGTGCATGTGTAAAATATATTGTTCAAACCAAAACGCGAGATATTCACAAAAAGGGAGACATGTAGGCTTATAGTATTCTGCAAGGTGTGGCGCTTAGATCTCCCCGCCTCACTTAGAAATATTTCTTTTTTACGTGGTTTTCACAAAAAATTGAATATTATTTTAAAGGGATATGGTTTTTATGAGTACTTTAAGTCTTGTCTGTTAACCTAACAATGTCAGCTTATGACGCTTCAGGTGCAGATGAAAGTTATGTTATTGTTAGAAACCTTTTTTTTTTAATATTAAAACCAAAATCGATTGAAATCGTTAACAAGAAATTTATAACATACAGAAACATATTTTCACGATATCTATTATCTAACTAAATTCATATACGATTTTGATTACGATCGATTACTTATCGCATAATCGAAATATCAAGAATTTTGATTAACCCCAGGAAGGGGTGAGGCGTGTTTGGTGGGGTACGCCAACGACGTGGCGGCGCTCGTCGTTACTCGTACCAACGACCAGGTCAGATCAAGCTCACCAGGGTGATGCGATTAGTCAACAATTGATTGGTATAGCACGGGCTGACGTTAACCCTCAGCAGACGGAAATTGTGGTCTTGACCAAGAAGAGGATTCCCACTATAATCCGGTACGAGTCGGAGACGAAGTCAAAGCCAGCGGTGATGTACCTTGATGTGGTGATCGATTCCAAGTTGAGCAAATTAGGCGTACGATGGACAGAACGGCGAAGTGAGTGATGACGCTTAGTCGGCGCCCCGAAGTCAACTAGTGATGCCGATCGACTAGGAACGTAAGATCGCCTTTCAGAGGAAGAAGCTGCACACCGAGAGGAGAGCTGGCAGAGAGCTTAGGAGCAAGAAGAGCGAGGTCGCTGGCTCGTCAAGCAGGTGCGGCCGTGGGCGGAGTGGAGGCATGGGGAGATCGACTACTATCTCACCTCCCTAGTTTTTGACTGGAAACGAGTATTTTCGATTTTACCTGAAGAAATTTGGAAAGGCCGAGTCACCAGAGTGTCTGTACTTCCCGGGAGCTGCGAACGGTTCCAACTATACATTCTTCGACTGCGACAGACGGAAAGATCATAGAATATCGTTGCAAGAAGAAATTAGGCAAGAGGTCTAGCCGGATAACATCGTTTAAGCAATGCTTCAAAGGGAGGACACCTGGAACTGTGTGGCGCGCTTCGCAGAAAAGATTCTTCGGGTGGAAAGGAATAGATTTGGACAAATACAATTTGGAAGAATAACAAGTCAGATGTGAACCCTAGGTTGAAGAACAATAGGCCTAGCTCGAAGTAGTATGTCAGACAGTTTCAGGTTAGTGTCCTAGAAGAAGAAACGGAGGTGGCTTTTTAGTGGGTTGTGTATAATACCCAAACTCACAGATCCCGGAAGTGTGGGTTTGTGTATTACTATAGTATTATTATTACTAATATATTATAACTATTGTGTTACATTATTGTAACGTAAATCAACGAGTTACGAATAGTTAATTAATAAATTGTAAATATCTGTAGTATGACACGATAAATTATTAAAGTTAATATAAGATTGTAATATTAGTAGTAAGAAAGTATGAGAGATTTTGTACAGTGTACTAGTTATGTAAGCGGGTAGCTAAGGCGTGAACGCCGACACACTGTCGCCTGGCAGCTTAGAAATGTATTGTACATCCAAAGTTTCTATGTCATAAAAATATAAAATGCTTTGTTTGCACAGACCAGCAAAAAACACGATATACCGTTAGAAAGAGGATGTATCGGCCTTCAAAAATACAATAGCTAACAACTGAAACGAGGTGTGTGTTTTAGAAAGCGGATTACTTCTCTTTTACGAGGTAACGGCTGTGCGGGAAAATCTCAGTGCTGAAATCAGTAGCCAATAAGGAATAGCGTCATCGCTGCGCGCGAGAATTTTGCAAGTGATGACTGGATATTTTCAAATTTACCGGCGACACTTTCAAAATGTGACCAATAGGGGTTATTGGAAGAGTGACAGCAGAAAGGGGAGTTTTGAAGAGACTATAAAGGTAACTCTAGCAGAAATACATGGGGAGTATTAGTAGTAAAAAGGCAGTCAAAAGTAGTAAAAGAAGAGAGCAGTAAGGGTTAATAAGTGGCCAGTCAGTCAGTAAAACGTGAGAAAACGTTTAAGTCAAGGAGAAATACGAAGTTCGGTAATGATAGCGGTCGGTCAATCGTAGTATTTGTTAGTCAGAATTACGAATTATCGTAATATTTACATAATTAGAATGAACTAAAGCAAGCAATTGAAATATAAGAACTCGGTGATGTAAAGGTGAAGAACTAGTGAGTATTATTGAATTGGTGCGCGGGCAGAGATGCGAAGAAGTATTTCTTTATAATGTGCGCGGAAGAATAAGTAAGCCTGAATCGCTAAGTGCGTGGCGTTAAGTAGTCATCGCGATCGTGTGCAAAGTAAAAACAGAGCAATAGGAAGTGAAAGTAGTATGTTGTGTATAAAGTGGAAGAAGCCCAGCAGCGGAATGGATAACCATTTACAAGTAACTCTATCAAAGTATATTGTCTAAATCACATAATCTTGATGTAGTAATAACTGTCTACCGTAAATTCAACCCGTTTCATTCTCAAAGAACCCATGAGAACGTTCAGATCCTAAAGATGCATTTATAGGTTGTGACATAGAATTGGATAAGAATTAAATACATCTAATTTGTTAGACAATAAGTCGTGATGATATAGAATTGAATGACAATTAAATATATGTAATTTGTTAGATATTAAGTCATGTCCTTGATCAAAGTAAAGTATGAATGGAGAAAGAGAGATTCAAGATATCAAGACGTTAGCATAATGTTATAAATGATTTAAATATGTTAAAGAATCTCTGATAAATTATTTAAATATATTAAATAATCTCTATTGAGATTGAAGTGTGATAAGATTTTGTATCTACTGATAAATCGTTCAATTTGCACAATTAATAGTAATCATGATGTTATATGTGTTGATATTATCTAATGTACATAAAGTTGATAAATATAACGTTGTGTCATTTAGCATCTGAACAAAGTGTTATTATTAACAATAACCCCTGAGATTAATAATTATCTCTGGCGCCCAACAAAAATCCAGGCAGCAGTTAGAATATAGATGACTATGTTCGTTGCTAATTAATCAATATAATTAAAATTAACCAAAAGCAAGTAAATTTCATTAACGACCAATTAGAGTTTATTATAATTGGGACGTATTATTATTAGCATTCGATAGCTATTGCCAAAGAGTTTCTTTTATATTTGGCGCACAAACTAGAAGCATAAAAGTGTAATTTTACATTTTGCCCGACAACGCAGGCCTAAGAATTTTATATTATCAAATAATTTATGCGCCGGACTGTTGAAAATGCACTTATGTCAAGAAAAAGATTCCTTGTTACCAACACCAAAACCTTGAGTGTAATCATCTTACAAATCCTGCTGCAGAGATAGAGGTAGGCCTACTTAAAAAAACCCGCACTTAGTGTGATAATGGTGGTCTTGGTAAGAAACGTGTAAATAGTGGTTAAGTGAAGGTCAGATAGTATATGGAGAAACTTTATAATTTACGGGTTTTATAGTAAAGCTGAATCAGCTAGTTAATGTTGACTGTTGGTAACCGCCAAAGGAATCAAATAAAAAAAAAGGAAACAGTGCAGAGGGGTGTTAGAAATTGTCAACGGAATCCCATCGAGGCGGATTGTGGAGTGAGGTAGAGGAGTAGGTAGTAGCGTACAACCAAACACTAGGACGCGTAGGGCGGGGCGCAACCAACTGATATCATTGAAATTAAATGATGTCTAGTAGAAGGTTTGACTAGGATTGAAAAGACGGAGAGGTAGCGATCTGTTACAGCGAAGCGAACGTTGTGGTAAAGTGGTTAGTAAGTCTCCGGAGAACACAAAGGGAAGCGTTCGCTCTCTAATTGATGATGACCGTCCATCGAGGGTAACGTATCGTTCAAATAAAATACTTAGAGTAAAGACGCAGATATTCGGGTTGTACGTCATCACACATCGTACAAATGATGTATGTATGTATGTATATGTATGAAGTAACATGTGGTGACGTGTGATTACCATATAAATGGAATACATAGAGGAGAAGAGCAAGCCTTAACGCTGGCCGCGTCTTATATCTGCTACACACATTACCGTAAGCCGGCCATTAGCATTGTATACACTAGCTCCCACAGGCACAGATGCAGACACATTTCTGTCGCCTAGTCCAGGAGTCATTGTATAGACAGAAAGTGAGCAGCGTCTGTACTGTTGTGTTGTGTTCAGACTAATTGCTATTATACTGACATCAAACTGCATAACTGCAGGCTGCTACATGCAAACTTTGTTAAGTTGCTTCAAAAAGTTTCCGTTAATACGGACGTAACGTTCATTTATTTGTTACTGGTAATAACCGGAGGGCGTATTTACGGGGGGGGGGGACACGAACACGCAACCGGTTTATTTATTATCTTCAAAAGATTTTTGTGATTTAGGGTTGGATGGTGCCCCCCCCCCTCTGCTCGGTGCTGCAGTATACTCTAGCGTTACGGACAATCCCCCACTGGTGGTAAACTAACTTTTTCTACGATTGCTTCACTGCGTTCCATTCCATACCGAATTTGAATTTTGATCCAGACCAACTCGGTCAGGCTAACTAAAATTAGCTGCAAATATATTGTTTGTAAATCATAAGTTGAATGCAGTTAGTATGAACGTTCCTTTTCTTCGTAATTAACTTTTAAATGAAATAAAGGACTTATTGTTGGCTTTGTGGTGATAGGGTCTCTACTTAATTGTTCTTAAAACTCATCGTTTGCTCCCAACAATGCGCTGCTTAAACATCGTCTTCCACTTCCTGGAATCATTAGTATAGATTTTCAGGAATGATTATCTCTCGTGCAACTGTCACAACTTCTCGTGAATTAGGCAAAGGTATAGGCGTGCCGACGGGAGGGACCAGTCCCCATAGGGTCGAAAACGTTGACGAATTTTGTTAAGCTCTCAATTTTTAGGCTGTTTTATAATTTTTTTTAGCTAGTAGGCTAACTTTACGGGTTTATTACACAGCATTTGCGTATACGTTTGAAATATGAAAATACTGTATAGGAAAATCAATGCATCTTCTCAACAACATTTCAGTAACGCGTATTTTTATTGTGACTTTTACCGTTTACTTTAATGGGAGTGATTTCAGGATGTTATCACACGTTTTCTAGCCACTTTAAAGATAGTATCTAATGGTGATTAGCCTTAATTTGTTTTTTTTCCTTTTGTATGATGCCGACTCGACCCCCCCCCCCCCAGGCCAAATTCTAATAACGTCAGGTAACGACGCAAACTGTTTCAGATAGCCTGCCAGTTTACGTGTAGCAAACTGCAGTTACAGGCTTACACACATTATGCAAACATTTCTTATCAATAGAGTATCTCTTGGGGTTGAAAAAGACACGCAAAGACGTAGGCCGTTGTCAACGGAAATGGCGGTCACATAAACGACATTTCCGTTCTTAAGCAAGTCGTCGACATGGAAACAATGATGGAGAAATGATCGATTTAGCATATTATATTTCTGGATTGTGTTGTCCATGACGTGTCCGTTCTTATAAATTAATTATACACATTACACTACTGACTCGGATCACAATTTTTTATCGGTAAAAATGATAAATTTTTTACCTGATAGTCTAAACTAGTTTTCGCTCTATTAGAACTTCGTCAGAGGCTGCCGCTAGGAGCGCTGTCCGTCTTGTTCTTGGTGACGGCGCCATCGTTCAATTATCGCGCGCACTGTGTGTGTGATGTAATATGTTCAAATAGTATGTGTGATTTAAATTGTGTTTGTTCGTTTTATGATGTTGTTTCTATGGGTTTTTGTCTGTTTGTATATTTTTAATTGTTGTAGTCTACAGTACACACAAGAGATATCAGAATCATCGCACAACAATTAAATTTGAACTGCACTACAGTTTATCAAATTTTGACAAACGAATTGGGTATGAGAAAAGTTTGAGTGAAATTGGTCACAAAAACCTCACTCTTGAAGAGAAAGACAACGGGATGGAAGTGTGCAGCGATCTAGGACAAATTGAAAATGATCCTGATTTTCTAAAAAATGTTATTGCTGGTGATGAATCATGGACGTTTGAGTATCATCCAGAAAGAAAACGCCAGAGCGAGGAGTGGTACACACCAAACTCACCACATCCCAAAAAAGAAAAAAATTAATAAATCCAAAATCAAAACCATGTTCATTTGTTTCTTTGATAGTAATGACATTATCCATAAGGAGATTTTGCCTACAAGACAGACTGTCAACCAACATGTTTACCGAGACATTCTTGAAAGGCTGCGGAAAAGTGTTGCCCGCATGAGACCAGCCATCGTGAACACCTGGATGCTGCATCATTACAATGCACCTTGTCACACACGACTCTCGGTTAATGAGTTTTTCGCAAAAAAAGACGTTCCTGTTGTTACTCAACCCCCTCATTTACTTAATTTGAGTCCCTATATCTACTGCTTTAAGGTGATAGAGCCTAGGTATAGTTTGATTGTTAATAAAGGTTTTACTGAATTAGTCTCATTACTTAATTTACAGACCTCGTATGTAATCGCTTTATACTTGGTCTGAGAGCTCGGATCGCTCAATTTTCCCCTAACATACAATAGTGAGGCGTGACGTTTTCTGTACCCATCGTTTGTTTTACGGAAAGTGCTCACAGCAGACCTGTTCCCCCGTCAGGGAACGTATATTTTAGTGATGTCTCTCTCGCGCGCGGACACATAGTTTATTCTATTAAATACAAAACAAGAAATACACTGTTTACTTCGCAATTTTTGTCAATGGGAATATATCACTGAAATCATAATACTGCTAGGTTGAGATGATACGAACAAAAGAGCTTTCGTGACACTCAAGACGCACGCAGCAACGCTTGAAGTGGTTCAGATGCTAATCGATCATTCTTCCCTGCATTGTTCAAGGCCGGACATTGACACACTTTTTAGTGAATGGCAGACCAGCTGTAACTACGCAACGTCTTCTCGACGCATCATCTGCAAAGTGACAGATTTTTCTCGAACCTCAGCAGGGTACAAATAAGCATCCAGCGGCCGGCCAAGTTTCAGTTCAGACGTAGTGATATTATAATGCGTTTTCTAGTGATTGTGTGTTAGTTAATGTTTTAGTGATTATTGTGTGATTTAGTGTTACCTTAGCGCATAAAAGGTGACATTTATTGTCGTGAGTTGGGCAAAACTTGAAGAATTGTGTAAGAGTACAGTTTATTTCTAGCTGTAATTAAAAGTTGTAATCAATGGCTTCATCTGATGTTACTTATTTTGTTTCCACAGTACGACATGGCGATCTGTGTGACTATGTGACCGTCGTAACAATATTGATTCATAACAAAAAATTTTAATTAATTTTGTCCGTAAATTTTGAGATATAGATTTCTTTATTGATTTGCAAGGCCTTTCTGTGTGTATTTTTTTTTTACAGCCCGTAAAATATGTAAACCCTCCGTCACAAGACGTGTGCTGCGAAAACGAACGACCGAAAACGACCGAACTTCGCTGAAGGCAGCGATGTATGGACTCTGAGAGATGGAGGGTAATCCGATGGTAGCGTTCGCTTGCTTTGCCTTTCTTGTTCATGTAACGCTTACTTCACTCAATTCACGAAGATTTTTAATACGTTTTGCTCTCAAAAAACTAAGTTTTTGCATTTGCTTCTATTACATAATTTCACGTTAACAAGATCAGATTAACTACGTATTCCTTTTTTCCGATTGAATTTCGTTCATTCGGACGTGTTGTGTCGTCGACACAAGTAAAGAAACGGCCGATATACCTATAACACGTATTTTGGAACGATTACTTTTGTGGAACAAATTAACAGTGAGTGAAAAGTTTAAATACTTGTTCCGATTCAACGATAACTGAAAACTGAAAAGTCGAAATACCCGTTCCTTATTACTCGCGGCCTCGCGGTTCCGAGTCGCGGTACCCCCCTACGCAACTAACGAATAAACGAGTACAAAGTCACTGTTATTGGTGCTGAACACTTGATTCTGCCCATGTGCCGATTGCCATACAAGTACGAAACGAAGCAAAACAGTGAGGTTCAAAATATCTCTGTGCTAAAGAGACGAAGCTGTTTTTAATAAATGAAAAAAATCAGATGTTACATTTATTCTCGTGTTATGCAGATACATAATACATATTATAATAACAAACTATATATTATACTAGTCACCAACTTGGTAAAGTTTAAAAAAAAAACGAATTATATTGTGTTATAACCTACACAGTGGCTGATAAGCCATATAGTACTTTTTATTAATGTGATTCGGAGATGATTTTAACTTCACTGCACATCTCACGTAAATGTTTTTGACATTATTTGTTGTGCTATTACGTGCACACTAAATATCATCGCCTGAGTTTCACAACTAATTTGTCTAACTAAAATGGAACCAATAATTTAATATTAAACCTATGTCAGTTTGTTTACTCCTATTGGAAATTTAAATTAGTATTCCCAAAGGGAGATAGGCCTATAAATTCTCTTATTTCTTATTTTCTTTTAAAAAGCAACGGCTTAATAAAGTCACAGTGTAAAGTAACACTGTTAATACTTTTAGTTTCAACTTATTTCTTGTAACAAATTATATAATACAGGTATATATTGTACTGTAATTATTTACACGTATGGTAATTAAAATCTGCTCCACGTTGGATCAGCCATTATTTGTACTGTTGTTTTTTACTGATACAATATATTTAGCACTTGCACCACGTTGGATGCGTCATTAATTGTGCTGTGTTTATTTTAACAGGTATTGTAATTATGTAATTATGATATGTAACTACCTTTATTATATTTTTTGTTTATCAGTACATGAAAAGAAACTCTCTTTCTCAGGGTTAATGATTATTAAGCTGTTTGATCGTATTTACGATTGTATATAATATTTTCTTTTCTTTAAACCAAACCAAATACAGTTAGTATGTAGTATTTTGAGAAATAACCATGTAAAAAATAGATACCAGACAAATGTAACTTGACTGATTCTGAATTCTTCCAGCTGCCACGGGTTCACTTCTGGTTGATGTTTATTATTTTCAAAAGCAATATCAGGCTTGGCGATCCGTTCCTTCACACAAATTTCTTATTGGTTTCACCGCTGAATGTTGTTTTCTAGGACGACTGCAACACAGATGTCTCCTCTGAATACTTAATTGTATTTTATGGCCACTTAAACTATTCTTCAGTGTTGTTCAGTGAGGGATTCCCCTCTTCTATCGGCGTTCTATTAAGGATATGTTTAGGTTACTTGTAATATTATTTATTTATTGAATATTAGTTTATTTTACTAAATTCAATAGGAATGTTGAATCTCTCCTCCTGATTGTTTACTTTATTAAATTTATAATCAAAACTCTGGTATAACAAATTAAATTCCTTTACTGTTTTTTTCTTTTACATATGACATTAAACTTGATGATGTACAAATTTTATTTTATCAATTTAAACTCTTCATGCTACTCTTATTCCATATAATTCAAGACTAAAAACATTTCCTTTCATCTCTATACAATACAATTTTTAACAATTTACAAATTTGCCACTTTGATAATTCTCTACTTTCGTTACATCTGTTTATCATATACCTATTAAAAACATATATCACTTTTCTATTTCTTATTAAACATCTTTATTTTATCTCTAATATTCGTAATTCTAGTTGGTATTTATTAAATTATAATTTTATTACTATTTACACTTATTATAACATTCATTCCAATTTCATATATTCTTTTCAGAACATATAACTTAATATTGTTTTATATCATATAGGAATCGACCTCTATGTTGACTGGGTGAGTCGATAGTCCCAATGTTTTTGTTTACATTTTAAAACATATGTTCTATTTAATATTAAATTTGTATCTTTTCTCTTTTAAAATTTATTATCTTCCTATTATGTATTGTGTTGCATTTTAACAGCAGTACATAATACCTTCCCTTATTTCCTAATTTCAGATACAATTTTAGATGAAATTTTGAAATAACCAACATAGTCTAATCTTAATATTTAAACATCTAATTAATTAGTTATTTGTACCTCACAAAATTCTTTTAACAAATTGGTTTTTTCTTTTATTAAAATTACAAATATGGTCCACCATTATCATGAATCACAATATCTTAAACACTCATTTATGACTTAAAACAACGTTAATTAAACCAACTGGTTTTACATCAAAATAATAAATAACAAATAACAATTGTGCCTAATTTCATGGCTAAAAAACTCAAAAACATGACTAAAACATTATCTTTCTTTTAAACCTCACCTTCCCGATCCTGGTCATTAATTTCATTTGTTCTTCATTTCAGAATTATCTTTTGTTTTTTTATTATTTTTATTATAATATGTGTATCAGCTTTAATGATGTGATATGCTTTGTAAACCTTATAACTGTCCCTGATAATCAGTATATCTTTAATATGTTTCCTACCACTAGTTGAGAATGGTCCACAAATGTCAATAAAACGTGCTCTAACGCTCTCACTGCTTGATGATTTATCCACCTTCCCTCATATCTGACATGGGCTAACTTGATTTTTTTGTTTACAAATATTTTATAGTAACTTAGCACCTAAAACTTGATATTGATTCTTCATACTTTTCACACCTCGAGTCATATTGTCATATTTATTTTTTTTTATTTCTTTACCTCGTCGTTTGTATCATCCCTAAAATACCATAATTCCCTAACATTAAATACTACACATGGGTTCGGATTCGGAGGGGCACTATTGGCTTCCATTACTCCGCCGTTTTCCCTAAATATATCATCTGAAATCAGAGGAACTTCATCTCTGTCCAGGAAAAAATGAAGTTGCACTATCACAACACAATACATATAATAATTACCTATAAGGTAGCTCCTTCGCTACAAACTTATATTCCACGGAATGTTACATTATTTCTTTGAGGTCTCTTCACATTTTTATTCTATGACTATTTCACTTCTAATGCTTTATCACTTCAATTAATGTTCTATCTTTCATAGGTAACTGGTTAACCTTACTCAACCTACATGTTGTATTATTTCCATCTTGGTGCTGTCAATCAATAATATTTTAAATTCTATCTTCATCTAACTCATTCTAACACTTCTTAAATAGTAACTAGTATTAATTGTATTTTTATCATTGTTATTATACTGATTAATCTGGTTATTCAAATAATTTTATGGTTATTAACCGTCTTTCTCTTCTTTTATGATTTTTAGTTCAAAATAATTTCTTTTGAAATATTTATAAAGTAAGATGATCTTACTTATTTTAGAATTTTTGGGTTTCTTTTCCTTTCTTTTAATTCATAAAATAAATTTTTTTATTTGTAATGACTTCCATATTATATTGTTTGTATTAATAATTAATCCAATCTTTATTCCATTCGTTTGCTGTGGTTCATTCCCAGAAAATCAGTCCCTTCTTTCCATATTTCATCTTTAGTTCATCCATTGTCAAATACATAAGTTATCCTTTTTGCCCGGACTATTATTGTTTTCAGTATGAATTCTATCCTTGTCCACTTTATCACTACTACCTTGTATTCTGATTTTTCTGCTGCGAAGTCTTCACTCATTTCAAGACCTACTATTGTATTTCCAATCAATTCTGTCCTAATGATATACCTTTCGATCACTCTGTATTGCAATTTTTCGAACACCAAATTTTCAATGGTATCTTCGTCTGCTTTTAATACTTTATTATCTAGTTCATTAACCAAATATGTCACTGGTATATCAACTATTAATGATATAGCTGATATTTTATTATCCCTTTCTTTTTCTGATGTATTCATTTTAAATATAAATTTCCTTAAGTTTTTCCTACGATTTTTTAATTCTGTTCTTTCCCTTAATTAGCGATTGGGAGATTACGTACATTAACCAGCCCACTCCTAATCATATCTAATTCTTCATGTGTATTTTTCTGTTTCTTGGGACTTCTTTTACCTATTTTCTTCGTCTTCTTTTCCACATACTTATTGTTCTTTTTGTTTCTGCTATGTTTCTTTTCAGATAAGAATATACTTTTGTCTTTTTTATTTTCTATTTCTTTACTACCTTTTATTTTCTGATTTACTGGTTCCCTGATTTTATCGTTTGGTATTATTTCTATCTCCGTTTTGTTATCATTTATTACTTCTTCCGTTATCTTATTCAATGTTTCCACACTTTGCTTATTATCTTCTATCGTTGTTTCTATTGACTGGTTTCTGTCATTGTTTAATCCTTCCATTAACAGTCTACGATCATTTATTATTCCTTTTACCATCTGTTTACGATCATTCAACATTTCTTTTACCATATGTTTACGATCATTCAACATCTGTTTCCATGTTTCCTTACTTTCTTCAATGTTTTTACGATTAATTTCTCCGATTTCTTCTATCATCTGTTTATGACCACGGTCTATTTGTTCTATCAGTTCTTTACTGAATTTTGTCATTTGTTCCTTCATAACCCTCATCAGTTCCTACATCTCTTCTTGTGTGAGTATTGGCATTTTCGTTGCTTGTTTCTGGTTTTCCTTTCTCTGTTGTTTCAATTCCTCTTCAACACTATTACTCCTTAATTCATATCGTTGCTCTGGTTTGTTAGCCATTTTATAATCTTTAACTTAATTTAATTACAATGAAATTTTTTATGCTAATTAAATTTAACAAAATTGTGTTATTTGGTGCTGGCTTAAAGAAAATATTTGGTTTCACGTATGGGCACCATTTTATGTGCTGTTGTTATTTACTGATATAATATATTTAGTATTTGCACCACGTTGGATGCGTCGTTTTATGTACTGTGATTATTTACACGTATGGTAATTAAAATCTGCTCCACGTTGGATCAGCCATTATTTGTACTGTTGTTTTTTACTGATACAATACATTTAGCACTTGCACCACGTTGGATGCGTCATTAATTCTGCTGTGTTTATTTTAACAGGTATTGTAATTATGTAATTATGATATGTAACTACCTTTATTATATTTTTTGTTTATCAGTACATGAAAAGAAACTCTCTCTCTCAGGGTTAATGATTATTGCTTAAATTCACAATTTTAAGTTTGGGCACCAAAATTCACAGGACTGCCCAAAATCCACAAGGAAAATACACCAATCAGACTAGTAATAAACTACACCACAGCTCCCGGATACAAAGCTGCTAAATTGTTAGAGACTTTAATTAAAAATAATATCAGGATAGCAAATAATTACAGTATAAAGAACAGTTATGAGTTTGTTGAAAAATTTAAAACGATAGAAATACTACCACAATATAAATTGGTATCGTTAGACGTAACTAACTTGTACACTAATATCCCCGTGAGGGAAACTATAGAAATTGTAAATAACAATTTAAAGGAAGTAGCTCAACTTTGCATGCAAAAAATCAACGAACTTATAAAACTCCTTACAGTCGTCTTAGAACAAAATTACTTCACATTTGACAACGGGTTTTTTACACAAGATGACGGTCTGGCTATGGGTTCGCCACTGTCAGAACTATTAGCTGATATATACTTAAATTATTATGAGAATATAAACATAATATCTAATAAATTATACAAGAATAAAATCATTTTTTACTGTAGATACGTCGACGATACGTTTATGATATTTAATGGAACAAACAGACAAATACAAAACTTAAATAGTCACATAAATAGCATACACCATAAAATTAAAGTCACGTCTGAAATAGAAGAAGAAAATCGATTAAATTTCTTAGATTTAACTATTTTGAAAAACAAAGGAAAACTTCAACTTAAAATCTATAGAAAGGCCACAACAACGGACATCACAATTCATGCCGATTCATATCATCCCACCTCGCATAAAATGGCAGCTTACAATAGTTTTGTACACAGATTGCTAACTATACCGTTAAGTAAAAAGACTACAATGAAGAGGTTAACACCATCAAGTACATAGCAGCGGCTAACGGATATAAAAGTTCATTAGTGGATAAATTAATAAGTAAACACAAAGAGAAGAAATTAAAAAAGTCGAACAATGATAACACACTTCCGGTTAATAAATACATATCTGCAGATTACACAGATATTTTACCAAATATTTTAGTTAACGAACTCAAGAAACACCATGTAATTGTAACTTTCCGTACAAATAACAGCATTCAGAGATTTCTTAGCCGGAAGGGCAGTATACCAGAAAGAAAAAGAACCGGCGTATACAAGATGAATTGCAGCTCATGCGATATGTTCTACATAGGACAAACGGGCAGACCGTTTGAAGAAAGATATAAAGAACATCTTCCCAGAAGAGAATTGCATAAAACAACATCAAATTTTGCCAGACACCTGATGCTATGTAATCATAACTACAGTGATTTTGAGACAAATTACCAGCCCATGCATTGCTGCAGGAAAGGAAAATACATGGACGCTCTTGAGGAGTATGAAATATATAAAGCCGTCAAAATCAAAAGTGATTATGTCTTGAACGATTTCACATAACATATTGTACGACACGGCAGTACTTGCACACGGGCGCCGGTAAATAGAAAGTTACAGTACACACGGGCTATAATAAACAAACAGTTTTATCAGCGGATATATAAACAGTGAATCAGTCGATTGATAATGTCCATGCGAGAAACATAAAATTTCATGTTCGCGTATGTGAATTTCCGCTGTCGTAAAAGTGCACTTTTACTGTAATGATTTTAGTATTTTAATTTTTTAACGATCTCTAATGAGTGATCAAGTTTTCTGAAGATGGCAATTCGTTGCCGAAACGCGTCATAAAGGACAAGAAAAACGAAGTCGCACGACGGATATCTGGTAAATACGTCTATATATATGAATATTAGTTTATTTTACTAAATTCAATAGGAATGTTGAATCTCTCCTCCTGATTGTTTACTTTATTAAATTTATAATCAAAACTCTGGTATAACAAATTAAATTCCTTTACTGTTTTTTCTTTTACATATGACATTAAACTTGATGATGTACAAATTTTATTTTATGAATTTAAACTCTTCATGCTACTCTTATTCCATATAATTCAAGACTAAAAACATTTCCTTTCATCTCTATACAATACAATTTTTTAAAATTTACAAATTTGCCACTTTGATAATTCTCTACTTTCATTACATCTGTTTATCAATATACCTATTAAAAACATATACCACTTTTCTATTTCTTATTAAACATATTTATTTTATCTCTAATATTCGTAATTCTAGTTGGTATTTATTAAATTATAATTTTATTACTATTTACTCTTATTATAACATTCATTCCAATTTCATATATTCTTTTCAGAACATATAACTTAATATTGTTTTATATCATATAGGAATCGACCTCTATGTTGACTGGGTGAGTCGATAGTCCCAATGTTTTTGTTTACATTTTAAAACATATGTTCCATTTAATATTAAATTTGTATCTTTTCTCTTTTAAAATTTATTATCTCCCTATTATGTACTGTGTTGCATTTTAACAGCAGTACAATATATAATAGGTACATAATAACTGGTATTTGTACATGTTATTTTTTTGGAACGGTATCGTTCGTACGAGTTATTTTCAAATACTAGTTTAGCATACCTCTAAAACGTAAAGTCTGGACGAGCATGATTCTGCTTATGCAGTGTCGCGCAATAAGCTATAATTGTCAAGTTAATTTGGATAATTTAAATAGGAAAATTTAATTGAGCATTTTATGATTAGCCACTCTGCAATTGACACTTTGTTGTTTGTGGACGATCAGGCTATTGTATCGGACTCGGAAAACAGGTTACAGATGGGTATACATTTGTTAAATCGAATCTGCAAAGGCTCTGAATTACAAATGTCCACACTTAAGACAAAGGTGGTGGCTTTTCGTGGAACTGATCCCGTACGGGCAAAAATTGTTATAAATGGTACTGTCCTGGAACAAGTCAGCAATTTTGAATACCTGGGCTAGAGTGTGTCTTATAATGCAAGCAACGGCGTGGTGCATAAGTTGCATAAGTTCAACCTTATGTGCGGGACCATTGGGCGAAACTCTTAAGTCGGCAAGTAAAGAAACACCCTGAACTTCTCCAAGGGGATGCCTCTTCTCACGCTTCTTTATGGGTCTGAGAATTGGATTTTAACGAATGGGAAGGCCAGTCTTATCCAAGCGGCTGAAATGAGATTTCTCAGGCACGTGGCAGGGTATACTCTCCATGATCGTAGAATAAACACAGATATACGGCAGGAACTGAATGTTATGAGCATACTCGACATGATTTCCCAGTATCGGCTGAATTGGTTGGAAATATTTGCCGGATGGATGACTGCCGCATCCCCAAACAACTATGGAACTATAAGCCAAAGGGACGGAGAGGTGTGGGACGTCCGAGAAGCGCTGGAGTAACCAGCTCTAGACTTTGTCTGTTTGAGACCGGAACAAACCATCCTTGGTTTAATCCTTGCAGATGATGATGATGATGACGAAATTTGATTTGAGAAATTTATAAGCTTGACCGTCACCCAATGTAGTCGTAACCAAAAGCCGAAAAGTTTTTGCGATTTGTTTTCAGTGCGATTCGTGCCAACTGACATTACATGTTCTACTTAACATTATATTCCCCCTTGTTATTGTTTTATTTACTAAATCTCGGCTTACAGTTTCCTTTCCTTTAAATCCCTCCACATATCTTGCTTTAGAGACTTATTTGTTCATTTCTCTATTGCTAATTTGGTCTCGATATCTTCTTACATCAATCACTTTGTGTCTAGTAACTGGACCAAATAAACAAAATATTTAATTATGAATTTAATTGTTTTATGAATTTAATTTAATTACCATTGTCTAAAATCTTAAAATTGTTTATACTCGACAGGTTTGTCTGTTAAAATAATGCTTAAGATTTTCAACTAGCAGAAACCAGCTCAATGCAATAAGATATTGTGATCTATGTTAGGAATAGCCATGAAAAGTCTGTACTGTACTGCACTAGCTCAAGTGGGGGGGGGGGGGATCCCTGATTCGACAGTTGGCAGCAGTTCACACACAACAAACTAATGTCTCAATAACCGACTAGGTTCTGTTTTTGTTCTACAGGTGTTCATGACAGCTGGCTGGGCAGTAGTGTTTATTTTCAGCTTCATTTAATTGATCATAACACAAACATTTACTGAATCAATACTACAACACTTGACAAAACAAACAACTAAGTATGTCTGCTTGTTTATTGTCTCTCTTTGTTTCTGTCTATCTGTCTACGCTCTCTCCCAACTCGCTGTATTCGTCCATGTCGGTTAAGTAACTTTCGCTCTTTGTGTTTTACAGGTAACATTTACTGAACGAAATTCTTCAAAACAAAACTCATAAAAATAAAGAAAAACGTGTAAGAAATTCTTGATAGAAGTAATCAGTTCATATTAAAAATTTCCAGTAACGTTTGTTCGTATTGCAATCGTCACTAAAATTATTTCCAGTACAGGATATAGGTCGCTGACATAACAATATAAAACATATATATTCAAATATATAACAATTTGAACATTTTTGTTAACAATGAAATGTAAGGAATCTGTTGAAGGACCATTTAAGGACCACGTGCCAATTTCAATTCTTTATTCTTTGTTTTTTTTTCTCCAATATTCTTTCATCTTTTCACTGTGTCTCTTCTTCCTGTCTTCAGTCTACTTTGAACCTGCGTTTTTCTCTCTCCTACCCTTGGACTCCTTCCTTTTTTAACACTTTTGCCCGAAAAACTTCTCTTCCAATTCCTTCTTCGGCGTTTATACGTATTACTTTTTTCTAAATCCTTTTGGACTTCTTGAATCCAACTTGATATTGACTTCTTCCCCCACAGATATTTGAAGATCTGTTTTGTAACCTATTGTCGTCCATTCGATATAAATGTCCAAAAAATAATAGTCTTTTTTTTCTCATAGTTTCTGTTATATTTTCTATACTTTGATATATTTCATCATTACTTCTTAATTTCCAACCTTCTGAAGTTTTTCGTGGGCCTAATATTTTCTTAATAATCCGTCTTTCCAATATTTCTAGTTTGTCTAAATTATAATTCAGTGCTAGACATTCACTTGCATATAGGCATTCTGGCTTCACTACTGTACTGTAATGCCTTATTATCGCATTTTTAGATATGGACTTTTTATTGTAAATATCTTTAGTTATACCATATGTCATTCCCATCTTATGAATCCTATTAATTTACTTTATTTTTTATCTTTTTCTTGTTATCAATTTTTACGGAATGCAATTTCTATACCCCTCTGTGTGTGTGTGTGAGCCCGCGAGCGTGCATGCCTTCATTACGAAAAACGTTCCAAAATGTCTTTATAGGTAGCATAAAAAATTTAAAACAGAATTCATACTGTTGCACACCACTATAGAAAAATTATTCCGATTGGAGCTTTCAACCTCATCATCACATCGAGAAACTAATAGCCAGAAAGGGCGTTTAACTCAAAGCTTGTTTACCAAAATGAGTACACGCTGTAGGGTAAGTGGGGATATAAAGAGGTTGTCTAGTTCCATTACTGTTATTTCCGATCCGATGATGAGCTGTGAACATTTCCGATTTGATGATGAGCTATGAAGCTTGAAAGCGCTAATCGGAATAATTTTTCTATAGTGGTGTGCAACAGTGTTAATTCTGTTTGTGTTTATAACGACTAACGCAACTTTTTCTTTCTATTTGTATCGGCCATCTGAGGACCACATTCCAATTTCAATTCTTTATTCCTTGTTCTTTTCTTTTTCTCCAATATTCTTTCATCTTTTCACTATGTCTCTTCTTTGCTTTCATTTGCTCCTTCTGCGTTTATATTATTTTTTTCTAAATCCTTTTTGATTTCTTTAATCCAACTTGATGTTGACTTCTTTCCCCACAGACAGATATTTGAAGATCTGTTTTGTTAACCTATTGTCGTCCATTCTATATAAATGTCCGAAAATAGTAGTTTTCTTTTTCTCACTGTTTCTGTTATAAACATAGCTTTGTTAATTAAATACAAAATTTACTTGAGATGACCTCTGCGTGGTTTCAAATACGGGCAAAGGGGAGTAAGCGTTGTACGTAGCGTACGATAAGAGAATTAAGTGTTCAAACGTTTTACGTCTGTGTGTGAGGCGTCAAGTGCGTCTTAAAACAGGGACGTGACGACAGCGGGTGACAGTGGGTGTTGTAAACTGTACACAATGCAGTGCACGGTAACGTTGCGCTGTTCCCTCTTGCCTGGTCCGGGCGTGACCCCTACACGAGAAGGTGACATTCTGTACCTTGTCGTATGTGCTTTACGATCCGCGAGCTCAACCGATTTCAATATACTGTTACGTAATACGGAACGGTCTACAAGCCCAGATGCAATGTATGTGTGCGTACGTATTGCTGCTACTTTAAGATGAAAGACATTTACAGAGACGAGTGCTCTCGCTTGCGAGAGAAATCGCCTCCGGAGACGCTGGCAGCGGACCCGTGATCCGGCCGACAAGGCAGCGTACAACCGGGCGACCGGCATTTTACGTCGTGAAATGCAGGCCTACCGGAGACGCTGTTGGGAACTCGCCGTGGCCCAGGCAGGGGACGGATCGGACGAAAGTAGCCCTTACCGGATACCTTCGGCGTTGGTAGGGAAGAGGCGCCGGCCTCGCATCCCGGCCATTGCTGGACCTTTCGGTCAAATCCTGGCTCGCCCGGAGGCGAAGGCCGAGTACTTGGGCGCGTGTTTTGAGCGACAGTTCGCACCTAACCCGCCCATGGACTGGGACTTCGACGAAGAAGTCGAGAACGAAGTGGAAGACTTTCTATCTCTTCCGATCACTTCGGAGCCCGAACCCATTACTAGGGAAGAGGTCACAGATCGGCTCGTTGAACTCGTGCCGAGAAAAGCTCCTGGCCCGGACGGCGTCTCGAACGCCGCTCTTACTCGACTCCCGGAGCGAGGAGTACTTTTCTTGGTCGCGCTGTTCAACGCGTGTCTTAGACTGGCCTATTTTCCCCAGAAATGGCGTAAGGCAACGGTCATAGTGATCCCGAAGCAGGGAAAGGACGCTTCCCGTCCCGGCAACCTCCGGCCCATTAGTCTACTGTCAGCCACGTCAAAGGTCCTCGAACGTCTCGTACAACGGAGAGTACTAGATCATCTACGAAACTTCGATGTACTGGTCCCCGAACAGTTCGGCTTTCGTGTGGGGCATTCCACCACTCATCAACTGATGAGACTGGTGGAATACATCACGGACGCCGGGTGTCGGAAAGAGCAGACTGTCGCCTGTTTCCTAGATGTGGAAAAGGCCTTTGATAGTGTCTGGCACGACGGGCTCTTGTTCAAGCTCCGGGAAATCCAGCTCCCAGATTGCTACCTTCGCTTGATTGCTAGCTTTCTGACGGAGAGGACTTTCTGCGTGCGAATAGACGACCACGTCTCTTCCGAGAGACGTATCACAGCCGGGGTACCTCAAGGTAGCGTGCTAGGGCCTCTCCTGTTCTCCGTGTATGTCAACGACGCACCCAGAGAGCCTGGAGTCCAGATGGCTTTGTTTGCCGACGACACGGCGGTCTATACCGCCGATCGGAACGCAGACTTTGCTATCCCACGACTTCAGCGCGCACTCGATGCGTATTCGACGTGGACGGAAAGCTGGAAAGTTGCCGTCAACGAAACCAAGAGCTCCGCGGTGCTATTCACAAAGCGCCGGAAAGAACCACGAGGCCGAGTGAGACTCGGTAGAACGTACCTGCCCTGGTCGAGGGAAGTTAAGTACCTCGGTGTCCACCTAGATCGTCGGCTCACCTGGCGTACCCACGCTGAGACGATGCGAAAGAAAGCGTCCGCTCGTCTCGCGCAACTGTTTCCGATACTTGCCAACAAGGCTATGACCCGCAAGCTGGGTAAGTTGATTGTCAACGCGTACCTGTTGCCGATCATTACCTACGCTCTTCCCGTCTGGGGTTACCTCGCAACCGTTCATAAAAGAAGGTTGCAAAGCGTTCTCGATAGAGGGCTTCGGCTAGCGGCCAAAGTCCCCTATCGGTTTTCTTCTCGTCTCCTGAGAAGAGGACTCGGTGTCCGCTCCTTGGATGACACCGCAAGGCGACTTGCACGTAAATTTTACGTCCGAGCTGCGAGGACCCAGACAAACCCACTCATAGCCGGCCTTGGCAGGTACCGAATACGTCCAGGTGAATCTTGGAAACGGCCTCGACAAATACTGTACTAGTCGACCTAGTACGAGCATGTCGTTGTAGCGACCATTAAAAATTAATTAACAATATTCCGTCTGGACAGGACCACTAGGCAGGAGCCCCTACCGGAGGCTCGGTACTAGGAAACCCTTGGGTCGTCTCACGACGCTCAACCCAACAGCTCTGACCACTTGACAGGTCCGACAGCCGTCCCTGAACAGTAGGCTGGCGCAGATGCAACAACAGGCGTAGACTCGATGCATGAATTACTCCCTACATCTGTAACAATTTTTGCCCGTACGGGATCAGTTTCACCGGAAAAGCCATCACATTGGTCTTACGTGTGGAGATCTGCAATTTAGAGTCTTTGCAGATTTGATTTAACAAATATACACCCATCTGCAATCTGTTTTCCGAGTCCAACAGAATAGCCTGATCGTCCGCAAACAACAAAGTGTCAATTGTAGAGTGACCGATCATAAAATGGTCTGGAAGACACATCTGCCAATTTTGTATGACATCGTCAATATATAAATTAAAAAGAGAAGGTGATAATGAACATCCTTGTCGTACTCCACAATTGATCAGGCCAATTCTAGGAGCTGTTCTCGGTTTCCCTGCTTCTATTAAGATTTTATTCTCCACACAAAGATACTGTATTGCTCTGATTTGATGTTGAGGGATCCCTTTTCTTGCCTTTCCTTACTTTATAAACTATGTGTTACCGCAAACCAAAAGAGCTAGTCGGATTACAGTGCTTATTATAGTAGTTAGCATATTAGAAGACTGTGAATTTTGATTTCCAGTCAAGTTAGTTTTATTAGCAACTTTATGTAAAAAAAAATATCACATACTACAGGTTAAGAACATTGTATCAGTATTCAAACTTTGCACCAACTTTGTCACCATTTATTGCAAAACTGCTAGTCGCTTTGCTCTCGACAAGGCCTTTAAGTGTTTCTTTTAAGACCTGAAGTTGGTGCAAACACCGAAGGGCATCGTCTAGAACGAAGCAATTAGCAGTTTAGCAATAAATGGTGCCAAAGTTGGTGCAAAGTTTGAATACTGATACATTGTTACGACGGTCTACTCGATCGTCGTAGGTACAGTGGAAACAAAATAAGTACAAGACACCAATCAAGTCACTAATCACACCTTTAATTGTTACAGTAAAACAGTTCGTAATTAACACCACAGTCTCTACAACAAATCAAATGAAAATTGTTCACACGCAATAAAATGTCCACTAATATTAAAACTCAATTGTATTACAATTATACCGTCCGAATATAAAACGCAACACTTCAATAATAACTACTTGAACGTACACAGTACTAACTCGAACCGCTCTGGAAATATATCGCACTAATACTCTCGAACCGCACTATCCAATATCTCGCATGGAACTGAAAACTAAGGCCGCTATCCGATGTATTTATAGTCACGCGCACACACCAGAAGCTTCCAAACTGCGTCTTATCTCTCGTGAACTACGTAATTACTACGGTCTTGACACAGTCCGAGCGCCCGAGCGAAGCCCGGCAAAGTCTACGCAGTCTACGCAGAAACGCAATCCACCATCCTTCTTCGCTACCAGCACTACAGGGGAAGACCAAGCACCTGACGAAGGTTCGATTACTCCCTCTGTCAACATGTCCTGTACTAACCGAGACATCTCCTCTTGTTTAGATAATGGAGGCCTTCGAGGAGGTTGGCGTATCGGTGTTGTGTCCCCGGTATTGATGCGATGTTGCACAAGAGAGGTTCTTCCCAGTGACTGTCCCCGAACTGCAAAACAATCTTTGAATTCGTGTAAAAACTGTCTGAGTTCTTTTACCTCACCACTTGAGAGGTCGTTAGAAGATCTGTTCAATAATTCTTGGAGTTCCTCTGGTAATTTAGAAGTATCCGAAGAACTGGGTCTTCGTTGCGTTATTCCGGCTACCCAGGCCACAGGAGTCAATTTGCCTAGGAGCGTATTGCTTTGTAAAGTGATAGCTTGATCCAAAATATTCGCCACTCTAATAGGTACATTTCCGGTTTCGTCAGGTTTTACTAAACTTCTGGCAATTAGTATGCCCGGTGTGCTGACTACCTGGAGTTCGAATATAGAGCACTGATTGCCCCTAGTGTCTACCGCAGTTCTAACCATGATGATATTTTCGGAGTTTGGCGGAACAGTTACGGCCACTTGGTTTATGACGTCCATCGATTTTTCTGCTGTCGTCATTGTTGATAGCATTACCTCTTCGCCTCCGATTCTCAAGACATTGTTTTTGAAGTCGACTATAAATCCGTATGCGTTCATAACGTCCACACCAAGAATTGCTTCATCCACAATGTCTGCAACAAGTACTTGATGATTAAACTCAAGTCTACCGAGGCGTAGGTGTATCTCCACTTTTCCATACACTTTTACAGGCCGTCCAGTAGCTGTTAGCAAGCTGCAAGAGCACGAGATTGGCTTGAGATCTTTCACCACGTCGGGGCGCACAATTGAAACTGTTGCGCCTGTGTCAACTGTAATCGAGGTTGGCCTTTCTTGAACAAATCCGGTAACTACCAAACTCCCGTTGTTTTTCTGAAGTGTGGAAATTGCGTATTGTCTAGGGGCTTCGTTCCTCCAGTTAGTCAGCCCCGTTGTACCGAGTACTGCTCGTTTCCCTGCTGCTGAATTCTAACCCGACAATCTCGTTGTAGATGTCCAGGTTTCCCACATCGATAACACTTCGGTCTTCCATCCTTTCTTATCTTATTCTGTGGCGCCGACCGTCGAGTCTCTGTTCCTTGTTCTTCTTCCTCATCGTCTGTGACGTCGCGATCTTTTAGCGCGCGCATTTTATGACTTGTCCAACCAGACGCTGATTTGGCGGCCTCAAATTGCAAAGCATGTACCAGGGCGTCCGCACTGTTCTGGTGTCTTGCCATTCGTAACACTTGCTGTAGTTCGTTATCTCGGACACCGGCAGTAAATGTCTGCATCGCAAAACGCGTTCGAAAATCTTCTGGCGCTTCAGGATAGGCCAGTCTAATTAGTCTGTCGATACTTGCTTCAAACTCTTGAAGACTCTCCCCGGAATGCTGTCGCCTTGCTCTCAACTGGGTGCAGTACACATCTCGCAAATGTTTATCACCATACCGTAATTCCAGAGCTTTTATCAACTCGGCATAGATGTTCTGGCTGTCAGGTGGCACTTTCTGTAGTAATTCTGCCGCGGATCCTTTTAATGCAAGAACAAGTGAAACAGCCTTGTCTTTCTCTGTCTAATTATTTGCGCATGCAGCAGCTTCAAATTGGCGGAGGTCGTTGCCCAGTGACTGCTTCCGTCAAAGGTTGGAGCTTTGACATGAACTGTCCCTACTTCAGGTAAAGTGACTTTCTCTATTAACTTATTTTCTGTGTCTTTTTCTGTCTTTATCACTGGTACAGTCTGTTCAGAAATTTGTTTTGGTTGAATCTTCATGCACTGTTCAACTTAAATTTTAATTTGTTCTCTTATATTTGCCATTGAGTTTTCTACTGCACATATTTTTGTTGACATAACTTCTTCCACTGTCAAGACAGATTTTTCTACCTCAGATATTTTAGTAACTTGTTTATTAAGCTCACATCGCAGGAGACCCAATTCTGCTGTACTGTGTTCTTGAATCTGTTTCTGCTCCTGTATTAATGCTTTGATATCTTCCGTTTCTGTCGTCGCCGTTCCTCTGTCTCTTCTCTTTCCTGCCTGCGTTTTTCATCCTGTCGTTTTTCTGCTTCCTCTCTTTCTTGTCTTCGTTCTTCTTTTTGTCGTCTTTCTGCTTCTTCCGCCTCCTGTCTGCGTTTCTCGTCCTGTCGTTTCTCTGTCTGCAACAGCAGCGCCCGTAAATTTTCCATCATCTGACTGGCATCCATTGTTTATCGATTAATTACGAATCACACTCGTCTTGTACAAAGTGTCCGCTGCTTCCACTGTTAACCGTTCTATCCCAGTTCTGACACCACTGTTACGACGGTCTACTCGACCGTCGTAGGTACAGTGGAAACAAAATAAGTACAAGACACCAATCAAGTCACTAATTACACCTTTAGTTGTTACAGTAAAACAGTTCGTAATTAACAACACTGTCTCTACAACAAATCAAATGAAAATTGTTCACACGCAATAAAATGTCCACTAATATTAAAACTCAATTGTATTACAATTATACCGTCCGAATATAAAACGTAACACTTCAATAATAACTACTTGAACGTACACAGTAATAACTCGAACCGCTCTGGAAATATATCGCACTAATACTCTCGAACCGCACTATCCAATATCTCGCATGGAACTGAAAACTAAGGCCGCTACCCGATTTATTTATAGTCACGCTCACACACCAGAAGCTTCCAAACTGCGTCTTATCTCTCGTGAACTACATGATTACTACGGACTTGACACAGTCCGAGCGCCCGAGCGAAGCCCGGCACAGTCGAGAAGATTCTCGCAAAATGCGTCTAGTAGCACGTACCCCACACGCTTACATCGAGATCCTTCTGGCACATTCGATAAACGCGTAGATTGTTCTGTGCTGTCATAGCACTATAGTATGTGAAATTTTTTTGACACCAGAGAAAGTCACCATAAAAATCGCAAACACGACTTGCGGTTGAACCTGCTGTTCCCTTACGTAGCTTGGCGTTGGTTAACGGCTGTTCACACTTTAAACCATAGGCTGGGTTTAACAAAATATAAAACGATAAAAGTGGACTGTAAATAACGATTTATTATAAAGAACAGATAAATTACACTTATGCGATTCTGTGAATCCGCGCGTGCCCGTACGACTGCATATCTATTAATTTAGGCTAATTGAAATTGAATTGATTAAATCGTTAACATACTGACGGCCGTAAAGTAAATTTGCGTAACACACGCGCGGAATAGGCTCTTGCCTCTTGGAGCTCCGTGAGCTGACTCATAGATTGGAGGGGGGCCCAGGCGATAACGCGATATGCAGCCGACGTCACAGGCAAAAACCTTGGTTTGAACATTTTAGGTCTGAACACCAGAGAAAGTCACCATAAAAATCGTAAACGATCATGACTTTTATTTAAAACTTCTATAAATATCATGGGTCATATTACATTATTTCTCCTACATAAATATAAACATATATTAAGCACAATATACAAAAACAATCACTGTGTCCATAGATGTGTAAACGCTGTTATAAATAATTTGACACTTGACAGCACTTGGCAAAAAAAAAAAACGATTTAGCATTTAGCATAAAATCTTGATATCATGACACCGCGCTCTAATCGGTTGTAAAGATAATTTCACTAACTGACTGCTTCTTGCTTTCCGCTGCACGTTTATAAATTCAATAAAAAAAAGTACGTACTTTATAAGGCGTTAGAACTCTCTGGACTAATTGAATAGTTACATAAACTTGCTTTTATTAATTGTATGTTAGACTTTGCATTACGTTAAAGAATGGTAACGGCTTTCAAGAGGTCTTCAGATCTATTGGAGAGGATCAGCCCGTTTTCTTTACTCTTTAGTCGTATTCTACAGAATGGTGTACTTTTTCTTTGTGTGCAATTTCCATCCGTTTCTTCCTGCCTCGGCGTTTCCTCCCCATTCATTATTCCTTACCTGCCTGCCATGTTCGTCGTAATGCTATCATTCCATCTTACCTTACCCTCCTCGCTTTCTTTATGGTTTCCATTCCACGATTTTTTAAAATCCCTTCTTCTGTTCTTCTGTACACATTCCCAAACCACGAGCTTGTCTTACCTCTTGTAAATACAGCTGCATCATCACCATGCACGCACCACTATCTGGACGGATTTACTATTTGTTCTTTTTTTTAATGTTAGATGTTTACATCACGTGGTGTAATGGTATGTTAAATCATTTGTAGACATTACACCACGTTTTCGTCAAAACCGAAGAAGAGTGATAGTTTGACGTCCTACATTTCACGTATGGTGAACTCGGGTAACCTCGTGATACTTTTTGTGAAGTTTGCCACGGGTTAACCAACGCTACCACAAATGCCTAGATTCTCCAGTTGAACGCAGCGCATTCTACCGTTCAGTTTGAGATATTTTAGGCGCCACTGCGACACCTGTTTGTTGTTTTGCAACGTTTTGAAGCGAAAGGTAAGGAATAATTTTTATATTTCTGTATCTGTTAATAGGACGAGTATGTTTATTGTACCATAATTGTAATTCACTATATTAAGCATCAGATCTAGTCTTGAATTGTTGGTTAACACATACTGAATACAATGGTACATATGTTGATAGGTTATGGGCGGTGTATACGTTGTAGGCGCTTATCTCCGGATCGTAGTTTCTTAAATGTTTTGTGTTGTTTTCCAAGTGAAGCTGCTTCCTATTAATGTACAAATTTATTTAATTTTTAACATTTACTTCTGTAAAAAACTTCTATTAAATATAAACCTTCTAAATTGTTTTCTACTAAAATTTTCGATAGTTTTTATTTACTGGATTAGATTTCACTGTACGATTTTTAATAATAATGGAATTTTTAATTTTCATGTTTTTTTGACCGTATGATTTTAGCTTTATTTTGTTTATGATTTTATGATGTAACGAGTATGCCTGACGTATCACGAGATTGCCTCAGTCCAGGTAAAGTCGTGGTATCACGAGTATAGTGGAGTGTTGTCACGAGATTACCTGGAACATCACGAGATTACCAAACAAGAACATTGTTTAAAAATTTAGTTAAAATAAATATAATATGTTGTTTATCCAAACGAGTTTCCCCAAGTTTACCATACATATCTTCAATCCATTTGAACCTACTTCATCTTAATCTAAATATTTCACAGCGTGAGTCATTTGATGTTACACGTTTGAATCTGTTCAAACGTGGTCTACTTTTTTTCACATGCCAGACGTTTCGACTTAAGTTGCGAAAGTCACTTTTAGTGGAGTGGTCTTAGTCATGATTAGTCTGCTGTCCTTTCGGTTCCTACGTGATGTTTGTTTTGCGTGTTTCGGCTTAATAATCCGGAAATGTTAACATAATCGGTATGCTTCCTTCGAGTCCAAGATTTCTTAATTTATTTATTACAGTTCATAGCCCATAGTTTCTTAATGTGCCTTTTCTTTTACAACCTACAACTTTTATACGACAGCACTGTCGTATCTATATTATATTAAATGGATCTATATTAAATACAAGAAAGATCATAACATTTTACAATTTCATCCATCTTCTTTTTTCTGTTTTATCACTTAATTTATTTCTTTTCACGCTATCGTAAATTGTCTGAAACCCATTTACATTTCTTTTGATGTCTTCGTAGGTGTACTGAAATCAGAACACAGGCACAAATATTTTACTGTAATATTTAATCTAGTAAGGCCGTGAATCCCATTACTTTTGTTTTATTCACAGCGATATTCAAGAGCCCGATGGTTTTTCTATCTATCAGGTCAGAAAAAATTATAAATACATTTTATCTCCGATAAAAAGAAAGCCTCGTTGTTTGCGGTTACTTTACTTGCAGTGTGATTTAAGGAGAGAGAGAGAGAGAGAGAGAGAGAGAGAGAGAGAGAGAGAGAGAGAGAGAGAGAGCGAGAGAGAGAGAGAGAGAGAGAGAAAGAGAGAGAGAGAGAGAGAGAAAGAGAGTGAGAGAGAAGTGTTGTGTTTCCACGCCAGTTGACAAGCGTGCGGCAAATTACCTTCATTGTGTTGTTTGGTTTGCTTTTTAATTTGTTTGTTTGGACTCGAGACAACCAATTTAAAATGCGAATTGAATTTCACCACTTACCAATTTTCGCGCTACTCTTTCTTCGGTTTGTGAGAACTTGACACAGAGCGAAGAATTTTATTTCTTCAACAAAACTGCAGACTAACTTTACAGTAAACTTATTAAATTAGTAATATGATTTTATTCATGAAATATTTGGAAAACACTCCGATCAAATAAAGAACCGATTCGTGAAGCTTTAAAGTGTTTTTCTTTGTTTTTTTTTATTGGCTATCTAAGGACTACATGCAATTTCAATTCTTTATTCTTTGTTCTTTCTTTTTCTTCAATATTCTTTCATCTTTTCACTGTGTCCCTTCTTCCTATCTTCACTGTCTTCAGTCCACTTTGAACTGCGTTTTTTCTCTCCTACCCTAGACTGCTTCCATTTTTAACACTTTTGTCCGATAAACTTCTCTTTCAATTGCTTTTTCTGCGTGTATATTATTTTTTTCTAAATTCTTTTGGACTTTTTTAATCCAACTTGATGCTGACTTCTTCCACCACAGATATTTGAAGATCTGCTTTGTTAACCAATTGTCGTCAATTCTATATAAATGTGAAAAAAATCATTTTCTCATTGTTTCTGTTATATTTTCTAACACAGCTGTCTTAATTAAATGTTTTATTTTTAATATGAAATAGTAGCCACATAATGTAAAGTTTCACTTTCCCATAGTTTTATACGTTTGGTTATTGCCTAAATCTTTAAGTTAGTCAGTGGAGCCGACGATGTGTTAGTGATTCTAAGTATATAAATTCATTTAATAGCCAAAATTCAAAACCTTCGTCTGACTAAAATGTTAAGAATAATTAGACTGAAGTGAGTAACTGGCTGACGAGATCAATAATGTTAACGAACATAACATCTACATAAATGTTCTGTCGGTTTTAATTTTAATCAGTCCACATCTCCAGTATTCTGATATTATCCCTTCTCAGCGTCCATACTTCAAGTACCATTCATAGAATGTGTAGCATGACAGATAAGCCCATAAAAATGAATGGTAAAATGATCATAAAAATAAAATAATAACATGGTTAAATCCGAGAAAGCAAAATAATATAAAGAATTAATTAAGAACCACCGTGGAATACAATCATTGATTAAAATAAAAGTTCATGTAAAACTAAGGTTACAACGAATGATGAATCATCAACATAAATTTAAAAACTAAATATGAAAAAAAAGGTAATACCCAGGTAGGATAGGAGTAGGTAAGGAAGAAACCCAGAAAATGACTAAACCCACAACAAGAAAAGAAAATATGTTGCAAGAAACAAGAAGAGTAGGTGAGGAAGAAACACAAAACCTGATGACATCCACAAGAAGATGAAGGAAATAATTTTATAAGAAACAAGAAGAACAGAAGGGATCAATGAAGAAACAAGAACAAGACAGCATCCACAAGAAGAAGGAGTGCTCTTATAAAAAAAACCCAAACCCTAAAATAAATATAATAATAATAAATAAAAGTATAACAAAATATCAAAGGTAGAAACCACATGTAAAATATATGTAAGCCAAAAAGTGTATAGAGTAAGAATTGAAAGTGAACCAATGTGAGATAATAATATAATACCAAAAAACAAACCTTCATTATATTCTATAAATAGATTTCTTGATTCTAGTAGAACTATATAACTATTTAGAATTAAAATCAAGGAATAAAAAGAGAATCAGTGCAAGTTTTAGTGTTATAAAAAATAAACCTTATGTTTCAATATTGGTGTTCACAAACTAAGTAGATGGTGAAATATTACAACTTTAAAGTGCTTTAATTTGTGTTCATGAATAATGTAAATAAAGTATTATCATGACCGATAATACATGTGTTTTTTAGATAACTGCCACTCTTTTTATATAACATTCATTAGAATGACTAAAATAAAACAAGAGCAGGCCATAATAAAAGTGAAGTGACAAAATATCATTACCTCAATAACAAAAAGAAACAGATAAAAACTGATATTTGAACCTAGTTTAAGAAATAGAATAAGATTATAATAATTATGTTTTGTTTATATAGAATAAGGTATTAGAAATAAGCAAGTTTAAAAATGTCAGAACAACATCATTTATTTATAATATATTTATTATGTTAATCATTGAGTATTAAATGTCTGATTTGGAAAGACAAATGTTAATTTGAATTAGGTGTTATGTATTAATAGTATGAACCATATACTAATTGTTATTTTGTTTACAATAAGAAAATGTTAATTTATGTCACAATAGCAATGAAAGTCAGAGAGGGTATAAATCAATATGTATTATTTAAAAAACTTTGTATGTAAAAACTGTTAGAAATCTAGGCCAAATGTTAAAAACTAAACAGCATCAAATTTGATGAAATAAGTACAGGAAGACAATTAAACTGAAGGAATTTATATAAGGTAAATCAGTAAAAAAAGTCATATAATTGGAAATATAAGTAAGGAAGATTCAGTAAAATTATAGTCAGAATTATTGTTAAAAATGGAAATGTAAAAACTCAAAATATATACAATAATATATATATTACTGTATAATATTTTAAAACATAACCGATTAATCTAATTGCAAGAAATTAAGGGAAGATAAACCTTTTATTACAATCTGAGATTAATATAATCATTAATATAACTTATAATATGGCATCCTTTGGGAAGACAAAGACAGGAAGTGATTTTAAAACTTACCATTACAAAATGAAGTAAAAACTACCATTTTAGATCAAAAACTTAATAAAACGGCATTATTTGGTATCAAATTACGCAGAATGAACTGAAGAAGAAGATTAAGTATTGAATAAATTTGAAGAATAACAAAAATATAATCAGTTATATAATGTAACTTTCTCACATGCACAGGATGCAAATAAATTTGGAACAATGTATTGAATAAGATTGGTTTGGCTAAGACTTTAGCCGAAGACGAAGGAAGTAAGTTAGTTAATTATTAGACGTTGAATAGCACACTCGATGCGTGTACTTGGTAAACCTTAACCTAATTTCTACTACCGTAATGGCGAATGTTTTATAAGCCTTAAGTGCAAAAACGAGAGTTTCGGTAAAAACACATTTTTAAATTGAGACCAAGTGAAATAAATACCTATAGACATTCAATTAATAATACACAGAACGGAACACCAGTGAAAATAACATTTAAACAATTAAAACAGTAATTACACTTCACCACACAAAAGTGCAAATATCAGCCTAACAGACAAAAGTGAAATTGACTTATTACTACACTATTTTTCAAAGTACAACACTAACACTGAACCAGAGACACTCCACCAACACAAGAAGGAAGAATTGCAGCCACAAGGACGAAAATTCAGAGGGAAAGCATCTTTTATTGAACTTTGAAACAGCGAGGTGACTTCGTCTTACGTCTGGACTACTAGCGGCAGCCATCACTGATTACCCACAATACAACGCAACACTGCCTTTACAACGGAATGGTTTGAAATCTGCTCACTTACCACTATATATTAACTATCATATCTGTATTTTAATCTTTAAGGTGATATATTTGTAATGTTATACTTTATAAACTTTGCCCTTATTTCTCTGACTTTACCTAATAACTGCTAAAAGAATCCTAATATAAATAACTGTACAAATTAACGATACCCTGAGAATCGATTTATACATCGATAAAGAGTCGAAATAATAACTAATTGTGAATAAAATTTCTTATATATACATAATTGAACATTTTTTCATTCCTAAAATATAATTAACTTGATAAGTAAATCTAATAGAGTTAACTACCAGAATCTCACCACCCGAAGGAAGATAACCTCCAAATAAGAAAAATATACAAATCGATTGTTATTGGAGACAGTTCTATCAAGTGGCGAGAGGATTTTAAAAATCCTGAAAAGGCATTAAAATAATAAAAAACAAATAACAAAAGTTTCGGAACACGACAGAACATAATTAATTAATTGATTTTAATTTAAAAAAAAATTATAAACAACAAAATTTTTTTTTACACAAACAATATTAACAATTCATAATTATTGATTTGTAACCGCGTATCGTAACAAATGTTCCATATAAAATACGTGTTTTCCCAGCCTCTTCTTTAAATCCTTGTCCCATCGTCCGCAGAGCAATCTTTGCAATCTATTAAAGACTATATTTCCACTAATGGTCTTCTCTCTCTCTTCTAGGTTAGCAGCCCATAGGCTGGTTGGCAGCAGCTCGCCATTCTTCACGCTTCTCTGCTTTTCTTTTCAACTCACAATATGATGTGCAGTTCTTATCAACCGTAAGCTGTTTTCATGTAGTCGAAACGAGGTCGTCCTCTGTGATCCTTCCCTTCAATTGTTCCTTCTATTATTCTCTTAACCAACCCATTGTGTCGTAGTATATGCCCTATAAACTTAGCTCTTCTGTCTCTTAAATTTTGAAGAAAGTTCTTCACCTCCTGAGCTCTTCTAAAGACTTCCTCATTCGTAATCTTCTCCCTCCAGCTTATGCTGAATATTCTTCTGTAGCACCACGTCTAAAATGCTTGGAGTCTTTGCTTGTCACTTTCTCCATGTCCAAGATTCACTCCCATATAGGGTAACACTCCACACGTATTTCTTTACTAGATTCTTCCTTATTTTTAGGCTGATAGTGTTTGAAGTAAAGAGGTTTTTCTGTTTGTTGATAGCAATTTTAGCCAGGTTAATTCTGCTTATAATTTTTTACTGCTACGTCCATTACTTGTGATTTTACTTTCTAGATATGTATATTCTTTAACTGCGTGGAGAACATTATTTCCAAGAATTATTCTAACTGGATCTTCTTCCTTCCGACTACAGACTAGGACTTTGGTCGTTTGCACCAATGGTATTCTAATCATAATCTCTGCCTTCATGATAAAATCTTAATAGGAGGTTGAAAATAAAATAGATGATGTCATGAACTGGATGACGTGTTTAGGCAGTAATTTTTAAGTTCAGTAGTCATCTAAAAAAAAAAAACAGTAACATTTGAGGTGACGATACTATAACTAACAGTTTTTTAATAACTTTTGTAAATCGTGATACACCAAGGAGCACTCTAGCGGCAGTTTCTACAAACAAAGTTACTACAACATCAATAGAATGTAACAGAGATAGATGGATAGAGGTTCAGAGAGACGGAGAGAAATGATTGACAGCGAAGGAGGGAAAGCGCGGCACAAAGCAAAGGGAATGCGATGCTATTCTCCCCCAGTAGCGTAATACTTCAAAGCGACGTCGACGACGACGACGAGTTACGAGGCGGGCGTCGCCGCACGCACTCTCTGCTCTGTAAGACGCCTCACAAACAAACGACGTATTAGAAACAAATGGGGAGTGAACACAACACAATGTAATCTCTCCACTAAAATACCTTTCACTACATATGAGACCCGGGCAACACGAGGGCGATAATTTAAATGCCTGCCTGCAGACGATTGTCGAGAATTCCATACTCTCTCTCTCTCTCTCTCTAGGTAATATGTATATGTGTGTGTGTACGTGTGTGTTCAAGTACTTTTTGTTACAATCTACTTGTTGATGCATATATATAATATTTACCTATATTACCTATAATATTATAATAACTATACCTCAAGATGTTCTTTCCCTTACTTGGAATATGTTTCGGAAAATTTATTGTTCCCATTCTCAGCCTTCTTAATTTTGAACCTTGTGGAGTACTTGTGTGTTGGTTGGTTGTTGTTATGGTTTCCTGTTGGTTTTTGGTATTTTATACTGGTGTTATTGTGTGTGATTGAGGTGTATATATTAGGTTTTTCAGTATTTTAGATGTTGAGTGCTTTGAAAATTTGTCATGTTTTGTATTGATTTGTATTTGTTCAGGAATTAGTCTGTTTTGTGTTTGTATACAGTATTTTAAATTTTCCCATATGTTCAGTATGGTATGGTGGCTTTGTGTGGTATGAGTTTTATTAGTGTCATGTTGGTTATACCTGGGAATTCATATCCTGTGTTTATTGCATGTGTGGTTAAATTAGATTTATATATTTCTGTATTTTGTAGGCGTTTAGGTGTTCAAAATAGCATGCGCGCGCGCGCGAGCGCACACACACACACACACACATACATCTCAACAAGAAGTCTATGTGCAGTTCTCACATAGAATGAACATTTTATCCGATTATTATAGAAAAACATAAAGGTTTTTCTTCTTCTTCTTCTTCTTCTTCTTCTTCTTCTTCTTCTTCTTCTTCTTCTTCTTCTTCTTCTTCCTCCAATGCGCTACAGGTCTGCGTGACTTCTTATTCTCCTCCACTTACGTCTTCCAGCCAGCCGTCTTCAATTCCTGATTCCCATCCTCCTTCCCAAATCTGCTTCCACCTCCTGTAACCATCGCCTTTTAGATCTACTTACCCGCCTCACCATACAGGATTCACTTTTGTTGCCTGTCTCAGCCCATTATCTCTACATGTCCTAACCAACTAATCCTACTGGATTCAATAAATCGTTCTTCATTTTCTCCTTCGAGTATAGCATCTGTCTCACAGTTGTTCCTCATCCTACAGATTTATTCTGCTTTTAGAGAGTTCTAAATTTTCATGATTTATTTTCTGTTTCATAAACTGTTAAGAGTGGAGAAATATGCTTTTATAAGGATCCAAGCTTCTGCTCCATGGTACCACTGGTCTGTCAGAAAGCTTCATTTTTGGTAGGTGGGGAGAATATTTTGGGACTGAAGAGAAAACCATAATTTTATATAAGGATTGCTACAGCTAGTGCCGTCTCCCTTCCTTCAACCTGGCTTTCCAATTCTCCCTATGTTCCCTTTGTCCTTCCTCAAGTCCTATACTTATATCTATAATTATAGATTCATCCACTTCGTCCCTCCAAGATCTTCTCGGTCTTCCCCTTTTTCTCCTCCCTAATGGACTCCATTCCGTCACTTTGTTGATCCATCTATTTTGGGCTCTCCGGACATGACCGTACCACACCAATCTTTTTTCTCCGATGTAGTCAATTACACTTCTTTCTGTTTCCATTCTCCTTCTGATCTCCTCGTTTGTTATTCGGTCTGCTCTCCTTATTCCACAGGAACTCTCCAATATTCCACCTCTGTTGCAAGAATCTTTCTTTCTTTCTTTCTGTTAATAACCCGAAACCCATAATTACCCATAAATAATGTAACTGCATAATTGCATACGGTTGGGAATCATGGACAGCAGTGGACTGGCTCACGTACTGACTGCTTGAGGTATTATAATAAAAGGAACAGTTGCGCGGCTATGTCTGTAGCAATACTAGGTAAATAATGTAACAACTGATCCTGCTGCATAATTTTTCACGGATTGTGCATTGTGCTGATGAATAGTTTCCTAAAAAAAGCTAATCATACAGTATTTAACAGTATAGTATTCAGATAGCATTTAACAGAAATCAGACTTTAATTATTTTTCAAACACATTTTTTGTAATACTGGGAATTGATAGTACGCCTTTCTCCATAATAAGAATTATGGAGTTTTAGAATTTGAATCCACTTCTAGAATTGAATTTTTCACAAGTCATACAACTTTCCCAAGGAAATGGGTATTAACCATAGAAATAATTCTGATTTGATACTAGACGGAAGAGTTATAGAAAGGGTTGAGGAATTTTGCTATCTGGGTAGCATGGTTAGTCAGGATGGAGGTGCTCTTAGGGATGTGATAAGTCGTATAAATAAAGCAAAAGGAGTATTTGCACAGTTACGACCAGTATGGAGATCACCCCGCAGGAAGACAAAACTCAGAATATTTGTCTCAAATGTCAAATCGGTATTGCTGTATAGATGTGAGACTTGGAAAGTGACAAAGGACATCACCACAAGGTTGCAGACTTTCATAAACCGTTGCCTGAGAAACATAATGAGAATTTGGTGGCCCAAGACCATCTCGAACAGAGATCTATGGGAGGCCACAAGTCAGAGTACCATCCAACTACAGATAAAGAGAAGAAAATGGATGTGGATCGGTCACACCCTGAGAAGACCACCAGAAAATATCGCTAGACAGGCACTGAATTGGAATCCCCAAGGTAGCCGCAGACGTGGAAGACTGAGGAACACCTGCAAGAGGACTATGGAAAGAGAGCTGGCTGGTGTCAACATGACATGGAGGGAGGTGAAGGTCCTGGCAATGGACAGAACACGCTGGAGAAATTTCGTCCCTATGTTCCACCTAGGAATTTAAGGACTTAAGTAAGTAAGCATACAACTTTCCCGATATTACTTGTGCTTTCGGGAATAATCTTCAGATGATTTTACACACTCGTGACAATTAAATCTTGATTTATCCGTATCCGGCTGTGTGATAATCGAACTCACCAAATCGTTATTATGAATGCTAATGGCCTAAAAATTAGGTGGAATGATATAATAAATGAATGGACTCCACGTTTGCCACGGTAACCGAGAGGACAAAGGCCACGGTCTATTAAAAGATAAGGCGGCGTTCAGTAAAAGTAAATGGTCAGTGGTCTTCGTGTGGGTACGTTAGACTAAATGTAACAAATACGCAACGTGATTAACTACAGAGGTAGTTGCTGACCGCACACGGTTAACTGACCACCAGTTACCACAATTACCTGACTAACCACTGTCCTTTGGTCACCGTATTACAGCACACTCTACTGTACAAACGTCTAACTAATTCACGGTAATTTAATATTAATTTCGCTTTTTGGGTATTTTGAAAATGTATTACTCGTGAGAGGGAAACAATCATATTTTGGATAGATACTGATGAAATCTAAAGGGTAAAACAGTTTTGTAACTTAAGATACAAAAAGCACAAATTATAACATAATCTGATGGTGATAGTTTAAACTATTGAAACATTGTAGATATTCAACAAATATTTAATATATTCTTGTCAAGTCAAGTGTTGTTATTAATAAATTTATATATATATATATATATATATATATATATTGCAACATTACAAGTATTTCAAAAATTCACACAAATACATTACCATGTACTCAACGCAACTATGAAGTGTATTACACCGGCCAGGTCGCAGGATTTTTTTTTTATTCTCGTTGCGTCAAGTATATGTAGTTGCACAATAATTAAATAATTTTCAAAGAGGAGTGTGATGTTGTTGACATGAAATAATAGATTAAAACCGTTTAATAATAATCATTCTATGATTTATTAATATTAATAGAAAATATGCAAATATTAAAAAATTCGAATTTAAGATAAATAAAAATATTTATCTTTTATAAGTTTACACACATACAATGTAACCTTACATGCTGTTCATGACATATAAAATAAACAACCATATAATCTTCCAAGCTAAACAGACATGTTAAACAAATTATGTAAACCTTTTTATTTCAGTTTGTCTGACTTTGACTCAAATTTTTAATAATAGCAACTCATTTACAAACAAAAAATAATATTCAATCTCAAGAATAAAATTAATTGTTGCTCTAAACAAAATAAAAAATATAACATTTACTTCCAACCTATTATTTATTTCTATTGACACACCCAAATTTTAATATACAACAAAAGATTAAGATTTTAAAATTAAATTCTTTTCTTTAACTACCCTTCAAATTTATGTACAGCAATTATATTTAAAACTTTAAGTCTTTTACTGTTCATTTATAAGTTTCTTTTTGAGAGTTCTTTTCACAAACAAAAATATAATTGTTTATTCATCACCTGCGTACTGCCGACGTTACCGTTGCGCGCGCGCGCGTGTGTGTGTCCTGAATCCTGAGAATTTGATGATGATGATGATGATTATGCTGATGCTGTGTTCTCTGTCTCTACGGGTTGTTGTTTGTGATGGTCCAGAGTTCCTCCATAAGTCTTGGTGTGTGTGGTAAAGATGTCCTGATCGGTCGGCAGACCAGCAGCGTGACGTTGTGTGAAGATGTCTCGAGTCTCTGAGACCGCCCCAAAATTGCCGGTGGTATTTATACTGGACGGCAATCTGACAACTCCAGGACTGTTTTCGACCTGTTAGATATTGTCACTTCGTGCAAAGCGTCCTTTTATTATAAATCACTTGTGGTTCATTTTCGCGATTCGTAAACATACTCGTAGCACAAGCGATATCATCGTTTGCGTAATTTTTTCCTGGTCACTCACATATAACACACTTATTAATTACTAGTCTATTTAATTACGCTAGTAATTAACATTAAATTACCTGGCGTCTTTATTATTGCAAATTTCTGCAATACTTTTACATTACTATATTCGTTAAAAATTCCTTAATATAATGGTGTTTTTATAATTGGGGTGTGCCGTGGCAAATGTATTGCCCCGGCGAGATTAAAATATCGCGCCCTGACGTCGTAGCAGAAGACAGCCAATGTCGTCATTATCTAAATGCCGCTCCGGCGAACGGTAACGAGATTCAGTCCGCCGCGACCGTTTCGCGACGATGTAATTGCGTGGGCGGCTAATCAGCTGATTGACAGATTGCAACTGGATATTTTTCTGTGGCCTCGTGCTTTAAAGAAACCATGCCTCTCTCTCATTTTCTTCTCCATCCTTCGACGGAACACTTCGAGGTCTGGCGGCGTGGCGGGCAAGGGATTCAACTACTATGGACTCGTAATTTATAAAGTGTCTTAGGTGAGGATAATTCTTTATTAAATGTTATGTACGCATAAGGGGTTATGTATTTAATTCGATTTAATTAAGGGGAGAATGCATGGCAATTTTGTATGTGTGTGACTCATATTTTACTTTCGGTAGATGGGCGAGCACGTGGTAATTGTACTTAACTGTTAGAGAGATTAAAGGTAAATCTAAAAGGTAAAAGAAGTAATCTAAAAGTAAAAAGTAAATATAAAGGCTTTGAATTGTGCAAATGTTAATTTAAACGTAAATGTGAATTTCAAACTTCGTGATTACACTGAGCAATATAGCTAATGACAGAGTGGTAGTGTGGATAAAAATTCCCACAGGGTGTGTGTGTTTTCTTTCTGCTGGGGCGAGTGAGATTGGGGGTAGTTATATTTCCCGACGGCATTCTACAAGTGAAAATTGTTCTAGGGTTCTCGCACAGGCCAGGAGAGGGGCGAATGACCTGATGATGACAACTACAACCGTCACATCGTCAGAGCTGTACACTGGAACACTCCCCATCGCCGTCAGGCTTAGGGATGCTCCTCAATATCAAAAGACAGCTGCATAGAAGGAAACGAGCAGGACTCCGGAACTAACCACCAACCTCATCCCACCTTTCTTCACAGGATCTAACGGGTATTGCCGAGTCTCCAAATGTGCAGGTGGGCCGATTCCGATTATAAAATCTCGACCACAACACCACACCGGGTTTCATTTCATAAAGAAAGTATACATCTGAACAGTACTTGCATATGTTGATGAATAAAATTAGAACAAGTCCTGTGGATAGACATACGATGTCTGTCATTTAGATTATTGACTGTGTTAAAGGACCTACCTTCTGTATTGCTCAATTGATTATTATCGTTATTAGTATTGGCAATGCATTAACAGAGATTGGTTTATTGATATAAAAACTTACCCATAAACCGTATTTTCTTTTTTTATAATGTTCGAAACTGTGTTACAACTACGTATCAAATTTTATATTCTTAACCATGTTAAAACGTATCCACTTGTTATGCTACTTGATAATTTTGGTTGTTACTGCTATTGGCAATTGTCATTGAGACAGATGGTATACATGTATACAATGATTGGTATAAAAAGCCTACACATAAACAATATTTTCGTATTCAGAACAATTAAAATTTTGTTAGAACTAGTCAGGTGGATAGAGACTTGTGATATATATATATGTGTATATATATATATATTTTTTAATGGTGCTAAAAGGATCCACCTGTTACGCTTGGATGATTTTATTGTTATCAGCATTGGCGATTGTGATTGATATGCACTGAATGTATATATGCATACACATTTGTTCATAAAATGAAAACTAAGAACTGGTATGAAGTACACAAGTAGTCAATTGTTAAATACTGTTTTTGAATACTGAATAATTAGTTATTGCCGATAGCATGAAACTTTTACTTATTGATTATATTGACTGTTCATATTCAAGTGTTTGAGTATAATATGTTTTCATTGTAAGATGAGTAAGCACCTATAAGAAAAGGGTTGTTACTGTTAACTGATTGTTTTATTTGCAAGTCCTGTCAAGATGGCTCCAGCCATGTTTTGCTTCCGTCTAGTCCAAGTGGCTAGTTTTCAAATTTTTAAGTAACGGCCTTATCACAAGTGACGTTACAGGGGTAAGTCTTTGTTCACAGGTTTAAAACGTACTAATTAGTTTATTTTTATCCGATTAAAACCTGAATACAGAGAATTCGTACGCATCACTCTTGCCTGTCGTAGCTTGCGTTCACGCACACAAGCACACAAGCTCTGTATTCACTCGCGGTGGCAGGCGTATGCTTTCTGACAATTCTTATCCTGCATAATATTGTTAAAACCTGTTCATCATATATTTTTCTATGCTAAATATTTACAAACATACCGCCCTGGGCAAATATGCAAATATATGTATTGTTGCAATATATTGCAAACAGAACACTTGTTAAGGAAGTCTTAGTAGGGATACTACTACTATAACACATTCTCTGACGGCCATAGTCATGTTTTAAATTGATTTTGTTCTTCTTTGTAAAGTAGATTTAAGTTTTGAATTAAGATATGGGTAAAAAAGTGAGCTATGTCAAAATACACATAATTTTATACTCTATTATGTCCAGTGCAATGTTAGTGCGTAAGTTCGCGAATGCGCGGGTGATTCACATTTTATTTAATAACTTCACAGTATTGAAGGCTATGTTTTTCATATATTCAATACTCCAAAACTATAATTTTTATAGTTTTTTTTTAATGAAATTAATTCTTCTTTTAGCTTGTTATCTCCAAGAGGATAATAAAATTTGTAGATTAAATCTAGACAGGCCTTTTCAGAATTGGACAAAGTTTTAACTTGAAGTCAGTCTATCATGGTTAAAATCTATGACGTTGCTAAGATTTTAACCAATCAGAAGGTCTTAAAATTTGTTCGAGTCAGTCCTTTGCGGAGAACACTTTGTTCAGTTGGCTTCGAGGTCTCGTCATAGAAGGTCGTACTGACTGTCGTGAGTTTTTCGTGGCAGAACAGGTCTATTCTATAGATGACGTAGAACTTAGGTATACGTTACGAGTTTGTTGGTATGTTATCTAGTCGAAGAACTCAAAGACAAATTTGTAATAGATCAGAATTAGTGCTTTTCGTGCTAGTACAAGATTTTCCGCCTAGCGACAGTAATACGAATTCGCGGTATTGCTAATTAGACGCGAGAACACTTCAAGAGTCGGGAGTGTGTAAGCTCAATACACAAGATCTATTTAATCACCCATTATAAAAACCCCTGAGGTTAATTTTATAAACGATAACAGTTCGATAACCGCAACGCGTGTGTGTGTGAAACGCAGAAGTGAATGACGCTGAGGTCAACGGCAACGAATCGTCTACAGCAGCTTATCGCCGGGCATCGACAGTAATTGTAGAATTCAACATACAACTAAAAATCTAGTGTAAAAATGAGAACCCAATAAACTTTTTAGTTGAAAGAGAAATAATCAAATAAATAGTTTTATGTTTAAAAATTTAATGAGACAGAAATAATAATTGTGTTAGTATAAAATTTTCCTACCTCCAGATATAGACTCAGTGTTTATATTTCATTATACCTATCTATGCAATAATTTTTTGTTACGCTGGAATATATAAACCAGATATAATAAGAAATAACGCTTTCTGTAATAGTTTTTATTCCTTAAACTTCATATTGTAGTGACAGCAGAGGCATTGTACTGGTTAATATTTTGTATTGCACTGTTTATATACTGTATTGTACTGTACTGATTATATATTCTTATAAGTGTCCTCTCTTTTATATGAGTCAAATTAACAATATATTAAAAGTATTGGAACAAAATGTGTGTGTTTTAACCTATTAATCTTAATAATTCCATACTGGCATTCCCAACGGATAAACTGCTAATTTTTGAATCCAATTGTAAGTTTATAAGCAACCACGAAAATAACAACGTAACAAATTACAAAACAACAGCCGTCTTTTTGTTTCACCTTTGGCTTAGACTGAGCAGACCTGACCGCCGCGGGGAGCTTGTGTAAGCCTTAGGTAAGGAGCCCGTTAAACTCGCCTGCAGCTTATAGATTCCTTGACCGCCGCGCGCAGCTTCTAAACCCGCGAATAATTTCACGAGAAGGATGAGAAAGAGGACGAAGAGGACATAGAGCGATCAAACGAGAGGCGGAAAGATAGCTGAAGTGACTATTAGCGAGCCGGTGTGTTAATGTTTGACACTAAAACAAACGACACACGTTTCTCATTAACGTCTACAAGAGCATACGTAATAAACATTAAAGAGTGTATAAAGTAAGCGTGGTTACGTAACAAAGGCGGTTGTGCCGTGCGTTAATAACGCTATAATCAGCAGACAGTGTTTATGTGCTTCATAACGAGCTAAACGCGAAGATGAACGAGCGTATGATAATGTTGCATAAGTAAATGTGAACATGACTACATAATATAGAAACACACGCACATATGGAATATCTTAGGAAGAGACTGGTGAAGTGTTATATGGAGGTTTACTTTGGGGCCCATGACAAGGGGGAAAATGAATGAAAGCAGATTTGGAGCCCCTAAAATGTGGATTTGGAGATGGACGGAAGGAGTAAATTGGGTAAATGAATAATCACTGGATACCTGCTGAAAAGAAAGAAGGATGCTAGAACATTTCCGAGAGTTATATAGACGAGACAGAGAAACTGGACTGGACATATTGTTACGTCGGTCTAACTGATCGTCGTATGGTACAGTGGAAAACAAAATACAAGACACCAATGAAAGTCACCAATAACCAGCTTTAATTACCACAATTAAACATTGTAATCAACAAGATAGTCTCTTACGACAATTCAAGTAACATTTGTCCACACGCAATAATAGTGTCAACTATAAAGAATTCCGCACCAATTGTAACACAACGACAGTTCGCTACAATACTTCTACACACACTCGATCCCCGCCAAGGAAATCGCTCAACACAACTAACTGACAAGCCGGCTGCTATGGCTTTTTATAGGTCGCGCACGTCTTCTAGAAATTTTCCATCCTCAATGGATGCGTATCCTTAGGCTGCTGACACACGGGCCACTCTGTGACGACACTCAGTCGCGCCCCTCAGGCGTTTCAGTCAGTGGCTCGTGTGAATGGGTTGGCTTCAGAGACGCGCCACTCTCCATTTGCTCAGTGATAAACGATTGTTTCGCAAGATTGTTTTGGCTCATAAGTATGTTCTCAAGTAGTGTTTGCATAAAACATTAATTTAGAAGGCATTGCTCTTTTTCTTGTGTTGCAATTATGATACTCAACAGGTCACTTGTAGGAGCCATATGGGCTAGACGCAAATGTATACGACTGTTGCAGACACTGATAATTTTTTATGGTGCATTCCATACAATACAAAAGTTATTAAAGAAAATATTGCATTCATAATTACTCAATTATTCTTCTATTATTATTTTTATATCATTATTAATAATAATAAAACTTTTCGTACAAGAATATATTTTTTATTATTTTTTTAATATAACACTGTTTAAATACTGTTAATTTAAATAATTTTTAATTTGTATATCTGACGATGTGTTAAATACTATTGAAACAGTGTTATATTAAAAAAATAATTAAAAATATATTCTTGTACGAAAAGTTTTATTATTATTAATAATAGAAAAAATATATATAGAAAAACTTGTTCAAAGCGGAATTGCATGGGACCGAAGTTTTTCTTCGGATTGCACAAGTTCTCGCATTATACAAAACTTAGAGTCAAATACTGCACTTCGTAGACCTTGTATAGGCCTATGTATTTTGTTTCTATTCTATTACATACACCTATATTTCTGTCATAATATAATTACACAATATAATGTCTACCAACTTTAGACATTTATGACTTTAGTTGTTTTATGAAGTTTACACTTTAGTTTAGTGCAGTAGGCCTACTTTATTATTATTACTGCTATTCTAATTTGTATTACATACTTTACTGTAGTACTGATTAGAAATATACCTGATTTATTTTTCATCAGGCTGTCCATTTCACTGAAGCCTGATATAAAAATATAACAGAGCTGTTCCCATGCTCTCCCTTTTGCCATTTTGTTTGAATATTCATTGCATCTAGGGTCCCAAATTGCAGGTCTCTGTTCCACTTCAATTATAAATCGATCAGAATCAAAATCCGACATGATAGTTAAAGTTTTTAAATAGTTTTTAGAAACAAGAAAGTCTTATAAAGTTTAAAAACAAATAGTAAGAAAACTCCAAAATTTTATAGAAATTACAGTGTTAATACACGCTTCACAACACTACTCTGAACACTACTGTGGCGCGACTGAAAGTGGCCCGTGTGCCAGCTCCAACGCCACAAATCGTCGCCATTCGTGTCGGGGACTGGCTTCTGCCTGCCACAGTCGCGTATCACAGTCGCTCGTGTGCAAGGGTACAATTTAAAACCATGCAAAACAACCGGACGAGACTGAGGGGCGCGACTGAGTGGCGCCACAGAGTGGCCCGTGTGTCAGCAGCCTTAATGCGTAATTCAAGTGTTCTCCAGAGGACTCTGAAACGTAGTTTGGCGCAGCCTTGGCCGAGGTTACACCTGCTTGACTTGCGGGGGGATAGGTGGAGAAAGTTCTAGGCTGTTCTGTAGGGTTCCCGTGAGCAAAAATGGACTACTAAGCAGGGTTTTTGACGGTTGAATGAAACAAGGGAAATAGAAAGAAAATTGACGTTTCTGGCTGACATAAAATGTGGTGTGCCGTATGAAGAGACGGAGACTCAAGCCTGCATTAGATAAGAATGAGGACGAAGGTGGTATCTAGGACGGCAGAATTCGATACGATGATAACGAAACGACGACGACGATGAGATGATGATTATGATGATAATGACTAAGATTCTCAAATAGTACTGACAGTCGAAAACAAAAAGGCACATTGAAGTGTGTAGTAACGTTGCACTGGAAGTGACAAAAATAATACAGCAAAGGATTACTCCAAAAATTTACAATATAATTTGAAACCTCTTTGTAGTATCTCAGTGTTTCAAGTAATATGTCCGGGTCATGAAATTCATCTTCGTAATACAAAGAAGCACGTTTATCTTTGATTGAAAACGGTTGAGTATGGAAAACAACTGCAATTACTGACTTCAGACTATCAAGGACGCGATGAGACATTGTAGTCCTGCACTATAACACAGGACTTTCCTCTTAGTTACGAGGATTGTTCAATAGAAACACGTTTGATCACGCAGCCGTGACTTCGTCGCCATGGCAACGGAATTCATTTATTTATATTGTTTGTTTAAGTACTAGTGACGCGTCTGTCAAAAATATTTGCAGTTTGCTCTCTTCTAAGCGTTGTGATAGGGTTGAAAAATAGCATCTATGATAGAAAATCCGTCCAAAGATAATCTGCGTGCCGTTATTCAGTTTTTTGGCCGCTGAGGGCGTCAGCCAATGGAAATTTCTACAAGAATAAAAGCTGTATATAATGACTATAGTTATTATCATACGGCAGTGGTTGAATGGTGCAATACATTTCGACAAGGAAGAGATTCCACTAAAGATTTGGCACGTGTTGCAGCATCAGATGAAAATCTGAGACAGCTGGAAACAGCTTTACGCGCAAATAGGCGCATCAAAATTAGAGAACTTTCTCAAATGTTGAGCATCAGCGTGGGAACTGTTCATTCCATCATTCGTAGTCTTGCCTATCACAAAGTTGCTGTTCAGTGGATTCCACGACTGCTTACTGATGAGCAGACAAATTTGCGTTCGGCCTTATCATTACAGCATTTGATGCGTTATCAACAACAAGGTAATGCCTTTCTACACCAAATTGTTGGTAATGAATCTTGGTGTTATCACTACGAACCCGAATCCAAACGTCAGAGTATGCAGTGGAAGCATGCACAATCTCCGAAGGCGAAAAAATGTCGGTCCCAACCTTTGCCAGGAAAAGGTGACCGCATTTTTTTATTATCAGGGTGTGCTGCTCTTAGATTTTAAAGAACCTGGTGTCAACATCAACGCTGATCGATATGCAGACAGCTTAAAAAACTTATGGGTCAGCATCAAGAATACATGTCCCGGGATGCTCACAAATGGTGTCATTCTCCTGCATGATAATTCTCGACCCCATGCAACCGAGACGATTCAAGATCTGCTTGGTCGTATGAAGTGGAAAGTCTTACAGCATCCACCTTACAGTCCCGACTTGTCCCCGTGCGATTATCATGTTTTTGGACTATTAAAGAAATCACTAAAAGGACGATGGTTCAAATCGGACGCTGAGGTAGAGTTTGCTGTTAGCGAATGGTTCCGCAAACAGCCGCAAGAATTTTACCAGCAGGGAATCTATAGATTAGTGCAATAGTGGGACTCATGTCTGCAATAACATGCCTTAATGTTAATGGAGACTTCTTTTAATATCGTTGAATAAAAAATGCTTTACAGCCTGTAAACCTGTTTCTATCGAACAAGCCTCGTAGCAGCACCCTTAAACAAACGGTAGTCGTTCTGTGTGGGTGGATGGACGTGCGATATAAGTGATAATTTCTCGGCGTCAATCAACAAATGGCCGTGTCAGGCAAAAACTATACAGTAGCTAAAAGACTCTGAAGCATGAAGACAGGAAACGAATAAGTATGAATGGCTTTTCCCTATATCACTTTCTGTCGGTCACTGTCTGTGTGACTATATAGTGAACTGTGAGAAACGTGCTCGCAAAACTGACAAAATTTAAGAGGGTAGGTTTAGAATATTATTACGATTGGTACGTGTGTGAGGGAGGATTGATTGTGACTGTTGAAATTTAACGACGTGGCGGGGGGGACGTCTCGTTATTGTTTCAGCAACGGAACAATTCTGCTTTCACTCTGCATCCGACATATCTGGTTATTTAATCACACTCATTACGACTACAACTGGGAATCTCCTCTTCTCCCGTATACAAAATACATAATTGTTTAAGCCGTTTAATCACTCAGTTTTACACTGAAATCTGTCTTATGACTAATCATTAATCTTATACTAAACTAATAAGCTAACATTTATCAAATAAAGTGAAAAATACAATAAAGTTAATCGAAAATCGTTGGATTATAAAAACTTAAAGAAGGAAGAATCTAGTAAAGACATACGTGTGGAGTGTTGCCCTATACGGGAGTGAATCTTGGTCAACTGGAGAAATTGACAAAAAAAGAGTCCAAGGATTTGAGACCTGGTGCTACAGAAGAATATTCAAGATAAGCTGGAGGGAGAAGATAACGAATGAGGAAGTCTTTAGAAGAGCTCAGGAGTAGAAGAGCTTTCTACGAAATTTAAAAGGCAGAAGAGCTAAGTTTATAGGGCATATACTACGACACAATGGGTTGGTTAAGAGAATAGTAGAAGGAACATTTGAATGGAAGAATCAAAGAGGATGACCCCGTTTAGACTACATGAAACAGCTTATGGTCGATATGAACTGCACATCATATTGTGAGTTGAAAAGAAAACCAGAGAAGCGGGAAGAATGGCGAGCTGTTGCCAACCAGCCTATGGGCTGCTAACCTAGAAGAGAGAGAGAGGGAGAGGGAGAAAGTGAGAGAGAGAGAGAGAGAGAGAGAGAGAGAGAGAGAGAGAGAGAGAGAGAGAGAGAGAGTCGTGGTCTAATGCTGTAAATTGAACAGACGTTTTGCCAGTTAAATTTCACCCTTTACACTGAAAATGGCCTCCAGTAGTGCCGGCGAAACGTCTGTTCAATGTAACAGCATTAGACCACGGCCTAGTAGCCTGTCAATGGTCATAGCTTTGACAGAGTTGACGTCGGCCGTGAGAGCCTAAGACATCGGGTTATTTATTGATATTCTAAAGTTGGAGATAACAAGCTACGCACTTCGCAGATACTTTGCTCTGAATTTGCAACTTCAGTTAAAGCCAGTTCAAAATACTTCGTATATGTTTCTAATCAAAATGTACGGAGTTAGGCAAAAGACGGATGATTTTTAATGCAAGAAAACTGACACTTTGTTTAGTGATTTAAAAAATTACACCCACATAAACTACGACCTTATACATTGCCTTATCACAGGACGCGGCGTTATGAAGGCCGAACAGTGACAAAGTTTCCACCAAATGCAAGGCGCCTATTCGGGCTGTGACAGATTATTCTCGAATCTCAGTGGGGTATAAATATAAGCGCAGCGCCCGGCTAAGCGGGTCAGTTAGACCTGGGGATATTACAAGTGCGGTTCGAAGTGATTGTTGCGGTTTAGTGGAAAGCGATTGGTGTAAGACTGTAATAAGGTGACGTTTATTGTTGTATGTTGGACAAATTTAAATTGAATTATTGCGTAAGAGCATCTTTTTTGATTTCTAACTGTTGTTTGTGTCTAATTAAACACTGTAATTGATTACACTTTTTCTACTGAATAAGGCCTCTGATGGGTGGCCAAAACATTTAGACAATATCACAACAAAGCAATCGACCACGACCAAACAGCCCGGATATAAATGCTTTTATCGTTGACTCCGACCGTAACGGCCTACATAATAAACATAAATATTTTAATAAAACAGCTGACTACGTAAATAATATTACAACGATCAAAAATTTAAACGGAAATAAAATAGATTACTCGTTAATTTATATTACAATCGAAACAAAGCGATTATTTGTTAAATTCCTATAGAAACCTCTGTAGACTCCACCATGTAAGAAATGAAGGTATCAGAGAACGAACATGCGTGGAAGATACCGTTACTGAACGAACAGAAAGGAGGTCATAAATGAATTTGTGAGCGAACAGGAACAGAGATTGGGTGATTAAAAACAACAAATAAGTAGATTACAAAGATCGTCAATACCAGCTAGCCAGACCACATATATCTATGAAACAACAGACGAGTCCAACACGCAGGTAATACTTTACGGTAACAAAGGTGAGAATCCTATCCATTTCCTCAAACAGTGAGACAGGATCATGGATGCTGTAAATGACAACCTAAGTGAAGTTGACAAAATAAATTGGGTTGTACGTCAGTTTAAGGGTACTGCAGCAGAATGGTTTACCATCTGCATGAGAATGGAAAATGGGAATGGGCGCATGAGAAGAATGGAAAATGAAAGCTGGCTCTCAGATTATTCACTTACGTACTACTGAATAGAAGAAAGGAAGGTAGACCTAGGCTTACATGGTTACAAGGCGTTCAACAGGCCACGACTAGAAGAGGCCTAAATAACAACGATTGGGAAACCAGACAAATTTGGAATATGAGATACAGAACGCGGTAAAAGATGCAGGATCCCTGTTGAAAGTAAACGAATTTGTATTACTGGATTTTAGATTCTGTTAGTGTTGTTATCCACTGTACACTTGTTGTGATGTAAGTAGTCTACATTTTACGATACAGCAACGTCCGCACTGTACACACGACAGACAATACAGTACCCGTTGTAACTCCAGTCTCTTTGTTTTAAAAATCGAATGTCGAATGCGTATCGACAATGTTGTTGTTCACGCATCGACTGTAATCATCACCAAATGTTACAACAACATTGGCAAACATGTGTTACTACTCACCGAAACCACCAGCAGCATGCATACACATACAGACACGTCCAGTACCAGTAAATAATACCTGAAAACAAACAATAATGTAAACATTAAACACGCAACAGCGAAATTAAAAATAAACAACAGGCTGCTACCGTACGCCACTATGCAGTTTACGTACATATATGTCTGCACAGACAAACTCTGTCTATTTGTATATCGATACAAGTTACGCGTTGATACTAATATATTAATTCATACACACATGTTATAAACAAAAATTTATGTATAAATTTTATTTAAACATGTAGAGATGTAGACACTAATTACGAGTGGCATAATCAGCTTCGTCAAACAAGACAGCAAACTAGTACGTCTATAAACACGCGTGCATATATACAGTAGCCAGAAACCTCAAGAATGTTCCGAATCGGAGCTGCAAGCTTACTATCTCGTAATACGTGACCATTATCACAAGGCTACTACGTATGTTGTCTATCAGGACAACCGCTACCATATGTGCGAAATGTGCATCGTTTCTATACTAAGTGTATTAAATTAAAACACTTAATACCAACTAGGTGTAGGTTATGACATTAACGTTTATTGAGTTGTTCTTGATATTTGATTAGTTAACATTGCCGCAGTGTACTGGAATCAGCCTTTGTTTTGATTGCCAAGAAAGCGTATAGGTATTATTGCGCGACATTTATATCTGAGTTATAGCTGCGGTCTCTTTGTGGTTCTGTAAACAGGCGCATGCATGTCAACGCTGGCAAACTATAAAGTACCTACCCGATAAGAAAGGTTGAAGAAATTATTTAAGTTTTGTTTTGAAGAACGGGTGCTTTTAGGATGTCAATTTGTATTCAAAACAACAGCAGTTTGTAAGCGATGAAAGAAATTTGTTAGATATGCTTAGATATGTTAACTACCCTTGTTTTAGCAACCCCCGCGGTGTCGTTCTCAAACTAGTTTAACACGGGATCTGAGATATGTTCCCAAGTACGGTCACGTATGGCGGTATAATTCTGAGGCGTGTCGTATTTGTATACGGTTTATATTCGTAATATCATCCAAATGTCTGACAGAAAAATGAAGCGGTTGTCGGGCTTTGAATATAAACAAAATATTGTCTTCATCTGTTCCAAATCTAACCATTCTTATTCGAATATCTCTCATATTCCCGTTACAGTGTCATTAGTGTGAACAAAAACTAAAAATTATAAAAACTATTTACGGTCTTCCATGAGCCAAGAAAGATTATCAATCAGCTCTATCCATGTTCTACTCTATCTATAGCACATGAAATGTGCGAGGCAATCAATTTGAGCAATGTTATTAAAAAATTTTCTGAAACCAAAGCGCGAAAAGAGCTCTTTTAATAAACTACAGTGATATAAAAACTTTGAAATACGACCGCGCAAATAAACTATTATATTTTTGAAAATGTATTTAACACTTCTAAGAGCACATCTTCCACTTATATCATGTAAGTACTCAGCTAAATACGTTTTTGAAAAATATTTTATTTTTTGTCAATTTTACTATTTACGTCTGTATCAATTTTTAATTAAAATAATATTAAATAGTGTGGCAAAGTACGGATATGTAAAGTATATTCAGGAGGGCGGCAATGCACCCTAGCGGCGCCCCTGTTGTCTATCGTATATAAAGTTGTTCGATTAAGCCAAAGTAATTGGCCGAAAACCTGAATGCTTTCCATAAAGGTCCGATATTTGACAAGGACTGAAAGAGCAAGGTTAGTATTCTCTCCCTTTGTTTCACTTTATGCATTCTGTATTCCAAAACTTCCAACGCGGTACCAGTGCGATTAGTATAGTGTTTAGTCGGTGCTGTACGTATTATACAACGCTATTTAGTAAACGTTACATGTGTTAATTATTTATTTGTATTGGATATTATTGTAGTTTTACTAACTTGGTGACTTTTAATTTGTTGTTATTTCGCAACGAACTATTTTATAACTAGGAGAACTGTTGTAATACAAGCATTTTTGTTTCATAGAAGTGTAAATAAATTGTGAGTACCGACTTCTCTGGAGTTAAATAGTTTAATCCACTATGTACGCACTCGATCCATGCGGTCGTTGAAACTATACCACCATGTACAAAGCAGAACCTCTCTTCTTCATAACGTCATTCACTTATAACTCAGACCATTGAAAATGATATACGAGATTATTATTTTCCTTCTTCCCCTGCTTCTTTTTCTTTTCATTTTTTCTTCTGTTCCTGTTATTTCCTGCTTCTACTTCTACTTCTTTTTTACTAGTCCTGTAATCATCTAAGGATTTTGTCTTGATTCGTGACAGTGTTCAATTCTGTGCTCTTAGATGCCTTACAGATGCAATCATTCTACCTAGTATGTTCTGTTCTCATTTTTTCGCATTTCTAGTCGGCATGCTAATTTCGATTAATATGCTAACGGATGGTAACGAAAGCCAGGAGAAGCAAAAGCGAAAGAGAATTTTGTAGATTCGCGCCGATGGGTATAATCGATTTTTACAGACAAGGGAAAGCCACTGAAGTAAAAATATGCTTTCTGTAGTCTACTCCAAGACACGGGGAAGAAAGAAAGAGGGGGAGAGAGAGACACAAATAGACAGATAGTCAGTCAGACGGAGTCTATATGCGCGTGTTTGTATAGTTTAAGGTTAGGAAAAGCGAAATCGCAAAACTCACAAACAGAATAAAACGAATAAAATAAAACAAAGACACAGAACACTAACGGTGGTCTTTCAGTTCTTCACAAATTGTGCTGAAAACGGCAGCCTTTGATTCTAAACGCAACTCCGCGCCGTAGAATCAAAAGAAAAAGAGATGACTTGGTAGGGTTGGTAGTGGGAGGGGGGTAAGCAGTACACTACTTACTAATGGCAGGTTACGCTGTGTAAAGCACACTGTTAATTAACTACCCTTGTTTTAGCAACCCCCGCGGCGGCGTTCTCTGCTTACCGCTCCTCCGTCGTTCTCAAACTAGTTTAACACGGGATCCGAGATATCAGCGCTGATCAAGTTACTTGATATAGACTACGTACCTGTACTGCTGTTACCTACCACTTGATTAGCTGTATACAGTACAGTGCTTATCTGTCCTTCGGTAATGCCACAAACAATGAACAGCGAACTGTTATCTGTCTCAGCCATGAGAACCAATTATTGAATCCTATTAACGCTAGTTTACGTTCATTCCTACGTTCAGCCTTATAAAGCGTACGTTCTGTACATTATAATGTGCGTTAAAATAAAGTGAATGTACGGGAAATGGAATTATGAGTGTAAACATAAGAGACCGTTTTAGTAGGTATCCATTGTGGAGAGACTGTGGAAAGCACTGCTACGGGCTGGTCGTTTATGTTGCGTGACGATGGAAGGAAACGGAAGTATGTGAGGAAGAGGAAGCCCGCCCGATACTGTAAACCCCCGGGTATTGAGAAGACTATACAGTACTAGAAGGGGAAAGACTTCATTAAAAGTGAAATCTTTATCCAAGATAGAACTGAGTTAGTCGGTGTCTAAACAAGCCAAAAGCTTGACGGCAAAAGAAGAAGAAGAAGAAGAAGAAGAAGAAGAAGAAGAAGAAGAAGAAGAAGAAGAAGAAAGAAGCAGAAGAAGAAGAAGAAGAAGAAGAAGAAGAAGAAGAAGAAGAAGAAGAAGAAGAAGAAGAAGAAGAAGAAGAAGAAGAAGAGGAAGAAGAAGAAGAAGATAATTATAAGAAAAAGAAGAAGGAGAACTGTAACGCTGAGTAGCGGTGGCGTATCTAGAATTAGGTCTTCGAGGGGGGGTCCTGGGTCCGGTCGAGTTGGCTTCATACAATAGAAAAACAAGTTAAGACTAATTAACATTATTATCTTTAAAATTACTTAACTACAACCCAAGAGGGAAAAGAGATATAGGAAAATCACGAAAACGGTGGTCGTAGGTTTGTGAGGACGGAACAGGCAAATGCCTAATCCTTGTAGTGCAGAAGAAGAAGAAGATCTTTAGTAACTGGAAAACGTGTTTTAAAATCCTGTAATCAATCCCATTAAAGTAAACGGTAATAACACAGCAAAAATACGTTACTGAAACATTGTTTATAAGCTACTGAATGAACTGCTTTTCCTATATTTCATATTTCAAACGTATAAGCAAATGCTGTGTAATAAACTTGTTATATCTAAAAAAGAGTTATTAACTGAAAAATATAGCAGAAAAAATAATAAAAGAGCCTAAAAATTAAGAGATTAACAAAATTCGTCAACTTTTTTCGACCCTATGGGGAGTGTTCGTTCCAGTTCGTCCTCCTCCCCGTATATATGCCCTTGTAGAGTAGCATTTCAAATTCCTGGAGTGCATCAGATACAAACGCTTTTCGTTGGGTTGTGACGGTTAAGCTTATAGTTCTGTTATCCAGCTAACTTAAGCAAATTACGTATCGCCAAGGCAATGTAGATCAATTAGTAACGCCTCGAGTGTCATGTCGAACGTGTTTGTGATGACTCGTTAAATAGTAATGTGATGCGTAATATCATGTTTTAGTACACTTCCGATCCTCTTACGCATTACGAGAGACACAGGGCCTCACACGGACCTCGAGCTTTGTCGTCATACATGATCGACTTAAGCTGCCACCATGCAGAGTGTTTCAGAGGCGAACTACATTGTTTCACACGATATGATGCTAGTCCTAAAAATAAGATAAAATTGTCATATAAGCATAGGCTCGGGTATGCTTTTTTCGATTTATGACTGTGGCCTGTTGTCCAGTGTTGCCCATATTTCTGTTTCGAAGACAATACGTACATAATGGAATACGAACATTACTGAAACACGAATTATGGGGTACAATTAGTATTCCCGCATGTTGCTTGGTCCTGAAATACGAGCCTTGATCAAAAGGTTCGTGTAGTTTTTGGATTTCCGCGCTACAAATGTTCGATTCCAAAACAATTTTTACTTTCATGTTCCATAAATGAATGGAAGTATGGTGATGGCGAAAAAAATCGTGTTCGAGATACGGCCTGATTCTGATTGTACTACCCTCAAAACATGAAGAAAAGTCATTTTTCGAAAAGTGTCTGTGTGTGTGTCTATCTGTGTGTCTATGTGTAGATTTTTTTTCTATGGCGAACGATAACTGCCGCAAATTCAAACAGAATCAAATATTTTTTGCATACGCCCCTGAATTGTAGAGGACTCAAGGCCTGTTGATTTTGGTAAAGATCGGTTAACCTGCAAAGTTTTAGGTTTTAACAAGAGTAAAGTACTTAATTTTGATAAAGTATCCTGAAAAGAAGGTCATAATAATCCACTGTAGAAACGCAAATGAAATATCTGTAAATGAAAAGCCTAGTTGAAAGGGGTAGGGGTATTTTTTTATAAATGAAAATGATAGTTGAAGGGGAGGGGATAATTTTTATGTATATGTCATGTGTACTACGTTATCGGCAACAAAGAAGTAGCTTGTTGTTAAAATTCCTTCCCGGGCTGTTTGGCCGTGGCTTCTACAATGACTTCTACAAAACCAGACGTTTCGGCAGGGTTATCGACTGCAATCATCAGTGAAAATCGAGTGCGCTAACGTGAGGTGGTATACGTTAGTGACCACAGTATTGTGGTTAAGGCTGAAAAAAGAAGTAGTTTCTGGAAATATTTCATTTCGAAAATGATTTTAAATATAAATGTTAGAACATGGAACTTGTTTGTCCTGAAATACGAACTTTGATCAAAAGGTTCGTCCAATCTTTGGATTTCCGCGCTAGAAATGTTCGATTACAAAACAATTGTTATTATGTTGGTACAGTTATATGTGACAATTGTCTGAGTTTGTAGTTTAGAATCATGGTTTGACAATTGGAAGCATAGGTGGTTTAGATTTGACAGCTAATTGAGTGAGTTGTGTTTTTGTATATTAGGAAATTTTTCAACACTCTACAGTTCAAGACACAAGATATTGCATTAGATTTTGTCTAGAAAATATAAGATAAACTGCTCTAACGAGGAGAAAACTTTTCAATACGTTTTTGATACATGAATGTTCGGTTTATAGACGGCTTCAAGATCGTGAGTGAAGTGCAGATTGTGATAGTAAGATGAAGATAGTCATATTGTGTTCACGTTTTTTTTATTTTTTATTTTTATACTTACAGAAGATTCAAAATATATTTATGTAAGCTTGAATAGAGAAGGCGTTCGGGTGTATAAATCGAGTAATAAATTACATCTATCAAATTACCATGAAAAAATTAAAAAGACAATATAAAATATAAGAAAATGTAATACACAGATGAGAGAAATAAAACGGATAGGAAAACCAATGCAAAAATTTTCATCTGGCAAACTCTCTAATTGTCTTATTGTAAAGCAATAAAGAATAAACGGAACGGGTATTTCGACTTTTCAGTTATCGTTGAACCGGAACAGGTATTTCAACATTTCAGTCACTGTTATAACCGTTCCACAAGTATATCGGCCCACCACCATAAAAGACAGCACGGTTGCCCCTTCGTAGTTACGAGATATGTGAAAAGCGTGACACATCTGCACCACAGGACACGACAACGCAACTCAAACACGCGGCAGGCACATTTCAGGATGTACGTACTATTAACACTACCACAAGATTCATTTAATCTGTACAGTTGCGTGACATACATTGCCGTCTCTTTATCTAACCGTTGGCTTATAGTGGTCTGACGAATCCTCTCCCAATACAAAAACATTCGCAGGCACAGCTCATTTGTCTGTGTTCTTTTGCTTGTTCATGATGTTTACATGTTCTGTAAAGCGGCCACGTTAGTATTCGTTGACACAACTAACACCGCGTCAGAAACATTTGCATCAACAGAAGGACTAAGACAAGGAGGAGGTCTGAACCTACTCTGTAAACAGGATCTTAAGCTTCCACGGCCGGCGTCGACTCTGTTAACATTAGTTTGACAGCTCTCCGGGCTGTTAGGCCGTCATCCAATACTGCCGCATAAGGGGACAGCTCTCCGGGATGTTAGGCCGTCATCCAATACTGCCGCATAGGGGGACAGCTCTCCGGGCTGTTAGGCCGTCATCCAATACTGCCGCATAAGGGGACAGCTCTCCGGGCTGTTAGGCCGTCATCCAATACTGCCGCATAAGGGGACAGCTCTCCGGGATGTTAGGCCGTCATCCAATACTGCCGCATAAGGGGACAGCTCTCCGGGATGTTAGGCCGTCATCCAATACTGCCGCATAAGGGGACAGCTCTCCGGGCTGTTAGGCCGTCATCCAATACTGCCGCATAAGGGGACAGCTCTCCGGGATGTTAGGCCGTCATCCAATACTGCCGCATAAGGGGACAGCTCTCCGGGATGTTAGGCCGTCATCCAATACTGCCGCATAAGGGGACAGCTCTCCGGGCTGTTAGGCCGTCATCCAATACTGCCGCATAAGGGGACAGCTCTCCGGGATGTTAGGCCGTCATCCAATACTGCCGCATAGGAGGACAGCTCTCCGGGATGTTAGGCCGTCATCCAATACTGCCGCATAAGGGGACAGCTCTCCGGGATGTTAGGCCGTCATCCAATACTGCCGCATAAGGGGACAGCTCTCCGGGCTGTTAGGCCGTCATCCAATACTGCCGCATAAGGGGACAGCTCTCCGGGATGTTAGGCCGTCATCCAATACTGCCGCATAAGGGGACAGCTCTCCGGGCTGTTAGGCCGTCATCCAATACTGCCGCATAAGGGGACAGCTCTCCGGGATGTTAGGCCGTCATCCAATACTGCCGCATAGGGGGAGAGCTCTCCGGGCTGTTAGGCCGTCATCCAATACTGCCGCATAAGGGGACAGCTCTCCGGGCTGTTAGGCCGTCATCCAATACTGCCGCATAAGGGGACAGCTCTCCGGGCTGTTAGGCCGTCATCCAATACTGCCGCATAAGGGGACAGCTCTCCGGGCTGTTAGGCCGTCATCCAATACTGCCGCATAAGGGGACAGCTCTCCGGCTGTTAGGCCGTCATCCAATACTGCCGCATAAGGGGACAGCTCTCCGGGCTGTTAGGCCGTCATCCAATACTGCCGCATAAGGGGACAGCTCTCCGGGCTGTTAGGCCGTCATCCAATACTGCCGCATAGGGGGACAGCTCTCCGGGCTGTTAGGCCGTCATCCAATACTGCCGCATAAGGGGACAGCTCTCCGGGCTGTTAGGCCGTCATCCAATACTGCCGCATAAGGGGACAGCTCTCCGGGCTGTTAGGCCGTCATCCAATACTGCCGCATAAGGGGACAGCTCTCCGGGCTGTTAGGCCGTCATCCAATACTGCCGCATAAGGGGACAGCTCTCCGGGCTGTTAGGCCGTCATCCAATACTGCCGCATAAGGGGACAGCTCTCCGGGCTGTTAGGCCGTCATCCAATACTGCCGCATAAGGGGACAGCCCTCCGGGCTGTTAGGCCGTCACCCAATACTGCCGCATTAGGGGACAGCCCTCCGGGCTGTTAGGCCGTCACCCAATACTGCCGCATAAGGGGACAGCTCTCCGGGCTGTTAGGCCGTCATCCAATACTGCCGCATATAGGGACTGCTCTCCGGGCTGTTAGGCCGTCATCCAATGCTGCCGCATAAGGGGACAGCTCTCCGGACTGTTAGGCCGTCATCCAATACTGCCGCATATAGGGACTGCCCTCCGGGCTGTTAGGCCGTCATCCAATGCTGCCGCATAAGGGGACAACTCTCCGGGCGGTTAGGCCGTCATCCAATACTGCCGCATAAGGGGACAACTCTCCGGGCGGTTAGGCCGTCATCCAATACTGCCGCATAAGGGGACAGCTCTCCGGGCTGTTAGGCCGTCATCCAATACTGTCGCATAAGGGGACAGCTCTCCGGGCTGTTAGGCTGTCATCCAATACTGCCGCATATAGGGACTGGCCTCCGGGCTGTTAGGCCGTCATCCAATACTGCCGCATAAGGGGACAGCTCTCCGGGCTGTTAGGCCGTCATCCAATACTGCCGCGTAAGGGGACAGCTCTCCGGGCTGTTAGGCCGTCATCCAATACTGCCGCATATAGGGACTGGCCTCCGGGCTGTTAGGCCGTCATCCAATACTGCCGCATAAGGGGACAGCTCTACGGGCTGTTAGGCCGTCATCCAATACTGCCGCATAAGGGGACAGCTCTCCGGGCTGTTAGGCCGTCATCCAATACTGCCGCATAAGGGGACAGCTCTCCGGGCTGTTAGGCCGTCACCCAATACTGCCGCATAAGGGGACAGCTCTCCGGCCTGTTAGGCCGACATCCAATACTGCCGCATATAGGTACTGGCCTCCGGGCTGTTAGGCCGTCATCCAATACTGCCGCATAAGGGGACTGGCCTCCGGGCTGTTAGGCTGTCATCCAACACTGCCGCATAAGGGGACAGCTCTCCGGGCTGTTAGGCCGTCACCCAATACTGCCGCATAAGGGGACAGCTCTCCGGCCTGTTAGGCCGTCATCCAATACTGCCGCATATAGGTACTGGCCTCCGGGCTGTTAGGCCGTCATCCAATACTGCCGCATAAGGGGACTGGCCTCCGGGCTGTTAGGCTGTCATCCAACACTGCCGCATAAGGGGACAGCTCTCCGGGCTGTTAGGCCGTCACCCAATACTGCCGCATAAGGTCCTGAAAAAATTCAAAAAAATCGATTTTTAGTTTTTAGCATTAAAAAATTCTCCTTTTCTTCCTGTTTAAAATGATACATATATTGTTATACCAAATTTTTTTTATATCATCTTATATGTTTATTTCATGTGAAGTGACCCAGTGCGATGTCATTGACGTCCTTCTAACAAACATTTAAATATTTTATAATAATATTATTAGCTATAAAAATGAGGAGTCAGTAATCAAATAAGAGTGTTCTGGAAAGCAGTAAGGAAACAGAGTAAAGAAAAGACAGCTAAAAAGGAAGAGAGATGAGCGTAATGAAGAAGAAGTGTATAGTCCACGTGCATTTAAATGAAACATTACAAAACTTTAAACGCGGTTTTCCGTAGCTCCATTTTTGTCATGTTTACGTACACATAACTTTGTATTGGAACGTGGTAGAGACCTGAATTTTTTTATTGTGTTTGTTTCGTAACACTTATTATAATAGACCAACAATGTTGTATGATACCTTATGTAAATACTTAGTAAGTTTTAAAGAAGAAGTAAAAATTTTGCTTTTTTTTAAGCACTATTTTTGAAAAATCACCCTAAGTATTCTTTTATCAGTACATGTATTTAATTAGGTCTATGGCATGATCTAAGTATTTATCTTTTAGCCGAAAAAAGTTTTATAAAAATATCTTTTAACGGTTTTTGAAATATGTGTACCTAACTAATAAGCGACTCTTCCATTTAATAAACATGGGACAGGCCTTCACGACCGGTCCCCTTAAAACAGATGTAGACTTGTAGCAGTGTCGCATAAAAAAAGAGCGCACCAGTTGTTGCTCGACTCGGTACAGTGAAGATGCCCTCCAATGGCGGGGCCAAAACGTCCAATATTATGCAGCGGCATTGGACCACGGCTTAATAGAGCGAAGGGTTGTCGAACTAATGTTAAGAGAGCTATGCTGTAAAGTTAAAGATTAGATAAATAAAACACGTTTATAAGAAAACAAAAGTCTAAATGTAGGACATCTAAAAATAAAAACAGTAAATATTCTATAAGGGTAAAACATTCGCGGTTAATGCGGCTAGAAACGAGAGATATACCAAAAATCGGTATGAAGAACCATACATGACTTCCATGTTGTAAGCTTTATATTTTAAATCATTTACTTGAATTCGGTTCGATAATTTCTAAACAAAAATCCCCCATCTTGTAAATCGAGTTTTATGTTTGACAAATTGAATGAAATATTTCCATAGAAGTTACTTCTTTGTTCCCTAAAACGTAGTACACATATAAATAAAAAAATTGTCACCTCCCCCTTTTCACATACACTTTTCGAAAAATGACTTTTCTTCGTGTTTTGAGGGTAGTACAATCAGAATCAGCCTTTATCACGAACACGATTTTTTCGCCATGATCATACATCTATTTCTTATGGAACATGGAAGTACAAAAAAATTAAAATGGTAATAGAGTTGTGGAAGTCAAAGGAATAAGAATAAACAAAGGCAAAACAATATTGAGGATATAAAACAACACAGGATAGAAAACATGATTAAATAAATCAATTAAATAAATAAAGATAGAACAAATAAAAATATTCAATGAAATCCAGTGACTTAAAAAAAAAAGTAAAAGTAAAATAAAGAAAAAGAAGTCAACAAAAAGAACACCTAAAAAGTTATAAACAGATCATATAAACGCCTAAAACACGCCACAAATACAAATGTTATAAATACGAAACACGTTACAAGAAAAACAAAGCTGAATGGACTTAAGACACTTTATAGAGCTATTCTAACATTTCGTCGTGAGTTTGTTGTGCCCAGCACATTCCACGTTATGATTTTATATATAATTGTAAAGGTATTATTTTATTTTATCTTAAGAATTATTTTAAGGAACAAACTGAGCGATTGTGAGGAAGTGTGCTGACCATTTTTTATCGTGGCACGTGTAGCGAGTTATCAACCAGGGAAGCTAAGAATTGTTTACTCGTCAGTGTTCGCGAACGAATTCCGCTTTGGTTCACAAAAATCAATGTCAAATTGTCCCCTCGTGTGACCTGATAAGTTTCGAGACACGTGCAGAGTCCAGTTCTGATTGGCTGAATTTTGGGCGTTAACTCATAGAGACTTTTTGCGTCACGCAGGGTATAAAACTGACGAGAGCACTGGAAAGTACACACTCTTTTTTTTCACTTGTTCACTTTTTGGCGTCCTTGCGCACTATCCGTGCATCTTCTGTCTACGATGGAGCCACATCAAAAGCGTAATTACAACTTTGTTTTTGTTTTACTTAGTTCAAACTTAAAGCATTAATCGATTTTGGATAATGAATTATTTATACTCAGAAGTGCTCAATAGTGTTCTAGATTTGTTAAGGAATATGTATAATTGATATCTTAACCATTTATGCCTAATTTAAAGTAGTAACGTACCAAATTCCGAAATATAGTTAGTAAAGCTTTTATAATGTTTTAATAAAGAATAGTCAGTAATAAAGAATGTTTTTTTTATATATATAATGTTATGTCTTAATGAAAACACTCAACAGAATTATTGTAACGAGAGTATGTCACTTCAATTGTTGTTATTTTGTTCATTTGTATTGTCATTATTGTCATTTGTTCATCAAGATAAAACTTGTTAACGAACGTAGTTACTCTAATGAATTAAAGAAATATTATTAATCTAAGTGAATGCCTTATTTAATAACGAGCCATTCCCACAGCTATCCTGTCCGCACGACTGGTGGTTTCACTTTGTGAGGCCCCAGCCCCGGGCGTTACAACAAGTTCTTAGTATCCACTAAAAACATAAATGGTAAAACAAAGTGATACGGTGATAGACAAACTAAGCTTTTTCAGTCCGCCTTGTGACATCTTTTTTATATTGATGACGTGTTTCAAAGCGTATGCTTCATCATCAGATCATAAAATATCCCATGAATCAAGGCGTTCACGATTTACCTTGAAGGTGTTTGAAATTTACAGAGCATACGCAAACATAAACAGTCGCGGTTTCGTATTGAATGACCAGCTGAACATTAAATCCAATCTACTATACGATACCACCTTGAAAATATTTTATCAGATAGAGACGAACAACCGCTCAGTGGTCGACCAAACGAGAATAGGTGCGCGCCTACTGACGCGTATACAGTGCCTAATCCTATTTAATTTTTAACCTTCGGCGACCTTCTACGAGGGATATTTTATGATCGCTTTGCTTATATTTTATGTTTTCTTCATATTTTATGAAGTACATGCTTTGAAACGCGTCATCAATATAAAACAGATGTCACAAGGCGGACTGAAAAAGCTTTTTTGTCTATTCATACAAGTGACTAGGATACCACTGTAAACGTACATGATGTATCTGACAAAAGCTCAGGAATAAAAAAGACTTATAGGCCCACGGAGAACGAGGAATATAAAATAAAAAAGGAGATATACTCTATATGCTTAATTGTATAGAAGGAATATAATTTAGTTGTTAATGATGCTGAAATGGGCGGGTGAGACAAAACTGTACGACTTGAGAAAAAAAATTGGTATGGAGAACTATACATCACTTCCATGTTCTAATTACTTATAAAATTATTTTTAATCCATAGGCCTACACTCAGAACAAAACCAAATATATCAGCATATGTTTGGTAAAAATCCTGAGAAAGATAATCAAAATACGAAATGCACTTAGTTGTTAAAATTTAAAAAAATAAGAATTAATTTGATTAAATTATCTTTTTATCGCCATAGAAAAAAAATATGCACACACGTTTTTCGGAAAATGATTTCCTTTATGTTTTGAGGGTAGTACAATCAGAATCAGCCCTAATCTCGAAAACGATTTTTTCGCGATCACCATACTTCTATGTCCTTACGGAACACGGAAATAATAAGCAACGGGGAAGACCTGGAGTTAAGTAGTTGTAAGAATTTTATAAAGAAAATGAAAACACGGGGTGATGCGAAGGAATTGCTGTGACAACGACATGAACCTAATTAGTTAACAAATACATAAGACCTACTTAATGCACGGGTACAATGAACTCTTGCGTAAAGTTTGATTAAACAAGTTGGGGGGGGGGGCGAAACCTCGGCAGAGCAGTGACAGCAAATTAGTGTACTGAGACAGCTCATTTGTCTTCAGCAACGTCCGCTTTGTTCTCTCAACCTCCAAGCACCACGCAATTGGTAACATATTTCTTGGCAAACAAATATAAATTTTGTTTTTCTTGTTTCTGATATATTTCCCAACAGTAATATACTTGTTATTATAAACAAGACTGATGTGTACTGCATAATTTAAAAATTGGCTGAGAACAGTCTGAGGCACCTACAATCACATCTCGTATACAACGCTTTGCTCATTGGTGATTCATGGTGAATGAGCTATCAAAGAAACATAAACAATTTGAGTTTTACATAAAGTTTTAGTTACTTATGTTCTGACTAACATGAAAAGCCCTACACTTAGACAAAAATATTTCCTTGTACTATAAATAGAATACAAATAATTAAATACCGATTTTGGAAAAAAACTCGTGATTTTGTCGTACTATTCATAATGTATCTAAACTCGTGATTTTGTCGTACTATTCAATATTGTATCTAAACTAGTGATTTTTCGTACTATTCAATATTGTATCTAAAACTCGTGGTTTTGTCGTACTATTCAATATTGTATCTAAAACACATGGTTTTGTCGTACTATTCAATATTGTATCTAAAACTCGTGGTTTTATCGTACTATTCAATATGTTATCTAAAACTCGTGGTTTTGTCGTATTATTCAATATTGTATCTAAACTCGTGGTTTTGTCGTACTATTCAATATTGTATCTAAAACTCGTGGTTTTGTCGTACTATTCAATATGTTATCTAAAACTCGTGGTTTGTCGTATTATTCAATATTGTATCTAAACTCGTGGTTTTGTCGTACTATTCAATATTGTATCTAAAACTCGTGGTTTTGTCGTACTATTCAATATTGTATCTAAAACTCGTGGTTTTGTCGTACTATTCAATATGTTATCTAAAACTCGTCGTTTTGTCGTACTATTCAATATTGTATCTAAAACTCGTGGTTTTATCGTACTATTCAATATTGTATCTAAAACTCGTGGTTTTGTCGTACTATTCAATATTTTATCTACAACTCGTGGTTTTGTCGTACTATTCAATATTGTATCTAAAACTCGTGGTTTTGTCGTACTATTCAATATGTTATCTAAAACTCGTGGTTTTGTCGTACTACCCAATTGTATCTAAAACTCGTGGTTTTGTCGTACTATTTTATCTAAAATTTAGTTCACTGATTTGCCGTTATTAGATTATATTTTTTGTTAGTTTTATAAAATGCATTCAGCACTTTTTATGTTATATACAGTAATTGACCTGAAGTACTGTAATATGTGCACGTTTGTTGGACGAAACATAAAAAATTATATATTTTTTTAATTACTATGCGAAGAAGCGGATACATTAAAAGAACATTACAAAAAGAGAATAAAAATTACCATTTAAAAGTGAGAATAGTGTTACGACGGTCTAACTGATCGTCGTATGGTACAGTGGAAAACAAAATACAGACACCAATGAAATCACTAATAACCAGCTTTAATTATCACATTTAATAATTTGTAATCAACAAAATAGTCTCTTACAACAATTCAAGTAAAATTTGTCCACCCGCAATAATAACGTTAACTATAAAGAATTAAGCACTAATTATAACACAACAATACTTCGCTTCTACAAACACTCAATCCGCGCTAATGAAATCGCTCACTTTCAACTAACTGACAAGCCGGTTGCTATGGCTTTTTATAGATAGCACGTCTTCTAGAAATTTTCCATCCTCAATGTGGTGTGCCAGCTAAGTGTGTTTCTTAAGTGTTCTTGAAGAATCTGGAACATACTTGTGTCCGACCTTGACTGAGCCTACACCTGCTTGACTTGGGGGGGGGGATGGAAGGATGCGCTCGGTTGTTCGAGAGGGTTCTTGTTATGGTCATGGGCCAAGGTAGGAAATCAGGGGCCGTCGTGATTAACGCCTGTGAATACGCTGACAAGAAAAATATTCAAATTGTTATTCAAAGTTACGCTCAAGCGTTATTCTGTATCATATTATAACACACACAAAATGTGTCGTTACGTTTGAATAAAATGCTTCTCTTATATTTCAGCATAATTAAGAACCATAAAGTATAAAAGCTAAAATATAAGTCACATTTATTAAAAAGCCTTCACCACGACACGAATCTGTTGCTTTTCTGATATCAGTAAGTAAAACAAATATAGAATGCTGTTTCATTACATAGTAGAAGTTTAAATGTTATAAACTATCTAGACGACATCATATGCACAAAACACATTCCATTATATTCACATTATCATACTTTAAAAATACACAAATATATTTAAAATAACGGTAATGTACCTTTATCCGTACCCGCAGTCATTTTCGATATTTCGATTATGCGATTATATGGGTTCTATATTTAGTGAGTATCGTACATAATTTTATGTAGGTGTAAGAATTATACATATTTTAATTTCATATGTTGCAAAATAGTTGGCTGGCGATTTGCAATTGATTTTGTTTGTCCTTTTGTTAATGGAAAATGTTTGTATCAGTAATATATCACCGGCGCGTGCCTGTGACATATTAAACGTTATGTTTTACTCAACCATGGCTTTTATTTATTTCAGTATTAAACAAAAAATCCAAAAACCAACTAAAATAAACTAAAATACTCCAAAACAAACTAAAATAAACTAAAATAATCCAAAACGAACTAAAATAACTTCCAACACGCTAACTTCCAGATGGTGCCGAGTATCTGATGACATTCCGTAAAAGTAATATTTGAATCGAAATCATGGCACAAAACAAATATTTATTTATACACTGGCCGAACGTGGTGCTGACGTTCGCTCCGTCCCTCTGCTCTGCTGTGTCCTCCAGGGAATCACCCGCCATTGTTTCGCTGCGTCATCATTTCAGGCGGCCAATCCACGTTTTATATTTTGTTTCTCTCTCAGCTTGTTTTGTTTCCTCCTTACAGTTGCTACTGTGCATAACGTCTAGTCTCGCCATTCCTCAAGTGGATTCTATTCGAGTTTTATTGTTGTCGCTTCAACTCTGACGTCAACGGTAACAACAATACAACAACACGGTCGTAACGCTTAAACACTGAACAAATGTTGTTTTCTCACGGCCACTGCAAGCGTTAACTTCATTAATTTCATTATTTTCGTGACACACGTTACTAGTAACGAGATGACGGATAGACTGATGTATTCCAGTAAACGACTTGAGGCTCTCCCAAGTCATACTCGACGCTTGAACAAGGTGTGTGGTATCTTCTGTATACGAATTCTGGTGCATAATTATAAAATACCTACTTTTTATTTCCATGTTCCATAAGGAAATGGAAGAATGGTGATGGCGAAAAAAAACATGTTCGGGATAACGACTGATTCTGATTGTACTACCCTCAAAACATGAAGAAAAGTCATTTTCCGAAAAGTGTGTGTGTGTGTGTGTGTGTGTGTGTGTGTGTGTGTGTGTGTGTGTGTGTGTGTGTGTGTGTGTGTGTGTGTGTGTGTGTGTGTGTGTGTGTGTGTGTGTGTGTGTGTGTGTGTGTGTGTGTGTGTGTGTGTGTGTGAGGAAGTATGGCAGGTTCAGTATGTTTTAAAGTGGAAATTAAGTGTTTCTACTTCTTTGACGCTGGCGGAGAAGAGTTCTGGGAGGAGGCGGTAAGGAGGCGGTTTATGAGAAAGGAAGGTCTGCGGATAGTTCTATTGATGGAGGTGCCTATGCATTGTAGGGAAGTGAGTTGTTTTTCAGTTTGTGAGTACTTCCAGTGTATCTTGTCGTAGGGGTTAATTCATACGCTTGGTCGGCGCAGCTCAGCGATCAAGAAAGGCTGTCACGTTTCTACGTGGGAAACGCCAGTAGGCTTCACATGTTGTTCATGCGCATCGACTTAAGAGTTGTACAGCGATATCTGGTTTACGAATAGCGGGGCGACTACGCCTGCGGCGGTATCAGATGCCATACGAGGGAGAGAGAAAGATGGGGAGAGAGAGAGAGAGAGAGAGAGAGAGAGAGAGAGAGAGAGAGAGAGAGAGAGAGTGAGTGAGTGAGAGAGAGGGTTGTGTGTGCATGCGTGCGAGTAACAAATGGCTAGCGGTTGGCGAATAAGCCACAGTGCTACATCATGCACGGTAGTGGTTCTGTTATTCCCGCCGCCGCGTGGCCACACGTTGTTACTAGGCCCATATTGTGTTTGTGAGCCATCTCTACATTATGGCTCATACGCTAAGAATATTTAATAGCAACCGCGGGTGGTGACTTTTGAGTTGGCAGAAGCTACAGGCGTTGGTCTATCGGTGAAGGTTAATGGTACATTAGAAATAGAATAAAATCCTCTGATCTAACGTGATTAAAATTATTGCTTTCTTCAGACTTCCTACTTATTGACTGGTCTTCTTCTTCTTCTTCTTCTTCTTCTTCTTCTTCTTCTTCTTCTTCTTCTTCTTCTTCTTCTTCTTCTTCTTCTTCTTCTTCTTCTTCTTCTTCTTCTTCTTCTATTCAAGGATTAGGTTATACAACCACGGACGACCCACGCCTCTTCTACCAATGGCTTTATATTTCAGTCCCGCTTTCGGCAATCGATCCTCTGTCATCCTTTGCAGATGATCCCACCATTGTTTTCTGTAAATTGAAATAATTTAATCGATCCTCTGTCATCCTTTGCAGATGATCCCACCATTGTCTTCTGTAAATTGAAATAATTTAATCGATCCTCTGTCATCATTTGCGCATCATCCCACCATTGCCTTCTATAAATTGAAATAATTTAATTTATGTCCTTTACTTCGAGTTCTGCTCTGATATCCTCATTCCTTAGTCTATCTTGAAATGAATAATTTAAAGTATTTCGGCGAAACCGCATTTCAACACTCTGAATCTTGCCGCATTCCTTATTAGTCATGATGTATGGCTCGCTCGGATATGTCAATGTGGGTATTGCAATAGTCTTATAAAATTTAATCCATGTGCTGTGTCTTGTTTTATTTCTGAGATTTCTATGACTCGAACCACAAGTATTCCTAAATATATTTGTCTTCTCTTTTATATCATATTCAGATTCATAGCTTACTGAAGAGCCTAGATATTTGAAACGGCTCACTTGTCCTAAAGTGCTGTTGTTTATAACTATCTTAGTCCTCACTGGATATTTACCTTTAAAGGCCATGGTTTTTGTCTCTTATTGACTGGTATAAATATAAATGTCGAATAAAATAGTTATTCGATTTCACTTACTGTATGCCTCACAAAATCTGTTTTATTTTCCTAATGTCTCAGTGGGGCCTTATCGTAGTACAGGTGAAACACTAAACATAAAAGGATGGTATAAATAAAAAATACGTGGATGGTTGCCAAGTACGTAATGTTAGGGAGTAAGTCGAATATAAACAACATGTAAATTATAAAGAAAAGTAAAGGCGCATAAAAAATATGCTTCATGTTTAAAGTAAATTATTTCTATAAAAAATATTACTTTCTTTCATTCAGTAATAAATGTGTTATTCCTTTAATATCGGTTCTCAATTTAAAAGAGGTTCCAACTGTTAGATTCTCCTTGGAGTAAACAGTCGTTGGTTGTTACTTGTGAGTTTATCCTGACAACGGAACACAATAAGTAGTAACTCTGCTCCATTGTCGACAAAAAGGACACAAAAAATAAAGAGCCCAACCATTCTCTAAGAAAGCAGGATTTGCGGGACACGTGTAATTCTTTTGACTTTTGACCTTACAGATGAAATTCGGAGAGCTTTCCTTGAAACAGATACGGGTTTACAATCCTCCGAGTGGGTGTAAGGTCAATTATAACACGTAATGAATTTCAATTTTGTAAACTGAGAGTAATATAGCGTTTGTAATTTTGTGTGTGCGTGTTTAAGTGTGCTCTCGCGTGAAAATTCCATTCTACGTTAAGACAATTGTGAGTTTTCACTAAACACTTACAACTGAATCACGATTAATTCAATTGGTTCTAGTTGATCACAATAAATTCATCAGCCAGTATTCACAAGTAAGAGTTAACAATCGCTACTTTTGTTAGGTGTGTCAAATCGCAAATAAACACTTTTGTAACTTTGAACACTCTTGAAATAACTATCATGGTCGTGGTTACATACATAAGTCTACGTCTACATAAGTATGTAATGTATAAAAAGTATATAATTTAATAGGGCCGTCTACATTTACATATGTAGGTCTATATATTTATAAAGGTTACAGTCAAGACCATTAATGGCTCACTAATTTATATTGTACCTAAATTTTCTTTATTATTTTATGATGTTAGGAATTCTTATAGACGTCGAATATACCTCGAACAGTATATACAACAAAATCGTCTTTATGTTGTTGGGACTTGGGTAGCACTTGGGAGCAGTGGCGTACGCAGGGGGGCTCAGGGGGCTCAAGCCCCCCCAACCGCAAAAATGTAATATGCACTTCCTTAATTTACTTAGGTCTCGTTTAAGATTACAAATTTGCATATTTCGGCAGATTTGGACGGGGATATAAATACTAACAAAATAAGTAGTTTATAACAACAATTATTACTTCAGTTATAATTTATAGTTCATTGCGCGGTGTATTACGCTGAGTGTAACATTTAGTAAGCTACCTGTTTTCTCTCGCTCGCGCTCTCATTCGACGGCGCGGAGGCGCGGCCACACGCACGTCAACCAGTGACGTGCCACCGGCCACTACTACCAGTGAACCCTAAGAATTTTTACTTAACTATTAAATAATGTTTTTATGAAACTTAAATAAGTATATAAACCTTTTTCAAAAAAATATTATTTAGTACTTAAGTTAAATTCAGCACTTTTTTTATATCAGTCGATAAATAAAACGAAAATTTTAATAATGTTCCTTATTTCATATCTTGAATAATGCCGCTGTAATAATTGAAACAACTACTTTAAAAACACTACATTTATACGAAATTTTTTGATAATTTTTTTACTTAAAATAATAGAATCGTTATATATTGCGACAGTACACTCATATGCTGTACTGTGCATTTAATAGATAAAATAAATATTTAATAAATAAGCAGGTATGAGATTGAAAGCTTGGTTTATGTTAAAAATACGGAATGTAGACAGGCAGGCGCTGACCTGAACACTCACACAACTGTAGCTGAGAGTGTGGACAGTAATAAGTGATGTGTGTGAGTGAGGCCAGCTCGAGCATGAAAGTTTCCAATCTCAACCTGAATAATTGTCAAAATACAGTTTTTATTTAATTATAAGAAAACCACAGATGGTAGGAAAAATTCGAAGACTCTCAAATGTGTATAAAATTAATACGCACGTGTAGTGAGAAAACGGCGTGAAAAGGACGCGCAGTGCGAATTCAGTGCAATTTTAAGCGCGTAGTAATTACACGGATTATTCTATTACGATGGAAATTACGTTGGACATGTGTAATTAAATCATCCATCGTTAGAGCACCCTGTAGTTCACATTAGACTTTGCCATTGGCAGAAATGTGCTAAAATATGAAATTGGACGGGAGTGGGAGAACTGACGCCACCGAGCAATTTCAAACCGCCAGAATTCTGTCTCAACAGGTGCTGTACGATGCTCGATTATAAATAGGGCACGAGAGAAGCCAGCCCTTCTTCTCAATCAGTCTTTAGTCGCGGCGGGACGCTCTGTTCGTTGGCGACGCGAGTTTCTAATTTTTGTTAATCGAACAGTAGCCCCGGACGGACGCTATGTTCGTCATAAGTGCAAAATAGTAACACTTAATCTGTTACCGAATACGAATGTACGTTAGGTCCGTCAGTCAAGACAAGTTACTATCTTAAATCATGCAGAGGAACGCTATGCTGAACAGTAGAGGCGTCTACTAGAGCGACAACAGCTGGTGCAGACCAACCTCTCACACTATCCTACATCAACCAGATGGGTCCATGATAGACGAGTAATTGGAGGACGACGAGTAAAACCTGGAGACGTACAGGGAACTCCGATCAGAAGACGACATACGGATCAACGGAGGATATGAGTATAAGCTACAAAATCGAGGTGACAGATAATCCATTTATAAATTTTAAATGAGAGACCAAAGACATTTAAAAGACATTTTGAAATTTAAACATGAAAAAGAGAATCACTGTAAATTATATGTAAATATTTGCGTGACAAATGTAGATAATTTTTTTCAGTATAGTAATAAGAGTTTTATGTAAGATGTAGATAAAGAGGTTCAAAGAATTTGATTTAAATTTACTAAAATATTTTTTTTTATGTTTAACGATTAATTTAGTCAATTTCAATTTTATTTTAAAGTTTGTAAAGCAATCAATGATTACCAAGTATTCAATACGTAAATTAACGTAGTTGGAAGTTATTAAAAAAAAAAAACAATAAAAAAAATGAAACTGCAGTAAAGCACACTGTCAGACTGAGCAGTCGAGTTTTAATATTGACAAATAAGTATTTAGAATATAACTTTGTTACTATAGAATATAAGATTTTTTTAGTGTTAAATGTACTGCAACATTTGAACGTTTCAAGCGAACAATAATGAATATTTATGGCGAAGTAGTTGAGATTTTTAAACACGCTTGTGTTTTATAAATAAAATTATGAAAACTCGTTACAATTAAATCAATGACCATTACTCTTATTACCATTACACCCAAACTCCATTAATTGGTACACTTTACCAGTAACGTTATAATATATTAGTAGAGGGAAAATGACAGTTCTGACTAAAGTACCGTTATTCCCCCACCACCACCGCTGGACCAGCAGCATCGACCAATCAAATTGCATGGCGCCTTTCGCGCGTCAATTCAAATATATGCCGTCTTTCGCGAGCCTAAATCACTTTCACTTTCTACTGGACCGCGAATTTCCGCGAATAAATTTTTTTATTTTTTTTTTTAATTTGATATTTTTATTTTTTTAATTAAATTGATTTGCATATCTGCGAATATATGCCGTCTTTCGCGAGCCTAAATCACTTTCACTTTCTACTGGACCGCGAATTTCCGCGAATAAATTTTTTTAATTTGATATTTTTATTTTTTTAATTAAATTGATTTGTATATCCGCGAATATATGCAGCCTTTCGCGAGCCTAAATCACTTTCACTTTCTAATTTCCGCGAATATAATTTTTTATATGCCGCCTTTCGCGAGCCTAGATCACTTTCACTTTCTACTGGACCACAGCATCCGCGACTTTTTCGCTGATCTGTGTCAAGATCCGCGACTTTTTCGCGTATCTGGACCACAGCATCCGCGAATATTTTTTTTTATTTTTTTATATGCCGCCTTTCGCGAGCTTAGATCACTTTCACTTTCTATCATTATAGTGTATATATTAAATATATGAACAGGGTTACCAACCTTGCATGAGTTCAAATTTGTTATAATGTATATTAAATCTATATGATCAGGTTTACCAACCTATGTATGGGTTCAAACTTGATATGTGTGTGTATTATAGTGTATATTAAAATATATGATCAGGGTTACCAACCTTGCATGAGTTCAAATTTGTTGTAATGTATATTAAATCTATATGATCAGGTTTACCAAGTATCCCTCCTCAGACGCTGGTGTTACTTTGCATTTTTGCATTAAATATGTATATCGTAAACAATGAAATAATAATATTTCGTCATTGTAAGATTTTAATAAAACAATTATCAGTTTAAATTCTCTCTCACACTTGTTGTGTATGTTTCTCTCTCTATGGTCAGTACCGCGCGCATGTATATGAAATTAGAAAGTTTATATTTATTCGACAAATATTAACGCCCTCTCTCTCTCTCTCTCGCTCGCAGACGTCGGAAGCAATTCGAGGTCATTGACACGACTTTACACTGACACATTGCAGTCTCTCTCTCTCTCTCTCTCTCGCTCTCTCTCTCTCTGGGTTAAGCTGGTGTTGTACGTTACTAAAATCATAGCAAATATTTTCATTCTAAGCATGTATTACTGTTTAGTAATAATTACAGCCCCAACAAAGGATATATAAGTTTGTGTACATGGATTGTATATTGCAAGTACAGAATTATTATTTAAATCCGATATCTGTTTTTATTAAAATCATACAATGTCAAAAGAGGATAGTTGTCTGTTACGAACCAGTACTAACTCTCCTATATGGCCGTCGCTCGCATCATCCGTATTTAAAGTTCGCTACTTCCAGTACACATGGCCTCTGTAACAGATTTGGTCTCCAACAGGTGTGATTCGAACGGGAAAGTTTGCAAGTATGAGACGTAGGGTAATCCGATGTGTCAAAAACGTGAAGGTCCTTCTTCATATCAGCATACGCGCTGACAGTAATTATGTGAACTTCAAAGGGTTAAAATATTTCAAAATAAAAAATATATAAAACAAAAATACGACGTAAGACGTAAAACGTAAAACGTAAGACGTAAGACGTAAGACGCAAGATGTGAAACTAAAACGTAAGACGTAAGACGTAAAACGTATTATTTAAAACAAATTATGGTTTTTTTAAATTTATTTCGTTATAAACCTCCGAATATGCATGCAATTATTTGTATAGTAATCAGAAATGTGTGTGAGAGAGACATTTTAATAATTTGTAGGTTGTATCTTACAATCATGAAAATTATTATTTAAACTGATAATTGTTTTATTAAAATCTTACAATGACAAAATATTATTATTTCATTGTTTGCGATATATATTTAATGCAAAAAATGAATTTTTAAAATTACAATCGTCTGTATTTAAGTTCGTGTACACACATACAAATCGTTTGAATAAGGGAAATCTTCGAATATGCATCCAATTATTTGTATAGTAATCAGAAATGTGTGAGAGAGACATTTTAATAATTTGCAGGTTGTATCTTACAATTACGAAAATTATTATACAATGTGTGTGTACACAAAACTTTTGAAAATACCTTATTTCAAGGAGATTTTTTTATGCGTAACACTTTACCACACACAGACTTGGCAGTATATTAATTTCTAAATCGTAGTCAATGACTGTCATGTGTCAAAAAAGGACGCCACGAGATAGGTGATAAATATATATTTCCTGGTGATTACATTTTAGTATCGCTAATTACAATAATCCATAAGTAGCACGACGCTTATGTAAAACTGATGACAACTGTGTCTAGAGACAAAGAGAGAGGAGGGGAGAGAGAGTTGATATCGAAGTCGTCGTCAACAATTTACTATAATATAGTTTGAATTTCCCACCGAAGAAAAATGTTGGCAGATCTGTTCTATACACACACACACAATAATGCAGGATTGGTAACCCTGATCATATATTTTAATATACACTATAATACACACACATATCAACTTTGAACCCATACATAGGTTGGTAAACCTGATCATATAGATTTAATATACATTATAACACACAACAAATTTGAACTCATGCAAGGTTGGTAACCCTAATCATATATTTAATATATACACTATAATGCTTCAAGTCGGAACCCCCCCTCCACCATAGGTTGGTAAACCTGATCATATAGATTTAATATACATTATAACAAATTTGAACTCATGCAAGGTTGGTACTCCCCGATCATATATTTAATATTGCATCAAGTGATAGAAAGTGAAAGTGATCTAAGCTCGCGAAAGGCGGCATATAAAAAAATAAAAAATTATATTCGTGGATGCTGTGGTCCAGATACGCGAAAAAGTCGCGGATCTTGACACAGATCAGCGAAAAAGTCGCGGATGCTGTGGTCCAGTAGAAAGTGAAAGTGATCTAGGCTCGCGAAAGGCGGCATATATTCACGGATATGCAAATCAATTTAATTAAAAAAATAAAAATATCAAATTAAAAAAATTAAAAAATTGGGAACGGCGGCATCTCTTTGATCTAGGCTCGCGAAAGGCTGCATATATTTGAACTTGGCGCGCGAAATTTTATTGGTGGAAATTCGCGGATGCTGCAGGTCCAGCTGATTGAAAGTGAAAGTGATCTAGGCTCGCGAAAGGCGGCATATATTCGCGGATATACAAATCAATTTAATTAAAAAAATAAAAATATCAAATTAAAAAAATTTATTCGCGGAAATTCGCGGTCCAGTAGAAAGTGAAAGTGATTTAGGCTCGCGAAAGACGGCATATAAAAAATTATATTCGCGGAAATTAGAAAGTGAAAGTGATTTAGGCTCGCGAAAGGCTGCATATATTCGCGGATATGCAAATCAATTTAATTAAAAAAATAAAAATATCATTGGTAAACCTGATCATATAGATTTAATATACATTATAACAAATTTGAACTCATGCAAGGTTGGTAACCCTGTTCATATATTTAATATATACACTATAATGATAGAAAGTGAAAGTGATCTAAGCTCGCGAAAGGCGGCATATAAAAAAATAAAAAAAAATATTCGCGGATGCTGTGGTCCAGATACGCGAAAAAGTCGCGGATCTTGACACAGATCAGCGAAAAAGTCGCGGATGCTGTGGTCCAGTAGAAAGTGAAAGTGATCTAGGCTCGCGAAAGGCGGCATATAAAAAATTATATTCGCGGAAATTAGAAAGTGAAAGTGATTTAGGCTCGCGAAAGGCTGCATATATTCGCGGATATACAAATCAATTTAATTAAAAAAATAAAAATATCAAATTAAAAAAATTTATTCGCGGAAATTCGCGGTCCAGTAGAAAGTGAAAGTGATTTAGGCTCGCGAAAGACGGCATATATTCGCAGATATGCAAATCAATTTAATTAAAAAAATAAAAATATCAAATTAAAAAAAAAATAAAAAAATTTATTCGCGGAAATTCGCGGTCCAGTAGAAAGTGAAAGTGATTTAGGCTCGCGAAAGACGGCATATATTTGAATTGACGCGCGAAAGGCGCCATGCAATTTGATTGGTCGATGCTGCTGGTCCAGCGGTGGTGGTGGGGGAATAACGGTACTTTAGTCAGAACTGTCATTTTCCCTCTACTACCCCACGTAAAGAATATGTATGCTATAACTGCGGAAAACCTGGACACCTCAGTAGAAACTGTAAACGGAAACCGTACAATCAGAAAACTCATTATCCAAAAAAACATGTAAGGCAGGGAGATCCGAAACCCTGTGTCTTCCGCAGCATCGTGAAAACAGGTAAACCCCCTGAGAGACAACAAATTAAAACAAAATAATAATAACAAAAGAAAATTAGACCCCTATGTTAGAAAATTTATCGATAAATGTAACGCTATTAATAAATGTGATTTCAATAAGTGTCAATTACCGTATATACAAGTTGACCTTGGTGTTACATCCACCCTCGGATTAATTGATTCCGGATCAACGCGAAGTTTAATTAGTCAAGAGCTAGCCAATAAATTATTTAAACACCATTTAGTTAAACGCAGTCAATCAGTAAATATTAGATGCGCTACAGCTAATAAACAAAACTTAATGATAAAACTTATCATCACGTTTAAAGTAAAAATTAAAAATCTAACGTGGTATTTTCCAATGTTGGTATGCGACGAGTTAGGACCCGAGTTAATATTGGGAGCTGATTTTATCACTAAAACAGGAATAATTCTAGATATTCACGATAAGATATTTTACTTTGGATTCGATCGTTCACGGAAATATAACTTGGATGATAATTCAAATAACAGAGAAAGTACTAGCACTACCTCTACACATCTAAAACATCACGAATCTGAATTAGGTCATCTGGAAAGTAAAGATAGATGGAACATACAGACATTAATAAAACAGTTCTCCAACGTCCTCACCCCAAAGTTAGGACTGACGGACCTGATAGAGTACAAAACAAATTTGAGCGACAATAAAGTAATACGTTTAGCCCCATACAAGTTATCACCTCCAAAAATGGAAGTAATGAGGAACCAAATTAATAAATTGTTAGAACAAGGAGTCATCGAACCCTCTACGTCATCTTATTCATCACCCGCGTTTTTAGTACCCAAAAGTAACGACAAACATAGACTAGTTGTGGACTACAGGCAACTAAATAAACGGATAGAATTTGAATCTATACCACTTCCCGACATCCACAGTGCTTTTCGTTATTTTACGAAAGCAAAATTTTTACCATTATGGATTTAAATCAGGCATTTCATCAAATACCCCTTTCGGAAGAATCGAAACGTCTAACCGCATTTGCCGTCGCTTTCAACCTGTACCAATTTACGAGGGTACCCTTTGGTATTTCCCAAGGTAGTTCTGTATGTAGCAGATTATTAGAAAAATTATTTCATGATATAAAATTTAAATATGTGTATCACTACTTAGATGACATCGTTATCTACAGCGAATCAATTGACCAACATCTTAAACATCTACGTGAAGTACTATCCCGATTGGAGAAAGCTGGATTAACCGTAAACCCCAGTAAAGTAAATTTTGCTGTGACACAATTCTCATTTTTAGGTCACATCGTAAAAGCCAACGGAAAGGTAAGCATAGACCCCGAGCGAACCCGTGCTATCAGAGAATTTTTACCACCGCGGGATGCGAAAGGAATAGCCCGATTTTTAGGAATGATAAATTATTTCCACAAGTATATCCCACATCTAGCCGAAATTGCAGCACCTCTAAATACGTTAAGAAAGAAGGGAGTTAAATTTGAGTGGAATGAGCAACACCAAACCGCATTCGAGAAATTAAAAGAAAGCATCATATCACCCCCCGTACTACAATTAGCCGATTTTACAAAACCGTTTGTAGTGCAGACAGACAGTTCAAGTGTAGCCCTAGGTGCAGTAATATATCAGGAAGTAGATAAATCTAGATTACCTATTAGTTACGCTTCACGCACCCTGACAGACCAAGAAAAGAAATACTCCGCATACGAATTAGAATGTTTAGCTATCGTTTTCGCTTTTGAGAAGTTCAAACCCTTTTTAGAACATAAAGAGTTTTTGTTAGAAACAGATAATCAAGCATTATCTTGGCTACTAAATCACCCAAAACAGTTAGGTCGTATCGGAAGATGGGTATTAAGATTAAATTGTTTTAAATTCAAAGTACAACATATTAGAGGCACCCAAAACGTAGTTGCCGATACACTGTCACGTATGTTCCAGCCGAGTAGTAATACTTACGAAAACAAGAGTAGAGAAACGCCGATTATCAATACTTTAATTACCGAATTTCCTCTTGCATTTACGGACTTAGCCCAGTATCAACAACAAGACCCACGTTTGAGACCAATTATTGAATAACTCGATAAAGGAAATAAGTCAGAGAAATACATATTAAGTAAGAGAGTGTTATGTTGTAGAATAGCGAACGGAAAATATTTACGAATAATCGCCCCTGATATTATTAAACCTATGCTGATGGAATACTATCACTCTTCCACCATTGGAGCACATATGGGAATAAATAAAACCATACATCGAATTCGTAAAGAATATAACTGGGAAAATATGAACAGTGAGATCGCTAATTTCGTGAAAAGGTGTAAGTTGTGTGCACTCAGCAAACCAGCGAGAAACAGCCAAATAAGACAATTAATCTCAGAGATTCCTGCTACCCCGTTCTCCAAAATTTATTTAGACTTTTCAGGACCCTACCCGCGTTCTAAATCAGGAAATACAATGTTACTAATTTGCGTAGATTCTTTTAGCAAATTCGTCTGGATGTACCCCATGCGGCGAGCCTTAGCTTCTACCACAGTAAGTATTTTACAGCATAGATTATTTAAAGAATTCGGTACTCCAGTCCATCTAGTGTCGGATAACGGACCACAGTTTAAGTCTAAGGAATTCAGGAACATGTGTTTCAAACTAGGAATAGACCACATTACCACTACAGAGTATCGTCCGCAAGGAAATATAGCTGAAAGGTATTTGCAAAACCTAAAATCTGCTTTAATAGCCTACCATGCTAACGATCATACGTCTTGGGACCAGAACCTATCCTGGATACAATTCGCCTTTAATTCAGCATATCATGAAGGACATAAGTCTACCCCATTCGAATTATTGTTCAAATATAAACCTAACCACCCATTATCCACTAAGTGGAAAATACATGAGTTGTTACCCCTTGAAATTAGGGATAAAAATATTAAGAAAATATGGAATGAAGCGCGCGCTAATTTACGAGCAAACTTAGCGAAATCAAGGAAATATCACGAGCGAAATAATAATAATAATGAAGTAAAGTACCAAATCGGTGAGTCAGTAATGTATAAAACACACCCTACGAGTAGTGCAATCGATAAGACAACTTCCAAGCTATCATACCGATGGTGCGGTCCTTATCAAATTCACAAATACTTAACCCCAGTAACTGTAGCCCTGTACGAACCCTCTACTCAAAAATATGTACGAAGAACACATATTTCGCAGATAAAACGTTATCACAAAGAAGGAAATGGTAGAGTCCAAGTTAAATAAATGTAAAAAAAAAAGGTATATGTTTTGTACTCAACTGCAAAAGAGTACTTGAGTAACATTTGGCTACCTAATCGTATAAATAGGTACGAGGCCTGATCAACCTTGAATCCTATTCATCGAAAAGTAGAGCGAAGTGAGAAGTCAGCTGACATCAAATATGAGGAATAATTAAGTAACAAATTACTTAAAGAGTAATTCTATAACTAGAATAACTCACAACTAAAGAAAAATCCGGTAGTAGTCATAAGTAGTAGAGTTAAGAAAAATTTAGAATGTTTACAATATGTTTTATAATGTGTGAATTTTATGTAGTATTAGAATTAGTATGTAAAGTATGAAGTATATATATAGATAGTAAGAATAAGCAAGTCGAGAGTGACTTATGCAGCTCGTAATTACATACAGAGAAAAACGGGTGAGAGAAATTTCACACGGGAAATCCCCAAGCATACTCCCGGTACATTGCTGACCAAATTATCCGGAGTCTGTGTTTTTAAGCGGCGGAGTATGTGACGATTTCATTAATAAAAATATGGTAATTATTAAATTGGTAATGTGTAGGCTGAGAAATTTTAAATTTTAATTAAATCGCACATTTAAACTAAATCTTATTGCTATCATTAATAATAATAATATTTAATAAAAGGTCTAATAATAAAATAAAAGAAATACGATTGTACAGAAAGGGTAAAGCTTGTTAATTAATCCTGAATAGACAGGCACTAACCAGAATTAATGTGATTTCCGACCCCTAAACAAACTAAATATACTTGTAAATTTTGACATTATTTAAATAATTAAATAAGACCACTGTAATGTATTTTAATAACGTCTGTAACTAAGAATATCTCTACTTAATTAAATACTCAAACTTTAATCCTTTAAATAAAGAAGAAACATGGAACTACTTTTATGTTGATTGATAATGTCGCGAGATTACTACTCTCACCCCTAACTATTTTCACCCACTTGAAATGGAGCGGTCAACCCGTAAGCTGCGCACAGCAGTAATGTGGAACGTTAAAATAGTTTGTTTCCTAAAGTGATTAATCCGTCAGTTAAGACACAGAGGCGTTGTTTATACTATTAAACAATGTGTTGCGTTAATATAGTTGAACCGCGATTCATATAAATATGTTGTAAACGAGTAAGAAAGAATAATGAAAACTTAGCGCCTATGACATCTCTACAAAAATCTTAAAATATAAAACTTATGTAATTAAAACTGTGGTAAGACCATAAAGTGAAGTGCAACAAATAAACAATCATGTGAAGTGGATACAGGTGAATGAAACTTTTGTGTTAATCATTCAAATCAACGAGCTATTACTACCCGTTAGCCAAGAGCAGAGAACCAGGACCCACAATGATCTAAAAGACTTCAGGACTACACCATCCCCGGATACGAAGATAACGAGAGATAGCTGACCTACATCAAACATGCTGCAACCGAGGACCGAGGACTGGAATAACGAGGAGCTGGAGGATATCCAAAAGGTGACACGAAGGCAAGCCTTCCGTGGTTATGAAATACTAAATATTATATCCAACCAAAGACAATTAAATTAACAACATTAAGACATTTTAAGTACTGACAGTAATTGTATTCTTATTTGTAGTAAAAGAGTAAAAGTTTAAACTGAAAGCTTTATTGTTTTAAAAAGATTAATAAAGTCCATTCTTCAAATGGCACAATTTTAAAGATTGTATATGGCGAGGTGACCATTATTAACGTACTATATTCAATCCCGGATCCGTGGAATTAATTAAATTGATGTACATCTTATTTTGAGGGCCCTTGTAAAAGAATAAAATATAATCATCTTGTAAACTGTAAGCTGTTGAACCATATATGTTGAGAATTTTAAGTAGAGCAATTAATACCATATGTAATAAAGAGATGTCATCTGTAGTACCGACTAAACTGAGTGCATAAATCAACAGTCTCCCCCTCCCAGAATCCTTTTATATTAATTGTTTTGGTGTTGTGATTAATTTTCAGCTCGTCACAACGAAGGCAGCCTGTATGATTGGCATTTCTAATTAATGCAGGTTCCCTAGGTTATAACACAAGTTAAGATGTTATAATTAAATACTATTAAATACGAGAAAAATCGATTCTCTCACATACGTTTTAACACTCGTTTGAATATTATAACAATCGTATGATAATCATTCTTACGTATTATAGAAATAGTTCAATACGCACGGGCGATAAGGGTGGTATACGAGGGTAGGGTGATACGTTCCGGCCCTGACACAAATATAGCGCTACCATGCTCATTATTTTGGTCGTGATGTATGATTTCATTCTTTGTACGCTGCATTTAGTTATCATTATCATCTTCAAGGTCTAAACCTAAAGCAAGGGTGGTTTTTTCCGGTCTCAAACAGACAATGATTAGAGCTGGTCACACCAGCGCTTCCTCGGACGTCCCACACCTCTCCGTCCCCTCGGCGTATAGTTCCGTAGTTCTGGTAGTCATCCATTCGGCAAAGATGTTCCCACCAATTCAGCCGATACTGGGCAATCCTGTCGAGTATACTCATAATATTCAGTTTCTGCCGTAACTGTGTTTCTTCTATGATCATGTAGAGTTCTATGACTTGAATTTAGTTATTCCAATCAATGAGTTGTTTAATATTAGTTTGACAGTACATCCAGTAAACGCCTCAAATATTGTTTTAACATTGGCCGGTTTAAAAATTCGTTGAGTCGTTATTGTTCCGGTGGTTAAAATAACAGAATTCAAGTTTGAATTACTTCCTCATCCGCTATATCGACCGAGTTAACCCCGATCAACTTCTACCTCTTCCCTAACATAAAAAAAAAGACTGTGTGGAAAATATTTACTGACGACAATCAAGTCAGTGATGCTGTAAATGGCTACTTTGATGACAAGGACAAATCGGTCCATAACCGCTTTAGAACATCATGGGGAAAAGAGAATACAGCTAAGTGGAGAGTATGTTGAGTAATTAATGCAAATTAATTAAAAAAGTGATGTTTTCTTATTCAGGCTCGGGACTTTTCACCCTACCTTCGTACACAGCATTTAATGAAAACCACTGAATTAAATAAATTTACATGTTTGCAAATTATAACCCATAAACACTTTAGTACGAGTACTACTCACACAACAGCGCTTCGATAAAGAGAACACGTATCTGTGGCTATAAAATCACTCATTAACTATCCCAAGTCCGTGCTCTTTTTTATCGGAAGTCGGCGAGGAAAATAGTTTTGCAATAGGTGAGGCGGCACCAGAATTTTGGTTATTATTTAAAACTAAAATTTTATTTAAAATTTATTTTATTTATTTAAAATTTTGGTTAAATTTTAAAACTAACATTTGATTAGAACGGTACAAGCTTTTTATAAAAACACTAAAATTATAATTGACACTGGAACCGGCAAAGAGCTAACATGCTAAACACTATGCTGTTTGACGATGATCAATTTGTAATCCAAGATAGTGAGGATAGATTACAAGTGGTTATCCACAAACTAAATCTGTTATCAAAAGGTTATAATTTGAACATTTCAATAGAAAAAACTAAGACCATGACATTCCTAGGAAAAGATTCGATTCACACAAAAATTGTAATTGAAAATAAAATTTTAGAATAAGTATCACATTTCAATTACCTAGGATGTGATGTTACATATGAAGAAGACAAAGATATTCTTAATAAAACAAACAACTTCCAAAGAATATGTGGGACATTACGGAGAACACTCAAAGGAAAAACCACGAAAGAAACACAAATAAAATTCTATAAGGTGATGGCAGTCCCCATGGTATTATACGGGTACGAAACATGGGCACCAAGAAAGAAAGATTATAGACAGATGGAAACGTCTGAAATGAAATGTCTTAGATCTGTGAAAGGTTGTATAAGATTAGATCACATACAGAACGAATATATAAGACAGGAATTTAAAGTACAACCAGTAACGGAACTAGCGAAAAAGTATTTAAAAAAGATGGAAAGAGCATGTTATGCGCATGTCTCCAGAAAAAATGTTGGCAGACCGAGACGGAGATGGTAAAGCCGGAACAGGCAACCTGCCTAATCCTGGACAGATAGAAGATGATGATGATGATGATGATATTTCATTTCGAAAATGATTTTAAATATAAATCTTAGAACACGGAAGTCATGTATGGTTCTCCATACCGGTATTTTAATACAGGTTACTAAAAAACATTAAGGTTACTATTTCTTCTATGTGTATTACTTTACTGTAAACTATATTAACATCAAAATACTAAATAGTGATGGGCAGTAATATACGAAATATATGCAGTAATATGTGCAGTTTCGTACTGCATTCACGAAACAATTTTAGTCATTTTGAAGTTTAGCACACAACGAATACGTGACTAAGTAATAATTACTTAGTAACTTCCCGTTACTTAGTAGATTCCCGGTTAGAGTTTGTAACAAAGTCACTAATTAATGTTATGGGAACATGGCCTGAAATTGCACCGCCCTCTACGCTACGGAGTATGCTTGCCTCGCTATCAGCTGTTTCCACCCAATGGACACTGTTGCGAACTTTCTTACGAATTCACTATCAAAGAATTGCCAGAAATCGAAACTTCCACTCTCAAGTTACTCAACAAACTTTGGAAGATGTTTTTCCTACCTTGGTAACAAAACGACGTTGGACGGAAGTAATGACTAAAAAAATAAAGTATGTGTACACAATCCTACGGGATAATTAGTATTTTCTCCATGAGTAAAAAATTTTGAAAGTTTTAAACATGTTGTTGAGAAAAAGGAAAACAATTGTAAAAACAATTTACCTACTTAGATAAAATTCCTTTATCTAAAGGAAACAATTCTAAACATTTACGCATGCTTTCAATGGTGTAGCCACTGTACATAGGAGGAAGCCGTAAATCGCTGCGATATGCTGGTTACAAAAACATAATGTAAACAATAATGTATTGGTAGGGGTTGGTTGGTTGGTGTTGGTGGGATGGTAGAGTGACTGATGGAAAGAAGTGTAAATTTGAGCAAAGACTCTCAAGGCCGGCGCTAACATTGTTAGAATAATTAGTGATGGCCGGACTGTGAGGCTGTGGTCTAATGGTGTTTGTTACAGACGTTTTCGGCCCCATCATCGGAGGCCATCTTCAGTAGAAAAAATTGTTTGGCAGCTGTTCGCCAAAAATCCCCAGTACTGAGGTAGACTACCCTCATACTTAGTCTACCTAAGTATTTTATTAAAAGTATTAAGTACCTAAGTATTAGTAAGTAAAAGTTGTTTGGCGAACAACTGCCAAACAATTTTTTGCACTGAAGATGGCCTGCGATGGTGGGGCCGAAACGTCTGTAACAATCATTGTTAGACCACGGCCTAACAGCCCAGCTATAACTAATTATGACAATGGATTAGAAGTGTTTGAGAAAAGGAATGCAACAAATAGAAGTTATAACGTATTGTAATGTGGCGCGTTCTACGTTATGCCGAGTTTACAAAACCGTCATGGCTAGCAAAGGAGTAAAAGCTCTTTGCTTTGAAGACAATGTATTTCCAGTCTTCAAAACCTTTCTGAAATACCCTTTCTGGTATAGCCTCAGTGACTGTTGTTTTATGTCTTTAACGGTCACAAGCATTTTTTGGGGGGGGGGGGGAGACAAAGAAACTCATATCCACGTCATATAGCCTACGATGACATCTTATCATATCAATAAGATGTTATTTTTTTTGGCAAAAATTATAGAACAACCAATGATGCACGAGCGAATCAGTAATTAAATCAAATAATCAGTAATTATCCTGCTACACCTTTAACAAATTGCTTCCCACAAATCAAGGCGTTTTCTACGAAATGCATCAGGCAAAGAAACTTAATGAGACTAAATAAGCAAGAAAGAAAGGTCTGGAGGGGGACATTAGGAATTATAAGTCTAGGAAGGTATTTGGGTTGTGTAAAGATAATAATGGGATGTTAGATTTACCTCCAGATGAAAAGTGATTCAGAAGCCAGCGGTTGCAGAGATGTAGCATTGCCTTGAGGTCGCAACGGAATCGGAACTTGTACACCCGTAAAACGTTTATATCTTCGATAGATCGTTTTAATTTTTCCTTGCTTTAAATATAACATAATCGATGACAATTATGTAACGATTGTAGTAATTAAAGTCGACAATGAGCTGCACAATGATATACAGTATGCTATCAAGACTGGCTGCAGTGTAATGCGTAGCTAATGTATATAAGCGGGTAGTAACATCGATTGGGCAGTAATCCGCTGTCATTTGTACAGCTGGTAGCCCGCACAATATCCGGTGGATCGGTTCTACGTATTTGTTCTGTATTGGTGTATGTTTGTTTAAGCCGAACTGATAGCGTGTGATTACATCAAACACAGGTGTACAACGACGATACACGGACATACCTACTACCACACAAAAAATGTATATTCCGTGTACACGAGATTTCCCTTGCACCTCTCTCCTTCTCTGTATCGTACTCTCCGTGTCCCAGTCAGCACACAGAATCTACCTAACGTTTCTGACGGTGTGTTCCACTCTTCAGTTCTCACTCCCATGCCATAATTCACTTCATAAGCGTTATTTTACAAAACCGTTTCCTTAACTGACGATATTTTTCGACATTAACAACTTTTTTCTGTAAAACACCTTGTATACACTTCCGTATGCCAGAACTGTTCTCTGCTTACCTAAAGCCGCCTATTTTCTACCTTCCCACTTCTTTTTGTTTGGTAGTCAATCTGATAATTCTTCTTCTTCTTATCTGGCGTTACAGCCTTTGGTGGGCTTTAGCCTCCTCGACAATACTCCTCCATGCTTCCCCTTCCTTTCCACCCTCTAATTCCCATGCTAGCAAGAACTTCTTTTACGCCATCCAACCATTTCATTCTTAGCCTACCTCTACGTCTTACATAATAAGGCGTATTACCTCTATAGGCATATAATCTTCCCTTCAGCCATTCTTTTAGGCAGTCTTTCCTCAGACATTCTTTCCACATGTCCCAGCCAACGCAGCCTCTGTGATTTGATGAATTTTACTGTATCTTTTCCATACATGAGAGCCTGTAGTTCATTATTGTTGCGTATTCTCCAACTGCCTTCTTCACTTACTGGGTCATACATTTTACGCAATGTTTTGAGCTGATTTTTAAACAGTTTCGTCATTCATTGTTAAAGTGAATTTCACTATAATCTGATAATTGGTTGCTGCATATTCTCTATACGGTTCGCTTTTATGGCTTCCATTTACATCTACATGGGATTAAAATTACGTCGTTTATTATTTGATTTGTATACTGGGGTCTTGGTGTTGCTACTTATTGCTTCCCCACAACGTAACCCTCAAGTATTGTATCGATAATTGTCTACCGCAGTATAACGTAGATATAAGACGATTAAGTTCGTCTCTCCTGGCTACTAACCTAGAGGTCCCGAGTTCAATTCCCGGGCCCGCACCATAAAATCAAGGTGCGTTTTTCAGCCCCAGGTCGACTCAGCCTGTTGAAAATGAGTACCTGGGATAACATCCTGAGGATAATAATGGGCGGCTGAAGCGTAATGCTGGCCACACTACCTTCCTTGTATGCTGTACGGCTCACATAAGGCAGCCTACCCTGCCTTCTCCTAAGCTACTTCGGTGGTATACATAGGAGCCATTATTATTATTAAGTTCGTCTCTTCGGTTTATAAACATTTTTTAAAAAATAATTATTATTACAACTTATACATAAGCAATCAAAAGTGACAGAATCAAACAAACTAAAACTCATTCATTTCATGGCTGTCATTGCCATCTTATTGTCCAAGTTGCTACTATTAGGCGGGCTGTTAAGCCGTGGTCTACATTGTTGTTGACAAACGTTTCGAAGGTCACGGTGTCAGCCAATTCACCCCAGTGATGAGGCAGCGACTGTCGACAACGACTAGGGACCACAGACTTACAGTAACAATGTTCACGGCGGTCACGAAAGCTTAAGAACTTGCATGCCACCTTATTATTCCACAGTTGTTTACTATTCGGTATCTAAGTTCGTGTAACAATTGATTAGGACCACATATTCGATTCTAACGTCAGCAATGTCTTTGTGAACACTAGACAGTCAATAGTATTGTAAATCAATCCACGCTCTGGCTGCCGATTCACACAAATGTTTGAATTTGCACTATTCACTGTTCAACTAAGTTTAGGTGTTAGCACAATTAATCGAAGCAAATTTCTTATACGCGTCTCTTATTTCCCCGATTATGGCTTCCTAATTTTTATTCTTTACTTAAGACTAAGATAACTGCAATATACGCGTATATACGTGATGTGAATATATTATTATAATAAGGCTTTATAACAAAAGGGAAAACAAATGCAATCAAAGGTTCGAGTCAGAGCAACCTTGTAATATCTTTAAACTTAAATTTAAGAGATCTTTAAATATCTGTAGGGGAAGAAGTCAACATCAAGTTGGATTAAAGAAGTCCAAAAGGATTTAGACAAAACGTAATATAAACGCAAAAGGAGCAATTGAAAGACAAGTTTTTCGGACAAAAGTGTTAAAAACGGAAGGAGTAGAACAGGGTAGGAGAGAGAAAAACGCAGGTTCAAAGTGGACTGAAGACAGGAGGAAGTGACACAGTGAAAAGATGAAAGAATATTGGAGAAAGAGAAAAGAACAAAGAATACTGAATTGAAATTGGCATTTGGCATGTGGTCCTTAGATGGCAAAAAAAAAAGCAGATGTCACCTCCGCTCCCTTTACGAAACATAAGAAACATTAATTAGCCATGTTATGACCTCATGTTAGAATAGTTTTATATTATGAAGGTATTGCAATTTCTCTTTTTAATTTTTGACAGTGGGGTTACAGCATCCGTCGTGTCTCGCAAGTATCTTTCATTTTGTCCTGTTTCTCCTCATAGACTGCGAGGTCATCCTTTCAAATATTAACTGTGGATTCCTTTTTTTAACGCTAGTTGCCATCTGCCGTCTCCAATTTCTTTTATTGATAATTCAATTCAATGACGGGTACAGGTTTTCGGTTTTAATGCACACTCTTTACATTCATCAAAACAATTAGAATACGTATTGAATACTGTCAACGTATATTGAATTATTATAAATTTCCTTCTTTTCTTCTTATTCTTATTCTCTCCTTTTTTGCTTCTTTTTCGCGTTTTTTCTCACCTCTTTTCTTCATCATCTATTTCTCGTTACCCAGATTTAATTGTTTCTTCTCCATTTTTTCTCTTCCTACTCATCTCCTTTTCCTTTTTCTCCTCCTCCTTTTTCTTCTTCTTTTTATTTTCCATGAAGTACTATGACACCTATTTTTTAATTTATCGCAGTTCCTTTAATTGGTAACGTATTTGGATCATTGAAAAATTATAAATAAAGTCATTAAGGACAGAATGAATTTAAAAAATTCAATTGTTGATTTTATGCAAACAAAAAAATTACAATGGTATGGACACACGAAAAGAATGGCACAGGAAAGATTGCCAAGGAGCAGTATGGAATGGACGCAACCAGAAAGAAGGAAAGAGGAAGATCACCATTCACCTGGATAGAAGAAATTCAGACTATACAGAGGGAACGGGAATTTGAAGAAGATCTTTGGATGGACAAGCAGCAATGGAAGATGAGATCAATCACTTCTGTAATGTTTGGTTCCGGAAAATGTGTAAACGTTGTACAGCCGGAATAATAATTTGGATCATTGCTTGTTGCTCGAGATTTGATGGCTGTACTCTCACTCTTTAATGATCCGTTGTTTATGCATTAATAGACATCATGTTTAAATAAGCCCTTATATCTTAATTGCGCAACCGGTGCATTGCTCTGCTTCTGGTGCGAGGTCGACACTGCTTGTGGGTAGTACTTGGACGTCTCGTTACCAGTGCGTCAACCCTGAGCTGACTAGAGGTCTATTTAGAGCGGCTGCCTGCTGAGTTCTGAAGAGTTCAAGACGCCTGTCTGGGTCTGAGTCTTTTTTGATGCATCAGTATTTGGAGTAGCCAAGGAAATCCTGTAGGCTCCGGTGCTTGAGAGAGAAGACGTAGCAGTGCCGAGGGATCCAAATTCGGACAGGACAGTTAGTGACGCCTTTGATGATGATGACGTAGTCCTGCAGTTGCAGCTGGGAAGGGTTGTAATTGCAAAGCTGTCAAGAGTTTACACTTTTCTTACTCGATAATTTTGTCGCTCAAAATACTGTGATTTGTGCTAAATATTTTCGTTCATCCTCTTATTTCATTTAGTAGTTTCTGTAATTCCAACTTTGTCGTGCTTACTTACTGAACTGTTACCTGTTATGTTCTGGACGAGGTTCAGTGTCTCCACCATTATCAAGTCCATTATGATGAAGACACTGAAAGGCCTCGTCCGGAGCATGACAGGCAGCAGTTCAGAAAGTAAGCACGAAAAAGTTGAATATTGTCGGTTTCCGTAACCTGCTTAGTCTCATCATACGTTTTTTTTGTTTGAGAAGACATCTTTTCAGTATTTCACAGTTTATTTGTAATTCAGGCAAACGTTCTAAAAATAAAACGAAGTTGTGTATACAAGTATTGCACTTTTGTCAGTTTTACAGAATTAAAAAGTCTAGAAGTTTCTGCCAAATCTCCGTGAATTTTAAGCGCATGTTTGTATGCAAACTCCAAACACAGCCGTTCACTTTCTCTTGCCCAATTGAGATTAGCCAGACCGTGTGCGCTCCGACATGTACTGTCTGCTGCTAAGTATTTACCATTCCAATGTTTACTACTTCTGTACTGTATCAACAATTACTGCGGTTGATTCGGTTTGTTTTTACTAAATATTTTAAAAAGTCCCGTAAATCTGTATAGGCTTATAAAAAACTCAAAATCTCAGGGGTTATTTCTTTGTATTGAACACAAATCCACACAGTTACACCGATTGCCACCAAATTTTACACAGGTGATCTTTGACACAAAGCGAAAAACACTGTCAACCTTAGAATTTTATATCCTGCCCCGTTCGCACGATTTAGGCTCTTTCGATTATGCCGTTTTGTTGACGCGTATAAAGATGTCAACAACACCATGGAGACGAGAATTAATTACCATAACAACAAGTAAATAAACGAATGCTATTTAGCGGCGTCGGAACTGTACCTTTATCCGTTCCTGCAGTACATTTTTTGTTTTAATTATGCAATTTTATCGACTTATTACGATGTGGAAAAGAAGAAGTGTGCTAATTGTAAATTGTCCTATTTCTTTATGCAAAGCAAAAATACGTGTTGTTTTCATTTTTGAGGTTAGATGCCAACGGTTTTTAGTTTTTAGTTTACTGCTGAAATAAATAAAAGCGATTGTTGAGGAAAACGTAACGTTTAATGCGTTATATACGTAGAATACTTGTAACACATTGACACTTAAAATAAAGAATCTACCGTTTTTGAATTAACGGGTACTTGTTTTTTATAAACGGAAAAAGCAGAGACACGGCGGGACTGTCGATATTGTACGATATTATTCGTATCTCTTTCGGCCGTCTGACTGCCTACTCTCTGGACAGACACTGTAAACTGTAAACAACTCAATTTTCTCTAACAGATTTAAGTAAGAAACAACTCTAACCATGACATTTCCCTTCTCCGTTGTGTGTTAAGTAGGCCTATAACTTTCTTGCGTATAGTATGTTAGTTGGACATCCTTGACTACAATGCTTTTTGGATGTTAAGTAAAAGTTCTTTCCGCGATATTGATTGACGATTCGTTGGGCACTTGGTGAAACATATTACTATGAAGGTTTTAAAAACATACAAACACTTGGTAAGTTTCACAGTTATTCTTTACCTCTGACAATCGTTTCAGCCTATTAAGCTATTCTCAAAGACCTGCTAAGAACAACATTAAACATTAAGAGGTAAAGAATAAACTGTGAAACTTACCAAGTGTTTGTATGTTTTTAAAAACGTTTAAAATTCTTTCCCACTGTTGAAATTGCCATCTGCCGGGATATGAGGCCGTGGGCTGCTGCTTCTAATGAAAACAGACGTTTCGGCCCCCCCGTCGGAGCCCGTCTTCAGTGTTAAACGATCAACAAAGCACGGTACTGAGCTACAGACTGAGGAATAGTCTACTGCCAAACCCTCTGCAATAAGAATTATATCATACGGTCCAGCGCTAAACAACTGGAATCTGTTACCTCACCCACAAATTGTTTAAATAAACTATCGGCGACGTTAACAATTCTCTTTTTTTAACAGCTCTAAAATAAATTCTTTTCAGACTTAGTTGCAAAAATAAATAATTGAGCAAATAAATTCCCCATTGACTTGGACTTGCTTCGAATGAGTGACTGTTACCACGCTTGCGCGCGCGCGCGCGCACACACACACACACACACACACACATATTTATCTTAATTCACTCGCTGCTGAAAATACACTTCAGAAATATACGACAACGCATGCAACACTGGATTTAGCCCGTGAATCAGCTGACGCAGACGGAATGTATTTTTAATTCACTCTCCTGTTGTATGCTCCACTAGACGTCCGTGTCTAAAAGTTTTACTTACACTGATGAGTTCTAAAAACAGACACACGAACGTATAAAGTACACGTTCCACTTCATCCAGCACATAACCTTCATTATTCGCCTTCACATTTCCTCTTCTTCGTCGAGAGTTTTTTGAGAAGATATAACACCGAAATGGACAGACGAGTGGATAAGTATCCCTGCTATTGAAAACAATTATGACAATACAAATAGAGGAGAGAGAGAGAGAGAGAGAGAGAGAGAGAGATGTTAAACTAGTGGTTCTCAACCTTTTTTTTGTTAAATTGTTAAAATTACCTTGTGTATCCAGGTTCCCTTCCTTGAAACTTCTTTTTTTAATATTCACAACGCGTTTCGAGACTTATAGTCCCATCATGAGGTGATAAAATATGTTCACTCACATGGAGTACGTCAATTAATAAAAGTCACACACGTCCCGTTATTTGAGCGACTACTAACCCGCGTTATCTCACGGTGCGCCTCGCTACGGATCTCGCGAGTGACTAACGATTACAGTCCCCGCACTTATCTATCACATTGTTCTAGCACGCGTATAGCTGTATCATATACCTCATTGGATTTGAAGGAAAGTTTTTCATTCAGAAGCCGATCACCCTGAGTTTTTGAGGTTCTGTAAATTCGAAACTCTTCTAGTTTTTTTGTTCGCGGCACACTAACGTACGAGTTGCCAAACATTTTTCCCTCCATCACTGTAACAAAGTATGACTGGTGCGCAATCCTTATGCTCAGAAACCACCGTCGACTTTCCGCTGGAGAAAGAAGAGCAACTCGCAGAACTTCAGTCACACCGAAAACTTCAACTGAAATATTATGAACTACCATTTCTCAGGTTTTGGAATCAAACGAAGTAAGAGTACCTAATAGGCCTACTAGCAGTGTAAGCAATTAGTGCCACCTGGTTGTGAGAGCTCGGCTTTTCGACACTAACAAATACAAAAAACAAGAAACGCGTAGACTTCACTTAGTTGAAGACGAAATGTGTGTGTTAGTCATCAATTCTACCACGAATTCAAATTTTGTATAAGAAAAGACAAGCGCAAGTTTTCACTAAATTTTTAATGTTTTACTGCAAGCCATAAGCCATTAGATCCTCAGTAAACTAACGTTAAAGCTCTTGAATATTTTTCTCCTGTTGCTTTCTGTAAATGGTATTAAGTAAAATTATATTAATTACATTTATCAGCCGTGGACGATATATTTCGGGGATGGACAGCTAAAGTTGGCTCGGGATTATCACTTCAGCGAAATATTCATTGCTTTATGGAGGTGACAAGGTAGGCCTAATGGTACAGAAAATAGAAGACGAGTTACAACGGGGGCTATTTACGTTAAATAGCATCATACATGACTGTGGGCTACAGATCCCTGCTACAAAATCTAAAAGATGGTATTTCAGGGCAGGTACCACATAAGAACTAAGATAGTCGTGAGTAATCAGACTTTGGATCAGGATAGTGTAGCGTGACAGAAAATCCACTACTTATAAGTCATATAAAATCATAAAAATTAATTACACCACATATGTTAAAATAATATTGAATGAGATTTAATGAAATCAAAGGAATGAACCACGAGAAAATAAAAATCCTCATTACATTATATAAAAACCACTGTTTAAATATCAAAGAAAGTATTGAAAGCAACTCATATTATAAGATCAGTAATTTACCCAGGAAGCTAGGAGCAGTAAACAAATTAAATAACACCATATCAAGAAGAAAGAGAATCAGTTTAAGAGTGGTGAACACCAAAATACCCCAAAGACAAGAAGAAGGAAGAATAAAATTTGTGATCAGGAAGAAAACAATACCCTGAAACCTTTAGAGAAAAGCAAGGTCCGTATCAGTAAATAACTTCGATGCTCCAAACTAAACATCAGTCGAGATAACACAAAGTACCTTGGTTTACCCAAGAAAGAAGAATGAAGACTAGAAGAAGGACAAGAATGAAGACAAGAAAGAAGATAAGAAGAAAGACAAGAAAGAAGACAGGAGGAGAGGAAGAAATAGTATGAAAGAAACACCGTTGTAAAACCTATTATTATTATTAACTACCATCAACCCCAAACCCACCAAAACGATTAAAAAGAAAGTATAACATACCAAAATCTTATAAAATGTAATTATTTAGAAACCTAAAGTGTTGTATAGTATTATAAGAAGTGAACCTACTAAAGCGATTGTGTGATAAAGAAAATAAACAAGTCTTAACAGTCCATGATTACTAAAGGTCTGGTCTGAGATAGTGAGCCTCAAAATATCAGAACCACCAGTGAAAGTGAATTTGTGTAAGTGTTTTTTGGAAATGCAATAAACTTAAAGTTAGTGATACTATGACTTATCAATATGCTATATAACAACTTTAATATCCAATAATAAACAGCATAATAAAATAATAAAATGGAAGATTTCCAGTATTTTATTATTTTAATGTAACTCTTTATTTACAAGACATTTGTAAAAAATGCTAATAACTAGAGTATGGGTGGTCATGTTTACTGATGAAGGGGATCATAAATAATAATGGTTTAGACCAGAAAGGACTAGCATTAACTTAGTATTCATAGGTTTAAAATGTTTAAATAGACTGTTTGTTCACAGCCATAAAATCAATGTGTTTGTAAGAGTTATTAGAAAATAAGATTTATATTATGTGTTTAAAATGAATTATGTTTGCTAAATAACAGCATACATACCATTAATAATGTTTCAGTAGGTATGCTGTGTTAATTCAAAAGGAGTTAAATATATATGTTCAAACCATGTCAGCAATAAGTTCAATTGTACAGATGGCTAAATCATGTTCATAATTATTTTTGTATAACAGTAGTGTTAATTAAATACTACACCTCACAATAAGTTATAAACCATTTTATTTTCATGTAATAATAACTATGTAAAGTTAGAGGAGTGGTAGGATTAAATTTATTTGAGAAAAACAGAAATGTAAAATTCTAAACTCTAGGCCATTTGGTGAATTCACAGAAACCATATAAACCAGTATAATTCACTTATAAATCCGGTAAACTAGCAAGATTTAGATAAGGTGAATCAGTTAACCACTAATGGGAATGATCCTATGAGTTAAAATGATAATAAGGAAATATACCTTAAAATATTGTAAATTTTCAAAATATATAAATTAATTAATTTTAAAGAGCAATGTCAAATTCAGAGATTAACACAAAAAACCAGTTCAAAGGTTCAATTTATATGTATTTAAGGAAAGGAAGAGAAATATGACTAATTAAAATTTATTATAATAGTATTAATAACAATTAAAATGGAAGAAAAATTGTATAAAGGCGGAAATCAATGTTTGAGCCTATTTTTCAAAAAAGGAAAGAATTTTGGTAATTTCCACAAAATGTCTACAGATATGGACTATAATATATCAATTTAAAAGGAATGATATGATTAAACCAATGATAAGGTTCATAATTCATGAAAGTGATGAATAAAATAAATAAATTTCATATATAATGTAATTTTGTATCATGTGTATGGGTAATCGAAATATGTTAACAATACTTTTTCAAAGATTAACTGGGCCAGATTTCGACCAAGTTAAAATAGTCTTTTGTTGAATATCAAGCTGAATAGTTGTGTGAAAAAACGTTCCTTATGACCAAGTTAAAATAGTCTTTTGTTGAATATCAAGCTGAATAGTTGTGTGAAAAAGCGTTCCTTATAACCGAGTCGAAAATGGTACTACAGTTAGCCATTAATATAAGTGAATCGAGAGTTAGATGAATTATACACTTTCTTAACTAAATTTACCAAAACGTTAACGACAATAGTGAAAACTAACACCTAACTTCATTATACGAGTGATCGAAAACAGTAAAACAATATATTTGATCTAATTCACGCTACAAATCATAACCACTTTTTGAGCAACTTAACCCACAGAAGTGAACACATACTAAATAACATAATTAACACAAGTATACACGAAACACTTCTTCAGAACACACCAAACAACCTAATAGACAGATTACACCAGTGCGGGAACATTTCAAACATTCATGAAGGTAATTTTGCTGTGATTTTTTGACACGACGACATCGCAGTAAACTCGCCAGATCTAGTAGCGGCCATCTTTGAATTTACTAAGCCCTGCCTACCTCATCCAGTGGTGACGTCAGTCTACATATGGTTTGACTTCAACTTACTTAAACATTATATATCAGAATTATTTAAATACTGTTAAATAATAATTATTGAATTTATTTTAATTGTTAATGTTATACTTTCTCGTTACCCTTCTCTGACTATTAATAATCGCTCAAAGAACCTATCCTTTTTATAATACTTATAATAATTTTTCTACTGTATGCACAATCGATAATTCCCTGAGACGGAGTCGATAATTGTTCTCAATCGATAAAAAATCGATTATTTATTAAATTGTTTAATAAATCCATTTATTTCAATTGTATTTGTCTGTTATTATTTCACAGGCTAATTTAAGGTTATTTATTAAGGCAAAGAGACTTCAAGAAGAAGAAAATATTTTTTTTGAGTGAGATATTGGACCAGCAAGAAAAATCATCAAGCGATTGTTGACTGGAGTTAATCTAGTTAACTCCAGACTTGGTTCAGATCTTCCAGAAGTGCTCAATAGTTAATAAATACCTTCCTGATTCTTAAAATTTTTACAGAACATTTAAAACAGCATTATTCCTTAATTACTGACCTTGATTAAACATAAACGAATTTTTTTATTGAAAAAAAATTTTTTTATAAAATTTTTCCTCTACTATTTTATTTTTGTAAAGACCGGCATACAGGGTCGCGTTACAATAGTCATTTTAATTATCCGGGTTGTAATATCTCATACGGAACTGATATTGATTGGGATAGTAAGCTAACAAAATTTAGACGCGTCTGTGGAACGATCTTAAGGTATCTGAAAAATAAAATACGGAAGGATACCGAATGCCATTTTATAAAACTGTGGCTGTCCCCCTCATTCATGTATGCTAGTGAGACATGGACTCTTGGTGACAGGGACGGACATAGGATTCAGGTAGCCGAAATAAAATTTCTAAGAGAGACGCAAGGTTGTTCTCTCTTGGGTCGGAGAAGGAATGTGGATATTCGACGCGATTTAAACATTGTATCATTGCACCAGACGATTTAAGACCACAGAAGGAGATGGTGTGAACACTTAAACCGCATGCCTGATATCCGTCTACCCATGGCTCCCTTGGGTTATAACCCTACCGGGAAGAGAGATGTCAGTAGACCGAGGAGGAGATGGGTTCCGGAACAGGTCTATGGCCTAATCCTTGTAGTGGTGGTAATGATGACTTTTATCAGCAATAGCACAAAGTCTCGTAAGTTTCACGGCACAACCAGCTAATCTTGAGGTACACCCGTTGTGAACCACTTCGTTAGACAAAGAAAGAGTGACAAACAGAATTATCACGGTTGCACACCACTATAGAAAAATTATTCCGATTAGCGCTTTCAAGCTTCTCAGCTCATCGTCAGGTCGGAAATAACAACAAAAATAAAACAAACTCTGATGAGCTGAGAAGCTTGAAAGCGCTAATCGGAATAATTTGTCTATAGAGGTGTGGAACTGTGATAATTCTGTTTGTGATTATAACCACTAACATAACTTTCTTAATTAATGTTTTAGTGGATGGTTAGTGAGGATTGGTCAATAATACAAATTTTAGCTATTTTGTGTCGACGTTTCGACAATATTTATTGTCATCTTCAGGACCTGTGTATGAAATACAATAGAAATATCAAACATAACGAAACAATTAAATATTTGGGTGAACGTGTTGGTGTATGTGAGTGTGTGCGTGCGTATGTATGTATCATTTTATATGTGATGACGTATGATAGTTTGTTTACATGTTCAAATTATCTTTAAGAAAACGAGCAAATTATAGTATGAGAGAACTTAATCTCTTGTCAACTTAATCCTTTGTCAACTATCTGATTTAAGTCGTAATGTTCTACAGTTATTGTGTAAATTGTATGTTTCTAAATTATGATTGTTTGTTAACACCAGTAGGGAGTGAAACATGGTAAAAATAACTTTTAATAATTACGTAGTGAACATCCCCTAATCTGTTTTAGTTATAAGTAATATATTACTTTGCTATATGTTGACTGCTGTAGGTATAAACAATTTATGTACCAATCTAATATCCAATTGTTGATTACTCTTTGTTTAATTAATTAAAATATCATTACATTTAGTAATTTAAATTGTAATACTGTATAAATTAAGTTCTCTCATACTATAATTTGCTCGTTTTCTTAAAGATAATTTGAAGATGCAAACAAACTATCATAAATTTTCACATATAAAATGATACATACATACGCACGCACACACTCACATACACCAACACGTTCACCCAAATATTTAATTGTTTCGTTATGTTTGATATTTCTATTGTATTTCATACACAGGTCCTGAAGACGACAATAAATATTGTCGAAACGTCGACGCAAAATAGCTAAAATTTGTATTATTAACCGATCCTCATTAACCATCCACTAAAACATTCACTGATTGACGGTCACTAAAAATTTAAGAATTTCTTAATTAAACTAAAGAAAGAGTGGCGGAGTGAAAAAGGCGAGAGAAGTTGCGACTTTGGGGTACATTTGAGGGCCATAAAGAGACGGGACGATCTGAGTTTCAGACAAGCACGTCTGAAAGCTGAATATTCAAGCAGTTACAAAGCACTTGTCGAATTGACTGTCCGGCTTCAAGCCAATAGAGGCAGCTACTGTCTGCTGTTTGTAACAGTTATTGAATTAATTTTGTCCGTACTCAGTAAACATAATTACTCTCGGGCAGTTTACGACCACCTGTCCTATAAAAGCAGAGTATTCCTCTGCAAGTGGAAACAGTACACGTTAAGGCTCTGTTTGTCTGTCTGTCTGTCTGTCTGTCTCTCTCTCTCTCTCTCTCTCTCTCTCTCTCTCTCTCTCTCTCTCTCTCTCTCTCTCTCTCTCTCTCTCTCTCTCTCTCTCCCTGCCTCTGTCCCCTCTCCCTCCACGCATATGTAGGCAGTGAAATCATCAGTTCTACATGTCTTCATGAGTCAGAAGAACTGGAAAAAGCGGTGGTAACAACGTCAGTGATTATTAACGTACAACAGCCTTTTAGCAGTATTATTTTGAATAAAAATAAAACTTCTTTACCCTGATAACCATTTTCTACAACTTTATTTATATTGAGTTGTTTAAAATTAAAATCTGGACCAGATTTAGATGAAAACTGATTCACTGTGAAGCACTTTAGTAGTAGTTTTCTATTAAATATCACAGACAATAGATATTTTCTATTAAATATCACAGTCCACGCTGTGGCTGTGTGTCCCATCATAGAGTTAGTGAAAGAACAAAATTGCACTAAAATGTGTATCCTGAACTCCAAAGCAGCAAACACTCTCGATAACTTTGAAAGAAAAATATTACGAAGAACCCTGGGACCAGTTTATGACGTACACGGCTGCAGAATAAGATATAACTTTGAATTGTATCAAATGTATAAAGAACCACCGCTAACACAATACGTAAAACTATAGCGTCTAAGGTGGGATGGTTATGTAGCCAGGATGGGGGAAGACAGAATACCATGAAAGTATTGAATACCGGGATCCACGGAAAAAGACCAGTGGGAAGACCGAGGAGAAGATGGGAGGACGCGGTGGATGAGGATGCGAAAGAAATACTGAAAGTGCGTTCCTGGAGGAGGATGGCTACCGACAGAAGAGAATGGAGAGAAAAAATTGAAGGAGGCCAGGGCCCAACAAGGGATGTAGTGCCATAGGAGAGAGAGAGGGAGAGAGAGAGAGAGAGAGAGAGAGAGAGAGAGAGAGAGAGAGACAGAGAGACAGAGAGAAAAGAGGATAAACGACAGAGGGGGGATTTTAGTATTAACGCGTGTGACAAGTACCCGAATAGATGACCTTTGGAGAAATCAAACTCGGCTTTTGAATTTCATACCTCGCCGCTGAAAGGATTAAGTAAAACGCACAAATGTGTACAGGTCTGAGTTAATGCCGGGGATTGCAGATAACGCGCTGGACCGGCTGACCAAGTCGTTATCTATCATTTGCAGCGAAGCACACAAAATGCCGTCGACCACGCTTGTGTTTGAGGCAGGTACAGTGTAGTGTGCGTTACGCGGTATGGATTAATGCTAACATGCGCGCGCGCACTCACACACGCACACACACTGTTATCTCCTTCACTATATATACCCTATATAATGGTAAGTATAAAGAACACAATGTTGGGAAATATTTAAATGCTAAAATAATAACAGAATTTATTATTAACTGAATATGTTTTATAAGTACTGTATATAAATTCTAGTTGATCATACATACAGAATACTCTTTATTTATGCAGTTGCTCCCCCACCTGATTATCTACCTGTCTGTTTCTTTCTCCCCCCCCCAAACTAAGTACGAGTGGACCAACTATATCTTCACCATAAATATCACCCAGCCACCACAACTACCCATAAAATCCAGTCACCCTTACACCGTCCATTTACCTACCCTTTCCCGACCACAAAATATGAAGGTATCCTCCTACAACAAATTTCCAAGTCCAAAAAATCTGTCTCGTAAAAAGGGGTCATAACAAAAAGTTGGCAGAACGGAAATACGCTACGTTCCGATGCTCAAACCTATCCGTTCCATGAAGTTTGTGACTAAAAAAAAAGTTTGCAAAAAATGAATTTGTTTTTAAAGCCCAAACCTATAAATATATAAGGTTCTGGTATCTATATTTATTAAATAGGCGGGTGTCTAAGCAAATTATAAAATAATTTAAAAAATTCTAAACAAAAGGAAGTTATAGAGAAATTCCAGAGGAATGCTAATATTAATTTTTATGCATTCGTAATCAACAATATTAGTAAACATACATATGTTGCCGCTTTTACAGAAAACAGTAGTGTCAGAGTATAGTATTATGAATAATGTTTTAAAGAATTTATAAATAAAAATTTTATAGATTTTCCTAAACAAAATGAATAGGTGGAAAAGGAAAATTGTCTTTCATTCTATCGTTCTAAAAACAATTCAAACTTGAAAGTATAATATTGGTTAAAGGAAGAGCCCTTTTAACATGAAAACCGCAGACCTAACAATTATTAATTAACATTCTTGTCTACAAATTATTTGCTTGAGCAGACTTATAACTTTTAATTTTCCAAACCAGAGGTGAGAAACAGAGAAGCCCGAAACACCATAGTACAATTTAGAACGGCAAATACTTTACAGAAAATAATTCTAATTGTAAGAATTGCAAGAAATAATACATATTACTGTATAGAATTCTAATATACAGTTAAATCTTATGGACGAAAACATGATATATATTAAAAGTTGAAAATTTATTTAAATATAACGTTTTGGAAGTGAAAGTAGATTTAAATGTTAAGTTTAAATTCAAGAAAGATAAAACAAAAACGGTACCTTCCGGAAGGAAGGAAATAAGAGTCTTCACATTGCAGTAATTTCCTTAAGAAGTTAAATAGTTGGTTGTTACTTTTATCATTAAAATCACTTATCGATAACTTGCCTTGGCTCTCTTTTAAAACAATTACAATTTTTGACTATTTTTTTCCAATCAAACTTGTGACTGAGGACAGAAGAAGGCAGCTCTTTATACTCTATTACAGCTGCAGAAGAATGCGTACCAATTACAGCACATAAATGACTATGACAAAAAACCTAGGAAATCTTCTGTTCAAAAAGCCAATTCTAGTTTTTAAAAAATAAACTCTTTTAAACGTTGTTTAATATAATACAATTATCTAACACCTGTGCTTTCTGCTGCTGAACCAACATATACCTAGTTACCAACATTTTCCATACAGTCAACTATACAACCGGGATTTAGTTGCTATAGTTTGTTTATTGTTTCGTATGAACCACTGTGGACTACGTTTGGTGCAACTGGTTCTCTCTTCCTCCTCTCCCACATCTCCTTCATTCTTCATCGATGTCTCTCCCTCCTTTCGTTAGTCGAGAAGGCGGCACCTGTCCCCTTGGGCGTTCCTGAAAACCTTGGGCGTTTTTAATTTCTGTTTGAATAACATGGGTTCTTCAATGTCTTCTTGAATAATCTGCAGTTCTTCTATGTCTTTTCTGTTTCTTTGAACCACGTACTGGGAATTTTGAGCTTTCTGAAATAGTTAAACATTTTCGCTGTGAATCTGTCAGGATTCGTTCTTTGAATATATACGTGGAGAGTAATTAGTTTGTTATTTATTATATGTAAATAACATTTTACTATCCAAATTACTGTATAAATTACTAAGTAATTTACTATTAAATTTATTTAACATAATTTTGGAAGAAATTAAATTGATGTAAATATTGAATGTACTTGTATACATGCTTATGCAAAGTACATGTAAGTCTAAATATATAAAAGTAACTTTGTTTGGGTGTTATAACTGAAACATCGGGGTTGTAATGCGCCGCTGTTTGCCTACCGCAGAGTCTCAGGCGCATTAATCAAACTGCTGTATGTTGTGTCATAGTAAGCCCGTAGCGTGTTCACGGCTGCCGAGCACCGCACCGTGCGTCGCGTCGCCTCTAACTTCGTTAGCGCTGGTGTCGTCTCGGACGGCAAATTAATGAGGAGCCGAATCCGCGGCTGCATGCACAGCCAACTAGATTACGTGGTGCTACATACAAATCTGAACACAATCGATACCAGCGTTAATTTGCAACTTCTGTAAGTGTTTTTCAGCGTCTTAACTAAGACATGTGTTCTGTCTCGACGTGGGCGGTAGCCAACGGAAGGTTCCAAGACTTAACAGTACCCACCAATTTCTTTGTAATTTTTTCGCGATCAATATAAAATAATTTATTTATTAACAGTACTTTCTTAGGTATACAGAGGTCGTTCTTTTATAACGTAGTGTTCAACAGTAAATAAACAATACAAATACTTGAACTACTCTGGTGGCTGCCGTAACTGGTGAAACAATTGTCAGGAAAATAAAATTACCTGTTGAACTATACCAAGTGTGTATTTATTAAATCCAGGTATTAGTAAAATGTTCCACCAAGTGCCGAGCGACCGTTCGATCAGAAACAATAAAGTCAAATCTAAATAAAACTTTTTTTATCAATGGAGTAAAACGTAGGTTAACAATTAGAAAGAATAAGTAGGGGGAAAATAAGGGTTCTAACGCAACACAATGTCAACTAATAGAGTCCCGCACCAATCACTTTCACTTTCTACTGGACCACAGCATCCACGACTTTTTCGCGTATATGCCGCCTTTCGCGAGCCTAGATCACTTTCACTTTCTATCAGCCTGCGAATTTCAGCGAATAAATTTTTTTAATTTTTTTTATTTGATATTTTTATTTTTTTAATTAAATTGATTTGCATATCCGCGAATATATGCCGCCTTTCGTGAGCCTATATCACTTTCACTTTCTAATTTCCGCGAATATAATTTTTTATATGCAGCCTTTCGCGAGCCTAGATCACTTTCACTTTCTAATTTCCGCGAATATAATTTTTTATATGCCGCCTTTCGCGAGCCTAGATCACTTTCACTTTCTACTGGACCACAGCATCCGCGACTTTTTCGCTGATCTGTGTCAAGATCCGCGACTTTTTCGCGTATCTGGACCACAGCATCCGCAATGTATATTAAATCTATATGATCAGGTTTACCAACCTATGTATGGGTTCAAACTTGATATGTGTGTGTATTATAGTGTATATTAAAATATATGATCAGGGTTACCAATCCTGCATTATTGTGTGTGTGTGTATAGAACAGATCTGCCAACATTTTTCTTCGGTGGGAAATTCAAACTATATTATAGTAAATTGTTGACGACGACTTCGATATCAACTCTCTCTCCCCTCCTCTCTCTTTGTCTCTAGACACAGTTGTCATCAGTTTTACATAAGCGTCGTGCTACTTATGGATTATTGTAATTAGCGACACTAAAATGTAATCACCAGGAAATATATATTTATCACCTATCTCGTGGCGTCCTTTTTTGACACATGACAGTCATTGACTACGATTTAGAAATTAATATACTGCCAAGTCTGTGTGTGTGTGTGTGTGTGTGGTAAAGTGTTACGCATAAAAAAATCTCCTTTCAAAAGTTTTGTGTACACACACATTGTATAATAATTTTCGTAATTGTAAGATACAACCTGCAAATTATTAAAATGTCTCTCACACATTTCTGATTACTAGTTTAATATGTAGTTTAAATGTGTGATTTAATTAAAATTTAAAATTTCTCAGCCTACACATTACCAATTTAATAATTACCATATTTTTATTAATGAAATCGTCACATAATATTCAACGTTTCTAAGATAACGATCTTAGAACAGCGCCGTAAATGACATTATTAGAGTTTAAAATACACGAAAGTTTGGTCAGAAAGTTCGTTCAACTTTCCAATTTCCCACGCTAGAAATATCTTATTAAAAAATTGTTTATTTTTGTATGCTGTTGACGTCTGTCTGTAACAATTGACTAAATTTCTAGCCGGGGGACTGCATTGAACTGGATTTGACAAGTAACTGCTAATTTTTACCATTCTGCAACGCATGATTAAAGAACATGGATTGTTGAGCGGGGTTCAAGGCTACACCGTAGAGTGCACATACCTGAATTGCTTTGAAGACCGAACAAACATAAACATGTTATGTCCGATAATGAGACTATATTGTTACGACCGTCTCACGGATCGTCGTATGGTACAGTGGAAACAAAATACAGACACCACTGAAACTACTAATTACCAGCTTTAATGAGTCACAAATAACAATTTGAAATCAACAAGATACTCTCATACTGTAATTCAAGGTAGATTTGGCCACACGAAATAGTAAAGTCAACTATAAGAGTTCCGCGCTAATTATAACACAATAACCACTTTAAACTACAACAACTTGGTCCGCACTTGATAAATTACCATACGTAACTGACTTCTAAGCAGCAGCTTTTGATTATATATAGCCTGCAGATGTTCCAGAATAATGTTCCATAAATTGCGGCGTCAATTACTACTCGAAACGTCTAGAGGATGCTTGAGTACACGGCCTTGACAGAGACACGCACCTGCCCAGAAACGCGTAGAAGGATACTCTCGGCTGTTCGAGAGCGTTCCGTCGTTATAGTGTCTTAGAGTTTGGTCAGAAAGTTCGTTCAAGTTTTCAATTTCCGCGGTAGAAAAATTTGATTAAAAATCAAATCTTTATTTTTTTACGCTGTTGACGTCTGTCTGTACCAACTGTGTAAATTTCTGGCCGAGGGACTAGACTGAACTAAATTTGACAACTAGCTGAGTTTGTGTTTTGATGTACTGTGCTAATTTTTAACATTCTGCAATGCATGATCGTTGAGCGGGGTTCAAGGCTACACCGTAGAGTTCATACCTGAGTAAAATTGTTTTCAATACCGAACAAACATAAGTGTTTTATGTCCTATGATTACTTTGAATGAGTATATCAACAAAAATCTAATTAAGGCACAATTTTTCAAATATGCTAATATCGTTTAAATTATTTTATCAAACCTTGTGAATCGTAAGACACAAACGTGAAGTTCAATAATGACGTCATTAGTAATGATCTCATTGTACAACGGAAGAGATTGGAAAACTGACTAATTGAAACACTTTACATATGTCAGTCAGCTGTGTTTTGTTAACAGCCGAATTTCATGTTCAACTATTCCCAATTTAAAATTTATTCATTTATTTATTTTTAATATTTCGTCAAAGATTTAATTCCGTCGTTTTACTTCACAAACAAATAAACCTCTGTGTGCGTATTTTGTTTCTCGTCTCTAAGTGGCCGCGTTCGTTGCAGACGCCTTAATTCCGTCTCTCGTTTAGGCTTTTATTAAATTTCACGACTGGCAGCAATTAGGCTGGAGAGCCCCTTGCGGGTGATTACAGGCCCGGCGAAAACGGAAGGAGGGTCTTGAAACCATTGCCTCTGCCGGTACCGCTGCCGACAACAAAACAAAAACAAATTACTTTCTCTACTTCAGCTTCAATTTATTTATGAATGGAATAATAAATAATACTCCACTCGTTAAATTTAACATAATTTTCAATTATTATTACCAGTTTTCCCTTGTGTCTCCGTTTGTGTTGAGATGTCGCAAATCCCCTCTCTAGTAACGGACGATGGTACAAAAAAACGGTCTCTTTGACGATAAAAATTATTCAACAGAAGCATGGAGTACAAAAGTGATTTTTAATACTTGGCTCTCGAGTGTGTGTGTGTGTGTGTGTGTGTGTGTGTGTGTGTGTGTGTGTGTGTGTGTGTGTGTGTGTGTGTGTGTGTGAAGGGGATGATTTCAATAGCAGCGGACTGAGGGATGACAGTCTATTGTTAAGAGTCTCATTAACACGTCAACCCCCCGTTCTACCACCCGGACATCGGAACAGTTAACCGGCACGTCCTCTAACATGCTCATTCTTCCTGCTCCCCTCAAATAAACAAAAAAATCTACTGATGTTTTTATTATTTAAATTCCGACATGTTTTCCATAACTATTGAACATGGTCGTAGTAGAGAAAAGGACAAGTCATTTTCACTTCCCTACTTTTCCATCGTATAAAAAGAACTTAAAAAAAGAACTTTACTTCTAACACACACTGACAATACTGACAATGCGTGACTGTGAGAATCGACACTGCAAGTGATCATCGCGAGTCGTGAGCGAAGGTTTTCTTTTTTTGCTTACATTATCCTTATATTAGGCTACCCTTCTGCGTGTAATGCATATTTTTCGGGTGGGGGTGGGGGGTAGTATTAAACCCCATTGATTTCTGAGAGGTTACATTGTTTTGGCAATGCATTTCAACGACAACAACGATGTACAGTATGTGTAGGCTTATCTTAATGTGATTCACGCCAGGTGTTCTGACTGCGATATAAATTACGTAACTGTAGCTTATTTTCCACTGCTATAGTCTCATGTACTGTCGCAGCAGCAGCTTTGCTACCGAGCAAGGAACGTTACACGTTTAAAATACGTTAAACACCGTTTCGGTGTGACTTGACTGTCTTTCACACGGTATTTTCTGTAGCGAATAAGAAAACACACTTTAACAAAAATAGGCCTATTCAATAAATTACACTGACATATAATGTGCAAACGCTCAATCGAATACGAACACAAAATCACAACTAAATGCGTCTTCTGAACGTCTGAACAATGTTTTTAGAACCAATAATACCCCACCAACACAAGCACGTACTATCATTCAGTAGACCCCTCGCTCCACAGGTGTCTCGGTAGCAAAACTGAATGAAGCGCGTACAGTAATTACTTCTCTGTAGCATCACCGTTTTATGTCGTTAACTGATTAGACCTATACTAACTGTCAAGACATCATCGTCTAAACAAAATGACAGAATAAAGACAAATTTGAAAGCTAGAAGAAATGACAGGGGAATAAATTTAAATGAGAACTAAGTTTTCCATAATTTCTATACATATTATATAAATTTTAAAATGTGTAAGCTTACGAAAGAGAAAACTAAAGGCACCACCACCGTAAAAACATTATTTCTGTTTGGTGCTTACGCGTTTATTTTTATTTGTCTTCCAATGCTTTTCCTTTGCCTTACTGAAGCAATAATAGAATATAGGCTTCGGTCTATCTACCTACACAATTACTATCCATTAAATTACTTTAAAAGACTGTGACGCTGTTAGACGAGCATTCCAAAACAATTCTACAAATTCTTTGTTAAATAACATTAAGCAAAATTCTAGCCCTTTTTTTCCGTATCGGCCATCTAAGGACCACATGCCAATTTCAGTTCTTTACTCTTTGTTCTTCCCTTTCTTCCAATATTCTTTCATCTTCTCACCGTGTCTCTTCTTCCTGTCTTCAGTCCACTTTGAACTCGCGTTTTTCTCTCTCCTACCCTGGACTCTCTCCATTTTTAACACTTTTGCCCGAAAAACTTCTCCTTCAATTGGTTCTTCTGCATGTATATTATTTTTTCTAAATCCTTTTGGACTTCTTTAATCCAACTTGATGTTGACTTCTTCCCCAACAGATATTTGAAGATTTGCTTTGTCAACCTATTGTCGTCCATTCTATATAAATGTCCAAAAAATAATAGTCGACTTTTTCTCATTGTTTCTGTTATATTTTCTATACTTTTAAGTTACCACCTGGGGTAGCGCCTTTATTTAGCGGACTTTCCATACTGCAATTGAAATTGTATAGAGTGCAAAAGTAGGAATTAAATCCCGAGATAAGATCGGATTGTTAGTCCGAAATGATTGTTTTTCGTGGTTTACTCCACTAGGTTCTTCCGTTCTCTCTGCCGTTGGGAACCGAGGTCCCTCATCCGCCTTTGAGACCGTTGACCGGGTTTCTCCTGTAACCCTAGGCAGGGGCCCTTACTGGGTGCTATCATCCGGAGCCAGATGAACCCAGGTTTTTGAAGAGGTCTGCTCCTCTAAGACTCTTCCGCACCTCCTGCTGCTGGATCATTGAGATCTCTTCCACCATTCCGTCCGTTGGTCTTCACAGTGGTCCGTTAGCATCTGTAGCTACAATGTGGCTACAGAAGGTCCCAGGGGGCACGACAGGGATGCTAGCCCTTTTTATTAATTAAGATTAATAAATGTTATAATTCCTAACGGACAGTTTGTCAACTAGCGTTAAAGTATCTGTCAGTCATTAAAGTTTCACCAACGTCGCTACATCAGTTAACGATCAGTTAAATGCGACATCACTATGGTTACGGTACAATGATAAATGTCGACGTTGCTTCTAATTGGCAAAGAAAATATTAAATATAGGCAATGTGGAGTGTCTTTCTTTGTGTATTTTGTAATTTTATTTTAAGCTTCTTGTTTCAAGTATGTATTTGATCTGATTAGTTTGTTTTTACTTTCAACAATAACAGCAAATGTTGAAAAGGCCGGCTTTACCTAAAACAGGTTTTATATATTTTCAAATATTCGGTTTTGTGTATCACTTTCTTGCAGTCAAAAATATAATACTGAACTTTCAAACTAAACTTTCTCATTACAGAAACCGAAAAAATGTTAAAACGTGTAGAATATATAATTTAAAATAAAGGATTATATGTAACTTAAAATACTCGACAAAGAACAATATACACGAAAGTGACGCAGAACGGTATTTTAAGGTTACGTATCGTTCTAACAACCATTTTATTTAACGATTCAAAAATCTCCCTTTATGTGAGGCAGGTTTTTACCGCTGTTAAAATTTAATGGAGCTTCGTCAAACAGTTAACCATCTGTTAAATTTTTTCAAGTTGTTCAAGTCGTTTCTAAAGCTATTCCTGTATGTCCACTTCCAGTGATATCAAAAATGATGTCTGAATTGCTGTTATACTCACTGTTAATATTATAGGCGAATTACCAACGTCAAATAATAGCATTCTTTAGTATTAATATTACAGGCTATTATTCTCTTCAGAACAAATAAATCTATATGGTTATGGATTTTATGTAAATGCCAAAAAGTTGGTTTCCTAGCCGGCTGGAACTCTCAAATTTTGCTAATTTAATTGCTTCATACAAATGCTTACCTTTGATAGTGATAAGTAACGAACCCCAGTGCACATTTTTGGCATAGAAGTCTCCTCCAACTATAAAATGATCTAATACAATTGGAGCTAGAAGTGCCTGAGGTAATGATCCGTTTCCAGGATACATCTTGCTGTCACTGGAGAGGTATAATTTTAGAAAACATTAACACAGATGATACACAATTACTTTCCTGAAAATGCTTTATACTCCCCTTAATTGTACAGCTGATCCAATTCGTGCTGTTTTGATGGTGAATTGTGTGGTATGTTTTATTTCCACTTATTGCAAAAAGGTTTCTTCACTACGATGAGTTTCAAAGAGCAACTGTATAAGATGTTTCTAATTCATTAACATGCTGAAATAACCCATTGGCATTCCAAGCTGCAATTTTGGCAGAAAGAACACGTCTTATTTCTTTTTCCTGGCACTTCTGTTTTCTTCCTAACTAAAATTTAAAAATGGTCTCTTATTGCTTATTAAGTTTTCTACCTAATGATAATGTGATGTACAGTATTTATAATATACACACACTTATTGTTTAATAATGGTACCTATAATCTCAATTTTCTATCGTAGTGTATTTATTGTTCGTAGCCTAAAGGTACCATACATATGATTTGCAATAAAGTTTTGGTACCTTGGTATCTGCATCCAGTAATGTAGTCAGGTGCTGATAGATGCTCTAATATTGGTCCAAATTTATAGCATCCTGTGCCAGGAGCCAGGTTATTTTAATCGATGCACTGTGTAACTTGATATCACCTAAATTATTTATTCGATTACTGTGTAACATTATCGAAATTGACGTTGGAAATACCTTCGACTTCCACATATTATAAGGTCACATTTTTATTTGTATACCTTGTTTACCTTCATTTTCATTTTTATTTGATAAATAAAATGAAAGGTGGGCGCTACTGTGACTGGATTCGAACCAACGATAAGCGTCAGAAGTGCTTGAATTGACCGCCGCTGTTCCGAGAAAAATACAACGTTTATTGATTGTTATTATCGGTGCCACATCATTATTACGTAGAGCGGAGAAAATTATGTAAAATTAATTAGTGCATTATTAACTTTTGCTCCCCATTGTTGGGTGCACAATGCACGGATCGGAATGCAATACACGTATTGAATTATTATTAACAATGCTGGCGAGAATATGCCACGGCGGGGATGAAATAACAATCATATTTTACGCGTGGTAGTTATACGGCAAACGTTTGCGCCAAATACCGGAAGTATGTAGGACGCCCTTTCCGCTTTACAGATCTGGTCTACACGAGTTTTGCTCCGTGATGTACTGCACTTTGTAACAAATAAATATAATAAACTTTTGTCCTATATAAACATGAACATACTTGAATATGAAATTCTGTCTAAGGCTTTCACGACTCGGCGGGGTGAGTCCCTCTCACTGAGTGCTCTTTGGACACGAGTTGTGGCGAACCAATAAAAATTTGCTTTTCTTCTGATTGGCTGGTGGTGTCAGACAACAACTTCGTGCGGACACCTAAAGTTTATAAATATGGGTGTCCTACTCAAAGCCACTAGCCTTAACAACAGTTTAGTGGTCACTGACTACGAACCGTTGGTCAGTGTTTTACAGCCTTTTGCACTGAAGATAGCCGTCGAAGGCACGGCTTACAGCCCGTGAAGCCGAAGTTCTCATAATAATTGAGTATGTTACTGCATTTGTGTAGAGTATCACACTGTAAGAGTTTGGGTATCGTAATATCGTTAAGTATATGATGTGATTACGGTGTTTGGTTAATACATTAAACTTGTAAAATCGAACGTCACACTACAGTATGTTGGAAGGCCGTGGTCTATAGTTTGTGTTGACAGACAATCGGAGGCCACCATCAGTGTTGGAAACAATTGGCACGGTATCCCCAGTGATGAGGTAAAGACTGTACTTTCCAGCTTAGATCGTGCTGCTATGAAAGTTTATTAAAGCGGGCCTTCTCAGTTTTTCTTAGAAACTAATGGAGATAGAGTTCTGGAACCTCTTTTATTCAATTTTTTCAGATCAAAAACTATAAGAAACCACCAAATTTACTCTCCACTTTCTACCCCAAGAATTTCAGTATGGATTCGTTTTACCGTGGGAGCCGTAACTCGCTATCGAAACGTTTTTGGGCCTGTGTTTGTATGAACTTTTTTCTTATTTTTAGCTATAGAATCAGCTCCCGAGAGATTGCCGTGCAATTTTGAATCACTCTGTATATTTCGTTGCAGTGCTTCTCTTATACCTCCCAAGAAGTGGCGTACGCAGAAATCAGTCTGGGGGGGGGGGGGGCTTGAACCTTAGCAGTCCATATATTACCCTACTCTTCTACAACTTATAGTATAAGGTACAGTACACATACCAGTTAATGGTTAAAATTCATTAGTAGGCATATTATTATTTAGGAGGTTTCACATTTTCTATATTACAAATGTATTATTCGTGATTGGGGGACTTACGTCTCATTCTATTTTTTAATCAGCAATTTTAAAAACAATACTTTTTTCTTTCTAAAACTAAATATTTTTAATAGATTATTTATGTTTATTGTAATATTTAACAACACATTCATTTTACTTCAATTATACTATAATATTATACATTAATATCAGTAGCACTGGGAATAAAGTTTTGCAACGTTGGTATTTAACAACTATATATTTCAAATGACTTGCTAATTAACTAATTGTGCCAATACGAAAAACAGTTTTTCATTAAACTGTTATACTTCTTACTGGTATACTACTATTTTACTAATACTTTATTAATGAAAAATTACACAAGTGCATATTAGCTGAATTCTTACAAAATTAACAGCAGTATTTGAAAAATGAAAAAGAAACAATGTACAGTAAATAAGAGTCAAGTTAACTATTAATTTACAATAGGTAAAGCATTTGTGTCCAAGCCAAGCAATTTGTAATTTAAAAAGCCAAGTCCATTCTCCTATTTCCTTGATTGGCAAATCGCTCAACAATATCTTCAGGAGAGATGTCGATTTCCCTGTGAATATTGCGCGAAGCTAGCCCATTAAGCCATGTCTTCAACCGCCTCAGAGAAGGAGCGTTCTAGCTCAGCTGACGTTACTGGGAGTACACACAGTACTTCTTAAATTTTTCGAACATTGGGAAATATATCTGGATTGCAAGCTTGGAGAGAAGACAGAGCATGTGTCTGGAACATTCATATCTGTTTCATCCACCCACTTTTGCTTCCATATTTCTGCCTCAAGTTTAAGTTCCATCTTGGAAATGTCTGGGTAATGACAGAGGCAACAGACTGGTTGATCTCTTGAGTAGTAGCCTTAATGAGGCATAAATACTTGAAGATGACAAATTTTATCAAACTCAGGTCCGAAACGAGTTTCTAATTCAACAACGCAATGATCAACAAAAGGAATATATAAATTTAGCTTGTAGAGTTGTTTCACCCGCAATTCCTGGCCAGCATTTGCTCTATGTGATTGATATGTGATGACAAGAATACTGGAATGACTGGATAATTGCACCTTCTTTTTTACAGGAAGTTTGTGGTCAGCCATACTTTCAGTGTAATTTTTACAAATAACGGCATAGATCTACTTCAGGTTTCTATCAATTTGAGATTTATATTGTAATAATAAATTACTAATGTCTGTTATTTTACGTAATAATGAAGACTCGTTTTGTGAAAAAACATTTGTGTCAGAACAGCCAGGAATTATAGTTACACTATTTTCAGAGAATTCGGAAACAAGCCCGAAACATTGTTCTTATTGCTACAAGCCTCACTAACACAAGTATCTTGCTGAGACGATGTAGAAGTTGACAAAGAACATGTAGGCCTTTCTGCTACACTATCACACTTCGCTAATTTAGTTTTTGTTACAAAGCAACCCAAAGTTCTGACTTTCCTTTTTGGTACTTTTGTCTTGTCATCAAGTTTGGACTTATTAGTCTCATCTTAGACATAACAAACAATCAAATAATCACTAATAAAACTACAAAAACGGCGGATTTAATAAACACCGTACTGCCAAAAAAACACAAACGCGACAATGTCGGATGATGACAGCAACGTGTGTACGAGTGGTGTAAGTATCTCCTGAACGACTACCTCCGATCACTGCAGAAAGTAGAGAATATGTGGAAGCTTGTAGAGGCTACCTCTCACCCGTGGCGCTCGTGCAGCGAATTTCTGTTCACACAAGCATGCGTTAAACTCGATATTTTGCATGCACGCTGTGGAAGGGCCTGCAGGATTTGGTAGGTAGGTTAGTTATGTTTATACGTTCGGAAAATACGATACATTTTAAATAAAATATTATTGTTTCTAGAAATTAATTTTTTTATAATAATATAAGTAGGGGGAAAATGGGGGTTCAAACGCAACACAATGTCAACTAATAGAGTCCCGCACCAATCACTTTCACTTTCTACTGGACCACAGCATCCGCGACTTTTTCGCGTATATGCCGTCTTTCGTGAGCCTAGATCACTTTCACTTTCTACTGGACCGCGAATTTCCGCGAATAAATTTTTTTATTTATTTTTTTTAATTTGATATTTTTATTTTTTTAATTAAATTCATTTCCATATCCGTGAATATATGCAGCCTTTCGCGAGCCTAGATCACTTTCACTTTCTACTGGACCACAGCATCCGCGACTTTTTCGCTGATCTGTGTCAAGATCCGCGACTTTTTCGCGTATCTGGACCACAGCATCCGCAATGTATATTAAATCTATATGATCAGGTTTACCAACCTATGTATGGGTTCAAACTTGATATGTGTGTGTATTATAGTGTATATTAAAATATATGATCAGGGTTACCAATCCTGCATTATTGTGTGTGTGTGTATAGAACAGATCTGTCAACATTTTTCTTCGGTGGGAAATTCAAACTATATTATAGTAAATTGTTGACGACGACTTCGATATCAACTCTCTCTCCCCCTCCTCTCTCTTTGTCTCTAGACACAGTTGTCATCAGTTTTACATAAGCGTCGTGCTACTTATGGATTATTGTAATTAGCGATACTAAAATGTAATCACCAGGAAATATATATTTATCACCTATCTCGTGGCGTCCTTTTTTGACACATGACAGTCATTGACTACGATTTAGAAATTAATATACTGCCAAGTCTGTGTGTGTGTGTGGTAAAGTGTTACGCATAAAAAAATCTCCTTGAAATAAGGTATTTTCAAAAGTTTTGTGTACACACACATTGTATAATAATTTTCGTAATTGTAAGATACAACCTGCAAATTATTAAAATGTCTCTCTCACACATTTCTGATTACTATACAAATAATTGGATGCATATTCGAAGATTTCCCTTATTCAAACGATTTGTATGTGTGTACACGAACTTAAATACAGACGATTGTAATTTTAAAAATTCATTTTTTGCATTAAATATATATCGTAAACAATGAAATAATAATATTTCGTCATTGTAAGATTTTAATAAAACAATTATCAGTTTAAATAATAATTTTCATGATTGTAAGATACAACCTACAAATTATTAAAATGTCTCTCTCACACACATTTCTGATTACTATACAAATAATTGCATGCATATTCGGAGTACGTTGACAGTGAAACAAGTCTATGCACACACACACACACACACACATACACACAACGATACTGAATTAGATATAGTTATTATTCGCTAAATTAAACCAGAGGTCATTAACCTTGTGTACAACGTCCCACATTCTAATTTCACACCTGCTAGTCATTAGCAGTGATTAGGATTATAAAGTATTTACTCTAAAAACGGACAACTCTACTTTCTAATTTGACACCTGTCAAGCATTAACACCGCTTACAGTAATTACTCTAAAAACGGACACACACACACACACACACACACACGTGCTTTCCCCACTACAGAGTACACTATATATACGCTAAGTAAGTTAGCGGCAATTTCTTATTTGTCGACTTGTACTGCACGTATTACGTGTCTTTCAGTATACACATCTTCTTTTGAAAGACTGTTTGTACGTCTTCAGTGTAGACAACGCACATACTAGTTTGGCTGATACTGTCTTCCAGTATACACATCTTCTTTTGGTAAGTGTATAGATTTTATTTAAACGTAAAAATTATCAAGTGCATTATTTATTGAATTTAATACATGTGTGTGTGTGTACGCGTGTGTGTATGATCAAATTACAATTTCTGAAAATATATTCTTACTGTATTTTTATAGTGGCAATTTCTCACCAACGTGTGCTGATACATCGTGAAATCTCTACATCTGTTTTTTAATAGTTGAAAGACTGTTTGTACGCCTGTAGACAACTAGACTCTAGACTGTAGACAACGCACATACTAGTTTTTTGGTAAGTTGTACAGATTTTATTTAATTTTAATGTATGTGCAGATTTTTATTTAAACGTAAAAATTATTTGCATTATCAAGCGTGTTATTGAATTTAATACATGTGTGTGTGTGTGTGTGTGTGTGCATAGACTTGTTTCACTGTCAACGTACTCCGAATATGCATGCAATTATTTGTATAGTAATCAGAAATGTGTGTGAGAGAGACATTTTAATAATTTGTAGGTTGTATCTTACAATCATGAAAATTATTATTTAAACTGATAATTGTTTTATTAAAATCTTACAATGACGAAATATTATTATTTCATTGTTTACGATATATATTTAATGCAAAAAATGAATTTTTAAAATTACAATCGTCTGTATTTAAGTTCGTGTACACACATACAAATCGTTTGAATAAGGGAAATCTTCGAATATGCATCCAATTATTTGTATAGTAATCAGAAATGTGTGAGAGAGACATTTTAATAATTTGCAGGTTGTATCTTACAATTACGAAAATTATTATACAATGTGTGTGTACACAAAACTTTTGAAAATACCTTATTTCAAGGAGATTTTTTTATGCGTAACACTTTACCACACACACACACACAGACTTGGCAGTATATTAATTTCTAAATCGTAGTCAATGACTGTCATGTGTCAAAAAAGGACGCCACGAGATAGGTGATAAATATATATTTCCTGGTGATTACATTTTAGTATCGCTAATTACAATAATCCATAAGTAGCACGACGCTTATGTAAAACTGATGACAACTGTGTCTAGAGACAAAGAGAGAGGAGGGGGAGAGAGAGTTGATATCGAAGTCGTCGTCAACAATTTACTATAATATAGTTTGAATTTCCCACCGAAGAAAAATGTTGACAGATCTGTTCTATACACACACACACAATAATGCAGGATTGGTAACCCTGATCATATATTTTAATATACACTATAATACACACACATATCAAGTTTGAACCCATACATAGGTTGGTAAACCTGATCATATAGATTTAATATACATTGCGGATGCTGTGGTCCAGATACGCGAAAAAGTCGCGGATCTTGACACAGATCAGCGAAAAAGTCGCGGATGCTGTGGTCCAGTAGAAAGTGAAAGTGATCTAGGCTCGCGAAAGGCTGCATATATTCACGGATATGCAAATCAATTTAATTAAAAAAATAAAAATATCAAATTAAAAAAAATAAATAAAAAAATTTATTCGCGGAAATTCGCGGTCCAGTAGAAAGTGAAAGTGATCTAGGCTCACGAAAGACGGCATATACGCGAAAAAGTCGCGGATGCTGTGGTCCAGTAGAAAGTGAAAGTGATTGGTGCGGGACTCTATTAGTTGACATTGTGTTGCGTTTGAACCCCCATTTTCCCCCTACTAGAATAATAACGGATAAAAACACGATTAACCCACACATCATAAAGTTTCCACAACATATTTATATCAATACATCTATGAAATTATTTAGATTCCAAGGACTCTTCTAGGCTTATACTTAGATGTAGATAATATCTTCAGCAAAATACGATAGTAAGTCAATAAGTATCCGCAAACAATTTTTATAATTTATTATAACAACAGTACAAATCTGACAGTAAGCTCATTTTTCAACATAGTCACCTTGCTTTTCAATACATTTTGTCCATCGTTGCACAAGCTACCTGATGACCTCAGAACCTGAGCAGTAAGCTACGTATGCACCGCTTTCTTGACTTCTTGGTGTCTGGAGAATCGACGGCCCCTTAAGACATCTTTAAGCTGACCAAAGAGATGGGGCAAGATTGGAGCTGTATGCAACACCCCGAAACACAATTTCTCAAGGGTTTAGGTGGTGTAGGCGCGCGTTTTCATGCAACGAAAGAACTCGGCGTTTGGATCGAATTGCAGGCTTCAGTTCGTTCGAGCATCTGACTGGAAACTTGCACTATTTACTGTTGAGCCCTTTTCCAAATACTGTTGCAATATTGATCCTTGTGAGTACCAGAATACTGTGAGCATTACCTCTTCTGCAGAAGGTTGACTCTTCAATTTCTTTTTGACTGGAGATTCGAGATGTTTCTATTCCATGCTTGGACGTTTGCTTTCAGGTCCAAAAAAGTAACTATTCGTCTCCAGTAACTATTTGCTTCAAAAAAAACTTCATCTTCATCAGCATAGTGGTCCAGTAACTGTTGTGAGATAGTCACACGATTGTGCTTGTGATCTTCAGTGAGCTGTTTTGGGACCCATCTTGCAAAGACTTTACGAAAGCCGAGCCTGGTTATGGATAATTTCAGATGCAGAACCATGGCAAATTTGCAGATAGTACGCCATTTCATCGACAGTCACTCTTCGGTTGGTCTGAATCATGGCATTAATAATCAATAATGGCACTTCAATAATGGGATCAGCAATGAAAGAAGTTGGACGTCCTGATCTTTCTACGTCCTTGACGCTTGTCCGACAGGTTTTGAATTTTTCGATCCATTCATATACACTTCGCTGTGGTAAAACATTAACCCCATATTGTTTTGAAAGTCTTCCATGGATTTCGGCTTCTGATACACCTTCAGAACACAAAAACTGGATCACTGCACGCTGTTATTCGTTGGTGCAATCGAAGAGTGGGGAAGCCATGCTTATCGTGCAACAATCCACTGTTGACTGACGCGACGGACGGTCTAACAGTCCACAAGCAGAGACAATGGCACCATCTGTTGGCGTACAAGAGCACTAAGTGGTACTGCCAACCTACAGACGATTATAACAAAATTTCGGATACTTATTGACTTTTGGATAACTATATTGACTTATTCAATAACTATAAATACTGAATCACAAGATAAGCTACTTCATTCAGGATTACAACATAGTTAGTTTTATGTCGCGTAAGCTTGTCTAAGTACAAACAACTAGTTACAGTCTTTTCAATTGAACATCAAATGTAAATATTTGTGTTATGTATTTAGTTTGAATATTTGACAATGAAAGTAAATATTTATCTCTTTTTTTAGTGTATAGCACTCTTTTACGACCCACCAAATATATTTCGAAACGCACGCTCTGAAAACGTCGATCTAATGTGGGACACACTTTCGTCCGAAAGGAGTCATTTAGAAATAACGGGCGCAATTCAGTTCCCATTTTATGGTGAAATTTTCCTAACATAGCGAGATGCTACAGTAAAAATAAGGCACTGTTGTGTACAGATTTTTGGAATGTGGTGGTTAGCTTCACGCTGTCCACTTTCTCCTACAACTCTGTCCCATGTGGAAGGCTAGTTTATGTATACGGTAGTACAGTTTATGTATCCACTCAGTTTAAATAACGAGAATGTGGTTTCCGATCAAGCAGATAGGAAATAGATCATCTGTTTTCCATAACGTAATTATGAGAGAAGTAGATAGTTAAGAAATAACGGAAAGGAATTTTGTTAAGAAATTCTTAGTGATTAATTAGAATCACTAAAAACTATAGGATCACTAATTCTTAGTGATTATTAAATTTTTTGTTCCAACAGTGTTTAAGTTTGGTCTTACGTTCTACAAAAGGCCATCACTAACATCAAATTAATAAAAAAAACAACAACAAAACCTCTAAAGTCATCCACTGAAAATGATCAATATAAGAAAGCAAGTAATAATAGATTTCTAATGTCGAATGGCTTAAAAGTTTCTCATATTTCACCAATTCTCTTTAAATGTATTGTATTGAAGAGGTTTTGAAAAACTGGATCGAAAAATGTTAAAAGATGGGGATACCACAAATTGATGTCATCTTATAATTACTGTGTTTTTGAGCCGATCAGGTAGTGTTTGCCAAAGATTACGATGATTTGAACTACACAACACGAAAACTTAAAGAAAAAACCGGAAGTGACAGTTAATGGTGAATATGTTAACGAAAAAATTAAACAGATGTAGTGTGATATTGAGACAGTTATTAAGGTATTAAGTGTAGTGTAATATATTCTTATCCTTCGGGCCTGCGGCGTGTGATACAACTGAGATTCTACCACTGGCAGAGAGAAATCGGCCAGCTAGTAACTACGCGTATGTGCAGTGGAGAGGAAGTTGTGACACATAGAACCGCCGGGTCTACACGACAAACTGTGTTACATTTCTACTGCTGGCGTATTTGAATATGTACCGAATAGTCGGCATGTGGTCATGGAACTGGAACTGTTACTCTTTTGGCATTTAATTGTAGGCGAGACACATTAGATACCTGGTCTTGTTTATAAAGTCCATTTTGTAGTTACCAGTGGTATAACGTCAGAGATTGTGCAAAGCAATGGCTGGTTTATTTTCTGGTATCGTTATATCTGTTAACATCTGTTAGTTTGTCGCAGTCATCAAGGAGTGGTGACCCAACACAACTTCTGGTGTAAGTCGTGTTAAATAGACTTTATTAGTACTACTACCACTATTACTACTACTACTACTATTATTATTAAGATTACGTAGAAATATAGGTCTTATCAAATTGACTGGGAGACACTTTAAGAGTAAGGAATCCTGTTCTCCTGTCCTCTTTATAAATCTTTGGTCCGAAACCATCTAGAATATACTTCCAGGCGTACGGAACAGGAACCGTGAATACATAGTAAACTCCACTGAGGTAGGAGGTAGTTCAGAGAATCTTCTTGCACTAGATGACCAACAAATTCACCTTATTGAGTCCTGACGTGGCGTTCACGAAAGCTCTTGGTCTACCTTCATTCTCGGCTAGAAGAAAATTCGTACAGACCTGCTTTCCTTTCATCGAGTTCTTCTTGGACTTAGTGGATTGCCCATGATCATTGGTTTCAAGGTCCCTTACCTACACACTTCGTGTAAAGTCTAAGTTTATTTTCGGACATACAGGGTCATATGTAGTCCAGTTATGAGATGCAGTGAAGTTGCCGACCTCTATGTTGACGTCCCTGACTACTTTAGTGACAAAAAGAAGTTTTGACGGACAGTAATGGATGGAATTTTCTGACTGCTCTAGTTTGATTCGCCACATTAATTATGTGGCGTGATATGCGGAGTACTTTACTATGTCTTCGACTATTATGATTCTAGTGTACCACACTAAATACCACAAGTATTCTTACTAGCCACACTAAATACCTCAGGTTTATGTCTTTTTCAAGTATGATATAATAAGGTTCTAATGCTCCAGTCTATCATACTTGACTCCTTCTTTCGCTACTAGGTGTCGTTCTATCCCAGTGGGTGGATCAGCAAGGTGTACGGGTGTGCGGGAGCTCTGCCGTAACAGAAAAACAAAACAAAGTAAAACATCATCATCATCGTCATCATCATCATTATCACCACCCCAGGGATTAGGCCGTAGACCAGTTCCGGAACCTCGGTCTATCGACATCTCTCTTCCCAGTAGGGTGATAACCCAAGGCAGCCACGGATGGACGGATATATCAGGCTTGCGGTTAAAGTGTTCACACCATCTCCTTCTGTGGTCTTCACTCTTATGGTGCAACGATACAATGTTTACTATTTCTTTTACGAATTTGCTAACTGCTATAATTTTTATTGTTTGACTAAGCTTTTTGTCATCACTGACATCATCAAATTCAGTTAGCAAATTCGTAAAAGAAATAGTAAGGATGGCTGCTAATTTAAACAATACGAAGGATACAATTTTTAATTCACGTCTAATATACTTGTTCCTTTTTCGATCCAGGAGAGAACAACCTAGAGTTCCTCTCAGAAATTTCATTTCAGCTGTCTGAATCCTCTGTACTTCCATATCTCACTAGCATACAGGAATGTGGGGACAGCCACAGTTTTGGAAAATTTCATTCGACTATCCTTCCGTGTTTTGTTTTTCAGGTACCTACGAATCGTTCTACAGATGCGTCTAAATTTCGGTATCTTACTATCCCATTCAGTTTTGGTTCCATATGAGATATCACAACCCAGGTAATTAAAATGACTAACCTGATACAAAATCTGATTATTCACGACTATCTTAGTTCTTATAGGATACTTGCCCTTAAATGCCATCGTTTTAGATTCTGTAGCAGAGTTCTGTAGCCTATAGTAACTATAACGTTATTATTATTATTATTATTATTATTATTATTATTATTATTGTGTAATTAGGTGTGTAGTTAACACCGTTGCGATTAATCGGCAAAATATTCCGCTTCCGCTGTCAACGACATTTAGGCGGCTACAACATATATGATGTCTACCTTGAATCAGTTGGGCAGATGCTATATGTAGCGCCTTGTACCAAACAAAGGAACGTAATGATATTTATTATCTGTTGAAATGCAGCCCAATAGGTATTTGTATTTACGCAGGAGAATTGCTGAATTAAATCTCATTTCCGAAAAAATATAAATTTCTTGTTATTATTTTATTTTCTCCTATTAATGCCGCACACTACAGTTCGTTACATACGTACGTGACAATATTTTATGAACTCTGTTATCGTAAATTATGTACCACGTACACAACTGTATCTTTACTATACCTTAATTGTCTAGCGAGTTTACACAAAACAAGCGTATTACTCTGACGCGGAGGCAATAATTTATCTGTGTACAGGTAACATTCACACGGATAATGGTCTGATATTGAGGGTAGTTAGTGTCAGCCAACGTTTGAGTTACTGCCGAGTCTCGAGCCGGTGACTTCTCCGCGTTATTGATTTTGCCTTTACATTGCCCATTTGTCCGACCCTCCTACCCTTGCTACTGCCAGCCCTGCAGGGTCTTGTCGCCGCGGCGCGGCAGCGTTTCTCTAACAAATGTTTTCGTGTTCCATTTTAATGAAACGCGCTTGTACCCTCGTTAAATATTAAAAGGTGTGCACGTACAGTTTCGCAGCTCCACAGCCTCCTTGACAAATATCCGCTTGCTTCCTGAAGTGTTTCTCTGCATGTTTCTTAAATGACCTAATTTAAAGTGATGTATTTTAACATGTACAGTATCCTTTAGTGTCGTGAAATTAGTTTAAACAACAGGAGTACAACGTTCACAAGCTTTCTTAAAACACTCTTATAAGAAATTACAATCGTTAATAACAGTTCTCCTACGTACTAATAAAAATGTATTACCCAATATTCACAAAAAGTAATATATACTACTATTTAGAAAATTGATTTACTCGCAATTATAAATAAAAAATTCGCTAGAACTATGCCAGCGACATACTCTAATGACAATCAATCCCAATAAAAAACTCTAATTCGTTTTCGACTACGATCTTTAAAACACGTCTATGTTTAGTAAGCCCACCCAAGGGCACCTGTGACTTAACAAAGATTAAAACATCTCTCCACAAATGAAGAATTGTTTGTAAACATACTGGAACTCGTTGCATTCTATTCCGTATGCTGGCCTATTGCCGATGACCAAGTTATTATCCAGGATGTTGAGGGCGAACGGCAATTTCTGTAAACAGCTTGAATCGGTTGCGTGGAAGTTATGATTTTTAAAAATTTCAATTGAAAAATCATGGCAACGGCAGTCAGTAACACCACGGGATTTATGGAGGAAATAATATGAAAGCAAATAATAATCGTACGGAGTTTGATAAACCATGGAAGGAGAACGAAAACATTTTAATTAAGAAGGACAGGTGTAAATGATAAGTGGCACTATACGACTTACCTAAAAGTAATGCTAAAACTGTAAGAGAAATTTAGCTGAAGTTTTGTAGAGCGGTGGATGTGTTCACTTTGTTGCATAACTCCTGCGAAAGGAGAATTTAAGCTGATGGAGTCGTAAGAAATGAAATTCTGTAAGTCTATTCAGCGAATTGTTCTACAGGACTTGGTCTTTAGTGTATCATTTTAATTATTTATATTCCAGCAGCAATGCTTCGTTTGAAAAACTTGCATTCCAGAACTCCAAGGGTCAAAATGACGCGGAAAAAGTGAAACTGAAGCCATGAAAAGTTCAACAGTGCAGGCTGTTATATCTAAGTCAGTCAGTTTACCACATGAAGTTCTATGTCGTAAGTGTAATGTAAAGTATTGCAGGTCGCAATAGTAACGGAGTATAATCGCGCACTGCCTTGTGTTATCTTCCACACAAACACGTTAAAGTTCGTTTAAAACGAATCTGCAATCGCAAAACATCTCTTATATTTGAGATTAAAACAACGAATTTTTCATCGAAATTCAAATGCCTAAAATGTTACCACATTTATTTAAAGTGTCGAGGAAAGTAGTTTCGGCGGCGCTCACCAGTTCATTCAGCATGACCATTTGAATCTGAGAACAATTTCTAAAGCAGTCAATAATAGGCTTGTAGTGTAACAAATGTTAGTCGCTTTAATTTCTACGATAGAAATATATCGTTATATTATGATCCAACGTACGACATTGTCGATAGCACATCTGTTATATTTTATGCGCCGCTCACGTATGTGGGTAATTCTCCTGTAACACACGTTTCTGAGGCCCATTTTATCATTCCCCCCCCCACACACACACACATGAATTACGCAAGGGACGAACGCTCACCACTATGGACAGATTTTCACGTTCAACTTACCAAACTAAACAATTCATTCCAACGAAACTGTCTGCTAACCATATGAACAGCTCACCTGAAATAGAAGAAAACACAGAATTAATGTAAAACAAAAATACAACAACATTAAATTATATATATTAAAAATTATTAATCCGATGATCTAATTTAACAAGCTGTAATAACCCATAAGTTTACTCTAGTAATGGATAATAGTCAGACTTGGTCGCTTCAAGAAAAAGGACGAACAAGATTTGAGACGGTTCGAAAGAACGATTTTGGGGAATTTGTTTGAACAGAATAGCACTGGTACCCAAGTAAGAGGTGGATGGAGGATGTGGCGTGGACGATGCGACAGAGCATATTTTAAGCAATAAACTAGGCGGCAGTAGTGCCGCCTAGTGGTATTAGTGGCGGTGCCGAAAAGTGAGAAAAGAAGGGGAGAAATCAGCAAATGATCCGGCAAACCATTATAATGAATCCATTTGAGTGTTTGTAGTGTTTTTTTAAATTTTCCTAAAGTCTAAAGCATTTGTGTCTATTTTTACAGTTAATTTCACGAGTAAATAATGAACATGATCACAGTCATGTTAAATTCAAATTACATCATTTTCAATATTATATAAAAATCACATACAGTATATTGCAACAAAACAGGATGATAAGCTCTATTAATCGTATCTGAACATGGATGACGAACATTGACATGTTTAAAAATGGTTTTATTCAATTTTTTGTCTTTTAGCTGTAAGTTTTGTGTTTAGCAATGGATAAGGACGTAGGTTATATCAAATTCTTTATAAAAATTAGTTCTTTTATGTCATGTACTTTGTGTGTGAAATTGTGCGCGGGTGCGCGTGTGATAAACCTTATTCGCTATATCTTCCGCGGTAATCAACCCATCGACGTGAAACTTTGACAGTGGATTGTTTACGTAAATACCTACAGTTTTTATGTACTCTGAGGTTTCTAACTATTTTATAAATATGGTTTTTTGAATAGGAAAAACTCAGCTTTTAACTCTTATCAATGATAGAGTAATAAAATCAATAGATAAAATCAATGCAAGCTCTTGCGGATTTACACAAATTTTTACATTAACTCATATCTTTTGCTAATATCAACCATGTGACATCGGATGGACCAATCAGAAAACACTAATTTCATTAATATTCTTACTCTGTGAGGTACGGATCGACACAGTTGGTCGATAGCATTTGCCGAGTGAAGTTGTGTCCGTCGACGAGAGTTTTCCTCGTACGGAATTATAGAAATACAAAATTATCATAAAACTTGGAACTCTTTGCGAGCTTTGCGTAAAGATCCAAGCAGGTTAACAACCTCTATAAAAATTATTATTATATTTAAGTGCTTTTCGCGGTAGTCAAGATAGTCCGCATAAGGAATTATTGAACACTTCAAGCTTTCACGGAAGGTGTAAGCTAAATACACCGCTTTTATAATAAATACCCATATTCACCCTGAGATCTAATAAAAATTAACGTGTAAATTAATAATAACTTTTGCGAGCGAGAACGCTAATTATTATGAGAGTGACAATTGTGTGAAAAGTCTATTTGGTGTTAGCAGTTCGACGGAATCGTCAGCGTGACGTACAGAGGCATCGTCGCTGGAGCAACCCGCCGACGAAGAGGACGCCAGGACGGGAGCGACGCTAAGAAGAGGAGGAACGCACATCCAGAGGACAAATCAGCAAGTGAACGGATATCATTTAACAAGTAAAATCGATATAAAATCTAACTATATAAACTCTATTCAAATATAAAATGCACGACAATTACCTATGTAATTTAATATACATCGTAAAAACTATTATTTCCTGTGTGTAATAAATAATTTTCATTACCTCCATTATAGACTCGTTTGTAATTTTTTCACACACACTATATCCTATGCAAAAATAATAATCTGTATCGTTGCAATATATATATATATTATATATATATATATATATATATATATATACACACACACACATATTGGTTGGTGTAGTGCCGCCTAGTGCAAATTTCTTAAAATATGCTCTGCGATGCGGGTGATGGGAGAAGGTGTTGTCCATCCTCCTCACCCATAGGACAGTACAGGGACTACTAAACTTTGTAAAACTTTAATTTTGTACTCTGTTTCTAAAAATACGGTTGATTGTCCCACAGCTCGTCTGTAACTTACCTAACTTAACATCAGTATTGTTACATAATACATAATATTCTCACAGTTGTTACAATGGACGTAAAATATAATTAATTTTTACAGTGCTAACAACTCGAAATATGGACACATTGTCACGGAGACGCACAACATGAAACGTAACAAAATAGTAATTACTAGGGTTACGATATGACCTAGGTGAAAAAAAGTGCAACCTGAAAATTTAACATGGTGATCGTTACTTTACGGATCCAAAAAAAATTAGACAATAAAACATTATACATTATGGGGATTCATGATTAAGTTAAGCATTTTTACAGAGTTTATACAATGTACAATTTAATTTTTGTGATATAACAAGAAAATATTTCTAAACAACTTAAAACTATTGGTTAGAAGCGGAACTTACACAGGAAAAGAATATTTGCAACATTTATTTTTAATCATAGCAATAATTAATTTAATACAAATCAGTCTGAATCGTATTCACAATCTAAATGTTCAGTTGTGTATTTGCGGTCCCACTGGTATTTATCAGATGAACCGATTCCCATCAAAAGATTTTTTTCTAATAAATGATCATAGAACTGAACACATGAAAGACCTTTAATGTTGTACTGTACAAAAATTATAGCCTACCTTTAACAATTTCTACCATTAACCTATTTCTGTCTTTGGTCCACTGTGAACTGGTCAGAGAACTTATGACGCAAATTTCTGTGCGGCGCCGCTGGGAGCGCTCTTGCGCGTAACTAAATTTTTCAGTTTTACGAAAAAAGAGGACATTTCACTGTTTTAAAAAATCCCCCGAACAGGTTTTTAACACTAAAAAGGAGGACGTGTCCGGGAAAAAGAGGACGTATGGTAACCCTGGACATGATTATACTGTCGAGGACTATATGGTCGAGGAGGACATTATTAACATCGATAGTGTTGTTAATTACTTAATAAAATAGTGTTAATACGCTGAGTCACCAAATAATAATTGTATTCCGTAAGCTCTATAAGTAGCATGTTACAGAACAACGGCACAGCTTCTTCAAGAATCTAGTTAAATTTGGTGTTCAATCCATCATCGGTTAAGTTGAGTGCGGCCTACAGAATCGTAGACTAACGCAAGGGTCAGATAGTTAGCGAGATGTTTTATGCCGATTATTGTATGGATTATGAGTAGTTGAAGTGATATTGAATGCTTTATTATTTATAACTGCGCTTTAGTAACGTTGGATTATTGTGTTTTTTTTGTAGAAATTATACTGAATGAAATGTTATTCGCAAAGTGATAAATGAAAATCCCTGTTATATTATTGACCGTATTGTCGATTTATTTATTGTCATTGTGAAGAGTGAAAATCCACGTATCATACTGTAACCGTCAATATCATAACGCATGTCTGCGATTATTTTTTTAAATGTTATCCATACAGAGGAACGCAATGCAATTAACATAACCATAATAAAAAAGAAATAGAACTAGAAAAAACAAATTTGTAATTTTATTAAGAAAATAGTCTTAATTTTTTTATTTTTACATGATCAGTTACAAATGTTTTTTAAGAATACGGTTACAAAACCTAAATCAACATAATATTTTACCCCAATATTTTTTTCGTATAATGAAACGGACCAAATCCAGCAAGAACACACGCCGAAATTCAACAATACAATTTGGGTTACGCTGCCTGTTTTATGGGTTGGAAAACTGCACACTACTCGGAGGCAATCCAAGCGAATTGGGGACAATGGGGGGGGGGGGAATGAAATTCCTTCGAATATACTTCTGTACACTCCGCAAGGAAACCGCTGTGGAATAACGGAAGCATTTGAGGGCCTGTCTGTGTGTACTTATTTTTCTATTTATACTTGTCCGTAAGGTACCCGTGCAGTAGGCTACTCGAAACAGGCTGTGCCTACGGCGATCAACGAATTCTTTCTCTTCCTTTCTCTTTACTTTTACGTTTAATTAGGAGTTATGACTCCTGTTTTTGTTTTAAGCCAAACCTGCGTTCACATTGAAAATATTTCTTTAACTTCAAATGTAAAAACAGGTGGAAGATGTTATGATAAGGTAAAGGTAGAGTATTAACAGGAAACAACAATGGAAGATAACAAAACGAGTCCAATATATTTTACTGTAATACCATACTGTAGTGTTTGTATCCTCCCGTGACGATTTCCCTGGGATATATAATTAGTCGCCGTATAGTTGTGAGATTTACGCCCTTCAGGGTACTGACATCGTTTTTTCAAGGTTCCCCTTTTTTTAATAATTATTTCTTTAGTTAAAAATACCCCACAACAACACTTTATCAGACAACACACACAACTAGACAACAACAACATTGCAGTAAAAAACAACACAGACCTAGTAACAAAAATAAAAGACATAGCCTACTCATCCCCCATAATGCCACATTAGCCTGCTTTGACATTAAAAACCTGTACACAAACATCCCCATCTGTGAAACAATCACCATCCTACAAAACAAACTCAAACAGAACACACCAGACGAACTTATCAACGAAATAACAGAGACTATGAACATTATCACAAAACAAAACTACTTTACTTATAACAATAAATACTACACACAGAATGATGGCCTACCCATGGCCTCCCCCATATCCAGCATTCAAGCAGAAGTCTTCCTCCAACACTTAAAAAAAACAAAAATACTCACAAACAATGACAGACACTCACATAAAATACTATATTGGCACAGATACGTTGATGACATTCTAGTACTATACAGGGGAAACAAAAGACAATGTGAACAGTTACTTACGCACATAAACAAAATACATAAAAACATAACCTTTACTGTTGAATACGAACACAACAATACCATAAACCTCTTAGACCTCTCCATCACAAAACTAGAACACAGGCACAAATTCAGTATATACAGAAAACCAACTACAACTGACACACTAATAGACAACTCCTCCAATCACCCAATACAACACAAACTAGCTACCTTCAGAACCATGATACATAGACTTAACAACATCCCCTTACATGAAAAAGAGTACAAAGACGAACTAAACGCGATAAAATATCTAGCAGAATCTAACGGATATGACAGAACAATAGTCAGTAAACTCCTACACAAAACACAAAACAAACAACAGACAAAGACAGAAAACAACAAATTCATAACACTAACATACATCAACAAACAAACTGAAAAAATAGCCCACAAATTAAAAAAAAGCAGGATACAGAATCGCTTACAAAACTACTAGCAAAACAGAACACACACTATCAAAACACACACACAAAGCACAAAACAAATTCGATCTACCCGGTGTTTACAAGCTAAATTGCTCAAATTGCAATAAATTCTACATAGGCCAGACAGGACGTAGCTTCAAACAGAGATACATTGAACACACAAAGGCACTCCACTCCACTACAGAATCCACCTTTGCAAACCACCTCATTGAAGCAAACCACACATATAAAAAAATCGACTATAACATGAACATTCTACATGTACACACAAAAGGCCGAAAACTAGACACTCTAGAACAATTGGAAATATACAAACACACGAAAACAAATAAAAACGACATCCTAAACGAACAGACACAATTCAAATCGCACGCATTATTCTAACATATCTCACCCCACACACACAGCATCGATCTTCCGAAATTCGATTCCGTCGCCCACAACAAGACGGACAGCGCTACCAGCGGCAGCCTCTGAAGAAGCCTTTTAAAGACGAAAACCGGTTCAGGCTGTAAGGTAAAACTTTATGCTTTTACTTATAAAAAACTTAGTATTCCGAGTCGTTAATATAATAGTGGTATTTAAAAATACCCGTCTACGTTCGCAGGGCGGCAGCTTAACAATGCACTATTCTAGATGTTTTCTTTTTTTCAAGTTAAATTTCTTCGGGTCAAGCCACCAACCCCACCCACCTTATTAAATTTTGTCGTACGACTTAAGTCTTGTGATGCCAATTTTTTTAATTTTCTATTCATTTTTTACTTATTAATTTTTGTTTGTTTGTTTTACATTTGACTTTTTTCATTACTTCTCACTTAATCAATATCGGTCTTCATGTAGTCAATTCACTCAGGAGCTCTGAATTTGAGAGTTATCTGTAATTCAGCGCAAGTACTCTGAATTTTGCTATCTGAGTAGCATGGTTAGTCAGGATGGAGGTGCTCTTAGGGATGTGATAAAAGTCGTATAAATAAAGCAAAAGGAGCATTTGCGCAGTTACGACCAGTATGGAGATCACCCCATATACGCAGGAAGACAAAGCTCAGAATATTTGACTCAAATGTCAAATCGGTATTGCTGTATAGATGTGAGACCTGGAAAGTGACAAAGGACATCACCACAAGGTTACAGACTTTCATAAACCGCACAGTCTTGAGGTACATAATGAGAATTTGGTGGCCCAAGACCATCTCGAACAGAGATCATGGGAGGCTACAAGTCAGAGTCCCATCCAACTACAGATAAAGAGAAGAAAATGGGGGTGGATCGGGCACACCCTGAGAAGACCACCAGACAATATCGCTAGACAGGCACTGAATTGGAATCCGCAAGGTAGCCGCAGACGTGGAAGACCGAGGAACACCTGGAAGAGGACTGTGGAAAGGGAGCTGGCTGGTGTCAACAAGACATGGAGGGAAGTGAAGGCCTTGGAAATAGACAGAACACCCTGGAGAAATTTCGTCGAGGCCCTCTGATCCATCTAGGAATTTAAGGACTTAACTAACTAACTAACAGCCCAAGTACTGTAAGATGTTCCTTATTCATAACTCATAAGATATTCATACTGCCCAACTATTATTGTGATCACAACATTGATTGAAAACTCGTTGGGCATTTGGTGAAACATATTAGGCCTACTACAAAGGTTTTAAAAAACACAAACTCTCGGTACTATCATAATTTATTCTTAATCTCTGACAATCATTTCAGCCTATTAGGCCAATGTCAAAGACCTGCTAAGAATAATTGTTTTTTAAAACCTTTATGTTGTCTTGATTCTCCTCTTTGTTCCAGTACTTTTGCTTTTTTTCATAGGTTCAGCTGTAGTAGCCATTTATTTTCATTTCTTTTATGAAGACTGGTAGTGATATAAATAACATGTAATGCAATAAAGAAAATTTAAAAAACACAAAAGTAAAAGTGTTAAAAAACAAACAATTAATAAACCGACAACCTAAGCCTTTTACTTTTCGTGTCTTCTAACAAAAAGTAATAACAAACAGAATTAACACTGTTGCACACCACTATAGCGCTTATTCCGATTAGCGCTTTCAAGTTTCACAGCTCATCATCAGATCGGAAATCTGATAAGCCATTTCCGATATGATTGTGAGCTGTGAAGCTTGAAAGCGCTATTCCGAATAATTTTTTCTATAGTGGTGTCCAACGGTGTTAATTCTGATTGTGATTATAACCAATAACACAGCTTTATTAATTAAAAAAAAGTAATAATTTATACTGCCTTGGTCAGAAGAAAACTTAAGTCATTCTCTTCTTTAATCACCAAATACCTATTACATAAAAAAGTAAAACCTGAAACGGTGGATAGATTAAGCAAACACAGAGTATTATTGCTAAAACGATTAATTGGCAGGATATTAGACCTTGGCTTAAGTTTTGATATCCATACGTTTCGATCTCACCAAAGGAGGCCATCTTCAATGGTAAAGATATATATGGAAGATGCTAGGGCCCTTCTTAGAACCAAAAACATGGTTTTGCCCCAGTACTAGGATATTTAAGGCGAGCATTTACCATATACATTTTCACCACTGAAGATTGCTTCCGTTAGTGAGGCAAAAACGTATGATTATCAAAACTTAAGGCGACGGCCTAACAGTCCGGCAATAGCAGTATTGGCGCCGGGCATGAAAGCCTTAGAACACAGTTGCAGAGTATTATTATTTATCTGAAAAATTTTAAAGAAGGGAAACGTGGAAGCGAAGTTTGTACAGTTGAAATCTGACAACTGTCCGCGGGCGAGCAATTGTCGCGGAACCTAATGGGCCACAGTAAGTGTTAAGAGAAAAGTTTTAAATAAAACTTGTGATTGTTTTACGGTCTGCGTCTTAAAATAAGTCAACTATGCTAAAGGTGGCCGCCCCTCTGAATATATTTTTCGTGTCCCTAGTTTTCCACGTGACTTTACGGGTGACCGGGGTCATTTGACAAAAACAGTAGCAGCGTTCCTGGTTATAACAAAACATTATTTTAAATGGTATCCACGTTATTAACTCTTCGTCACGTCGTTAACATTTTTCGATTTTAAAAGAGGTGTGCATTCTTATTTGCCTAGTTGTGTAATATTCTCTTTGAAACAAATTTAGCGTCAACTTGTAAAATGCGCATCGCGTGTTCGCAACTACAAAAGCGTCTTGCAGTTGAATTTTAATTGTTTTCTATGTGTAGTACGCGCTCGCTTACATAACACTGAACACGGTTTTACAGAGGGATACGTACAATATATGAATAATGTATTAGATAACAGGCGGTCGCCGCGCGATACTATTCTGTGTTGTACCGGCTTCATTTTTCTATTATTATGTCCACGAGCAGTGGTAATACCATCCGCTGAAAAGTAAATTTCCCTTAATCGACTCAATTACCGCGGAACGTATGAATAATTCAACGCTAAGTAAACATCGCGGCCGCAGTGTGCGATAGCTGGCGGATAACCCATTAACATATATAAGGTAGCCTACGATTGAGAGCTACATCTTCTGCATGTACGCATACGATGTCTCCTCACAGTATCGCACTGTCAATGTGATTAGAAAAGTACACGGTGCCATAAATACGTAATGAATATGCTAAGTTTCAAGAAACACCACCAGACATACAACGAGAAATACAACAACCTTCACTTGACTTAGAATATTGTTGAAACCTTGAGACTGATGTCCCCCAAAGTACGGAGAGGATAAGCAATGGCTTATTGTCTCATTCCTTGATGAAAGGAAATATACAGCCGCATCTCCAAGTGGTGGGTGATGGGCAACGCCTATGGGCGGCTAACATGGCTCTGGAGACCGCGTGACAGCCGGTATAAGCTGTCCCTCCTCTACTTGTCGTTGTCAAGTAGAGATTAGGGCACCCTCGTGTCATTGGGGTGAGAAATTGCCCCTAAAGATGGATTACCTTCCATTGGTCAACGACGTAGAATGTGGGAGGCAAGGAGAAACGACCATTAAAGATCATTATGGATATCTCAACAGGAAAAACTGGTCCGGTAAGACAGCCAGTTTATGGAGAACACTCAGACAGAAATCGGGCTGGACGTTAAGCCTGAAGGTGGCAGCCCCACCATACGTCTTACCCTGGGATATGCTAGTAACATATCCAGGGGACATATTCACTACTAATTTGCCTCAAATAAGGACTAGCCGGATGGATTGCCCAGTATCGGCTAAATTGGTGGGAACATCTTTGCCGAATGGCTGACTGCTGCATCCCCAAACAACTATGGAACTATAAAACGAGGGAACGGAGAGGTGTGGGACGTCCGAGGAAGAGCTGGAATCTTTGCCTGTTTGAGACCGGAAGAAACCATCCTTGGTTTAATCCTTGTGGATGATGAAATTGACCTTGAGACTGATGGTACGTAACGTGATTCTAGGTACGATAAATGGGGCAGTACCATGCAACTGTGACCAGCGTCGGCCTGGACAGAACCTGTTCAAGCGCCCTCGCTGCACGAGGTGTCAAAGAGGCTCCGTGGTATGAACAGACGGGTAAGGTTCGTCTTTCTAAGCTCCTGCGAGTCAACGTTTAAATGAATGGGGCCAGGTTGTGCTCTAGAATATAAAGTATAAAACAATAGAACTGCACCTGGACGAGCCGCTTCGGCTGCACTGTAGTCCAGGAGGGATATCCAGGGGCGTATTTATGGGGGGAGACGAAAGGAACCGGACCTCCCCCCAAGGAATCGAAAAAAGTTAACGAATTTTGTTATTCTCTTAATTTTTAGTCTTTTATTATTTTTTCAGGTGTGTATTTCATTTAGTAACTCTTTTTTGATCGTACAAGCAGGTTTATTACACATCATTTGCTTATACGTTTGAAATATGAAATATAGGTGAATCAATTCGGTCAGTCAGTAGCTTCTAAACAATGTCTCAGTAACGCGTATTTTTATTGTGTTATTACCGATTACTTTAATGGGAGTGATTTCAGGATGTTATCACACGTTTTTCAGCCACTTCAAAGATAGTATTATTGATTAGTCTTAACTTATTTTTTCTTTTGTATGAAGACGACTCGACCGGACTCCGGACACCCTCCAAAGCCAAATTTTAGATACGCCACTGCGGGCAACTGAGAGGTGTGGAAGTATTCTCTGAGGGAACTACTCACCTTGGCGTAACAGCTCACTGATCCGGCTGACACCTTGTGTACTGTAGCTAATCTTCATTTGGAAGTTATTGATGGATGGCTATCCAACAAACAGTGACCTGATTGATAGCTACCAGATAAACAATTTTGTTTACAAACGGAATTAACACTGTTGCACACCACTATAGAAAAATTATTCCGGTTAGCGCTTTCAAGGTTCACAGCTTATCATCAGATCGGAAATCTGTGATGTTGATGACGACGACGACGACGATGATGATGATGATGATGATGTGATCTGTGATGTGATCAGATCGGAAATTTCCGATTTGATGATGAGCTGTGAATCTTGAAAGCGCTAATCGGAATAATTTTTCTATAGTGGTGTGCAACAGCGTTAATTTTGTTTGTGATTATAACCACTAACACAACTTTTTTTTTTCTTTCGTATCGGCCATCTAAGGACCACATGCCAATTTCAATTCTTTACACTCTGTTCTTTCCTTTTTTTCCAATATTCTTTCATCTTCTCACTGTGTCTCTTCTTCCTGTCTTCAGACCACTTTGAACCTGCGTTTTTCTCTTTCCTACCCTAGACTCTCTCCATTTTTTAACACTTTTGCCCGAAAAACTTCTCCTTCAATTGCTTCTTCTGCATGTATATTATTTTTTTCTAAATCCTTTTGGACTTCTTTAATCCAACTTGATGTTGACTTCTTCCCCACAGATATTTGAAGATTTGCTTTGTCAACTTATTGCCGTCCATTCTATATAAATGTCCAAAAAATAATAGTCTTCTTTTTCTCATTGTTTCTGTTATATTCTCTATACTTTGATATATTTCAACATTACTTCTTAATTTCCAACCTTCTAAAGTTTTTCGTGGCCCTAATATTTTCCTAATAATTTCTCTTTCCAATATTTCTAGTTTGTCTAAATTATAATTCAATGCTAGACATTCACTTGCATATAGGCATTCTGGCTTCACTATTGTACTGTAATGCCTTATTTTCGCATTTTTAGATATGCACTTTTTATTGTAAATATCTTTAGTTATACCATATGCCATTTCCATCTTATGAATCCTTTCTTCTATAGCAGCTTTTTCCAAGCCATTCTCTTGAATTATCTCTCCTAGATACTTAAATTTTTGAACCCTCTCTATTCGACCAATATCTGTTACCAGGAATTTTGGCGCGTTCAAACGCAACACAACTTTATTAATTAAACAATTTGTTTAGTTATACGTAGTAATAAACAAAGCTACTAACAGTGCATAATTAATAATCGATTTTTCCAAACACATTTTACTTACAGTTCCTGTAAGGCTTGTTCGTTCTGCGATCAGCTCAATATTTATAACGGTCTGTTATGGTAATCTTTCGTCGCCACTTGGTTGTACGGGTCATACCAGAACAAACGAGCTACGCGTTCCATTATACCATGAATTAGTCATAATCCTGCAAGAAGAGGGCAGTAGCGTAGTGTTTGGAAGACACGAGGAAGATGTGACTCTCCATTTTGGACTCACCCTGCAGGCCGAGAAAAGAAAGTACAGTGGAACTGAATAAAGCAGTCGGGAACTACTGTAGTTTCTCAAAGAGAGATATGGAATACCCAGCGGAGATCTCAAGAAATGGATATGACCGGTGGGCCTACCGCTTGCCGTAGAGTATGAGGAATTTGAAATAGTCCGTGCACTCCAAACAGGTAGCAAAATGAGTTACTTCGTAGTCCCAAACTCTCGTCTAGTCAAGTCACTGGCGGGTAAAAAGTGAGGTTTTTAGGCCTGTTAAGTGGAAACTAGAGTGGTATTTATCTATATAGTAGAAAACATTCCCTTTCTCCTACTATAGTTTGGCCATGGACAATGATCGGAAAGTACTTATCTAATACTCAATGAACGTTACAAAACACAGCAATACAATTACTTTATTACAAAAATCATAATCTTTAAGTAGCAATTACCAAATATTAAAAAACGGCAACAAAAAGTAACGATGCCACGGCAAAACTGTGTCATTTAAATTTTAAAATGTTTAAATACCGTTGTTCTTTGCAGTGATGTTCGGTTCGTCTGTTAACGTATCACTCGTGTTTCCTAATGATATGCTAAAGAGGTATGTGTTATACGGTCTGTATAGCTGAGCTGTTTTGTATAATCTGAATCACCGCTTGCTTGATCCCGCGCACTGGATACGGACCCGTTGAAGCTTTACATAGTTATTCATGCTTTACATATTGTAACTCCTTTCACCACATAAGCATGCCAGCATTCATCTCTCAAATTCTCTCTCTCTCTATCCCCTCTCCCGTTCTCTGCATACAACAGATAACGTGCCTTCAAAACGCTTGATCTGTCTTGGCTCTTTGTAGCACATTTCACTTTAAATTCAAAATACTAACCGTGGCTTTGAGACCCGAACAACACTACTTCAGCTCAATAAATGGAACATGTAAACGTTTTTCTCGTTAAGTAGATTCATTAACCAAACTTATGCCAATATTAACTCCAGTATCAATTAATTAATTAACTGCCGGGACAGAATCAATGGTAAACTAACTGTTCGAAGTACAAAAGGATGAACGATTAACCTTAATTTGAAGATATCCATAGATTACGTACCTGTTACAGTACCAATAAAACGGTAACAGAGACAATAAAACGATTACCAGTTTTATGTAGCACTTTCGTCTTCATCTTCTTCTTCTGCCTGTTCCGTTCTCACAAACTTACGACCACCGTTTTCGTGGTCTTCCTAATATCTCTTTTCCCTCTTGGGTTGTAGTTAAATATTTTTTTTGGGTATTCTCCCATTTCCCACTCTATTTACGTGCTGTTTCCATCTGTCTTTATATTCAGTTATTTTTTCATTTATTGCACGTACATTTAGTTCATTTCGCACGTCTTCATTTCTTACTAAATCTCGTCTTGTACAGCCTTTGACCCCTCTCAAAAATCTCATTTCTGCTGCCTGTATTTTGCTGTCTCCTTTTTTGGTGTTTATCCAACTTTCACTCCCATACATAAGTACAGGTACAGTCATCGTTTTATAAAATTTTATCCTTGCGTCTTTTCGTGTTTTGTTATTTAATGTTCTATTTATCTTTTCCATGTCATTGTCATAACTGTAGCTTGTGTCGCAGCCCAAGTATGTAAAATTTGAGACTTATTCGATTGGCTTATTGTTGACAATTATTTTCGACCTAACGGGATATTTGCCTTGGAAAGCCATAACTTTCGTCTTATGCAAGGAAATTTTAAGATTATATGCTGGACATATTTGATTCAGTCGGTGCACTGCCAGTTGTACTTTATCTTCACTCTCTTGTATTATTATTTTATCGTCAGCAAATAGTAACGTACTCAGGTAAGTATGTCGGTCTAGCTGGACTCCAGGATATTCCTTTGATTGACATTTTTTAAGAACATCGTCATATATTGAAAAGAGTGGGAGACAAGCTACATCCCTGCCTCACTCCTTGGTTAATTTTTATCTCATCCGTTCTCATATTACCTGTGTGTATTACTATTCTTGTCACGTGATACAAGCGTTTGATTGCATTTACAAGGTGTGGATGATACCCATTGTTTATCATTATTAACCAGAGCTTATCTCTGTCAACTAGGTCAAAGACTGTGAAAGCGAGATGGATTTCGAGATTAAATTCTCTACGTTTGTCTATAAGACGTTTGACTGTGAAGATATTATCGCTGCATGAGCGTCCTTGCCGAAATCCATTTTGACAATTGGAAGTCAAAGGTTGGTCAAGGGTCTCAGGGGCTGAGGGGGTTGCTGGTACTCTCTCAGTATCAAAACTCTGAGAAATGCCCACTGATTTCTGACAAATAAGTCAGTGTGTCCGAGATATCGGCTCAGCTCTGCCAACAAGTTCTACTCCTACGTCCTCGAAGACATAACTTATTTATGTCGCGTGGCTTCCGGGCAATGCTTGGCGTGCAATGGGTGTACGTTAGATAGCTAACAGGAGAGGGCAAATGGGGGGTTTCCGGCTCCTTAAAACTGGAACATACCACCTAAGGGAGTAAACCCTGATAAAAAGATCAGGCAGGTCAAGAGGCCTGGAGATGGCAGCCCCATCACTTGACTTATCCAGCTTCAGGTTGATACCCTGTACTGGAGAAAATTTAAAAATACTCGTAATTCTCATAAAGTAAAGCCGGACGGATCTATACGGCACTTTCGTCTAAACCAAATTTATGCATTTCTTCAAATCTGATTAAAATCTACGTACAATATGTTTAAGGTTCATGGAAAAAATTTGTTCCTATGGGTTCTCTTTAAAGCGAAGAAACAGCAATTTATACGTTACATAGTGTGCGATAATCCCACGGTAAGAAGACCCGCAGTGCAAACCACATATAATTAAGCAGTAGTAGGCCTACTAGAAATACGGACTATCACTGACTGTTGTTAAAACGAAGTATCTACGTGTTTGTGGGGGAGGGGAAAATTACAGGACTTGAAATTAGAAGACGTTCAAGAATTATAAGATTGTGACCCGTAGAGACGATTAGAGTTGCCATAAACGAAAAGGAAGAGCTTCAATAATAATAAAACACCGAAGAGGAACGTGAAAGTGTTTCAAAACAGAGGGAAATTAAACAACGTTGTATATTTATGAGTCAACGAAGAGACAACTACAGTTCTGTGTGGCTCGAAAGGATAGTAAATAACAGAAAGGGATGAGAAATGAATGTGTTGAGAAAGTCGTGTAGAATATCAAGAAAGATTAATAGTAGTTATGACAATAACACAAACGATGATGTAGTACATAAAAAGACGGCAACTTATTTCAGACTGCTATGATAAGAGAATGTTGGCACTAGCTAAGCAAACCTTAAAATGGCAATCCCTGAACAGATGGAAACGTGACCGGACATGAGAATCTTGGCGTGAAGTGCTCGGTAAGCTTCGATGGCAAAAGGAAAACCATTAATGAAGGCCAATGTGAGAATAGGGATAACTGCGATTGGGTTATGAAAACCTGACGGGGCCATCTAGTCAGACTGCCTGCTTTAGTCGTAAACGATCCCATTTTCGACTTTAAAAGGGTTGTTTAGTGTTCCACAATACCATTCTCCCCGACTGCAGGTATAACAGGTAAAATTTAGTATGACCCCGTGAAATTGTTTGACGTACATTTTAAAATAAGATGACCGTACTCGGATTGAACAATAACTGTTCTGTTGGTGTTTGTCCTAACAAAATAAGACTAATGTCTTTAAGTAATTACCATATAATTTCTTAACCGCTTCTGTAGATCTCTAGCCGCTTAAGATAATATGGAAAGATACTGATATTTTTGGGTTCCACCGACACCCAACGAATCGTAGTCGTCCGCATTGTATTTCCGGCTACCGAATGCACTTTCATCAACTTCGACAGTTTGCCCTACACGCCCAATTTTACAAGAATTTTCAATCAGCCACACAACAAGAATTTCTCTGAAAGAACGTACTAATTGTCTTGGCGTTGGCTGTGACAGAGGTACTTCACAATCCATGCAATTAAAACGGACAACAAGGTGAGGGGAAGAACGTGTGAAGTCCAAAGACAGTAGGCTTACTCTCCCGTACACGTTTTTTCACTCAACAGTTTTTGCCCCACATCTGTGAATCAAGTTTCCATTTTGCCCGTAATTAATATGCGTGTTTCCTCCACAATTTACACATTTAGTTGATTTTTTCATACGCTTCCAGTCTTCCAGTCTTCAGCACAGTTTTTAAGGCCTCTTTTTAGTATAAAATTTTTAAATGAATCTATACTTTTGAAATCCATCTCGCTGTTCAATTTTCCGCTTAAAATTTGATAACAAAACGCACTGGCACTGGATTACACACTCTAGTTTTAATTCCCTACGCTTCAATAAAACACGATGTTCATAGAACACTGTACACCGACTAAATGAAATGACCTTTAAGAAATTAGACGGGACTATGTTGGTTTGGGAGTCCTTAAATATGTATGAATAGACGACTTGCTTAGGTGCAATGGACATAAACAATAGGCGACCCTTTCGAAGGTTGTTAACGTGGTAGGCAGGCAGCCTGATACGATGGCCCCGACAGGTTTCCAAAACCCAATCGATTTAAATGAGTTTCAAACTTACGACTTAGGCCTAACATTTAATTGTATGTTCTCATCAAAGATCTTACTGCTTACGTAGCAGTATGAAGTTTCATGAAAACTGATAATGTTGAAAACAAACTGTCGGTAAACGTGTAGGTAATAATTTTGTGAACCATAATGTCTCCCTGAAACATGTGAACGCAGAACTGTGTCACATTTCTGTACACATGGGTAGAACATGGGTAGACGTATAAAACCTAGTTGGCAACCTGACCGGCTAATCTGTGAATGGCGAAGTTGTTTGCATCACTGCGGTCGGTTGCATCACCGCTTGGAGGGAAAAATAAATTTCCCTTAATCGCCTCAATTACCGCGAACAGTATGAATAATTGAGTAGGAGCAGTTATCTCGCGGCATGTGATAGTTTTTGTGGTAAGACATTAGCATAGAAGGCACCGCGAGATAGACATTTTGTGCTTAAAGTCTTAACGGTGTTGGTTGTGCTTGTATTAAATGTACGTTTGCTTGGTTCAAGCACATAAAACACGTATGGGCGCATTTCAACGCTATTTTAAACAGTTTTTGCAGGTTCAGAGGAAATAAACGTATATGACTAAAATAATCATAATCAACTTCGCTACATGGTTTAGGCATTTTCCTTTTGGTCTCCTAGTATCTGGCTACTTTTTTTTTTATCATACTGCATTCCTTCTTTCATCCTCTGTGTATTTTAAAGCTCAATTAGCCAACCTTTGGCTTAGCAAAACGTATAGTTTGTCAGTATAAATATACACAGTGAAACTTGGTTAATTCGCAGGGGCGAATTTAGGGGGGGGGGACAAACGAGACGCCCACACCAGAGGCTCAAAAAAGTTGACGAATTTTGTTAATCTCTTGATTTTAAGGCTGTTTTATTATTTTTTTAGCTGTGTACGCTATTATAGTAATAACGCTTTTTTAAATATACAGACAGGTTTATTACACAGCTTAGCGTAGGCCTATACGTTTGAAATATGAAATATAGGGAAATCAGTTCAGTCAATAAGTGTCTTGTAAACAATGTTTGAATAACGCGTATATATATTGTGTTATTACAATTTACTTTAATCCAACTGATTTCAGCCTCATTAAAGATAGTAATGTTGGTTATTCTTGACTTACTTTTACTTTTGTATGAAGACGACCCGACCCGAAATCCCCCACAAACCAAATTCTAAATTCACCACTCGAAGCTGAGGAGACTACAGTAAATGACTAAATATCCCGAATTTGAATTCAGCAAGTTGAAACATTTGAGAGTTAAAACAAGATGAGTCTTAATCTTTATTGATTTACAGAAGTTCATCACTTACTCGGCTAATTCGTTCATGAAAAATATATACGTACTACATTCTTTAAAACCTTCTCGCCACCCAGTTCTAGCCTTAAAATTAGTTCTTCTTCTTCTTCTGTACGTCTACACAGCCTAACTGTATGTATAGCCTAACAGCCTGTTCCGCCTTCACTGAAGCCATCTCTTCCTTGGTCTGCCTATATCTCGTCTTCCTTGAGGTCTGTATCTTATTACTTGTTTAGGTAGTCTCATATCTTCCATTCTCTCGATATGCTTCCTCCATTTTATTTGCCCTTCCCTTATTCTGCTGGCCATAGAATATACATTTATCTCGGTTCTTATATCTTTGTTTCGTATTCGATCTCTAAGGGTACAACATTTGGTTTTTCTCAAGAACTTCACTTCACTTGCTTGTATTCTTCGCTCATCATTTCTCGTCATCGCCAAGTTTCACTTCCATAAGTTAAAACAGGTGTTGCCATTACTTTCTTTCTCTTAATTCAATATCAAACTACACGGTTTTAGTTCTGACTAAAGGTTCAGTCAGTGAATGCTTGAAACGGTTCTCATTAATTTTGGTATTATTGGCTTTTGCTACTTTTCTGTCACACCGTACTTAATGTATTCGCTTCTCAAAAATTTCCAGTGTTTCTTTGTTTTAAAAAAGTAGATATGGTAATTCGCGGGAACGCCGATGTATTTCACGATTTCAGCTAACTTTTTCTTCCACTCTTTTACCGCATTAAATACCTTGATTTCTTGTCCAAAAATATATTTTTTAAGACACGGACATCTCAGTAAAAGCTCTTAACACAGAGACCTTTACAAATTGATGAATAAAGTTTCCTATCACAACCAATGACAACACGTGACTGTACAGCACTGTTCGTATTTTAATCTTTATTCAGTCGTCGCATAATATTGTGCGTATGTTTCATAAACACGCTGAAACGGATCGAAAACTTCATTTACCTGTTCAAACAGAAAATATCTTTTCGTAAAACTTTTCTCACCTATGGCACTCCCTTTGTAACGCATTTAACAGTAAGGTACATAAACGTATAACCAGAATAACATTAAAACATTAATACAAAATGTGTAAAGGGCAAACCGGATCAAAGGCAGTAAAACTAACGTTGGCTAATACTTGGATGTTCATAAAACTGTCGAAGCCTTTGAAACAAAGACAGTGAAACAGAAAAATCAGTGCCTACGAATTACAAACTTGTACATACACTCTCTGAGTGTCGTCATCGGGAAGCGTTTACAGTGCGTTCTTCATAAGATTCCTTACGTGTTTTATTTTTAAGATGAAATAATGATAATAAGAAAGAATCCATCAAAAGCTGTCAAGAATATACATTTTTATTAACAAACGAGTTAATGAATGACCATTGTTTTTACGACATCACCGTTTGGAAGTTTGGAAGGGAGGAGAATTGAGCTAGCATTCAGTAAATAAAATGTGACAGCAAGTACATACTGTTACTAAAAATTTTCATTTCATCTCTACATACTAGACTATCAAGACAAAATGAAGACACTATATTTGTATATATGTATTCTGTATTGTTTGTAAAATAGGGGAAAACATATTTACACAACTTTTATTGTGGAAAGTGCCCCGTCACAGTCTGCTTCACGAATCTCTGACGTCACCAGCCACCAGTGTTCGACAGTGTTCTTGAACGTGCTATTTCTGACTTTTAACGTAGGCCTATTAGTTTGTATCATTTGCATTATCCAGTTCCACTGTGCAATCAAACCACAAGCTCATTCTGATTGCCGTTTTAGTTTCATTATTTTTATATTACATAAGCAGCTTAATGCTGTACGTGTAAACACCATGAACGGTACAAATTCTACATATTATTGTTCCGTCTTAATGTGTTTTCCATTTCCCTCAGCGGAACTAAATGCATACATATAAGGAAAAAGTTACTTGATGCTTTTAAAAGTTGGATTCTTATGGGTTCTTATGGAATTGGTATAAATAAATATGGTTAAATGAATAAACACTTAGTATAGTTCTACAGATAATTTTTGTTTTCCTGACAATTGTTTCACTAGCTTCAGAGATTAGATCTGCAATGTACGTTAGGCGGGGGAGGGTTGGAGGTAGTTTGTGGCCAAGGGTTCTTTCCTTCACGATTTACTCTGGATCATTAGTTATTATTTCCTCATTATTTACAATGTAAGTTAGGCGGGGGAGGGTTGGAGGTAGTTTGTGGCCAAGGGTTCTTTCCTTCACGATTTACTCTGGATCATTAGTTATTCTTTCCTCATTATTTACAATGTAAGTTAGGCGGGGGAGGGTTGGAGGTAGTTTGTGGCCAAGGATTCTTTCCTTCACGATTTACTCTGGATCATTAGTTATTCTTTCCTCATTATTTACAATGTAAGTTAGGCGGGGGAGGGTTGGAGGTAGTTTGTGGCCAAGGATTCTTTCCTTCACGATTTACTCTGGATCATTAGTTATTCTTTCCTCATTATTTACAATGTAAGTTAGGCGGGGGAGGGTTGTGCCCAAGGGTTCTTTCCTTCACGATTTACTCTGGATCATTAGTTATTCTTTCCTCATTATTTACAATGTAAGTTAGGCGGGGGAGGGTTGGAGGTAGTTTGTGGCCAAGGATTCTTTCCTTCACGATTTACTCTGGATCATTAGTTATTCTTTCCTCATTATTTACAATGTAAGTTAGGCGGGGGAGGGTTGTGCCCAAGGGTTCTTTCCTTCACGATTTACTCTGGATCATTAGTTATTCTTTCCTCATTATTTACAATGTAAGTTAGGCGGGGGAGGGTTGGAGGTAGTTTGTGGCCAAGGATTCTTTCCTTCACGATTTACTCTGGATCATTAGTTATTCTTTCCTCATTATTTACAATGTAAGTTAGGCGGGGGAGGGTTGTGCCCAAGGGTTCTTTCCTTCACGATTTACTCTGGATCATTAGTTATTCTTTCCTCATTATTTACAATTAACCACACCAGAACTTTTGTTTGTTTTTATGTAATCGGTAAGATTTTGGACTGAAGTCCACATATAAAAGTTCAAACAGCTGCATTAATTAAAAAATTTCTTTACTTGTTTTCTTAAACTGTTCATGAAACTTTATAAGTTTGTTTAACAAACGTGTTTTCTGAATAATTCAAAATGTAAAGTGTCAAATACTTCATGAACTCTGTATAAAATACAAGACGTGGATGTGTCGAGTGACCAACAACAATCGGGCACTTGACCAGTTCACTTGGTATTTTACAGCAGACAGGTAGACGCAACGGAATGTGACGGACGGTGTCTAGACACCCCTTGTTTACGTGGTATAACCTAGTTGTTGTTATCGACGCATCCACATACTTTGGTGGTGGGTTACTATCCATTTTATTGATCCCTCCACTGACCGACATTTGGCTCGACGAAATCCGATTTGGAACTAAACGGATTTGTCTCCGCTGGCTTCTCGTCGCTGTTCACATTTTCAGCTTTCTACAGAACGTCATAGTAGTATATTATTGTCACACCGTCGCACGGATTGTCATGTTTAGACAGTGTGATATAGAATAACTGAAAACAGGAAGAATTGTTAATTACAGATCCAATACAAAAAAATTAGAAGACATTCCTATACAACAATTCTTAAAGTTTACCGTTGTTCCCAACACACGCTAACGTAACAGGCAACAAATATCGCCCAATTAACAGTAACCCAATTAAAGTCATTAATAATTATAGATGCACACACACACACACACACACACACACACACACAAAATAACCACTTTACACTAAACCTCTGTCTACACAAGCACCGTCTCGAAAGCGATAATAACAAATAATAATATTCCAACTTTGTCGTGTTTACTTGCTAAACTGCTACCTGTCATGTTCTGGACGAGGCCTTTTAGTGTTTCCACCATTTTCAAGTCATAAACTACAACCCTAGGTCCTACATAGACTGCTAATTCAAATAACAAGATGAAAAATAATAACATGTCTTAGCGCTTCGCTTCGCAACACGCGAATGATGTGTACTGCGTTTTTTGCTTTGCTTTAATTGCTGGGGCGTCTTCGCACCCGTGGCATGATTGCAGCTTCCGAGACATCCCTGATGACTGCCAAGTGAAAACAGTGCTGGTCTTTCTGATAGGATACCTAAAAATGAGATGGAACACGCCAACACGGATATCCGCTAGATACAATGTTGAAAATGATCAATTTTGTAGCACTGTCTCTGGTGGCGACTGACATTAAGTGGAGTGGGGGTTTGACCATGATTGGTGGTGGTGGTGGTTAAGACGTACTGATGGTTCTGAGGTAAGGGAAGGAAGACGGTGAGCGACCGCACAGAAGCAGCAAGAGTAGGAACTCTAAGATCTCCACGAATTACATAATTTTTAACGAACAATGGAGATCCTGACAAGGAACGGAACGGTCCTGGATTTAAACTGTTCCAAATTACGCTTGTTGGTGGTCGACAAGAGCGACGCAGCATAGGTCAGTACTGACCGAAGAAACAAAAGATAGATCGTGTCTGTAATGCGCAGATCCAGGCGGTTGCTACATGAGAGCAAGGGAGATAGTTTTGCTCGGACGCCATGAGCCTTGTTAAGGGTGTCAGTGTGACGTGGGCTGACGTGCTACTAAGTGGGCTGCTGTATTTATAGTCGGTAGGAAGAGCTACAACGCTACAACAGATTCCCACGATTTTGCAGGTGTTCGGCACAGAGAATAATTTGGCTGTCTGTTTGAAGGCGCAGGAAGATCGAGCACTGGCGTGAGCGTTGTCTCATGCCGCTGCTCACACAACGCATGTATAGCGCCACATTCTTTACACAAGTTTCTTATCACCTGATCGTAGTATATATATATCTTCTTAAGCTTTCAGGGCCGGCGTCAACATTGTTGAACTGCTACTATTAGCCGGGTTGTTAGACTATTGGCGGACACCGTGCCAATTGTTGCAGATAGTGATGATGACTCCGACGGTGACACCGTGGACTACGGCCTAACACCCTGGCTAATAGTAGCATTTCAACAATATAATATATCTGTTCAAAATATCATTCAGCGTCGTCACATTCTCAGTCTCTGACTACTCTTATTTAATCACTGTTTGAGTTTTCTTCCATTTGTACGTTAATTAGTCAAGTCCAACTGATTTCTTCTTTCCCTTGATATTTACACCAAGATTAGTCTTGGTAATCGTACCTGGCATGTACACTTGCACATCTCGATATCAGAGCATCCGTTTTGTTTCTATGAATTCGATCAGAGTCACGGTAAAAGTTTCCATTATCTTCCTGACCCTCTCTTTCCATAATACGTCTTTTCGAAATTCTTGAACCTAAACCGTTTTTTATAGATTAAACTTAAGGGCAATAAATTATGATGATTAGTATTCCCTTGTGTACCTGATTTTCGTCTTTTGACTTTGATATTTGTATTATTGGCCTACATATGATGCCGCTTACTTCCCTATCTGCCTCCCGCGTTTTTTTATTGTCTAATGGCTGTACACAATCTCGTGTAATTTTCATTTCTACGAAATTACAGTTCGTGCACATTTTTATAACTTAATCACTGTTAAAAATTAAATCCTTTTGTTATTCACCATTACACATAATTTCCAACATTGGTCAAGACTAATGTCATGGCCGGAACATTACCTTATTGCAGTTAGTTTCCCACACGTTAACTGTAATTTTTCCATGTGCTGCTCCATGCAATGAGCATGTCGTTGTTTATCTCAACCCCACGCTTCAATAAGTCTGATAATTTTTTTATTACGTGTAAAAATTTGAAATAAAGTGTAAGTATGTATCCGGAATATGTGACCACAAGTGAGAATGTGGCCAATGTTAGTAAGAAAGAGAACTTTAGGAGAATAAATGGTAGTGGATGAATTAATCACCACATTCATTTTTAACTTCTTGTCCCAGCTCTAGAGTAACCTTCGAAAGCTGTCCTTTCTTCTTTCGTCGCACGCTGACTGCGCTGCTTGCCGCTGTCACCGGCACGGAGGAATCTCTGCATCGCGGGGAGCGACCGACGCCTCAATGCCTGCATTCGTATTAGCGTTTGTGCCATACCCTAAAGTCTTCTTCTCCCGCCATCTAGCGGATGATCGTGTTGGTGCTTGTCCAGTCCAGTATTAGGCACTTGTTTACTGTACCAGCACTGTGTTTATTATCTGGCAGCCATTGGGCACGACCCAGATGCTACAATGACGCAACGCAACGCGACAAATCATTCAGACATAGGCCTACATCATCATCATCTTCAGCCGTGGCTCTACAACCTTTGGTGGGTCTTGGCTTGCTCCAAGAGTCGACTCTATTCTTCTCTATTCCGTGCCCTGGCTTTCCAGTTTCTTATGTTCAGTTTTCTGAGGTTCTCTATCTGGTATTTGATTCTATTTCGTGGTTTTCCCCTTTCTCTACTGGCCATTGTTTTCCTGGTAGAAAATATGTTTCGTAGGCTGTCCTTCCTCCTTTCTCTGAATGTGTCCAACCAACCCACCTTAACCTGTATATTTTGATTATCCTGACAATGTCCGGCTCTTTGCAAAGATGGTATAGTTCATAATTATAGCCCCTGCACCACATTCCATCACATTCCATTTTCTTGTACTGCTCCAAATACTGTTCTTAGAATGCGTCTTTCACAGCAACCTAGAAGTCTCTCGCTACTTTTTGTCATTGTCCAGGATGCTGAAGCACATCTATGTCAGCACTGGCCTGATACGTGTTTTGTAGATTTTGCATTTCGTGCTTCTTGAGACGAAGCTAGATGCCAGGTGCTTTTTTAATCCATAACATGTTTTATTTGGGAGATATATTCTTCTTCTTATTTCAATGTTGGTGTCGTTAGTGCTGTTTATCGGGGAGCCAAGATATGTCAACTCTTTTACTGCCTCTATAATTCAGACTTCCAGACAATGTAATTATTCTTCTAGTAGTCTGAGTAACCGACGCGAGAATCTGCTTATCTACTTACAACAGAAGTAATCAGAAGTAATATAATTAATTAAGAGTTAATTTTCACAGAGTGGCATTATTGTGAAGGTAATAATGGAAATATCGGTATGGAGACCCATATTCTAAGATTTATATTTAAAATCATTTTCGAAATGAAATATTTCCATAGAAACTACTTCTTTCTTCAGCCTTAACCACAGTACTGTGGTCACTAACGTATACCACCTCACGTTAGCGCACTTGATTTTCACTGATGATGGCAGTCGATACAACTGCCGAAACGTCTGCTTTTGTAGAAAACATTGGTCCACGGCCAGACATCCCGGGAAAGAATTTTAACAACAAACTACTTCTTTCTATTTCTTTTATGAATTTGCTAACTGCTATAATTTTTTTATTGTTCGACTAAGCTTTTCGTCATTACTGACATCTTCAGGTTGTTTAAGACCTGAAGATGTCAGTAATGACGAAAAGCTTAGTCGAACAATAAAAAAATTATAGCAGTTAGCAAATTCATAAAAGAAATAGTAAGGATGGCTGCTAATTTAAACAATACGAAGAAACTACTTCTTTGTTGCTGATAACGTAGTACACATGACATATAAAAACAAATTATTCCCTTCCCCTTCAGGTATCATTTTAATTTATAGAAAATTGAAAATTACCCCACCCCCCTCAAACTAGCCTCTTCATTTATAAATATTTCATCTACGTTTCTACAGTGGATTAATATGATCTTTTTTTCAGGATATTTTATTTATCAAAATTAAGTACTTTACTCTTGTTAAAACATTTAATGTTGCAGGAAAACTACCCTTTCCCGTTAATCGATCTTCACCAAAATCAATAGGCGTTGAGTTCTCTACAACTCAGGCATATATGTACAAAATTATTTGATTGTGTTTGAATTTACGGCAGTTATCGTTCGTCATAAAAAACTTTTGTTAAAACATAAAACGTTGGATGTAAACTACCCCCTACCCTTCACCGATCTTTATCAAAATCAATAGGCCTTGAGACCTCTACAATTCAGAGAGTATGCAAAAAATTATTTGATTCTGTTTTAATGTACGGCAGTTATCGTTCGTCATAGAAAAAATTACCCTGTTTAAAACATAAAACGTTGCAGGTAAACTACCCTTTTCCCTTAACCGATCTTCACCAAAATCAATAGACCTTGAGTCCTCTATAATTCAAAGATGTACGCAAAAAAGTATTTGATTCTGTTTTAATTTGCGGCAGTTATCGTTCGCCATAGAAAAAATTCTACACAGACACTTTTTGAAAAATTACTTTTCTTCATTTTTTGAGGGTAGTACAATCATAATCAACCCTTATCTCGAACACGATTTTTTCGCCATCACCATACTTTCTTTCCGTATGGAAAATGGAAGTAAAAATGATCGACATTCAATACGATAAACATCTCTAGTAGATTACGTTACAACTTCTTTGATACAGTTTTTCTATAGAGGGGATAGCGCAGGTGCATGTCGGCTGTATAAAAGGGCGTACCACAGTATTTGTACAGTCCGTGTAAAAGCGGGTAGCAACATCTTGTGTTTTGGGAGCCACACTGACAAAGTATCAGACCTCGGGGATTACCACCAGACGCCGTCTCATTTGTCTCACCGTTTCTTCTGGCGAGGTACCAATGACAAATGTAGGGTCTACAGCGACTCATCTGGGACGTAGCGCTGTGTGTGTGAGTGACTGTATTTTGACTCATTTTGGGAAAACAGACTTCTACGGGCTGTCTGACTTACTCCCTAACGGCGCTCTGACGACCGGAATATTTTGCTCTGATTTAGTAATACTGTTCTCCGCACAATAACTTCGTTGGTTTTCCAGCGCAGATGCGACTCTGGTTTGCTTAAAATAATACGGTAAAAGAAAACAGTACAGTCAAAGAGAATAACTGATCCTATTACGTAGGTTTCAAAGGAAACCTGATATCGAGGCGTTATTGGTAAAACTACCCGACTCAAAGTTTTAATGTTTCAAGATGTTTCAAAACCGACATTTCTTATGCCGACAAAACTCTGCTTTTTAGTTTTTAACAGCTGCGTAACCAATAAAAAACTCTATTAATAATAACAATTAATTTTGAAAATTAAATTTATGATTTATCATTGCACTTGAAAACGTTTAATTTCAGCTTTCCATAAATCATATGTGGACTTGGGTAGATTTACCAATAACCCCAGGATTTCATAGTGAACCGACGGCAGATTCTCTTCCTCTGATCATAATGTCATCGATAGGATCACGTCTATAAATTGGATAATATAACAGTGGAACTCGCTTATAACGAGCTCACTTATAACGAGAACTCGGATGTAACGAGCAAAAGTACGAGATTTGTTTGGTTTTGAATCTTAGTAATGATAATTTAAACTCTCTTTTAACATGTAGGAACGCATTGGAGACTTGGTTATAACGAGAATTTTATCGTCGGCTTCATGCGTTAAGGTCTAGTCAAAAAGTTCGTTACAATTAAGGATTTTAACAGTCGTTTAAAATCATTAACGCTGTTTAGTGAAACTAATAATGTAATTGATGTATTTGGGAAATATTAAAATAAATTACAATACTGTTTTGACATCTAGAGATACAAAATTACTAAGCAAACAAAAATAGATGACTTTTTAAGGTTCATTAAGTTCCGTGTGCGAAACATAATTTTGACGATCCCATTTAGAACGAAGAACGAGACAAATAAAATAGAGTGAATTTTCTTGTTATTTAAAAATAATTGTTGTACATGTGGCATGGAAAGATTGGAGTTTTCTGCTAGATAGCCGGCAGATTTTTGGTAAGTTTTTACTACACGGCGACTTTTACTATATTTCGCAAATGCATTAAACGCCGATATTCAGCAAACAATGTTAGCGTCTAAGAATGTGTAACGTCTAAATTTTACTTTTAAGCATAGAATGTAAAACGTGTCAAAATTTTACTGTGAAAAGCTCTTCTATAGTAGACTTTTTTTGTTGTGTGTTCGATAATCACGGCATAAAAATTTAGGCTTGTGAGTCGACAACTCGGATGTAGCGAGTACCCGGTTTTAACGAGCACATTTGTCCGGTTCCTTGAATCTCGTTATAAGCAAGTTCCACTGTAGTTAAAGTACATCAGAGAGCCCTTACTTCCTTAAAACATTACAGATAAATGTACCTTTGAAATATCAACAACTTAAACAAACAGACGGCGTCAGCATATAGTTCAAGGAAAACCCTGTAAAAGAAGCATAACAATAAGTACAAATAGGTACAATTAAATATATATGTCAAAGTTGCGAGATAGTACTGAGGTATGTCAAGTAACTCTACTATCTGTACACAACAATACACCCTTAGTTCCCTGAGAAGATGATCGCCAAAAATCCGTTTACTCTTTGCCAACAGGGAAGATGAATACGATTGTGAGTTATCCACCACCTGAACAAACGTAATGGTGTATAAGGGAAACAAGCCTGGCTCCGCTAACATTTGTATACGAAAAAAGCCCTAGAGCAAATAGTTTTTCAAACTCGGAGTGTAAGCAATTCACGGAATACACATCGTATAGATAGAAAACTGACAGAATAAATTTAAAATCAAATTAAATTAAAAATTTAGGAAATCTAAAATTTTGTATATCAGAAGTGAAGGTATATTTCATCATCAAAGTAGATAAAAATAGAATAAAGTCAGCAGCGATTAGATTTGTAACAGCGGCGAAAGTCGGATCTCATCCCCGAAAGGACAGGTCACAGAGAAAACTAAGCTAAGGTTTCCTATGCTGCGTTAGGTTCTGTCAGTTTAAGTTCACACTTATTGCTAAACTAAGCTACGCTTTGTATCTCTGTTTCCTTCCCGAATTCAGTGTTGTTTCTGCTCTGATTATTTCCTGCCAAGCGTTGCCTTTCCGACTTTGATCCTTATAATCCGTTAACTTTATATTAAATGAATACGGAACTTACTGAATATTGTTTTAGTAATTGAGTCAATTAAGAACTCCATGGGATAAAAATTATATTTGAAAACTGAAGGTAAAATAAAAAACACGCAAAAAAATTGGAATGTGCAAACAAGGAAATGGGTACGTGCAAACGTAACGTTAAGTTGGCTGAGACGGGAAATGGCCGGCGCGGCGGTGGGGGGTAGCACAGCCTTTCGAGTGAATCGGTAATTTTAAATACATGGTCCAATATTTTCCAATAAAGTTAGAAAAACAAATCTTAGCCAAATTTTCAGCGTGAACGGGGCATGAACTTGGAGCATTCGCTATCGAAGGAAAGATTAAAAATACCGGTGAGCATAACTGGATCACGTGTAACAGAATTCAAAAATTTTCTCTCCAGTATCACCTCAAAGAAAAAAATCGGTATGGAGAACCATACATGACTTCCATATTCTAAGATTTATATTTAAAATCATTTTCGAAATGAAATATTACAATAGAAACTACTTCTTTCTACTTACTGCTTCAGCCTTAACCACAGTACTGTGGTCACTAACGTATACCACCTCACGTTATCGCACTCGATTTTCACTGATGATGGAAGTCGATGGCATTGCCGAAACGTCTGGTTTTGTAGAAAACATTGGACTACGGCCAAATATCCCGGGAAGGAATTTTAACAAAAACTACTTCTTTGTTGCCGATAACGTTGTACACATATATATAAAAAATATGCATAAAATTAATGGCTTGTATAAGTTAATGATTGATCTCCATTAAGTAGGGCTCAAGTTTCCAAAGTTTTAATATTATGATGTCCGTAATTAAAACATCAGAGCAGGTTTAGTGTGTATGAGGGTACACCGTGGACAAAAATTTTCAACATTTCCTATTGAGCGTTGCTTAGAGTAGAGCTGCGAATCTACAGTGTATGTTTCACGGAACAAACACGCGAAAAAGAAGGAGCGCTCTGTAGTCACTCATGGACCCTCAGCATCTTGCAGAGGGTTCATTCCCTAAAGACGAAAAGTCTGTCTATGAATCGTTCCTCTGTAAACACGTGCAGTTACACTGCCCAGCGATCCACAGGAAGCAAATCGCTATCCACGCTGGACACTTTTTCGGCTTGCACGCGTTATGTTGGTATGGGTTTCGGCACTTACCATTTAAAAAGCGTGCAAATGTAATAAAATAAACATGAGTGAGGCCAGAAATAACGCGAATTTTGTGTGTGTGTGTGTGTGTGTGTGTGTGTGTGTGTGTGTGTGTGTGTGTGTGTGTGTGTGTGTGTGTGTGTGTGTGCGCGCGCGCGCGTGCCTTCCCTGCCTTTTTATTGCGGTAGTCATAATAATAAAATGGAAACGTAAACATTACATAACTGAGATATGCTTGCCTGCCACGAACGATATATTATTTTACACATGTATATTAACTCATACATGATTTACATTAAAATGAAAAAATTATAATTTTATTGCCTGGCAACAAAATTATTTCAATTTTAACAATTACCATTGTTTCAAAAAGTTTAAATGAATTTTCAAGTACTTTACTGTTGTTAAAACGTAAAAGGTTGCTGGTAAACTACCCCTTCCCCATAACCGATCTTCACCAAAATCGAAAGTCCTTGAGATCTCTACAATTCAGGGAAGTATGCAAAAAATTATTTGATTCTGTTTGAATTTGCGGCTGTTATCGTTTGCCATAGAAAATACCTTTGTTAAAACATAAAACGTTGCAGGTAAACTACCCCTTTCCCTTAACCGATCTTCGCCAAAATCAATAGGTCTTGAGAACTCTACAATTCAGGGCTGTATGCGAAATATTATTTAATTCTGTTTGAATTTGCGGCTGTTATCGTTTGCCAAAAAAATATCGGTATGGAGAACCATACATGACTTCCATAATCTAAGATTTATATTTAAAATCATTTTCGAAATGAAATATTACCATATATATATATATATATATATATATATATATACACCATATATTACCATTATGTTGGTATGGGTTTCGGCACTTTCCATTTAAAAAGCGTGCAAATGTAAGGAAATAAACATGAATGAGGCCAGAAATAACGCGAATTGTGTGTGTGTGTGTGTGTGTGTGTGTGTGTGTGTGTGTGTGTGTGTGTGTGTGTGTGTGTGTGTGTGTGTGTGTGTGTGTGTGTGTGTGTGTGTGTGTGTGTGTGTGTGTGTCTTCCCTGCCTTTTTATTGCGGTAGTTATAATAATAAAATGGAAACGTAAACATTACATAACTGAGATATACTTGCCTGCCACGAACGATATATTTTCTCTCATATATGATTTACATTAAAATGAAAAAATTATAATTTTATTGCCTGGCAACAAAATTATTTTATTTTTAACAATTACCATTGTTTGAAAAGTTTAAATGAATTTTCAAGTACGTTACTGCTGTTAAAACGTAAAACGTTGCTGGTAAACTACCCCTTCCCCTTAACCGATCTTCACCAAAATCAAAAGGCCTTGAGTTCTCTACAATTCAGTGACGTATGCAAAAAATTATTTGATTCTGTTTGAATATGCGGCAGTTATCGTTCGTCATAGAAAAAATTACCCTTGTTAAAACATAAACAAGGGTTATGTTTACACGTTTATTTACACGTTGCAGGTAAACTACCACTTTCCCTTAACCGATCTTCACCAAAAACAATAGGTCTTGAGAACTCTACAAATCAGGGCTGTATGCAAAAAATTATTTGATTCTGTTTGAATTTGCGGCTGTTATCGTTTGCCATAGAAAATACCCTTGTTAAAACATAAAACCTTGCTGGTAAACTACCCCTTTCCCTTAACCGATCTTCACCAAAAACAATAGGTCTTGAGAACTCCATAATTCAGGGCTGTATGCGAAACATTATTTGATTCTCTTTGAATTTGCGGCTGTTATCGTTTGCCAAAAGAAAAAATTACCCGTGATATAAAAAAACCGTTGCCGGTAAACTACCCCTTTCCCTCAACCGATCTTCGCCAAAAACAATAGGTCGTGAGTACTCTACAAATCAGAGCTGTATGCAAAAAATTATTTGATTCTGTTTGAATTTGCGGCTGTTATCGTTTGCCATAAAAAAAATCTATAGACACAGACACACAGATGGGTAGACAGACAGACACAGACACTTTTCGAAAAACGACTTTTTTTCATGTTTTGAGTGTAGTACAATCAGAATCTGCAATAATCTCGAACACGATTTTTTTTACCATCACCATACTTCCATTTCCTTAAGGAATATGGAAGTAAAATATGGAAATAAAATTACCCTTGATAAAAAAAAAACCGTTGCAGGTAAACTACCCCTTTCCCTCAACCGATCTTCACCAAAACAATAGGTCGTGAGTACTCTACAAATCAGAGCTGTATGCAAAAAGTTATTTGATTCTGTTTGAATTTGTGGCAGTTATCGTTTGCCATAGAAAAAAAATCTACAGACAGACACACACACACACAGACACTTTTCGAAAAACGACTTTTTTTCATGTTTTGAGTGTAGTACAATCAGAATCTGCAATAATCTCGAACACTATTTTTTTTGCCACCGCCATACTTCCATTTCCTTAAGGAATATGGAAGTAAAATCTGTATGGAGAACCATAAATGACTTCTATGTTCTAATTAATTATAAAATTATTTTTAATATGTACACTCACGACGAACCAAATTTACCAGAAGGCTTTTGGTAAAAACGCTGAGAAAGATAATCAAAATACGAATTGTATCTAGTTGCTAATATTAAAAAAATTTACAGCCATTGCACAAATGCAATGCACAGAGAAGGGCATTGAAAATGCTTCAATAAATCTAAAAAATATATATATTTATGTTCATTCACCGATCAATGAATTCATTCTTCATTCACCAATCAATGAATTCATTCTTCATTTACCAATGTACAGATTATAAGTTAAATGCAGTCGCATTCATAAGCGAAGTTTTATATGTGTACTACGTTATTGACAACAAAGAAGTAGTTTCTATGGAAACTCACCGTTCCCATTTTCGATCAATCACCAACGATCGGCCGCAATTGTGCGACACGTCCTTATAAACTTTTTCAATGTTAAAATAATTAATTTGATTAAATTATCTTTTATTTAAACAACGCAAAAGACAACGTTTGTTTTCTGTAAATTTCTGAAAACGAAAAATTATTTTGTTTACGTATCCGTGGTTATATAGCATGGAACGATATCAATTGTTAATATTTTACTGAAATTTTTAAGTTTTCGGTCGAATAAATTTATAACATCAACACAAAAGATTACACCTTCCCCCTTCAACTACCCTTTTCATTTATAGATACTTCATTTACCTTTCTACAGTGGATTATTATGATCTTCTTTTCAGGATACTTTATTTATGAAAATTAAGTACTTCCCTCTTGTTATAACGTAAAACGTTGCAGGTAAACTACTCCTTCCCCTTAACCGATCTTCACCAAAATCAATAGGCCTTGAGTGCTCTACAGCTCGAGTACATATGCAAAAAATTATTTGATTCTGTTTGAATTTGCGGCAGTTATCGTTCGCCATAGAAAAAATTCTACACACAGATAGACACACAGACACTTTATGGAAAATGACTTTTCTTCATGTTTTGAGGCTAGTACAATCAGAATCTGCCCTTATCTCGAACACGATTTTTTTTCGCAATCACCATACTTTCAATTCCTTATGGAACATGGAAGTTAAAAGGCGTATAAGACGACAAAGATAGAGAGGAAGAAGAGGCCAGATACGACGACCTTATCAAATTGCATAAAAATGTGTGGCGTTTATATTGATTATCGTTAAAATTTTAATGATTCCCCAGTATGACGGATTAATTACAACTTAAATCTCATCGGTTGATAAGAATCTGTCACAGTTGTAATAAATACGCATATAAGTTATTGATTAAAACTGAATGTAAACTTTTCAAAGGCTTTTCAATAAGGCTATCCACAATGATAAGATAAAGTTAAAATTGGATTTACTTCTCTTGACACTCCGTCCAAGTAAACATTTTATACTAAAGGACACTGACCCCTTTCCTCAGAACGATAATGTATCAAGACAATTGTATAGTATTGTTGCGACGGTCTAACTGATCGTCGTATGGTACAGTGGAAAACACACAACAAGACACAAATGAAGTAACTAAAAACCAGTTTTAATTATCACAATTAACAGTTGTAATCATCTAGTACACTAATTCCAGTTAGATTTGACCACACGCAATATTAATGTCAAATAATAGAGTTCCACACAATTTATAACGCAATAACACTTCACACAATACTTCGACAAACACTCGAACCGCGCTAACGAAAATCGCTCACGCAACTGACTGAACTAAGGTAGATGCTCTAGCTTTTATAGATCGCTCAGAGGTCCAGTATAGCTTTCCCTCCTTACTGCACGCCGGCTTAATGCGTATCTCCAGTGTTCTTGAACACACAAGTACAGTCAAATTGAAAGTTAAGCAGAAACCAAATTATGGATGGACGAGTCCACTTTGAAATTGTGAATGGCGGGAGGGTAACGGACAATCAGCTGGTATGCAAGTGAAGGTATTACCAACTTGCGTGTGGTGTTTTAGTTACCCGTACATTGTTAATTACTGTGTGTTACGTCCTATCTCAGTATTGCACTTATTTTAATCTCTATCTGCGCGCGCGCGCGTGTGTGTGTGTGTGTGCCTACAGTCATACAACTGGCTTAAAAATAATAATTATAAGTTTATTGTTTCCGACGTAAATCAAATAATAATAACAATATTAATCATAATAATAGTAATAATAATAATATTGTAATTGTATTTATCTACGTTTAGAAACAAAAGTGAAATAATTCAATCAATAAATACAATTGGGACAGTACACGCATTGGAATTTGTTGATGTTACATATCAGAATGTTTTATAAACATATTTGAGTGTTGTTTGGTTCTGTCATTGTGTACTGCTGAGACGTAAAAAACTACAGCCTCCCTGACCGTTCTTATCGCAATGGAATTTGCAAACTGAACACTTCCACTCCTTAATTACACCCAACTATCTCTCCACTTTATCATTACGTAAAGGAACGCGTTCTTCGTATTAATTTAATTGCAAGAATCTTTTTAATCCTGGACAACAAGAAACTGTTTCTAGAAGAAGTAAAAAACAAATAATTTCAATACAGAACTTTAGGAAAAGAATATCTTTTAAAATCTTTTACCGTTAAAAGTGTTACAACCGGTAAAAGAAACAGATAAATGAGAACTGAGATAATTTATGTTTTACCACCTGGCAAACGACGTTTTACTGTAAATAGAGCGAAAAGTTGAAGTTATAATATACGATGTTCAATATCAATGAAATTTCTTTTATTTCGGTATTATATTTCATTTTATTTTTACGCAAAATTATAGCGCGCGCGCACACACACGCGCGCGCGCACGCAGATAGAGATTCACGGTGACACATACAATCGAACTTTAACAGTCACGACTTTTTATTACTATTAGAAATAATGTTCATATGTTGGCTGCACCGTCGCTGATAACAACAATTCTCTTCTCACATCTCACAGCGACTCCCTCCACATCGCCTTTCCCCTCTGACCGTAAGCGTTTCGCTCATTTTCATGACCTTAACTTTCAATTTTGCTCTACCTACTTGTGAGGAGCCTTGATTGAGGCACACTTGTCGCGGGGGGGGGGACGCGCTCGGTAGTTCGAGAGGGTTCTCGTAACAGTATGTTGTCCCGTGAACGTAAGTCGCAAGTGTGTGACCGAGAGAGCGGGTTACTGAACACATTATAACGTTAAGAATTTCAGCTTAAAATTTATAAGTGTATTGGTTTGACCTTGTCCAAAGTAAACATTTCATTATGTTCAATAGAATAAATTCATACATAGAATGGTGTAACCAAGGTAGTTACGGGGGGGGGGGGAATCACCAGTGAGGTGTAATTGAGCAAAACCCTACAGGCAGACAGCGGTAGCTGGTTAGCGGCCGTAATGGAATGTAAGTAAACAGCGTGGGCTACAACTAGTATTTGAAAGTAACAGGTACGAACGATACCATTTCAAAAAAATAACACGTACAAATACCTGTTATTATATACCCGTTATACATTTAATTTGTTATAAGAAAAAAATTGAAACTAAAAGTATTAACAGTGTTACTTTACACTGTGACTTTGTTAAGCTGTTACTGTTTAAAAGAAAATAAGAAACAAGTGAATTTATAAACCTGTCTCCCTTTGGGAATACTAAATTAAGTTTTCACTGGGAGTAAACAAACTGACAGATTTTTTTTTTTGGCTCCCATGTGTACCACCTGAAGTAGTGTAGGAGAAGGCAGGGTAGGCTGCCTTATGTAAGCCATACGGCATACAAGGAAGGCAGTGTGGCCAGCATTATGCTTCAGCCGCCCATTATTATCCCCAGGATGTTATCCCAGGTACTCATTTTCAACAGGCTGAGTCGACCTGGGGGCTGAAAAACGCACCTTGATTTTATGGTGCGGGCCCGGGAATCGAGCCCGGGACCTCTAGGGTAGTAGCCAGGTGCCATACCCACAGGGCTACTGAGCCATTTAAAAGAAAATAAGAAACAAGAGAATTTATAGTCCTATCTCCTTTTGGGAATACTAATTTAAGTTTTCACTAGGGGTAAACAAACTGACATAGATTTAATATTCAATTATTGATTCCATTTTGGTTAAACAAATCAATTGCGAAACTCAGGCAAGGAAATTTAGAGTGCACGTAATAGCACAACAACTAATGTCAAAAAACATCAGAAACATATTAAAAAACATAACACTAATCCATAAGAGTTACAGCAATCTCATCATTTACGTCAGAGCTGCAGTGAACTTAAAATCATCTCCGAAATCACATTAACAAAAAGTACTGCATGGCCTATCAGCCACTCTGTAGGTTATAACACAATATAATTCGCTTTTCCAAAATTTACCAAGTTGGCGACTAGTATAATATATAATTTGTTATTGTAATCTGTATTATATATCTGCATAACACACGAGAATAAATGTAACATCAGTATGAATTTGTTTTCATTTATTAAACACAGCTTCGTCTGTTGAGCGTAGAGATATTCCGAACTCGCTGTTTTGCTTCGTTTCGTACATGTATGGCAATCGCACATGCGCAGAATGAAGTATTCAGCACCATAAAGTGACTTCGTACTCGTGTACTGGTAATACTCGTATAATACTCGTAATACTTGTACTACTCGTTTACTTGTTGTTACTTATTTACTCGTCAGTTGCGTAGGGGGGTTGAATCGGAACAGGTATTTCAACTTTTCAGTCACTGTTTTATCCGTTCCATAAAAACATCGTTCCAAAATACCTATTATAGGTTTATCGGCTCACTTCTAGCTATAACTATTGAATCCTCTACTATCACCAAAAAACCTATTCTCCCGTGATCATCGTCAACTCGCCACCATATTGTAAACCTCACCACTGGATACGTCACTCCATCAAAAGTAGGGAAGAGACTCGGCCGAAATCTTCGCAAAAGCAACTGCTGGCTTCGGAAACGTATTCAGAGAAAACTAAAACCATTGTTAGTTTCAATCGCACAATGACACTTGCTTTCAGATGTACTTTCACCTCCCAGTATCAGATACCTTTACTTTGTGCCACATTCAACTTGGTACACAAAAGCTAACAGTCTACTATTACCACTTCCATCGCTCTAACTTAACCTTACTCCTGCATTACATGTTAGAATCAATTCATTCATGAACAAATGATAATAATAAATTGACTTAATTTGATGTTTCTACTCTGAAGCGCTCAATATTATTGCCTACTGCTTCTCTAATGCTTTTAATGAACCATAATATGTGTGTGTAAAATTCTGTCTGAGGCTTTCACGGCCGGCTTCAATGTTATGAGAACTTCGAAACCTTTGCCAGTGTTTTGCAACCTTCTGCACTGAAGATGGCCGTAGAAGGCACCGCCTTACAGCCCGGCAAACAGAAGTTCTCATAACATATATGTGTGTGTATTTTAAGCTCATATTCTGTGTGTTTTTTAATGCGATCCTGTATACTGATTCTACAACAAAAACAGAGCGCTGCATTCATTCTTTACTTTATATTGTTCCGATATAAATAATTTCGTAATGCAAAGTTTGCTTCTTTGAGTTTGCAACCTATATTATAAATACAAGCTAAACAATTTATTGATTAAAATGTTCAACATTAGCAAACAAAGTTTACGGGCAGAAGGGAGAGAGAGAGAGAGAGAGAGAGAGAAGGCACACTATTGTTTGCTGACCAAGTAGATTTTCCTTAAGGAAGCAAACCGTAGATATTGTTGAATTCACTGTCTGTACCAAATACTAATCCGCAATTATATTACTGAATAATAGCTGTATTTAATCTGTAAAGTCGCACTGAATCCGCGGTACAATACTGCTAACTTCTCCTTCATGCCTGTCTCAATACGACTATTATTAATACAATTTAATAGTGCTTTAGCCATTCAGTGCTGTTTTTCTTGCGTCTCGTGACTCTCATTGTTAGTATATCTCGTCCATGTAGCTGTTTGTTTTATTTTACTTCTCGTTCAAGGCCTGTTTTTTTATTTTCATATAAAAGTTAACGCCAATCGCTTCGTCCGCTCCGACAGAGCATCGTTATTCAGTGCCTAAGTTATACTCTTTCCGTTCTTAGTTCAATCCTGATGTAAACAAACCCATGTGGCAAATCAGAAACTCTATTTGTCAGGGGCGTTGACACTGTTCGCACAGTAATGTGTTATGCGCATATGCAGAATGTCTGTATAGTCATGTGAGAGTTGTCTTGCCACTTAAATCGGGGCACGTCATTTTAAGACTTCCTCCTTATCACTGTATTCTGAATCGTATTGAATTAACATGGATCCAGTTGAAAGGATATGTTTTGCCCGTCACAACACAACATTAGCTGCTTGATACAAAACAATTTATTGAGAAGGCGGTAAATGAAACAACGGCCGACAAGTGGAGTCATTGTATGCAGCATACTATCAAGGAAGATGATAAGCTATGCAACTGGCCCACATTACCGACGTCGTTGTGGACAATGAACAATCTTAGCAATAATAACGCTGACTCAAGTGATGGAAGGCTACAAGTTCAGACACAGATATGGAAGGCATTGAATTACTCTCTGACAGCAATTGATAGTATTCACTACACCAGTAATTATCACAGCTTATATTTTCGTTTTAAATAAACTTTAGTTTTTTGTTTGTTGCGATATTTAAACGGTTAACAAAAAAAAGTTATTGACTGGTGTTGTAAAATATTTCACTGTCGGTCTGGGCACTATCACACAAATTTTACTTTGGTCAGGGCAAATTATTACAATATACGTGTGTTTATACAGTATCAATATTGTATATACTCTGTCTGTACTCCTTCTGTGAGAGTGACACGCCTCTGATACAGGTAGCGTTTCAGATGTGCCACGCCTGTTTGTTTACATCAGGATTCAGCTAAGAACGGAAACAGTATAGACTGAGTCGTACGTCTTACCGTCTTCCTACTTATACGGTAGTTACCGCTCTTACTAGTGTATAAGATTTAAAGAATCCACAACACATTGGTCACTGCCCACAACACCCATGAGTTTCTTACAAATTACACTAAATAATTATAAAAAGCAACAACGTTTTATTTATTACCATTTTTATTCCCTTCCCTTGAGACATGACACTTTGGGTGCACCATCAATTTACGTACAACGTTTCAGGTTTAGAAAACTTGCAAAATGATATCGATACGGTCCTAGCTCCCGTTGTATGCTTCCCTTATCTTAAACGTTTTGGTATACGAGGGTAGGGTGATAAGTTCCGGGCCCGACACACACATAGTGTTACTATCCTCATTATTTTGACCGTGTTGTGTGACTTAATCCTTTGTAGGTCTAGTTTCGATGATTTCAAGTCAACGAGTTGTTTATTATTAGTGGAACAGTCCACCGCTGTAAGCGCCTCGAGCATCATCGGATAGACTGGAAATTCGTGCTGTGATTACATTTTGTTTTCATAGATTTAACTGCAACCGATATACAAACGGAGCTGTATTCAAAGTTGTCCATCATTCGATGGATGCTCAACCGTATTCACAACGGTTGACTGCTGGGTTGCTGCACAAGCACAACTGGCGACCCACGTGTTAGACGTCCAGGTGAAGTGACTGTGCCAGCAAAAACAGAAAAAACCCATAAAATCGTTTTGGTAGACCGTTGAATGAAAGTGAACGAGGTAGCTGAGATTGCTGGTATATAAACGGAACCTGGGCGCAGTATCTTACACAAACATCTGTGTATGACAAAGCTGTGCGCTAGATGGGTGCCACGTTTGCTGACACTTGACCAAAAAAATTGTCGAAAGGAGCTTTCAGCCAATTGCTGCGATGGCTAAAATCAAAGAATATAAGTTGAATTACTTCCTCAGCCACCATACTCGCCCTATTTAACCCCGAGTGACTACTTCGTCTTTCGTAACCTCAATAATGACTCGGTGGAAAAAGATTTACTGACGACAATCAACTCAGCGATGCTGTAAATGGCTGTTTTGAGGACCACGACAAATCCGCTTGTCAGTCTGACATAACCGCTTTAGAATATCGTTGGAAAAAGTGTATAGAGCTAAATAGAGACTATGTTGAGAAATAAATGCAAATTAATCCAGAAAAGTGTTTTTTCTTTTTCAGGCCCAGAACTTTTCACCCTACCCTCGAATTGCCTAAACTAATGTTAATAGGTCAAAAATCTTTATATATAATGTTACTGAATGATTTAGAAATGTTTGCATCAGTTATTTTCTGTAAACCAGAAGGCAACATCTGTTTCCTAGTGAATATTAAAACCTTTTTTCGAATTAAATTATCGAACAGAACAGATATTGTTTTTCTAAAAGAAATATTTGAACATGTCCAAATTAGGGTGTACTGAAATTTGGTAAATACGCACATGTAGGTATCTGGCAGTAACAAAGAAATTACTATAAATTACGTCCCCAAAACAATTTCAGATTTTGTTGATGCGGGTGTACGTGCATTGTTTATCACTATCCTAAGATTTGCCGGACCTTATGTTTTCCACAAAATAACTTTAGATTATTGTTATAGGCACTAAATGTTTACTTAACTTATTGTTAAGTTACCACCACAGCATTACATATTATGCTTGTTTACGCAACAAATTTCAGGGTCTACTTTAAACTACTGTAAACTTGTACCAACATTTTGCTCGATACGACAAAAGCTATCAACTCAACTTTAAAGAAACTCTAGTTTCTTGATTTCGTGAAAAAAATATTATGTCTATTTAACACTTAGTTTTACCATCATCATCGTCGTCATCATCATCATCATCATCATCATATTCACGGATTAAACCAAGGATGGTTTGTTCCGGTCTCAAATAGGCAAAGATTATAGCTGGTCACTCCAGCTCTTCCTCGGACGTCCCACCACACCTCTCCGTCCCCTCGGCTTATAGTTCCAGAGTTGTTTGGGGATGCGGCAGCCATCCATTCGGCAAAGATGTTCCCACCAATTCACCACCGATACTGGGCGATCCTGTCGAGTATACACATAATATTCAGTTCCTGCCGTATATCTGTGTTTCTTCTATGATCATGGAGAGTATACACTGCCACATGCCTGAGAAATCTCATTTTAGCCGCTTGGATGCGAGTGGCCTGTTAAGTCCAATTCTCAGACCCATAAAGAAGTGTGGGAAAAGCCATCGCCTTGTAGAATTTAAGGCGTGTTCCTTTACTTGCTGACTTAAGGGTTCGCCTAATCGTCCCGTACATAATGTTGAACTTATGCAACTTATTCACAATGTCGTTGCATGCATTATAAGACACACTGTAGCCCAGGTATTCAAAATTGATAACTTGTTCCAGGACAGTACCATGTATAAAAATGTTGGCCATATGGGATCAGTTCCACGAAAAACCATATGGGCACGAAAAAACTTGGTCTTACGTGTGGATATCTGCAATCCAGAGTCTTTGCAGATTCGATTTAACAAAACTCAGTTTTATTATAGGTGTATTAGTTATGTATTCAAAAGTACAAGAAGGAAGCAAGTAAGAGAACGTTTTCAAGCACTGAACCTGCTTCCATACATTTATACAAGTTTAATTTTCATATCTCTATATAGTAAATTGTTCTTCTTTTACATAGCCCCATATGAACACAAAAATTGTTATTTATGAATTTTTCTAAGTTCACAAAAGCATTTTTACTTACAAACATATCTGGATACACTTGCAACAATTGACACTCACCTGCAACAAGCACACAATATTTCAGTTACAGTTTGTCCTGCAATTAAAACTTGAATTGTAAACTACGTATAAACTTTAAGTAGGTACGTAAATATCACGATATAGTAACTGATAACTTCTAAAACTATAAACACACACACACACACACACACACACACACACACACACACACACACACACACACACACACACACACACACACACACACACACACACACACACACACACACACACATTGCTTCGACGTAATTTGGAGACGGACAACCTGTTACTGCTCCTGAAGGATGGAGGTTTCACCCTAGTCCCGATAAGTACTCTGGAAATAGCGGTACAGTAGTATGTACACAATCTATTTCACATGTCTTCGAAATCTAATTGCAAAAAAGTAGTTATTCGGAACTAGTGGTCATCCTCAGACTCCACTGCGATCAACCTATTGTAGTAACTTTTTCTATAAATATGTTTCCTGATTATTTTCTTGTAGATTGTAACAAGAATGTCTTCACTTTTTGATTTATCATATTCATTAAATAAATAGTGAGTACTTTATTATGTATAATATGATACTATAGTATGTCATAATTCTTCTACTACTAAGACAATTCTTGCCATTATAATGTGTTTGCAGCCTCCGTCTGGCCTTACAGCTGACAGAAAACTCTAGTTATGCCTTTCAGTGTTTTGCATAAAAGCATTGTTGTGTTCAGCCAGCTTGTAAAATCAATGAATGTTTCACACGCGCGCGCGCGCGCGCGGTTCACGGGGGGAAGCAAACATTTCCTACATCAAAATCTCATAAGAGAGTCGCGGTGAGCACTAAGAGATCTAAAGTTCTCTCGGTACTCTGCAGTAATATGTCGAAAGATGCAAAAGCGAACGAAGTACATTTGGCAGACGCTACGGGACGGGTGTGGATTATAGATTTGTCATCCTTACCACACCATACCGAAAGTCACACTAATACGACACCGCTGATGCAAACTCAAACGTTTCCCTCTGTGTTAAAAAAAAAACTTTATACTTGCACACAATTCATCCTGAAATTCTTGCAAAAATTCAGTGCTTATTCATATAAGGGGTATTTTCAAGATGACTTCTTTTCCTCAAATTCTAATAAAATCGTGCTCGCAATATTCAAAAGATTCTTTGCTTATAGAGACTGCTAAGTTACATTATAGCATTGTGAATATACAACCGTGATTAATTTTTTTTCACTATACCCAGCTAGAATATCAGGAAGCATAAATGTAGATTGAAATCTATAATATAACGCGCTAGGTAGTGTGTCAGTCATCGGTATGTTACCATAGTAACAAGTAAATAAACAAATGATATTTACCGGCATCGAATGTATACATTTATCCGTTCCTATAGTTTGTAATGTTTTTACTATGCGATTGTGTTGATATGTTTTGTAATTTTGTATACAGGTACGTCTATATATTTTGTAATTGTCCTATATTTCTGTATATGTTTTAATCGTGAAATTTATGTTTATACGTATTTCTGATGATACAATGAATAAGTAATGAAATACGATCATTTGCCTCCTAAACGCCAGCAACCACCAACTGCTGAAGAAATTGCAGCAAAAAAAGCACAAAAAAAGCACGTAATGCTGAAGCTCAAAGACGCCGTAGACCGGCCATGTCAGAAGAGCAGCTTCAAGCAGAATGTGAAGCTAATGCTGTAAGTCAACGGCAACACAGAGAAAACATGCCACAACATCAACTTCAACAAGAGCGCGAGACAAACGCTGAAAGACAAAGGGTTGCACGCCAACATCAAAGAGGACGTCTGAGTAGATATGTCCTATCACGCATCACCGGTTTGCTTCCCGAAAATTTCAATGAAGACGAAATTGAAGAAAGTTATCTTGGCCCAATGGACGCTAAATGTCCATTTTGCAATGCCACGCATTTCAAAAATGAATTAATGTTAAATTGCTGCCATAAAGGGACCATTGCATTAGAAGAAATACGAATGCATCCCTTCATTAAAAATTACATGAATGGATCTGATCCAAATTCCAAAAATTTCATGGAAAACATAAGATCCTACAACAGTGCAATGGCCTTTGCCTCAATGGGAGCACAAGTTGACCAATCAGTGACCAGACGTTCAGGTCCTTTTTGTTACAGAATCCATGGGCAAATTTATTACGCTACATCTGCATTACACCCAAATCAAGGTGAATTAGGCTACCAAAGTATGCCCAACTGTACATTTTGGATTCGGCCCAAGCCTTGACAGAAAGAATGAACAATCAAGCGAAGAATGGATGCATTCGTGTCGTAATGGAGAACCTCCAAAAACCTCTTGGAGATATCGGTCCGTTCTCTAGAGAATACAAGAACATGCTCAAATTTGAACAAGACGAAATGCTAAAGGCAAATCGGGAAAACCGAACGCCAATTGAATATAGCATGACTTTCTTGAGAGAAAGAGTAAATAATGTGCACCCCGGCAGAACCAACGCTCCCACTGCCAGAGGAGAAATTGCTGCCATTTTTCACAGTGCAGACGGTGCACCCCCAGAAAATCGGGATATTACAATTTATCCGAAAAGCGGAATTTTACAAAATATATCCATCCTGAGTAGACTCTGTGATCTAATGTGCTACCCTTTGCTTTTCCCATATGGGGATTCAGGGTGGACCACAGATCTGAAGAAAGCTGTTGGTCAAGGAAATGTGTCCCAGCTTCAATGGTATTCATACCATTTTGCCATTCGTGATGGAAACTTTAACGAGTTCCACAACGCAGGAAAGCTGACTCATCAATTCATGGTTGATGCCTATTGCAAGACCGAGGCAAACCGTTTGAATTGGTATCGAAAAAATCAAAACACAGTAAGAGCTGAAGACTATGATGTCCTTCACCGATTTGTGAACAACCATAATTTTGAGGACGTTAACATATTGCCTGGAAAGAAAGTTATATTGGCTTCAACCTTCCAAGGGAGTCCAAGAAATATGGCTCAAAATTACCAAGATGCTATGGCCATGGTCAGGAAATATGGCAAACCTGACTTATTTGTAACATTCACGTGCAATCCTAAATGGAGGGAAATCAGGTATAACTTACTTCCCGGTCAGCAACCATGCGACCGGCCTGATTTAGTAGCAAGAGTGTTTGAGTTGAAACTGAAATTGCTACTTGAAGACTTAACCAAACACCATAGATTTGGACTTGTTAGGGCTATGCTCCACGTGATCGAGTTCCAAAAACGTGGTCTACCACATGGACACATATTGCTATTTATGGCCCCGGAAGACAAAGCCTGGGAGACTGAAAGAATTGACAATATTGTCTGTGCAGAACTCCCTGATAAAGATGCCCACCCGAGGCTACATGAAATTGTAAAATCCTGTATAATACACGGCCCATGTGGTCCATTAAATCCAAACGCACCGTGTATGGAAAACGGCAAATCCACAAAAGAATTCCCAACAGATTTCTGTGCCGAGACCAACAGCAATGTCAATGGTTACCCAAAATATCAACGCCGAGATGATGGTAACTTTGTTGAACTTGGGGGAAACAAAGTGGATAACAGATGGGTGGTGCCATACAACCCATACCTGTCTCTGAAATACAACGCCCACATTAACGTAGAGATTTGTAGCTCAATTCAAAGCGTTAAATACCTGTTCAAATACGTTTAAAAGGGGCATGACTGTGCAAATATTCAATTCGTTACTGTTCCCACAGAACAGGAAGCTACTACTGAACGGGACGAAGTAAAAAATTACTTGGAGACCCGGTATGTAAGTGCACCTGAAGCATACTGGAGGCTCAGGGAATACAAAATGCACCACCAAACTGATCATGTGGAAAGATTAAATGTCTACCTTGAGGACAAGCATACGATATGTTTTATACCAGGCAAGGAAGCTGAAGCTGTACAGCAAAAAGCCACCAAGTCCAAACTTCTGGCTTGGTTTAAACTTAATCAGGAAGACCTTAATGCCCGAGAGTATTTATATATTGAAATTCCCGAACACTATACCTGGGATGACAAAAATTCTAAATGGAAACCACGTCTTAGAGGACATGAAACTACAATTGGCAGAATGTTTGCCGTAAGTCCTACGGATAGAGAAAAATGGTTCCTCCGAATTCTCCTTCTCAATGTTAGAGGAGCAACATCTTTCGAGGACCTAAGAACGGTCGAAGGAAATCCTATCCCCTTTGCAACTTTCCAAGAAGCATGCGTTGCAAGGGCATTAACTGATGATGACTCAGAATGGGATACTTGCCTAACAGAAGCTGCAACCCATCAAATGCCAGTACAACTTAGGCAGTTGTTTGCATTTATTTGTATCATGTGTGAGCCGTCGGATGCAGCAGCATTATTCGACAGACATAAGGACAATCTTATGGAGGACTATAAGAGACCCTTTCCTGATGGAGGAAAAGCTCTCTATTTGATACTTAAAGAAATTGAATCTGTCCTTCGAACACATGGAAAGTCATTGATAGATTTTGGCGTAGAACTTCCAGTCGGCAGCTATGACGAGCCAATTCATTCTGGAAAATATTACGATCCAATTGCCGAAAAAACCATGTTCGTAGAAAAGTTTCAAATGCTCACCCAGGGCAAAGAAGGGCTTTCGACAAAATCAGGGAAGCAATTGAAAACCCTAACTTACCCAAACGTCTATTCTTTATTGATGGACCTGGCGGAAGTGGTAAAACCTTCCTTTACAACACAATCTTGCACTACGTGCATAGCAAAAATGAATAAGTCTTGCCATGTGCATTTACAGGCATAGCAGCAACTTTGCTTGAGGGAGGCAGAACTTCCCACAATCGTTTTTCCCCCAATAATTAAACATCATAGCCAGCCGTGGCTTTATCAATATGTGCCAATATAAATGCTCGCCACCCGGTCGTAGAACGGGTACTTCAGCTAGTTTAGATATAGTTGACTATTTAAATAAAACAGTTTACGTATAATCCGAACACAAAATGTATATGTGATTATCTTAAGGTTATTTCAACAGAACATTTGTCTCTTTTCGTTAATATACACAACAAAAAGAAAAAAGATTGTTTCATGAATTTGTTCCTAAATAAAATTGGTTATATTTTATGCTTTTTATTTCTCATGTGTATGGAAATTATAATACAATCGTAGTTTCGATGCAATGAATTTCTCTGTTGCAGGGTAGGTGCGTGGCGAGTAGAATCGCACTTCCCGAACTGTATTCGTGATATATAATCTTGTGAATGGAAATTACGACCGACAAAAAAGGGAAGACAAGCTCTGAAGCCCGTAATATGGCAAGGTTAGTCTTCGTATTAGCACCTGGCATACATGTACTTGGTGCTTTACTAGAATATATTTTTTTTTATTTAAACAAATATACGAGGGTTAGGGTACGGTCACACGTGCGGTTTTTTCTCGTAAGTGCACGGACGGAAGTGTAGTCACACAGGCGGTTTATAATCGGACGGCAGCGTTGGGACGTCTCTCAATATAAAGGTTATATGTGTATATAAAGGTTAAAACGTAACTGCACAGAAACGTCCGTGTTTAAATTAAAGAAAACATTGGTTATCAGTATTAAATAAATCTTTATTAAGAAAATTTTTTACATTACATATTTATTTTATAAAGATGTCAACAACACCATGGAGACCAATATTAATTACCATAGTAACAAGTAAATGAACAAATGCTATTTTAGCGTCATCTTTGAACAGTCCGTGTGACCACCCTCGTGCGTGTTAAAAACGGACAAAACACAGCAGGTTGCGTTTCGGTGCGGCAGACCTTGAAAACGCAGAAGAGTTGACGACCCGTACGTTTTTCCCACGTCCTTGTGACCAATTTTGTTGTCGCCTGTGTGTTAAATTCAATGCGTTTCCCAACCGCACGCAAACGGCCGGGAAAAAACGCTCGTGTAACCGTACCCTTATTCAGAAAGTAAGTTATGTTATTAAATATTGCCACCGTATTGATGCCGTCATGCTGTTGCGCATGCGCGAACAGTTTGTTGATTTGTTGGCAAGCCAACAACGCCATTTTTGTAAACTACTGTGCACTGAGTAAGCTTCGTTGGAGGTGTTTAAAATGTCGAAGGAATTCAAGACGCCCACCGCGTGTGAAAGTAGGTATGTGAATCGGTTATTGAATGCGAAAAACATTGAAAAAATTGAAATTCACCGTCAGATGTTCGATATTTATGGAGAAGAAGCAGTAAGCGATTCAACGGTACGTACCAAGTTTGATATAATGTTTTTTGCTTAGTCCGATCCAAAGTAAGCGACGTAGGATGCTTACCCGTTAACAAAGTTTGGTTCGTCCGCCTTACAGAGACCTCACACGAAGCACACCGTTTCAAGCATCAAACATCTTTTGTTGGTGACCAACGATGTCAAACAAGCTGTTAATACATGGTTCAAATCACAGGCGGGAAATTTCTACGACGAAGGCATGCAACGCCTGGTGCCTTGCTATGAAAAGTGTTTCAAAAATGATGAAAACTATATAGAAACATAGTTTAAGGTGTGTACTTCAAGTAGCAATAAAAATGTTTTGTAATTATATTCTTAGTTTCTTTTAATACCCTATAGGAATTTACTTCCTGAATAGCCCTCGTATATATTCTTGTAAAAATTAACTGTCATTTATTATTAATAATAAATACATAAAGATTTATTTATTAATGAATTATTAAATAATTATTAATTATTATTAACAAAAAAAGATAGGGCAAGACAAAATACAACGGGTGGAGTTGCTTAAATATCTTGGAAGCTTTATAAGTGAAGATACGTCCTGCACTCGTGAAATCAGAGCAAGAATTGCTGTAACCAAAGAGGCATTTTATGGGAAGAAAAGACTGCTGTGTGGGAAAATTAATAAGAATTAAAGAAAAACGTTGGCCAAATGTTATGTGTTGAGCGTTGCTTTACATGGTGCAGAGACAGGGACACTGAGGAAGGAGGATGAGAAAAGATTAGAAGCATTTGAGATGTGGGTTTGGCGAGCAATGGGAAAAGTAAGGTGGGTTGATAGAGTAAGGAATGATGAAGTTTTAAAAAGAACAGGTGAAGAGAGAAGAATACTGAACGTAATAGAAAATAGGAAAAGGAATTTGTTAGGTCATTGTTTGAGAAGAGACAGCTTGCTTACAACTGCCATGGAGGGTGTCATAGAAGGAGAAAAAAGAAGTTAATAGATAGCTTTAAAATCAGAGGGTGTTACGAAAAGACTAGCATGTGATAGCACAGCTTGGAGAGCTTTTACCATTTGAAGACATGCCTTAGGGCAGAACACCAAAAAAAAAAATTATTAATAACAATAATAAGTACACAAGCAAATTGAAGAAAATCAGTAACAAGAATATTGGAGAAAAAGAAAAGAACGAAGAGTAAAGAATTGAAACTGGCTGTGGTCCTTAGATGGCCGATACAAAACAAAAAAAAATAATAAGTACACAAGAATAATTGTGAGAAAATATAAACGTAATATATATTTACAAAAATGTTCGTAGGAACAGCACACAAAGTTTAGAGAAGCAATATCAGCCTACTTACTACTGCGGGCGTGCACCTGTGCTATCCTCAAGAGGATGTCAACACGCCGAAAGAGTCACAACGCACACTCTCCTCGCATCCGGAGAGATACAATATCACGCACACAACACGCTCATACAGGCTGATATATTTGTAATGTAGGTCTACATGTTATAACCGTCAATAGATGTAGTGAAACAATACACGTGTCAGTACGTGGTAATTTTTTTCACTACACGTGGAGTGAGACGAATAACCTATATATTAGACACTGGACTAAATTGATTTTACTTCCATGTTCCATAAGCAAATGGAAGTGCGGTGATGGCGAAACAAATCGTGTTCGAGATAAGGGCTGATTCTAATTGTACTACCCTCAACACATGAAGGGAAGTCATTTTTCGAAAGCGTTTGTGCGCGCGCGCGCGTGTAGAATTTTTTATATGACGACCGATAACTGCCGCAAATTCAAACAGAATCAAATAATGTTTTGCATTCGTCGCTGAATTGTGGAGGACACAAGGCCTATTGATTTTGGTGAAGATCGGTTAAGGAGAAGTGGTAGTTTACCTGCAACGTTTTATGTTTTAACAAGAGTAAAGTACTTAATTTTGATGAATAAAGTATCCTGAAAAGAAGGTCATAATAATCCATTATGGTAATGGTAATAATCCATCTTGAAAGGTAGATGAAATATCTATAAATAAAAAGGGTAGTTGAAAGGGGTGGGGGTAATTTTCTATATATGAAAATGATAGTTGAAGGGCGAAGGGAAAATATTTTATATGTGTAGTACGTTATCAGCAACAAAGAAGTAGTTTGTTGTTAAAATTCCTTCCCAGCTGTTTGGCCGTCGTCCAATGTTTTCTCCAAAACCAGACGTTTCGGCAGTGCTATAGACTGCCACCATCAGTGAAAATCGAGTGCGCTAACGTGAGGTGGTATACGTTAGTGACCACAGTACTGTGGTTAAGGCTGAAGTAACAAGTAGAAAGAGGTAGTTTCTATGGAAATATTTCATTTCGAAAATGATTTTCAATATAAATCTTAGAACATGAAAGTCATGTACGGTTCTCCATACCGATACTTAACTTGTTAATAGTCATGGTTATTAAAAATCGTCATTACAAAACTATAATTATGTCAAGATACTGCGAAGCAATACAACAAACGACTTTTATTGTAAATACTGTATAAAATAAGACAGATGTGACATGCAAAAGCAATTATACGTACAGAAGAAATTAATACAATGAAGGTTTAATTTAACTTTACTTAGATTATGCCAGTCTTGGTTTATTTATACTAAAGTAATATGCGCCACTAACAAGTCTGAAATGATGACCGGTCTATTTTTTTTATTTTTTTATTTTCATTTAGTATTTATTTCTCATCGTCATCGTCTTAACGGTTTTAAGCCTTAGCGGCCTGTTCCTATTCCACAGTCCACTTTTTATTAGGTCTACCGACTTTTCTTCTGCATCTAGGGTTGTAATCTTTCGCCATCTTCGGTATTCTACTTTCTTCCGTTCTATTGAATCCATTTTATTTCTGTATTCTTTAATCCTTTCATTACCTAAATCACCATAAATTATCATAATATTGCAAAAATACGTAAATCACTTCTTATCTCTTCATTTCTTATACGATCTCGTCTATTACACCTTCTAACTGATATAACAAAATTTCATTTCTGCTGTTTGTATCTTCTGTTCATCTTTTTTTCTTTATTACCAAAGTTTTAGAACCACACAGTAGTGAGGTATTGCCATTGTTTTATAAAATTTTATTTGGGTTCCTTTTCACATTTAGTTTCCAACGTTCTCCAAATCGTTCCACATATTCTTGTGAGATTCGTCACTTTATTTTCTATATCTCTATCTTGACCATAAGTTATTCACTTCTTACACTAATAATTAACGGAACTATGTCAGCTGTTCGTAACAGCCGATTATATTTTCATCCTTGCTCTCGTCAAAATACTTAGTGGCAAAATTGAAATTTTTATTGATTTTACTAACTTCTCTTAACCTTTATGCCACTGATTGGCTATCTTCCTTCTCTTTAATAAAAATTTTTGGTGTTACCATATTGTCGATATCTTCCTTCGTGAAGTATGATAATCCGGATCATCTTATTTGGCTACCAGCCACAACTCGATGCCCTCTATTGTTAAAGATATTCACGACTTTAATACAGAGTACGATGAAAATTTCTGAGATTCAAAGTCGATTATGTATATGTCAACGTCCTCGTTTATTAAAATCTTTCTTCCGACGTTTAACGACAGATAAAGGTTTTATACAGTATCACATATAAAAGGCATTCACATACGACGGTCAGTTGAAAAGTTCGTGGACCGACGTCTATTGCTTACAGCTAGAACTAACATTCTTCGTATGCTGTAAGATTCGTATTTTATGTAAACGCCTGTTAATTTCCAACTCTGTCTGCCAATTTACTCACTGTTTACCAGCTGTTCGAAATGTACGCGTCACGCGTGTTTTGAAAAGTGGACGAAACCAAACATCGTGCTGTGAATGAATTGTTTGTTAAAACGGGTCTAGACCCAATAAACATTCACAACGAAGTGCTAAATGTGTTAGGAGATGCTGCGTCTTCAAAACGGTAGTTTGTAATTGGGTAGTAGAGTTTAAATGCGGTCGCACGAGCGTTGAAGATGATTCCTCCAGTGAGCGCCCGAAAAAAGTAACAACTCCAAATGTCATTAACAAAATGTCATATAGGGTGTTGGAAGACCAGCGATTGAGCGTCTCACGTTAGCGTGTGCATTATGTTTTAACTCAAGAACTTGGTGTGAAAAAAGTTCAAGCAAAGTCGGTGCCGCATTTGGAGTGTTGCATTTTTGGAAGTTCACTGCCGGGCGCTATTTTCAAAGCTTGTACGACTAAGTCCCCACTACACCAACCATTGTTTTTGAAGATGCAAACCATCTCCTAACACACTATTTTATTGTGAATTTCCGTTAGCGTTAGACGATTTTTAACTAAGAATTCAAAATTTTGTCCATTTTTCAATACACGCGTGACACGTAAAATAAAATAAATACGGGTTATTTAGCCCCACGTTTGTGTGCCAATTTTATAACAATAAAATACATATGGGTATCCACACGTTGGTTGCGTCAATTTTGTAAGTAAAATAAAATCTCTGTATTTCTTTTATTTTCTAAACTTACCCTTATTCGATGTATAATTCTATTTTAAATAAATAATCAAACTCCTTATTCTTTCTTGTTTAAAATTCAATTATTTTTATTAATCTTTTTGCAACTCAGTTCGGTTGTAGAGCATGTAAAATCTCAATCTCAGGGTTCATGTATAAGTCATGTCAAAGTATAGTACATATGTCGTAAACATACAATATAACATAATATTTATGAATTAATGTTTGGTAATTAGGTGTGGTTGATGTATGTTGTGTATCATTGGGTTCTTTGGATCATACAAAAGTGCAAATGAACAATTGAAAAAGAAACTCTTACTACTAATAATTATTGGTGTACAATTAGAATTCACTGTTCTAAAGTTTTTATTGTTTTTTACTATAGTATATCGCTGTGATTCGAACTTTAAATGTTAAGACGTTTTCTAATATCTGGGTTGACTATTGGATAGATCTCACCCATCTGGTAGTTTTCTTTACGATCTTCTTTCTTGGTCCTTTGCGTCTGGACTTCTAGTTTTCTGCACCATCGATTAAAATATCCTTCTTCTATTTATTGTCATAGTCTTTCAGCATCATTTCGTCTCGTATCCTCCTTTAATTTGTACCTAAACCAGCATTAAAATTCGACACGTTCTGCCTGGTTTCAATATTTTGTCCAACAATAATCCTTTCCTATTAAAACACTAATTTATTCAGATAAGGTCTTGGCAACGATATATTTATGGGTCACAGGTTTGGTCTCCCAATTTATAATTAATATTATTCCGTAGAATCTTATTCTATCTTCGTGACTATTACATTATAAGTTTGTAACGGAAGATTCTTTATTTTTTAATTATTTCCACTTGGTTTTATTGCACTATATGAGGTACCTTGTTTCATATAAATTATGTTTCATGTGATGTTCATATTGTAAATATGTTTGTTCACTTACACTATACACTGTTTTTACTTTTTAAAGTCTATCACCGTTGTTCTCACTTTCTTACACTGTTACACTCCCTAACTTTTATAATTATTGTTCAATAATTTTTTATTTGTAATTTTATATTAATTACAGCCTGGAGTTCACTTATACACAACAGCTGCTTGAGGTTCGCAGACCTCCTCATAGTTTCAATGTCCTAAGGCTGTGCTCAATGTCTTGTTTCTTACATGCTAAGTTTCATATTGGTACATTATAATTGTTTATTAAGAACTATTTACATTTATGGTCATTTGATCGTCTCTTCTGGGTATTTGTCATCGTCAGTTATTGTTTTGTCATGTTAATTGCATTATTTAATTCCTAAATTTGGATGCTCTATTTCCCTATTTCCCAATTATTAATTTATGATAATATTTCCCTTTTTGTTTCGATTTCTTTTTATTCCTTGAAAATATTAATTATCTTTAAGTAATATATTGTCTCTTCATTACTGTATTTATTAAGTTTATTTTATTCTTCTATTTCTTTTAATATTAATAAGATTGCGTTTCTGCATATTTCACTACGAATTTTGATGGTATACTTATCTTTCTTTGGAGGTGGAATCTTGTTACCTTATAACGTAAATTTTAAATAGCTGATAAACAGTGAACAAACTGACAGATGGATTTGAAAAGTAACAGGCGTTTACATAAAATACGAATCTTACAGCGTACAAATATGTTAGGTCTAGCTGTAAACAATAGACGTCGTTTTGCGAACGTTTCAAATGACCCTCGTATATCATCGTCGGTCGTCATCGCTACATAGTATTTGCTCAGCTACTGAGCAGGTGAGGACGCTTCACAATGGTCGAGCCTTTTGGTGTTAATAAAATAAAAGGCGAAATATTTTTGTTGTTAAAACTAAACACCACAAAGCTTGTGGGCGAGGGTTAGATAAAGATAAAGTTCGACGTACACGGATGAGTTCGGAAGGGTAATATGTAACAATGGAGTAACGAGACGGAAACAAACAAGCACTGAATAATTAAAACAACATTAAATATTAAATACTAACAATTTGCATTAAAAATGAGCGTAAGGAAGACGTTAATAGGATTAACGTCGAGTGACATCAAATTAAATACAGTCATTTCATCTTGAAGGTATATTTATCCTTCAATTGCGGTTTAATATTTGGTACAGACAATGAGCTCGACTACACAGTACGTTTCGCTTCCTTAAGGAATTATAATTATCCTTATTTGTTTCTACTTCCTCAACAAACTATAGCGGCGTTCTCCTTCCTCCTTCTGTTGTCTGTAAAGTGGGTTTGCTAATCGAGAGTCGTTTTTAATCGTGAAAGCGTATAATATTGATAATGTAAACTGCAAACTCGAAGTAGCAAACTTTGTATTATATCTGAACAGAACGAATTAAGGAATGAGAGAAGTGCTCTATTTTTCTCTAACAGAATCAACGCACAGGGTACCACATAAAGTACACCATTAAGTAAAAGTCCACTAACTGTGGTAATGTGTGGTAATAAATACCCTACCCGCTCATGTCTACCACAAAGATTGGCGACAGCTTACAGTCAATGCTTTCAATAAAAATAAGGAACAATTATATAGTTTATTTAGGTGAAACCATTACGCTACCCTGCCAATGAATATTGTATTGTACTCGTAAAAACGTGGGAGTTGAATGTTGTATCGTTTCTGACGTATAAATACATACATTTTTGTTTTGAAAGTAATTTATACCGATGGCTACTGGTTTCACTTGTGTTCTAAGGGACATCACGGAACTGGCGTGAGACGTCCGACACAGCTAATGGTCAGGGAATCCCAACCCTGGCTCCCGTTTGCACAGCGCTACTTGGAGTCACACAGAACGCCCAGTTAACATTCCCGACTATCAACTCCGATGCCATCGAAGGAAGAAGTATCCCCTGCGCTCAAAAGCACAGGGGGGTATGTGGGGGGGTCTCTTGGCCTCATGAAAGGCCCGCTTCAATAAGCGGTGATTACCAACCTTGAGCTCCCGGGGCCCCTTCTCGGCCACCTGCAGGGGTCGCTACTACACCACGCGGGTAACAACTGCGCGCCGGCCACGGATCGGTTGATAGGTTCATCCCACGGGTGCGTAAAGACATCCAAACAGGCGGAAAGGTTACTGTCCAAGGAAGAGAGCCCAGATTCCCGCACACACGCTGGAGGGGTCGCCACAAGGGTCCACTATAACTGGTGCAGCTACTTGCCAGGGACGAGGCAACCGTGGTTCTCGTTGGCTTGCGAAGCACACACTTTTAGCCTGGCATACGTCAGTCCAAATCCAGCCAAAGCGCAATGCCGAGGCGGGGCGTGCTGGAGGGAAATGGTGATAGAGGGACACCGTTATCGAGAGGGTATGCCGTTATCGGCCCCAAACCTCTCGCCACCAGTCCTAAAGCTCCAGGCCCCCAGCTGCGGGGAGAGATCAGAGTAGAGTAGTTGAACCTCTTAGGTATGTTCATAATTAAGATAACCACATAGTTCTTACAATTATTTCGTGAAAAACTAAGTTAAAATAAACACCAAGAAAGAAAATCATATAACTTCGAGGTTTAACAAGTTGTCAAGAGTGCCTTTGCCTAGCGTCTCAAGAGAAATGCACGCTTCTGTTCGTAACAAAAAAAAAAAAACATTGCACAATAACGTGCATTGTGAAGTTTGATATAGTAGTAGAAATTGACAATGGTGATAACTATTAGCGTAGTTAATAGTTACATAGGCCTAACGTCCTTCGTAAAATTGTATTGACATAGGCTATATCCGCCGACTGGTCAAATACAGCTACTTTCTAATGATGTTATAGACGCTGAAAATAAATTTGTTCGTTCCTCTTGGAAGAACTGACTCTTAAAAAAAAGAGGAGGAGGAGGAGGAGGAGGAGGAGGAGGAGGAGGAGGAGGAGGAGGAGGAGGAGGAGGAGGAGGAGGAGAAGAAGAAGAAGAAGAAGAAGAAGAAGAAGAAGAGAGAAAAGATTAAAGGTCAATGAAACAGTGCTAGGGATTCTAAACAGTTCGGAATGGAGAGGATCTGAATTAGAATTTAGGCCTACACAGACTCCAAGGCAGGAACGTGGTGAGGTGAGCGGAAAGTTGGAGGACGCGGCCAGAACAAATATTTACTCCGCCGTCACTTGTCTTTGACGATGTCTTAATTGTGGCACCTCCTTAATCACTTGTTCCTGACGGACACGGACAACGTAAACAATTAACTAACCAAACAGCCTTCTCAAATGTATAGAGTACGCTCTCTTTCTCTCTCTCCCTCTAGCTCTCCAGCTCTCTTCTCTCTCTCTCTCTCTCTCTCTCTCTCTCTCTCTCTCTCTCTCTCTCTCTCTCTCTTGCTCTTTCTCCTCTCTATCTCGGTCATTACAATCAACTTGTAGTATTAAAAATTCAAAAACGACAAGTGGCATCCTCGACTTTGGCTATTACATCATTTAGTCACATGAGACCCAGAAACAATAATTCCTTCTTTCTTTTTCATATCACACAGTTTCACCTCTATGGTCAGACTTTTGTAAGGGAACACACGCTTCTCTCACAAACACACACACACACACACACACACACACACACCACACATTTATCTTTATTTGAAGGCTTCTAGAATTTGAAAGTTTTAAAATTATAAAATTTAAAACTTTCACCTTATTTGTCTCTCTCGAGTTGAGTAAATTCGATAAGTATCACCAAAGACCTCTTGACGAATTGCTGTTTAGATCTTTTTCTTCCACATTTCAAACATTTTGAAGCCGATTTAAATTTTTTTTTCTAAACGTGTCTAGAGGTGTCACCCTTGTTTATTTCAAAACAAACATGTATCACCGTCCGTAAATGTTTGTTGAACTAACGCGTTTGGAGTTCCTCTCGCCTAGCATGCCGTTCTTCATTCTCCTCCTTCTCACTCACTTTCTCAGCTTTTTTCAATCCATCACCTTACCAGAGATATGATCGTCTTCTTTTACATTTTGCTCCTTGGTCCAATTCATCTTTTTTCTTTTAAAGTCGTTTTTCTTTGGCAGTTCTTAACATACGCGATGCAAAGATTCAACATACGTAATCCCTACCAATTCAACTAACGACTAATTTCGTTCAATTGCGACCACATCGCCTTCCGCGTTTCCTTTAATTCCTCGATTTCGTACATGTTTTAGGACACAACTCCATGTCTGTCGACAGTAGCAGAGTCATGACAGCCTCTCGTATATCTTCAGTAACAATGCATGTTCATTGGTTTCATTATAATCTCTCACAGTTCTCGACTTGCATGCGTATAGCAGCTTTTTCACTGCTGTCACTTCCACTGTTTCCTATCTTTTCCCTTCCAATTCCTCACAAACAACGTCTGACCGTAGTATCACAAACTATGATATGAAAAGAAAAATATAATTACTGTTTCTGGGTTTGGTGTTCCTCAATGATGTAGTAGACAAATTCATGGATTCCATATTTTATTCTTAATTGTATGAGTGGCTTTTAAAAGGCGATATAGATAACAGATACAGAAATAGAAAGATAAAGAGACAGATAGAGAGAGACAGAGACAGAGAGAGACAGAGAGCACTCTTGAGAAGAACCTAGAGCCCAGCTGTAATGTGTGTGTGTGTGTACATGTTACTGCTACTTTGACACGAAAGACAATTACGTGACACTTGTCATGCGTCAACCATCGAGTCTATTCCAGACTGTACCGGTCAGAGCACTGTATTCAAAGAGACTGTTTCCAGTGGATTCGAGATAGCCTGTTTGTTTACACGTCATCCAAAGCGACAGATTATTCTGGCATATCAGCGGGGTATAAATATAAGGCGTTCAGCGACGGTCAGTTCAGTTTACTTCGGACGATTACTCAGTGAGCTTAAGTGGCGATTTATTCAAGTGGGGTTCGAAGTATTGTGGCGAAGGTATTATTGTGTTATAATTGTGCGGGACTCTATTAGTTGACATTGAGTGAGCCCGTCGCAAACTATGTTACATTCCATTTTGACTACCTCCTTTGGTCGACACAGTTTGTAGTTCCACTCTGGCGTCCAGTTCTGGTTAGTACTCGGGCCAAAAACCCATGTTTCAAGAAAACTGTGTTTCGTTGCAAGAAATTAAACATACAAATACTTTATTTATCGTTATAACGCGTATGAGAATGAGTACACGTGGTGACTCATTGTCGTAGTAGTGAGTTGTAATTTGTTGACTTTGAAATATTGTGCACGAAAGTGTAGTGCTGTAGTGTGGTGTGGCGTTGTAGGGTGGTGTTTTCCAACTGAGAGAAACTAACGAAACGTAAGGGTTTGGAAATATTGCTCTCGACAAACAAAAGTGCCATTAGGGAGTAGTAGTGAGCTATGGAATGTAGTTTTCTTTAAAACAAGTCTCCGCCAGTAATTTATCTTACTGTATTTTACGTCGGCGGGAACAGTGCACAAAAAGCAAAGTGCACAGACTCCTCTCTGTCACTATTACCTACTGTGAGCGCGACGATGTCTCTTGTGGTGAATGCAGTTGCTTCACTGACAGTCATTCATTAAACACGTCTCATATGTTCACTTTAACACAGTCGTTCTCCTATCTCGTTCACTTGTACATCCATGAGCTCTTTTGATCACAACTGAGGAAGTCGCGACCTTCCTGGACTATATGTAAAAATATATTTAGTTTGTTTAGCATACGACTTCAATTTTCGTTTTTAAAAATATGAAGAACATTAATTGCAATCAGAGCACTTCGGAATACAAAATTCTAAAATTTAATAACTAGTAACTCAAACTGGAAATATTGGATATTGCAAGACTCTAGATTGCAAATATCCACACTTAAGACCAAGGCGATGGCTTTTCGTGGAACTGATCCCGTACGGCCAAAATTTGTTACAGGTGATACTGTCCTGACACAAGTCAGCAATTTTGAATACCTGGGCTAGTGTGTCTTATAATACAAGCAACGACGTTGTGAATAAGTCTCATAAGTTCAACTTTATGTGCGGGACCATCAGGTGAACCCTTAAGTCAGCAAGTAAAGAAACACGCCTAAAATTATACGAAATGATGGCTCTTCCCACACTTCTTTATGGGTCTGAGAGTTTGACTTTAACGAAAGGCCAGGCCAGTCGCATCCAAGCGGCTGAAACGAGATTTCTCAGGCATGTGGCAGGGTATACTCTCAGTCATCATAAAAGAAACATAGGTATACGGCAGGAACTGAATATTATAAGTATACTCGACAGGATTCCCCAGTACCGGCTGAATTGGTGGGAACATCTTTGCCGAATGGATGACTGCCGCATCCCCAAACAACTATGGAACTATAAGCCGAGGGGATGGTGAGGTGCGGGACGTTCGAGGTAGCGATGGAGTGACCAGCTCTAATTTTTGCCTATTTGAGAACGGAAGAAACCATTCTTGGTTTAATACTTGAAGAAGATGATCACGATGATGAGTAACTCAAATTTTGAAAACCAATATTCCAACTTAACATTTAAATACACTTTAAAATTCAAAACACAAACATTTAAATAAAGTTAATATCCATCTTAATATAAAATATCACTCTTTATGACACAGAGTTTAAAGTTTGTTATAATTTATTTTGATTAATCATTCACATTTGCTCAATTATTATTGTATACATTTTTTATATTATCATTATTTATATATAAAGCTGTTTGTACAAGAAAATATTTTTTATTATTTTTTGAATATAACACTGCTTTGATAGCATAAACTATCATCATCTAGTTTATTTAAACTAGTATAGACTATCTAAGATGATGATAGTTCATATTATCGAAACAGTGTTATGTTAAAAAAATAATAAAAAATATTATCTTGTACGATAATTTTTATTTATTATTTAATTTAATCGAATTGAACTTGAATTTAACTAAACTTGAATTTAATTGAAACTATTTAATGTTTCCTAGTGTAAATTTTCTGAAATAATGTTGATATTGAATATGCTAGATTCAATGTGCTATTTGCTCAATGTGGAATTGCATGTTTTTGAACTTCTTTGTTTTTAGCACTACAGCCCAACGTGAGCCCTGGCTTCCAGCACCGATCATCGTCAAGTTTCCTGTCCATTGCCATCTCAGTGTAACCTCTCACATCTGTTATTCTTATCACACCACATCATTCCACCATGTTATCCTAGTCGGCCCCTCATTCTGCTATGATAAACTTGCGCCCTCAGGATTTTCTTTTGGCATACGTTGATCATCCATCCGCTCTATGTGATCTACCCATTGTATTCGTTAAGCCTTTACGAATCTTACAATGTCTTCTTACAATAACTCATATGTCTCCTGGTTATTGACCATCTTCTTTAACCGGGCCATAAACGCGTCTTACAATCTTTCTTTCAAACTTTCTTAGTGTTTTTCCTTGTTTGTTAATGTAGGTGTCTCGCCTGCATAAGTAACAACCGGTCTGATAAGTGTCACATGTTTTATTTTTGTTTACAACTAATGATTTTATGTTTCTAAACTATATTTGATATAAAAATGACGATCATGAGGACGACGATGAGTATGATGATATAGTAATAGTATTAATAATAATAACAGCAACAACAAGGAAACGACAGTATAGTACTAATAGAAAAATTGTTTCCTAATCTAATTTTAATAGTCAAGATAATTTTTTCCTACAATTACATTAGATTAGGTTACAATTAAATTTAATGCTAAAAGATTCTGACTCGCCCTATCGGAAGTATCTACCCCACAGTTTGTGAATCGCTATTTAATGTTGACACACATGGCGATTATACGATTATGTACAAACACACAACATAGACAGATTATGGTGAATAGTTTTAAAACCTCCTTATGTTTACATCCGGACCTACAGTGTTGTAGATTCCTATTCCTTTCTAAATACAATTCGGTTGCATTAGTTATATTCGTTTTTTTTTAATACAGATATTTTAGGGAAAGTAAAACCGCTTTGTGATTTGAGACATCTGTCCTTCAATGTTTTTTCTGCATCTTATAAAACTGACGTGTACTGTATAATGAAATCATATCCCGCTATCAGCGAATGTAAGGGCTTTTTAGAGCATGCTCTACATCCATTTATGAGAATAAGATACGATTTGTGTGTGTTTTCTGTCCAAAGTCGTGATTTATCCAGTACAACTATATAAGTCCCCTAAACAGCGGTGTGTTTTGTATCAACATGACAATGTTTATTCCAGGTATAATGGCAAAGTGCGTTACTGTCCCGAAGCGAACAGCACTACCATCTAGTTCGACAGAGGACGGAGAGTGCTGTTATTCCAGCTTTGACATGGCAAACCAATATGTTTTTTCCTGAAAGTAGTTCTAGAACTTCTTTCCTAGTAGTCGCGGTACTTACCCGCAGTGCCGGATTTACCACTAGGCCGGCTAGGCCGTGGCCGAGGGCCGCGGGCTCAGAGTGGGACGTAAACTACATATATATTGTTTTTTAACAGAAGAATTTTTATAAAATTAGGAGGCACTTTGATTTATTTAAGTATGTTTTTTGAAAGTAAATGATCAATTTTTGTTAATAACACAAATGGAAGACAGTTTATTTAAATATTGCCTACTTATTTTTAAGACCTTGAAAACTAGTCTGGGCATGCGAATTTTGAACGTCCGCTATATTGCCCCCAAATTTACACGATCGTGGTACCACCCTTGTTTGTTATCGTTATTGTTTATCTTCGTTGTGACTGAACGGTTTGCAATTTGAAGTTATGTTTTTATTTTGTTTTGAATGTAAAGAAGGTTTTTAGCTTTGTATGGTGGGCAGCGTGTTGTTTCGTTGATATTTATTAGTGTGAACATTTTATGAACATAAAATTGAATCCGTATACTAAACATATTCATCATGAACAGGAATGCAAACTTTCACATTAACATAAACAGAAATTAATTTGCTCAGTTCTTTTGCATGGTTCTTAATATTTTGAAAAACTTTGCTAAATGAAAGCACGCTTTTTTATAGTAGCCTACTGGTTTTAAATTTGATACTATTAATCTGACATCAAATAAATTCTGCAGTATATATATATATATAATATCAGTACAGCAGAAACGTACTGACTCTCCCTGTTGTGAAAGTTTTAGTAACGTAAAATTGAATGTACCGTTTTCCGAACCTGCGATCCTATTCCCCCAGAAAGTAATTGCCGTTGATGTTTCACTCAATCAAACTGATGTTTGCTTTGTCTCACTGGCGACGGTTTATCGTTTGACCTTTCGCGCGCGCGCGTGTGTGTAGCATATACAGTTACACTGGTAAACATGTCCCTGCGTGAGAGTCACTGATTATTGTTTTATTTACCAATTTATGAATGTAAATATCGGGAAATTTAACATGTCTTTATGTTTTCGATTCAACGGTTTTCAAAGCGCTGTTAAATGAAATGTGTAAACTGGATCGTACTCGTCTTCCGCTGCTGACACTGATATTTGCAACAAGTACTTATCCCACAAAGCAAACACTGATGCCGCGTAACGAGACAAATGAAAGGCTATTATGGTTACCAACAGGCTATAGAAACACAAAGATGGCGGCTCTGTGATTATGAGGAACAGGAGCAAGGCAACGGTACGAGGGTCAGTTGAAATGTTTGCGGAGCGACATCTGTAGCTTAGCGGTAAAACTAAAATTTTTCGCGTGTTGCAAGATTTGTATTTTATGTGAACCCATGTTAATTTGCAAATCTATCTATCAATTTATTCATTTTTTAGAAGCCGTTTAAAATTTACGTGTAATGCGTGTTTTGAAAACCGGACAAAATCAAACATTGTGGTGTGATACTTTGTTAAAAATTGTTTAGCGCCAACGGAAATTCAAAACGAAATTGTAAATGTGTCAGGAGATGATGCGACTTCAAAACCAACGGTTTTTAAGTACGCACTTGAGTTTAAACGTGGTCGCACTGGACGCTCAAAAAATGCAACAACTCCAGATGCGGCAGCCATCTTGCGTAACGCTTTTTCACACCAAGTTCTTGAGTTGAAGTACGATGCACACGCTCATATGGGAATGCTTATGATTTCACCAACGTCATCCACTTCTCAATCTGCGGTCTTTCGTAGACATTTATTCAATAATGCCATTTTTTGTTACACTTTTTGGACGTCCACTGCTGGGATCGTCTTCTATGCTTGTACGACCACGTTTAAACTCGAGTGTGCCCCACTTACCGTTGTTTCTGAAGGCGCAGTATCTCCTAACACATTCACAATTTTGTTTTGATTTTCCATTGCCGCTAAAACGTTTTTAACAGAGAATTCATCACATCACGATGTTTGATTTTGTGCTTTTTAAAAACACGCGTGACAGAAAAAGTTCAAACAGCTGGTAAAAAGTGAATAAATTGACAGATATACGTGGAAATTAACAGGTGTTCACGCGAAGTACGAGCAGCACACGAAAGATTTTAGTTCTACCACTGAGCTATAGATGTCTCTCCGCGAGCTTTTCAACTGACCCTCGTATTACGTTACAAGAATTGAAGTCATCCGCCGTTATATCAACATAGTTTCTACTTTGTCTGTACTTTTCGGACAACCGCAGGGTTTTCATCATTATCATCATCGTCCATGTAAAAGGCATCTCGCCTCGTCAAGCTAAAAGCATCCTTGTCCTTGCTGGGAAGCTACAGATTGTGTCTAATAAGTAACGATCTTATTGTATATACTGTTTCCGTTCTTAGCTTAATCCTGATGTAAACAAACAGGCGTGGCACATCTGAAACGCTATTTGCTACTTGAATTAGAGGCGTGTCACTCTGACAGAAGGAATACAGACAGGGTACATATAATATTGATAGGCCTACTGTATAAACACACGTAAATTGTAATAATTTGTCGTGACTAAAGTAAAATTTGTGTGACAATATCAGACCGACAGTGAAACATTTTACGCGTATAACACCAGTTAATGGCTTTATTAACCGTTTAAATATCGCAACAAACAAAAAATTTAAAGTACCGTTTACCAAATGGTAAAAGCTTAAGAGCATGATAATGTCTTTCAGCCGCCAGCTAAACGCAACATTATTATGGTTACTGACTGACTGATTGGTTACATACCTATCTACAGCTATGCAGTGTTGTTTGCTTGTTAGGTCTTTAATCTGCGACGGACGTTAGCACGTTAGCGGTCGCGGTTTTAGTTAACGATTCCCGGCTGGTAAATGATGACGTCATGCAGCGTGATGCGTTACAGAAATTTTCAAATGACCCCCAGCCATAAGACATTATCATGTCAAAAGTAAAGTTTATTTACAACGAAAGTAGAAGCTGTGATAATTACCAGTGTACTGGTCATTATCAGTTGCTGTCAGAGAGTAATTCAATGCCTTCCATATCTGTGTCTGAACTTGTATCATCACTTGAGTCAGCGGCCACAACAACGTCGGTAGCGTGGGCCCGTTGCCATAGCTTATCATCTTCCTTGAGTATATGCTGCATACAATCGACTCCACTTGTCCTCCGTTATTTCACTTACCGCCTTCTCAATAAATTGTTTTATGTCAAGCAGCTAATGTTGTGTTGTGACGGGCAACATATCCTTTCAACTAGCTCCACATTAATTCAATACGATTCAGAATACGGTGATAAGGAGGAAGTCTTAAAACGACGTGCCCCGATTTAAGTGGCAAGATAACTCTCACATGACTTTACAGACATTACCCACACGCGCGTAATACATTACTGAGTGAACAGTGTCAACGCCCCTGACCAATAGCGTTTCAGATTTGCCACGTGGGTTTGTTTACATCAGGATTGAACTAAGAACGGAAATAGTATAAAAGTTTTGTCACAATAAGTATAAAACAATTTTACCCGTCAAAAAAATTCTTAAGAAGTCTGAAACGTCACAGACGATTATGCTCAGGAGGCGTTCATCATCCCACTGATTGAAACACTACTGAAACTATGATTGCCTTTAGGGATTCCGTCACAGTATTTTACTTGTAATTCACATTTTAAAAACAGCGGCCTTGGAGTCAGCTTTACACTTTTTGAAATAAGAAACAACAACCATATGGACTAAAGCCACGAGAGTAGAGGGCTTCACGACAAGATGAGTTTTTTAACGAAATACGTGTTCACAGAAAGTTTGATGTCACATTGAGCGTTATCGTTGTTTGATGCATTCAGCAGTCAACAGTTTCTGATAGAATTCAAATCAAGCAAAAAATTTCATAATCAGTGAAACGGATTAAATTTATTTCATACCCAAAAACTTTTAACACCAAACAACGAAAAGAATGTTCATGTGGTCTTTCACTTTGATACACTTACACTTGGTTGACCTTGACCACGATGGGGTGCGTACTCCAGCCTTTCCAAAATTGCTTTGTGTTACGTGAAACCGGAGACCAAAACACGACTTCTTCTCCGAAACGGTGTTGTCAAATGTATTGAAGTGCGTTGTCAAGTCTTAAAGGTGGACACAAAATTTGGTCGAATAAACCATCTCAGTACATACTATTAGACTATCAGATAGACAACCTGCGTGACTTTACGTTATACTACCGATTTGAACAGTATGCAGTATGGAGTTGTAGTATGGTATTTTGCAGTCTTGTAGGCGCATTCGACTACGCAATTATTCTGGACGCGTCACCCTCAAAGCGGTAGAACCGTCTCTCAGCCTCTCAATCGGGATATAAATACAGAGTCAGTCTCAGACGAAGGCTTACCACCAAGAAGACACAAACCCTTCCGAGCACTGCCCGATGACCCCGTTAAACCTTCTTCTGTCTACTCCGCCAACCTTGCGAAGCTTTGCCACCCACTCCTTCGGTCAACAACGTGTCCGTGCTGGAGAATAACGAAGCTTTGTTGAACTAAACACCCGTTACACGTTACACGTTACATACTTCAAATAACTCCACACACGCTCGCATTGAATGAATATTATAATCTTAACCTATGTTAAATATCATGTTAAATAGCAATCGGATACACACGCTATAACAAAGTGTCTACCCGTTAACCTAGATGCCAAACTTAAATGGAAGGAATGTATCAATCAAGATAAACCGCAAAGAGCTTGGCTTAAACCAAGACTGGAAGACTACTGCTTGAACTGTGTGTTTAATGAAAATTGTCTTTGAGTATGTGACTATTGCCTACTTCTTGGTTTTTGTTTGGTTCATGATCGGTTGGGTTTACGTTTTCAGTAGTCGGTGACGAAGATCATTTCGTAGTACTTTTGTATGATCTGTGAAATCAGATTTTGGTTTGGTTATTTCTTCATTTTCAAACGTTATAATTTTTGAACGTTATCCGCCGTGTCTTAGCCGTTAAATCGGTCGTTTGAAATGTCAGGAATAGGTAAAGAGTCAGAATTCATCACGAATTTTTGAGAAACGTTCAGATCGTGCTATAATGTGTTTAGTTCAACAAACCTTTATCTGCGTTTTCCTTAGGCACGCCTAGTGCTGTCTTTTGTCAGCACTTTATCCTCCTTCTCTGCTCTCTCCGATGACCCGGTATTGTCCTACGGCAGCCTCTAAAAACTTTTCCTTGACCTGTTTGAGACGCTTGACCCATTTTAAGCGAGCAATTCTTGCCTGCCAATCATAAGGTCTCTAGAGACTCCCCCGATTCAACACCTGTAAATGGTCCAACCGAGCTCATAAAAAATCAGCTGTTCCATCTCTTCTAAATAAAATAAAAAAGAGGTTATATCCCTGTAAAGCGCCAGAACGCTACTCATGGTATCACGCAGGTGACAGGCAGTCAACGGGCTCACCGGAATACTGCGACCACTGGGACACGTCAAGCTGTTGCTCCTACTTACTTGGACCGGGACACTCAGTCAGTCACGAACTGCAATGCTGCAAGTTATAAAGATGTGATATTAGTCAGTTTCAGATTGCGATTTCAGTGCCGTTGTTAAAATCTAAAACATTATGATGTCGTGTTTTGACAGTGGGAATCAACTTATCAAACACCAGAGGATACTGTTCTAAGGCTTTCACGGCCGGTGTCAGTTGTATATGAAATATGTACCGGGCTGTTTGGCCCGGCTGAAACATTCAAACCAAACGTTTCAGCAGCAGCAGCACCGGGTGACATCTTCAGTGGATATTCGAGTCTACGTAACGCGGGGTGTCGTACATCAGGCCCACAGTACTGAGGTAAAGGCTAAAGATATCCCGCGATGCTACCTGTACTTAATTAACAAGTATAGGTAGCATCGCGGGACATCTTTAGCCTTTACCTCAGTACTGTGGGCCTGATGTACGACACCCCGCGTTACGTATACTCGAATATCCACTGAAGATGTCACCCAGTGGTGCTGCTGAAACGTTTGGTTTGAATGTAAACCTTGGACCACGCCCAAACAGCTCGGTAGATGTGTCAACCAGAGGATACGTTTCTCACAAATTTAATTTCAGTTTAAACAAACAGAGAGACGCTCGTATGTTTACGACTGTACAACGTAACGCACAACAAACAGTATCTATTTAACAGTGTTGCACTAAATAATACAAGTCACCAACACACATGTCCACACACACACAGTAAATCACAATTATCACTTTACACTATATCGTGGGGTTATTGCTAAATCTACTCAAGTCCACTCATGTGAATTTATGGAAAACTGAAATTAAAATGTTTTTAAGCACAATGATAAATCATAAAACCGACTTTCAAGGTTAATTTTTATTATTAACCGAGTTTTTTTATTGATTTACATATCTGTAAAACGGGTGACAAACAGAAATGGGGTAAAGTTAGAAGCATTATGCACCCAACATACTAGCTAACAAAGATAACATAAATGCTGTAAAGGATCTTTGTTAGCTAGTATGTTGGGTGCAAAATGCTTCTAACTTTAGCCCATTTCTGTTTGTCACCCCTTTTACAAACAGACGACTTTCTTATCATTCTATTTTTATCCTGTTGTGGCTTTGTGGTCACCCTTGCGCCCCAATAGTATAAAACCCAGTCAGTTGCAACCGAGGTGGAAATTTTAACCCGGTCAGTTGCGATCAATTCATGATATTATAATGATACAGAAATTACTGTTATAATTCTATCAATTCCTAACCTAACCTAGCCTAACTACCCTAAGCTAACCTAACCTAACCTAAACTAACCTAACCTGACCTAACCTACTGTAACAAAAAGATTGGAAGAAAGAGTTCACTCGCGCAAATGCAAAGTTGCAGATTTAAAATTTCATCGAAGTTCAGAATAGCAACGTTTCTAAATGACAGATTCGGTCAGTAAGTTAAAGTACGGGGCGCAATTGACCGAGACCGGCTGTTGTTAAAAGCTTAAATTTAATTGTATTTTATTATGTAATAAATACGAACTGTTGCCATCGTACAAAGCCATCAAATTTATACAGACAGGGACATTACCATATGTTTGCAATCGATGAGTCGTCAGATTCCGTTATACAATCAGCAGCACTCCCGACGTGACTGGTCGTTTGTTCTTTTCCGATTTCCACCGGTGTTGGTGTTTCGTAGTGACACTGGAGCAGCCTGCAAGTTCTTTAGCTTTTACGGCCGCCGTCAGCAATGTTAAAATTACAACTACCAGGCGGGCTGTTAGACCTTAGTGTACACTTGATGCCGACAAACGTTTCGGCCAAAAATGTTGGCACGGTGTCCGCCCAGTGACGAGGTAGGTATATGGCGTGAATTGGCGGACAGCGTGCCAGTTGTTTCAGACACTGATGACGGCCTTCGAAACTGATGGTGGGGCCGAAACGTTGTCTACAACAACTGTAGACCATGGCCTAACAGCCCGGCTGGTAGATGTAATTATAAGAACTAGAGCAGTCTGTTGAAATTCGATCGTGATATATTTTGAAAATCTGATTTCCGTCTCTAGTACAGATTGACAAAAAGATACACCGCAATAACATGTACGCGGCAGAACTGGATTCTCAATACGACGTAATGTATTCGCAGAGAGCGACGACGGATCACCGGCTTACCCGTGTCGACAATACCCCCCCCTTGCTGTCTGTTTGTTATTGTGTATTATATATATTTTCATACATATTCTCTTTTTCCTTGTAAAATCAGGGGAAAAAATATTTACTCGTACTTTGTTTTCTGTTTTTTTTTTTTAACAGAGAAGGCAGGCAGGTTCCTTTTCATGTCTTTATACTACTTGATCCGTTTTGCCCGTTTTCATGATCCCTTTGTAAAAGTTTTCTTTCAATCTACAATAGCTTGCTTCCCGCCATCACCCTTTTAGTGAACCGTAGCAAAGTTTAACGTACGGCACAAGAGCATCCCCCCACCCCCCGAACTATCGTTACCCCGCATCCTCTCACATGATTTCATACGCTTAATTTACCTTTTTAACACAGGATACTGCGTTTATATTCTTTCCTACAGTAAAATATGGTTAATACACCACTTTATTTTTGCTTAAATCTTCCTCACAAAACACAGGCTATTTGCTTTTTAAACGTAAGCGTTGGATTTAATTAAAAAATCGATTACGAAGACGGTAGTCGATTATTGGTGGTTACGACAAGAACCGCGCGTTCGAAACTTGTTAACCACTTCGGTCGGCACGTCGTTAATGAATCGTCACCACGGCCCTTTTCTTATTATTATTTCGCTCGAGTAGACTCCTTTTGAAAGATCAAAACTTTCCAACTTCCACAGCATCAGCTAAATTGCCTTCTCCCCCACAATCGGTTTGCGTCTGCCTTATCTTTCGCTTCATTTCGGCCTCATCATTAATTACTATATTACGAATTCCGTTTACTCTTTTATCTTTTAGTCTTCTTTTCATTATTTTTTCATCTTTCTCTTCTTTTTCTAATTTTTATTCCTAAACTGAATACCTTCTTCCTCGTGATTCATCGACGCGTACCTATTGTTACGTAATACGGAACGTTCGCGTACAATGGAGAACGTTGGTGAACACTTAGCCCAGCAGGTGTGTGTTTCTGCCAAGGCCGCGCTTAAGTACGCTCTACAGTTTTTGAGTGCCTGTTGACGCATTTTGTGGATTATTCTGGAAAGTTTGTGCTACCTATTTAAACAACAGCAGCTGGCTTTGTCAATCATCCTATACCATATTACGATCAATGAGAGCGTCGTAACAATATATTATTGCGCGAAAAGAGTTCTTTTTGCTTCCTCTTGGAGTTTTCGATTTCTTGACGTTACGAAGGAAAGTATGTCGACTAAAAAAAACTGAAGATAGATTAATTATTTGATGAACTAAATTTTTTTCAAACGTGTCTCAGGTTCTACTGTATTCAGATTTCTATGAACAAGAAATATAGCTAAAACTTAAGAGTAATAAGTACAACAGTATTAAAAATAATTTGCAATGATAGTAGTTTTAATCAAAATAAGGAGAAGAGAAGGAAGATGGTAAATTTAAAATGTGACCTGCCCAGTTAGTTTCACTATACACAGTGTAACACACAGTAGGCCTACTGGTAAATTTGGCTCGCGGTTTGTGATATTGAATATAGGTTGGTGTTAACTTGGTTACACCACTGGCGGTCGGTAATGTAATTACTAACACACACACACACACACACACACACACACACACACACACACACACACACACACACACACACACACACACACACACACACACACACACACACACACACACACACACACAGTGTGATAGTTGGGTGCTGAGCGTTATTCACAAACTTGTTCTACGTTATCCATGACATTTTATGTCGCAGTAGTTAGGTAGAAGTAAGTCAATGTAACTAGAACTTTTTTTAACGAAAACGACAGTTTTATAAATGACAAGATCTGGCCTAGCCTTACGACCGCCAACCTAGATGACAATATAATATTTTAATCCCCTCCCCCCAAAGTGGAATTTATAGCCAAAATAAAGAAAAACCTATGGAAAACGGCCTACATTTTCTAATGATAATGTGATGTATTTATAGTATACACACACTAATTGTTTACTAATGGTACCTATAATCTCAATTTTATATTGTAGTGTATTCATTGTTCATAGCCTAAAGGTACCATACATATGATTTGCAATAAAGTTTTAATTACTCACATTCTTAAATTCGATCGATTTCGGTTATAGACCATCGTCAGGTCACACCAACGTACGTTTCACGTTCATTAATCAATGTCTACGAATTCGTTTTTGTAAATAGTGGCTGTTTTATGATATTGTGACCGCAAGTGCACAGTGTATATGACCTGACGATGGTCTTATGACCGAAATCGATCGAATTTTAAAATGTGAGTAATTAAAACTTTATTGAAAATCATATATATGGTACAGTTAGGCTATGAACAATGAATACACTACAATAGAAAACTACATTTTTAGCTAAAATACTAAACAGAATGCAGGAAACACTATAGAGAGAAATCACCGCCGAATGTCTGAAGACAAATTGGCAAGCTGTAGATTTCACGCTTCTTCTGCTCTCTGAAGATAATGCTCATACTGGTGATGATGATGGTGACAATGATTATAATGATGGTCATTATATGACTTGATCACAGATTATTTATGTCTTTATTTACACATTATTTTTAGTGTAACTTATAGCATCTAATTCACGTGTAATATAACAAACCTAAATAAAGGTAAAAAGATGATAAGAGGCACACTTGAAAGGAGATGATGACAGCAGAAAGAGGATACAGACGACTAACAAATCAAGCGATAGAAAATTAGAAGAGAAAAAATTACAAGGATAGTCATAAAGGCATATATAGGCACAAGGACAGTTAGTCATATAAATAGCCAAGAAGAGAAATCGATGCTCAAAAACGTCATGAAAATTGAAACCACAAGGTGGGAGATTTAGAAGATGGCAGTTGACAGAGCTGTTGGGATTACGGGAGTGACGGGTCGGAGGAAGAGTGGTTGCTGAGGAAGTTAAGAGTGACAGAAACAGAATGACGGTGAAGTGACCCATTACTGGTTTCAGATTAGGAAGTGTACAAGTAAATGAAGAATGTATAGCCTAATAATAACAGTAATAATAATAACAATAACAACAATAATAATATTATTAACCATTACTTTAAATCTTTTTAAAGAGAAGAAAAACGATTCAAGTACATCCAGTCAAGGGGCGGCAGTAATTTCCCCTGGTATTAAAAATCTCTCCTACATATTAGGCATAATTCCACCTCGGAGCCGCTGTCCGTATTACTTCGAAAGGATCCCTCTGTTAAGCCCATCAGGGTTCAAGACTCATTTTCCACGCTCCCTGTGAGTCTAAGTCCTCCTCCCTCTTCTCCTTCAACACCCTTCAATGTAGGCGGTGACACGATCCCACAGGCGACCATCAGTCCTACAGTATTTTCCTGGTTATTTCGCACACATCGACTGCAAGGTTTCGTCTCTGGGCCATCCACTTGTTACACTTAAAAAACAAAGGTGGGCGTCGTCCACAGGCGAGTCATCATACTGCCAGGCTGGGCACAGCACTTTTCCCGTCTTACGGAGACAAGTATTAGAGTAGTTCAGTAAAACATTGGGTGAGGTCGTAATTAACTTCTCCATGCCCGCGATCTGTCCATTCGGTAAGGTTTGTGATCAGGGCGGCAGTTCGCCTTCCTCTGGTCTTAATATCCCTTTGCACTTGCCAGCGTCCCATAGTGAGCCCTCTTGTCTGAGCAACCACCACTTCATTGCCTACTTCGGGTTTTGTTGTGATAATGTACTTATTTTCAGCTGCAAGGAGATCAAGGGGAATAACCCTTGCAACCACAAGAACAGCTGCTTCCGACACTGTCATATCCTGAGGGCTCCATGTCTCCGTACTATGGCCATTCTTTTCCTTCCTTTACTTCCCTTGATGAAGTGCCTCAGCGCAAATTTCGCTGCCATACGGATGGAACACGTGACTGACAATACTTGCCGTTGGACCTCCTATGTTTGCCACGAGTCTGTTAAGACTTGTCCGTGACCTTTGCTGCTTTATCGGACACGGACTTCATCTGTTCCCATTTCATGATCTTTCATCTAACTTCATACACACATACAGCCTCCTTGGTATGAATAGTTTCTGACACAACCTGTATCTCGACGTTCGTAGGAATCCGGTGTTAATCAGCAGAACTATCTTCGTTTTCTCTGTAGCCAAGTTGAGGCCATGGTCCTCCATCCAAGTGGATACTCGTCTCATAAGTCATAAGTTGAGTCTCCCATGTCTGAGTACTCAGTATCACGTGCAACTACCATGGCCGCCATGTCGACCGCATAGCCAACGAGGAAAACGTCTTCATGCATTTCCATGCGGGATTTGCTTCAGAGCTAACGTTCTACAGAAATAATAACAATATTAACAAGAACAGTGAAATATGAACAATCCGAGTTTTGAAAAGAATTTTCGCTGACTCGTTTTCTCAGAGAGTATAATGATAAATAATTACAAAAAAATATAATTTTTTCTACCTACATAGTTTACTAGTTACCTAGTTCTCTCTCTCTCTCTCTCTCTCTCTCTCTCTCTCTCTCTCTCTCTCTCTCTCTCTCTCTCTCTCTACATCGTTATATTACACGTTTGCCCGTTGCGTCAATAGACAGCGTCATACAGATTTCTGTAAATAAGTTATGTTTATAGCCAACTTAACGTAGAGAATTTGGTCAGGCTTTAAACTGGGGCGGCGGCACTTGAAAGGGTCCGCAGTTCGGGTTTGTAGGCTACAAGTGGTCAGTTTATCGAACACTTGAAACGTTAACGGTAAACGCAAATGGACGTCAAAGTTTGTTGTTTCGCTCAACTGCGATAATGGATTACACACACTCACATGAACGTGCTGAATGCGTACGGCTCGGCTTGTTTGTACATTATAAGCCTTATGGCTTATAGGCCTACGTTATACCAGATGAAAGCTTCCTTACAGTATTTTCCTGGATCGACCAACACCAGATTTTTATTATCCAGTTCTCTTCCTGTCTATCAATACGTTCTACCCTTCTACTGCCGAGTTTTCTTTTGCCTTTATTCTTCAGTTTGCAATACTTTCTACTATGTATATTTCTCGGATATCATAATTTTAAAAATTTTTCTCAGATTTAGAATTTCTCAGATATTATATAAATATTATATAATTTAAGCGTACGAAATCATGTTTCGAACGCGCGGTTGTTGTAGTAACCACCAATATTCGACTACCGTCTTCGTAATCGATTTTTTAATTAAATCCAACGCTTACGTTGAAAAAGCAAATAGCCTGTATTCTGTGTAAAAGATTTAAGAAAAATAAAGTGGTGTATTAAACATTTTTTACTGTTCGAAAGAATATAAACGCGGTATCCTGTGTTAAAAAGGTAAATTAAGCGTGTGAAATCATGTAAGGAGATGTGGGGTAACGATACGTCGCGGTGGTGGGGGGGGGGTATGATGCTCTTGTGCCTTATGTTAAACTTTGCTATTGTTCACTAAAAGGGGATGTCGGGAAGCAAGCTACTGTAGATTGAAAGAAAACTTTTACAAAGGGCTATGAAAACGGGCAAGACGGATCAAGTAGTATAAAGACATGAAAGGAACCTGCCTGCCTTCTCTGTTAAAAAACGAACTACGAGTAAATATTTTTTCCCTGATGTTTTTCTGATGTTATCAGAAAAAAGAGAAAATATATGAAAATATATATAATACACAATAACAAACAGACAGCAAGGGGGGGGGTATTGTCGACACGGGTAAGCCGGTGATCCGTCGTCGCTCTCTGCGAATACATTACGTCGTATTAGAGAATCCAGTTCTGCCGCGTACATGTTAGCGCGGTGTATCTTTTTGTCAATCTGCACTAGTGACGGAAATCAGATTTTCAATATCGTATGCAAAACGGACAATAATAAAATGTGATTCCACAACGATTCATGTTATTGTTTGTTTGGTAATCTCAGGTACTATGTACAACGGAGGTAACTAGAGTTTGACAAAAAATGTCTTGATCGATTTTGACCAGACTGCTCTAGTTCTCAGAACCACTAGTACTAGCCGGTTCTGGTAATTATTTTTCTTCATGTTTTCAGGGTAGTACAGTCAGAATCAGCCCTTATCTTGAACACGATTTTTTCGCCATCACCATACTTCCATTTCTTTATGGAACATGAAAGTAAAAACAAGCTATGACTAATCAACATTACTATCTTTAAAACGACTGAAATCAGTCCCATCAAAGGCGACTGTAATAACACAATAAAAATACGCGTTATTGGAACATTGTTTGTAGGATACTTATTGATCGAATTGATTTCATTTTTCAAACGTAGGTATAAACGGAGGTAAATACTGTTTGACAAAAAATGGCTCGATAGATTCTCAACGGATTGCTTTAGTGTCACAGAGACAGACGGCGGAAAACGGAAAAGAACAAACGACCAGTCATGTCAGATGTGTTGTTACTAATCGCATAAGAGAATACTATGTATCTACCTACTATGTATCCGTATTTCATTACATCTCGCGTATGTTCTTCCCGTAGATTTTTTTAAACATTTCTTTTACTTCATAGTTTTTAAAAATTTAATCAACGTAAACAGAAGATAAGAAAGGCGATAAATCTAATCCCTCTGGTAGTTAGTTTAACACTAGGACGACACACAGTAGGCTACTGAGACACTACAGTGAGACATGTTTGTGAATTCCAACTTTGTCGTGTTTACTTGCTGAACTGCTACTTGTCATGATCAGGACGAGGCCTTTCAGTGTTTCCACCATTTTCAAGTCCTAAACCACAACAAAAAATATCCAGCTGGAACCCATACGCGTGAATCCGCCTTCACGGCTGGCCAATTCGTAAACAAGTCTACTTGTCACTACCCTATTGGCTCAGCTCCGTTAATCCACGCCCCTGCTACTTACTACGAAGCGTCGTCTCTCCCTATATTACTTTATTAAGCCACACCCAGCTTTATCTACTTACCTAAACTCTGACGGAATACACATATCTCACCCTTGCAAAATATTATTTTTGTCGTGGTTTAGGACTTGAAAATGGTGGAAACACTGAAATGCCTCGTCCGGAACATGACAAGTAGCAGTTCAGCAAGTAAACACGACAAAGTTGGAATTACAGAAACTGCTAATTCAAATAACAAGATGAACAATGTGTGTGAATGTTGTGAATGGGAGAAAAAACTACGGATAGAGTAATGAGAAGTGTGTAATGGGAACAGAAACAACAGAAAGCGTAAAACTAAGAGTAGGTCTATAGCTGATGTTTTGGGGCTCAACTGGACAGAAAAGCAAGCAGGGGATCATTTCGTTTTAGTTGTCTATCTTCTCGTCTCGGCAGAATTCGATAATATTTGGGCCTAGTTACTGACTCGTAAATATTAAGCTTTGTATCCTGTCTTGAGGTTTGTTCTGCTAGCATCCAACTATTCTGTCAACTTAATGTTTTGTGGCTCATTAACATTGACTTGTAAATAATAACCTTGGTATCCTGCCTTGAGGCTTGTTCTGCAAGCACCCAACCATTCTGTCAGCTTAATATTTTGCCCCTCATTAACCTTGACTTGTAAATATTAACCTTGGTATCCTGCCTTGCGGTTTGTTCTGCAAGCACCTGACTATTCTCTCAGCTTAATATTTTGCGCCTCATTAACCTTGGTATCCTCTCTGGCGGTTTGTTCTGCAAGCACCTACCTATTCTGTCAGCTTAGTAATTTGATATTAAAACGTCTTTATTTAAATGCTAGGTAGCTGACTGTACGAAGCTCTAGTCTGCATGGCGTTCACAGCTTGCGGATTCGGTTCAAGATCGGGTCATTCCAACTCCGCCTGCCAAGTGTCGGAGCGTTACGACAGTCTAAGTAGACGGGACGTAGTGAATATTGTAACATGACATAAGATAGCGCAAAATACCACTAATGATTAATAAAAGAAAAATCATGTTATATATAATATTTAAAAGAAAAGCTGAAGGTAGGAAGAAATGTTAAAAAACTTATAAATTGAAGATTAATGACACAACTACGAAATAACAATTGACCGGAACTGACTATGACTTGACCCAATTGGAGAAAACAAGAAAATTGAAGAAAACAAGAAAATAGAGACAAGAAGGAAGGAACGAGAAACAAGAAGTAACCCAAAGTATGACCACGATCATTGTAACCCCAAGATGTAACTAACAAATAATATGTAAAATAAATGCACTAAAACAGATAGGGCATAAATAAGATGTCAAATATATAGACTATAAAAATAAACTAGATATATTATGTATGTTAAATGAAAAGCAAAGAAACATGAATTTATAAATGTAAGATAGGAATTGACCCTATAATACCCTATTAAATAATAAACTAGTCAAAAACAAGTGAGTTATAATTGAGCTGAATAAAGACAATCAGTCAAAACCAAAAGTGACCAATGTGAAATGAAAATAAAGCAAATATTAATTACCAATAACCACACAGTGCCAAAACTAAGTAAACAAACAAAGTGTGAAATATCAAGTGAAAGTGATGATAAAGAAAGAAACTTAAAATGTAAGGAAAAGTGCAGTGTAGGTGCATGTAGTGTACAATATAATAAGAAGCAGACTATAGTAATATAGCGAAACAATCTTTAATAGAATATTGTATAAAAAAGTATGAACTAATACTACCATTATTAATTTTAGTGATAGTAAGTGAGAATTACAATTATTAGGTAAAAGTTAAAATTATTAGAGTGGAAGATAGGAGAAGCAAACACTATATTTTAGTGAAGGAATTTGTAAGTGAGTGATATTGTGCAAAGTACTGTTAAAAATGATTATAAGAGTTTCATTCTTGTTAAAACCATAAAATTAATTAACTTAGAAGATAGGGGAGATAGTAGTAAGAAACCAAAATAGTTAGAAGTTTAATTTCAGGCTTGAACCTGGCAAGAAATATTTTAATAATAAAAGGTGTGTTGTTGAAAGCACCAATGTTTTTTTGTTTATCTGTTTCTATAAAAAAGATGTTCAATGAACCAATAAATAAAGTTTATGAATTATAAGGAATGTGGAATGGGAGTATTGTGAAACCTATGCCTTAGGCCTAGCATGAAGGAAAGAATTTTGTAAGTTTCAAAAGAAAACAATAACCAAGGGTCAATTAGAGTATATAAAATGTTTAATTAAGTAAGTAAGTGTATCAGATATAAAAATGTATAAATATTATTCAGTTTAAAAATAATTACAAAAGGAATATCAATAAGAAAATAATAAAAATGTTATTAACTAATCAAAGGTAACCATGAGGGATATCAAAATAATCTTTAGTAAAAAAGCAGAACAATGGTGTTAGTAGAATTAATAGTAATACTAGCATAAGGAAGTAATCATAATTTAAAGGATTTTTACATATTTGAACATAAATAAAACGTTAGATTATAACAATGTTATAAGATGTTAACCAATGAGAACTAGTATAATTTGAAAGGTTACCATAGCAACTTATGGTTGTTACATAGAATGACCGTTGAATTTGAATGACTTCATTATTGACCAGCATAGAGGGTGGATGTATGAAGCCCTCGGAACCAAATTAACTATAAAAGCTTTAAATTTTTCAAAATTTTATTCAAGAAGTGTAAGAACACTATAGTAAACAACCATTGCTGAGATGGGCAATAATTAAAAACTATTTATTTAAAAATAATCTGGCAAAACTTGGAAGGAAGTAAAATAAACTCATAAACGACCAATTCTGGAGGAAGATCAAAAATTACCTAACTAGACCTGAAGAAGAAGACCATCTACAAGGACTGAGGAAAGCTGAATATTGGATTTCAACCATTTGAACGGGAATCTCAGCTAATCCAAAGAAGACAGGACCCTTAGGCGTGTTCCAGAAGAAGAAGAGGATCGCAAGAGAAGCTACGACCAGGAATCGATGAGTATAAACTAATTCCTTTACCACAAAAATAAACTTTCAATTACCCATTGTAAACGAACTAACTTATTTTCACTTCACAGATCACAAAATTAACTCTTGAACTGAACTTGATTATAAAATCACTTTCGATAAAATAAATCAATCACTGAATTTGGATTTTATACTGAAATTATTTTAAAAACATAACTTGCTAACAAAACGTTAACCAAGCATACACTATTTCTCATTGCCAATGACTTACTTTTCCTGTTTTAAAATCTCAACTATTGTGTAATTAGATATAAGGAATATTATAATTGTGTGCATTTATTAGTCTGTAATCCAACTTCTGTAGTCCAAAGGACTTATTCCCTGAGATAAATTTTTATTTTATAAACCATTAACCTGTACGCCATGATGGCTTTTTGCGTATGAATACTGAACGAGACAGACGCTGCCAACTGAGTAATTGTAAATGCCGGAGCGATATTAAATATACGTTTCATTTTTATTGTAATTGACCCGATAATATACGAAAAGTGTTGAATAAACCTTCATACCGACCAATCGTTGTATGTCTGATTATTTTAGCAAAGGTAAAATAAGAATTTGGAAAATAAATAAAAATACTGTAGTGAACGAAGTCGACTCGGCCAAACAGCGAGAGCCAATCAGGTGGCGAGGCGGAAAGATTTGAACTGAGCGACGAGAGATGCGGTCGACTAGTAAGTATTGAGACAAGGTATAAAACGGCTCGCTACACACTATTAAATAATTATAACACCAAGAATAATTAAATACACCGGCAAAACCTCATTATACAAAGTGACGATCCCAACAGTAGGGCTTAAGGTAAGGACAAATACGAGACTTACACGTTTCCATTACGAATTGACGCAAATAAAGCTCGTCACACAAACGTCTTTATACAATATATTATTTTATATTAGGCTTATACTCCGTTATTTGGTCTCCCTCTGTTATATTACTTTCTGTGTGTTTTCTGTCTTTGTCATTGATCAAGTCTGTTCAACTTGTTTCAAAAAGCATAGTTCTACTTTCATAAATTGTTCGATTTCTTTTCTAATATTTTTTCTAACATAACCAATTTACTCTCGAGTATATACGAGATATTATATCGAGGAGACTCTTTTGTTGACATAGCGTTTCAACTCCAGATATTTTTTTTGACATTGTTTCTTCCAGAACAAGATATCTTTATCAATCTATAGCCTATCAATGTCTATACAACACAACAGCATTATGTCTATATTGACGTTTGAATCGGTAACGTTTTCATTGTTTGAAATTAAAACAACACTGTGGCTTTATTTAGTGTAATTCGGGACTGCACGTGTACTGTTTCCATTCAGCAACTGTTGTTTGTGTTTTCTCTTCGAACTGCATCTCCTCAATCAATCTCAGCAGTAAGTAACAAAAGAATGGTGCTCGCTTTTTGCTTCATCAGTCAGTCGCTACTGTTACTTGGCTAGTAGTGTAAATAGTTTCACCACTCCCGTCCCGTCCCTTCCCGTCGCATCGGACCACTTCTAATTTTCATTCTGCAGAATAATGTTGCTCTACTTCTCCAAACAATCAACTTGATATTTTAAATTCAGAACTAACCGTGTTTCCAACAGTGTTCGTTCACAAGCGTGACAATAGAAATTGAGGACAGAATTAAGTGAATCATTTTACGCGCTCGCTCTGGTAAATACAAGCCAGCCGTATTATAAAACGGATTTAAAATTCCAAATTTCCGTCACTATAACTCAACATTATACACACTTACAGTGTACGTGTCGAATATTATTTCGATAGTGTATGTAGATTATCATGTGACATCGCCTGTCTTGTTGTTGTTCAGCTCATGGAGTAGGCACTTTGCCAGTAACTCTACATCTCACTTCACCCCTCCATCACTTGTACTTAAGAGTCAATATCGAAACGCAAACTCAGGTAGTCGTCCATCCTCCATTCTGTCCAGATGCTGTAACAATTCCCTGCGATATGTCTGGATCTTATCGTTTATGGAGAATACCTATAGCTCTTCTCTAATATCCTCACTGCGGAAACGATCCTGCCTCGTATAATCCTTCGTTCTTCTCAGAAACTTCATTGCCGAAGTTTGAATCTGCTTTTTAATCTTCTTTGTAGGAACCCATGTTTCAGATCCATATAGCAAAACAGGCACTACCATTGTTTTGTAAAATTTAAAAATTGGGTATTGCCTGTATCCAGTAATTTTATAACTTAAATTCTATAACTATAAAATAAAAATAATTCTACGACTTAATTTTTTTTTATTACAGCCATCAAGAGTAATAGATTAATTATCTATTGAGAAATGACATGCAGGATGTGAAGCACCTTCATTACAAACACGTTTTACACTAAATATACTTCATAAATTATTACTTACTGCTTTAAAACGGTTACCACAGCCAAATAAAAACTGTCCACCAAGTCACAGGGTGTGAACATTTCAGTCTACGGACGCACTTCACTGCATTAGACTGCAGCTGCTTTTGGCAAGGACACGTTGGGATAGTTGTCCAGCCTGTCACTGTAATTGGCGCTTCGTCGCTTTGACCGAAGGAAGCAAATCGTTGTGTACATACCATGGGACGTTTGTGATGGCTCTCAGTACTTTGTTCTGGAAGCGCTGGAGTATTCCACGGTTGGAGTTACTGGTCGTTCCCCATGTCTGTATGCTATGAGCAGAAGTGCTCATCCCCCCAAATGCCATGGTGTAATTCCTCCCAAATTTGATTTACTTGGTAGAGCGAATCACAATACGGGGGTACGGAATAACCCCCCAGTTAATGGTGGATGTTCAGGCTTTATCCAAAAAAGTTTTGAAAAACTAAAGCCACTTAGGCCTAAGCAATTATTGGAATCAAAAAACTAATGTTATTCTTGTTATCAATACCAAATGTTTTCTAGTATGCTAACCTAAAGTTGTCAGTACATTGCTTACAAATTATGAAAAATGTATAAGCCTGATCAAATGTGGCCTAACATAATTAATTAGTAGTATATTAGGCCTTATTACAAAAATCGCTTTGAAACCCCCCAAAAAATAAATTCCAGTGGTGCGGCTTGCACCATTGCACCGTCCTGTGGGCACCCCTGGCCATTAGTCCAGTCGGGAGAGCTTTGTACATTAACAGTTTGTTTTCCAAACTCACCTGGAACTTTCTGATGAAATTATGTACCAAGCTGTTTTCGCTTCATAAAAATGCGTTTTTGCCAATTGAGTCTTCAGTTAATGTGCAGGTCTCCCCAGGTACTTCACCTCGTCTACCTTGCGGCAGTGTGCAAGTGGACAGTCATTTCGTTTCATAATAAAAGTCACACGGGCTGATTTGGATTTAGCTTTCCATTTTTTTTTTAATACAGATATCCAGACGTTGTTTCAGATTGAGTGATGCATTCGTGGACCACTAGTATTGCCGTGTAATCAGCAAACGTTGTAACCCGTGGTTTCTGGTTGTTGGTGGCAGGTCCTAGTACACTCCCTTGGGGTACCCCAGCACAAGGTTGTATATGCACCCAAATATTTTATGAGGGAAACTTGTCTGACAGGATCCGAAAGGGGTGTGACGCGAACATATGCTTTCAATGAAGAGAAATGCACTAGCCTCTCCACCCCAACTCCACTCTCACCTACACGTTGGTAGACCCTGTTACGCCGGAATCATCCACTCCAAGGTTGTGGTAGCCAATCCCTTCGGCGGAGTGGATCGGCAAACAAACGTGAGATGGGGGTTCTGTCAGGGCAGCCTGGGGGTATCCTGGGTCCTGGCATGGCAGGATGGTGCACATCGGCAGCAGGGTGTGCATCTAGTGTGGAGGCGGAGGAGCCTACAGTAGGCGAACGGCTGCACACATAGGTTAAGGTAGTTAGTCTACTGCGATCGGGCAAAGAGAGCTCGTCAGCTGAAGTGAAAGCAACTATCTAGAGGAAGAGCAGCCCGAAATCAAATTTTCTGTTCCTCCAGGTTGGCGGTTTTACAGCAGGCCAGTAACCTGCTTAAGTAAAAATATATGTACTTACTGAACTCATACGAGCCTCGTAAATCGAATGGGAAATTGAAGACCACAGAAGGAGATGGTGTGAACACTTGAATCGCATGCCTGATACCCGTCTACCTGTGGCTGCTTTGGGTTATCACCCTACTGGGAAGAGAGATGTCGGTAGACCGAGGAGGGGATGGGTTCCGGAACAGGTCTAAGGCCTAGTCCTTGGAGTGGTGATGATGATGATGATAAATTGCCTGAGAGATACGATTTAAGCAATAGAAAGTAAACAGATTGTCGTGTAAATGTTGCAGATGAATAGTGCAACACCCTTGTGTCAATTATGCTGAGCACGAGAAAACTGAAAGGAACAAACACTTCGTACAGTACCGCATGCTGCGCAAACGCGGCTGTTGCAGTTGGTCAGCAACACCAATGCCTGAACGGCAAACTTGAATTAACAGTCAATAGTCCGATGATAATGCAGCATTTAATAATAATAGCAATTGCTTGTTACAAACATTTATCAATTCACAATTTGTAAAATAGTAATTGTTTAATTTACTTGAATAATCTAGGTGTTGCGCAAGATTACAATACCTACATACCTACCAACCGACACTGGCTGTGAGAGAGAATCTGTAAACACGCACACCTCTAACAAGTTTAGACGTATAGGCCTAAATGTGCAATTTGAGCGTAACAAAATCAGTTATTCCTTTCTTGTACCGTGTAAAGCGACAGAACATGTTAAACATTCTTATGTAACTTTAAAAGACACTCTTTTGAGACGGACTACAGACGCTACAGAATTTAAATTACATCCAAGACAAATAGTGAACAATCGATACCGAGAACGATATTACGCGAGAAATGTCAAGGCCCGTCTGCGACCCGACCCGAACAAACATCGCACCGCGTCCGCCTAATTGCCAACCCGATTTATTACAGCCTTTGCGTCGCCCCTGTGCTGGCCTGTACCGTTACGTTTGTCCATGGCAATCTGTAAAATGTGTACTACATTTTAAAAACATGAAGTCGTTTGTTCTGTTTATGAAGTCTCCTTTCGGTATGGACCGCGTCAAAAATGTCTTGTACGGCAACGTTTCATCCATAATATTACGAGTATCATAGATCTGAGGAAACTATAGTCGAAAGTATAGACCTTTATGGAGCAGAACTGTGGGAAATTCATAAAAGAAATAAATCCATAGTAAGAGCTATGGAGATGGATTACTGGCGGAGGTGATGTAGACTAACAAGATGGATAGAGTGAGAAATGTAGAGATAAGACAAGCGAGGGGAATCGATCTTGACATTACAGAAACAACAGAAGCAAGAAAAGCTGAATTGGTTCGGGCACCTAAAAATAATGTCGGATGAGAGATGGCCAAGGAAGGTATGGGCATGGACTCCACCCTCTAGAAGACAATTCATGGAAAATGGACGTCGACGATGCAATGAATGCAAGAGGACTTACAGAACAGGACTGTTTAGACCGGCGTCAGTGGAAGCTAGGATGCGAGAGGCGGCGCCAGCCGTAATTAAATCGCAAAAAAAAAAAATAGATCTGAGGATACTCACTGCAATATGTATGAAACGTTCTACGAGATAATTTTGACGCAGTCCATACCGGAAGAAGACTTCAAAAAACATAATATGAGAATATGAACCGGAAGCCACTGAGAATATGAAGTTGTTAACTGTAGTTTAGTTTCTATGAATCGAAGCAGATAAACACCCGTATATTCCTGGAGCAGGCACTCATCGTATCGGTGTCCATGCTCTCTCTCTCTCTCTCTCTCTCTCTCTCTCTCTCTCTCTCTCTCTCTCTCTCTCTCTCTCTCTCTCTCTTTCTTTCTCTCGCTGACAGTGATTCTGTAAGACGACTTGTAACCCAAGTTGTTGTAATAGCAGATCATTTAATACAACGTCGAACACGTAAGAGCTCTGTACAAGACAAGTGATTTAGTTTGTATAAACATTAGTCATAAGAGGTGTAAGGGTTCTGCAATTTCCATTTCATATCACTAAACAAGTTAACGTTGAATAAGAGATGCTGTGGCGGACAGAACGCAACACGCAATGCTGTGTGTACGAGGGGGGTATTTCCGGGGGGGAAGGGACCGGACCCCCCCCCAGAGGGTTGAAAAAGTTGACGAATTTTGTTAATATTTTACTTTTTAGGCTGTTTTATTATTTTTCCAGCTGTGTACGCTAACACAGTAGTAACTCTTTTTTAAATATATAAACAAGTTTATTACACAGCATCTGCGTATACGTTTGAAATATGAAATACAGAAAAATCAATTCAGTTAGTATCTTTTAATAATGTTTCAAACACGTGTATTTTTATTGTGTTAATACCATTTACTTTAATGAGCCTGATTTCACCCACTTTAAAGATAAGATACGCTACTGACTTACACACTCATGTATGGACAAACGCTGCCTTGTTATTAGTGCGCGGCTCGGCAGATTCATACTGTAGTCTGTCTCAAAGGAAAATAGTACCAGGGATACGGTTATTCGAATGCCTGGTTTTGGACAAACAAACAGAGTTGATTGATTTCATTGCATTGTACAGCACTAGACAGATATAGACGTAGGATGTTAGCCATAACTAAACACTTAAGCAAATGTCAACTACTATAAGACGAATTATAAAACTGTTACTTATCCGTCAGTTAGGAATAAAAGGTACTGTGTATCTGCCTGTACACAGGGTGTCCCATGAAGAATGCGACATGACTCAGGCTGAAATAAAGAAGAAATTTCACATTGTTACGTAATGCGGAAACAATGTTACACCATTACAGGACATCCTACGTGTTTCTCGGCTCTTCCAGCTGTAATGTGTGTGTGTGTGTGTGTGTGTGTGTGTGTGTGTGTGTGTGTGTGTGTGTGTGTGCGCGTACGTATTACGGCTACTGAGATGAAGGACAATTACGTGACACTTATCGCGCGTCCGAGACTGATCCAGACTTCACCAGTCCGCGCGCGCTGTGTGCAAGGTCGCAATCAATTACGTTCTGGTGTTTTCTAGTAGCGTTCTTGACGCGTAGTATGGAATATTCAGGTATTTCGGCGGGGTATAAATATAGTCAGTCAGCGGCGCTTATTCAGTTATAGTCGGGCGATTTACACAGTGGGGTTCGAAGTATTGTGGCGAAGTGTTATGTGTTTTATATTTGTGCGGGACAATTGTAATACAATTGTGTTTTGTATTAGTTAACATTTTTATTGCGTGTGAACAATTTTTATTTGAATTGTTGTAAGAGACTATCTTGTTGATTACAAACTGTTTAATTGTGATAAAGCTGGTGCTTAGTGACGTAATTGGTGTCTTGTATTTTGTTACTCACTGTACCTTACGACGATCAGTAGACCGTCGTAACAATACAAACATAGGTTCATAAACGCTTCGTTTCTTATTTACACCTTGACTTCTGCTCGAAGGTTAGAATTAAGCCCCACTAAAATTCTTGAAACTTAAAATAAAGAAGTTTTTATGGTATCGAAGTTTCATATGGTTTCTGACCTGAAAAAATGAAAAAAGAGGGTGCCAGAACTGTATCTTGTGTAGTTTTTTAGAAACATTAAATCAATTTCAAAAAATTGGTGTCGAAAAACGCGCATTTTAAGTTTTATGTGAATTTACTTGCTTAATTTGCCAATAAATAAATGTAACTTTGTAAACAGTTTATAAAAACCTTAATTCGGAGAAATTTAATGTAAGTAGAATCAATGAAAAACAAACGAACGTTATAAAAATCATTTTTTATTAAAGAGGAAACACAACAAAAAAATGTAAGAAATTTCTTCTTAATTAATGTACTGCAAACCATTCATTCATTTGTTAATAGTAATTTGTTAATAACGTAATTTATTTAGTCAATAAAAACTAACTAATTAATTAATTAATTTTAGATAATATTTATTGAATAATTTCAAAAACTATAAATAATTCAACAGCATTAACTAAATTGTTTTAATAAAGTCTACAAAGAATCTATAGTTGGCAATACTGTACTGTTCAGACTCAAATTGAATTCTAATTAGGAAACAGACGTTTAGCCATTAATTTATATGAAACTTCTTCTTTACTTCAGCGTGTAGAATGAATTCCTGAATTATCTCCCGTTTCTCATGGGAGACTTTGTATACAGCTGGTCAACCTACACGTAACTACACTTCACAAATCATTTTCAATTTCCGTTAATTTATCTTGCTCTGTTGATGCAATATGATTGAGGCAAAATAATTGAGTCCATATGATGTAGCCTACGTGCATAAACAAAAACAAATAAATAAATTCATCAAAAAATGTGAAAACATATTGTGAATAAAATAAATACACTGAAGAAAAATAAGTCTTATAAAAATATCACAAATAAATAAACTTTCATTTTTTCTATATTGCCTATATAATTTTTATATTTTTTAATTTTTCTATATAATTAGGCCTATTTGACAATTGTCTTGCATCTTTATATAAATCCGTTATAAACCTAATCTTATTAAAGTATTAATTTCCTTTCTTCTATATAAACAATTTTGTTTTAATTAAAACACTTTACTTTTAATTATTTCTGTATTAGGCCTACCCATCTAAAGACCATATGCCAATTTCAATTCTTTATTCTTTGTTCTTTTCTTTGTCTCCAATATTCTTTCATCTTTTCACTGTGTCTCTTCTTCCTGTCTTCAGTCCACTTTGAACCTGCGTTTTTCTCTCTCCTATCCTGAACTCCTTCCATTTTTAACACTTTTGCCCGAAAAAATTCTCTTTCAATTGCTTCTTTTGTGTTTATATTATTTTTTCTTAATCCTTTTGGCCTTCTTTAATCCAACTTGATGTTGACTTCTTCCCCCACAGATATTTGAAGATATGCTTTGTTAACCTATTGTCGTCTATTCTATATAAATGTCCAAAAAATAATAGTCTTCTTTTTCTCATCGTTTCTGTAATATTTACTATAGTTTAATATATTTCATCATTACTTCTTAATTTCCAACCTTATGAAGTTTTTCGAGGGCCTAATATTTTTCTAATAGTTGGTCCTTCCAATATTCTAGTTTGTCTAAATTATAACTTTACTTTTAATTTCTGTATTTCGTTGTTCATGACGTGTCCGTTGATTAACTAAATATAATTATACCACTACCGACTCGGAACACAAAGGTTTTTTTAATTGGTAAAAACATAAAAGTATTACCTTATAGCCTGGACCAGTTTTCGCTTATTATAAGCTTCGTCAGAGGCTCAGGCTATAAGGTAAAACGTTCACGTTTTTACCAATAAAAAACTTTGTGTTCCGAGTCGGTAGTGGTATAATTATATTTACTTTTAATTTATCTATGTAAAAATTTAAATACTCACACGTGTATTCTGTTATATTACAAGTCACATTTACAAGTTTGACAGTAAATCAATATTCATTTTAATATATAAAAAAAAATTTTAGAAAGCGTTGAATCGTATGACGATAGTCAGTGTTTCGTCATGCAATTCATCACTGTCTACGTTCTACACAAAACAGCTACTGTACGGGATATTTCAGTGTGCAGTGTGTAACGGCCAGTAGCGTAGCAGACGCATTCATTATATAGGCCGACATACCATTCGTTACTCATACCATTATAACTACACGCCATTAATCGCTTCTAATTTATTATACAAAAATGAAACGTGTTTGTAACACGCAGACGGGTGAACTAAACTAAATCTATATATACGTATATAAAACTCAAAGTCTGACGATTTATGTGTACTGAATACAAATCCACACCGTTACACCGATTGCGACCAAATGTTGCACAGGTAACCTTTGACACAAAGCGCAAAATACTGTCCAACTTGGAATTTGATATTTTGCCCCTTTCGCACGATTTAGGCCCTTTTAATTATGCCTTTTCGTTGACGCGTATAAAGATGTCAAAAACACCATGGAGACCAGAATTAATTACCATAGTAACAAATAAATAAACAAAAGCTATTTAGCGACATCGGAACTGTACAGTTATCCATTCCTGCAGTACATTTTCCATGTTTTATATAATATGCGATTGTATATTGGATATATTATGATGTGAAAAGTGTACTAATTGTAAATTGTCCTATTACTTAATGCAAAGCGAAAATACGTGTTGTTTTCATTTGTGAGGTTAGGTGACAACGGTTTTTGGTTTTTAGTTTACTGGTGAAATAAATAAAAGCCATGGTTGAGGAAAACATAACTTTTAATGTGTTATACAATGCTTCTAACACAGTAAAACTTGAAATAAAATATTTAGCGTTTTTGATTTAACAGGTACTTTATAAATATCTCCAAAGACTTTATAAACGAGTACTTTTAAAACTCCAAAGCCTGTGACACCAACATAATAATTTAGTACAAGTTAAAACAGTACAAGTGTTGAAAACAGCGTTGAAGAGAATTTGACTAACGAGTAGAAAATTGTTATACGAGCTGACAGAACGCCATATGGACATAGACAAAAATTATATTAAAATACTTATTAAAAGTCAAATATTCGCGTGCAAAGCCGCGGGTAACAGCTAGTACTAAATAAACACAAAGATGAGACTTACACGCTGCTACGTATTTTTGGTCCTCTTCTACGGTATGGAATCTTGGACTTTGACTGAAGCCACAACTAAAAAATTTGAATCTTTCGAAATATGGCTTTACAGTAGAATACTGAGCATTTCATGGACAGCACATATAACTAATGTGAAGTTCTTAGAAAGATGAAGAAAGACAGGGAAGTTATTAACACAGTGTAAATAAGAAAGCCTCACTATGTGGGACATCTCATGAGAAATGAACAGAGATTTTACTTACTGCAGTCCATACTACAGGGAAAAGTACTTAGAAAGAGAGGAGTTGGGCGACCGAAAATATCATGGCTGAGAAATTTAAGGACCTGGTTTGGCATGAATACAACTGACTTATTCCGTGCAGCAGTAGAGAAATTTAAAATAGTCTGTGTGATATCCAACATCGGAAACGGATTGGAACTATCAGAAGAAGAAGCCGACTGAAATCTCTACATTCTCGCTGGGAATTACGCCTCTGTAGACGCTCGGGCCCAGCCAATGGCAGGCAACAATTAGCGAGGCTGTTGTTAATACACTATGACAGAGCACAGAGGAGCCTCGCAAAGTGTAGAAGTCTTTTAAATACTGGTTCGATTTGTGTACTGAGGTTTCTACAATGGCTACAACTAAGAACTTTAAGGCCTCATTTATTATACTTCCAGGTAACAGGCGGGACGGGGGCAAGTGACAGGTGGTAAAGAGGTAGGCGTCAGGTGGTGCAGCATTTATACTTCAGGCCACGGTCGAGCAGTCGTGATCGAGATGTCGTTTAGAACACGTCGAATGTTTCTCACGCTAGAAGATGACAGTGAAGTGGAGGTTAGGAGGAGGAAATATTGTGCTCATCCGATAAACGAGTTGCGTGAAGCATTTGATGAATTTCACCATCTGTATTTCGACTTGAAACAACACCAATCAAGTTTTTCCAACTGATGAGAACGTCTACTGATACTTTCGACTTCGTTTTAGCAAAGGTGGAAGAAAAACTGAGGCGGAAGAGAACTTGTAAATTAGCAGTTACTCCTCCTGAAAAGCTTCACGTAACTCCAAGGCAAATTAAAATAATTTATGTAACAATTACAGGAAGTAATAAATTAAATAAGAATCGTGTATTTCTTAGTGCAGCAATAAAACAACCAATATATTTTCGCATAATATCTACTTTATTCTCTTAAACAAATGTCGTACTTTCTAAACAAGTGATTTTTCATGTATTATAAAAATTTAACAGACAGATACATCCAATAATTTATAGATGACATTTGTATAGGGTAACCTCATCTAACTCCGTGATATTACGGATATTAGCTTACATCTACAAAGTTTGTTTATTAAAAATATTTTAATAAGTACAGAGTGTATTAATGAATTGTGTATTTGTGTATTTAGAGTACATATGTAATAATGAATCTAACTTCCTTAATTTCTGTAAAAAAAAATATTCACCTTTATTCATCAACTGTGCTATTTCCTTCCATCTTTTCTCCACCACATCCATTTTTTTTTGTGTGATTCGGGCCTGCGGCATTGCATCATTCCAAATTTCAGGCCTTGCCTGCACGTCACTAATTAATAATTGCCGATCTGACCGTGAAATCGACATTATTTCGACACGAGAAAACACATGCAAATGCAAAAAAGCGCAGGAGCCGTCGCCTGTATCTGTGACAAACTACAGCGATAGGTGGTGAGAGGTATCGTCACCGCGGAGTCACACGTCACTTCGCAGAAGTATAAACAAACCCATTCTCAACAATGTACGACAGCTGCGGGTGGCGTCACCCGTCGCCTACCACTTGCCACCCGTCGCCTGCCACCGGGAAGTATAAATGAAGCGTAAAAGTAAGGCCTGAGTAGAGCGGAGTGTTTAGCGGGGCGTGAATTGAACAGCCACGCTAGCGTCCGAACAGTGTTCTCAGTTGGACTGAAGCGTGCAGTGGTGGAGAACATATACAATAGTGAATGTAGACGGGTTTCTTGTACAAACGTTAGTGATTTGAATGTAAAATGGACTCGACTGAGACAATAGTATTCGATGTTTTTTAAGAGGAAAGCTCAATCCTTAAAAACGACTTGTTTAATATAAAAAAAGGTCCAAGTGCTATAGTGAAACAAAGGAAAAGATATGGAGAGTTCGCTACACTGTACGAAAAATTACGATTACAGCCGGATAAATACACAAGAATGCCTGTCTCAATGTTTGATTTGATAATAACATTCCAGATTCTCGTTATCACTATCCTGTTTTTATACAACGGATGGCTAGACAACCTTACTGTAGGTTTCGATTGCACTACAGAAATTATTTCTTCAAATGACGTTGCACAGACCGCTGCTCTCAACTCTCCAAAGAACAAACTAGATTCACCAGCACGCTGCCACTCAAGCCGACGCTTGCACATCACGATGCCCGCCCCGCTTAAAATTCTTGTCACCAGGACGAACCAATGTTTGTCATGGAGGCTGGACCCTCCACGACGCAGAACGCTCCACTCAGGCCGAAGCCTTAAGCCAACTAACGATAGGCCTATTGACTTGAAGGTTAATAATTACGAATGTGATGATGATGATGATGATGATGCTTATTGTTACGTAATGCGGAAAAAGTGTTACGTAATACGGAACGTTCTACAAGTATCTCGAATATTCCAGCTGTAATGTGTGTGTGTGCGTACATATTGCTGCTACTTTGCGGTGAAAGACAATTACGTGTCAACTATCGAGTCTATACCAGACCGTACCGGTCAGCGCAGTGTGTTCAAGGACACTGTTTCTAGTGGATTGTCGACAGCGTCTGTTTGTTTAACAAGTCATCCAAAGTGACAGATTATTCTGAAAATCAGCGGGGTATAAATACAGTCATTCAGCGACGATCGAGTCAGTTATTGTCGGGCGAGGTTACACAGTGCGGTTCGAAGTATTGTGTGTTTTGTAATCGTCCGGGACAATTGTAATACAATTGTGTTTTATATTAGTTGACATTTTTATTGCGCGTGAACAGTTTTTATTTGATTTGTTGTAAGAGACTATCTTGTTGATTACAAACTGTTTAATTGTGATAATTAAAGCTGGTGATTAGTGGCTTAGTTGTATTTTGTTTTACAGTGTACGATACGACGATCAAGGAGACCGATAGCGAAACAAAGCTGGCCGGATGCACAGAGATGATACGTTTATTTCAAATGAAATAAAGTACACGTGTTAGCAGAAAACGTTGCACATACACGCAGACACAAATACATATTCGGATTAGATCGTCCATTTTTTTTAGTGTCGTCTGTTGTTAAATGACTAATACTCCTTTCACGACTTAACTGTCATTTCCATAGTGTTCATTTATCTCGTTATGCCTTCTAAAAATGTTTCTTCGGGTTTTCCATTTCATATGCCTTTCGGTTCTCATCACATTTTCTTTGAAAGTGTTTGAAAACATGAGATTTTCCATTCTCCTGCTCGTCTGGTTATCTGTACAAGTATTGATCTGGTCAACGTGCGCGCGCGTGTGTGACGCTAAATACTGAAGACGAAATGGCGCCGTTTCTTACCGACTAAATATTACAGCCCAGTCGTATCAGGGAACAGAAGCATTTGAAAGTTAAACTAGCTTACAGAGATGGTGCCGGTTTAGATTTTCAGATAGTACAATTTTGGATGACCGTAAAATCGTAGAGGACGGAGTGGACCCCTGTTCTACACGGCCAAATACATCATGCACTGAGAAAAAAATGATGAAAGAGTTCACCAAGTCTGATGTTCGTTTATTGGTAAAGATGTTTAAACGTAAGCCGATTTAAATCACTAGACTTTTCATTCAATATTGAAAAGGACACTCCTGCGGTAACCCAAACTTCTTAGTACCCGTCATTTTCACCCATGTTTCAGAAATCAAAATTGAATTCTGGGGCCATCATTTTGACAGTGGAGCACATCCTAAATATTGTGATAGCTCGCCCAAGCATTAATAGCTGGAGACTTTCGCCACTCTGTCATCGAATGGGAACGATACCTGCATTGAAGGTGTGTAGAGCTATTCAAGAGAATTTCTTTGAAGGAAATAAAATAGTCTTCCCACTAATGAGTAAAAAATAATTTTATCCAGCCAGCTTTATAACGTCTTGGACAAATCTCGTATATATAATATAATCGTACACGGCGGCAAAGGTCAGTTCGATTCTGTTAAAGCTGTTACTCATTGTCGGGCTATTAGGCCTTGGTCTAATGCTGTTACTCATTGCCGGGCTATTAGGCCGTGGTCTAATGCTGTTACTCATGGCCGGGCTATTAGGCCGTGGTCTAATGCTGTTACTCATGGCCGGGCTATTAGGCCGTGGTCTAATGCTGTTACTCATGGCCGGGCTATTAGGGCGTGGGTCTAATGCTGTTACTCATTGCCGGGCTATTAGGCCGTGGGTCTAATGCTGTTAATATGAACAGACGTTTCGGCCCCACCATTGGAGGTCGTCTTCAGTGTAAACGATTGAAAACGTTCACTGGTAAGGTGTTCACTAGTACTGTGGTAACACCTTACCAGTGACACCAGCTTTGTCACCAGTTATTGTAAAACTGCTGGTCGCTTCGCTCTCGACGAGGCCTTTTGATGTTTCCACCATCATCAGATCTTAAACCACAAATTCTTCGTTTAAGACCTGAAGATGGTGGAAACACCGAAAGGCCTCGTCGAGAGCGAAGCGACTAGCTGTTTTGCAACAAGTGGTGACAAAGTTGGTGTTAAGATGGGCTGCTAATGAAACTAATTTTACTGGACTTTACCGCTGAACCCTTTAAATCGTATTTAAAAGATGACACCGAAGATGGCCTCCTACGATGGGGCCGAAACGTTTGTTCAAATTAACAGCATTAGTCCACGGCCTAATAAATTAGCAGTTTTAACAGAGGTGACATCGGCCGAAGACGTCAGTCAGTTCGATTGTTTTACAGCGACATGTTTGCTTAAAAACTCCTAGTGCGTGATATTACGTGTTAGTTTCTTGCTGAACATTAACATACTTAACGAGATTAGTGATTGTTTGAATTTATAATTACATAAATGATTATTGTGTAAACCAAATAATGAATTATGCACGATGATTGTTGTATTAAGACGATGTGAATAAATGTACGATTTATAAAAGTTCTCAATGGTTGCATGCCTGTGATGTCGATTCAATTCCACCGCGCTACATCTACGTTTGACAACACTTTATTTGCTACCCCCGTACAGCTCACCTTGTTTTGAATCTACGTGTAATTTATATAGAGTAGTAACACCCACACAAAATTCGACATGAGTGACTGACTGCCAACATTGTGTGCCAAGAAGTTTCGGTGAAATGAAAGCGAGACGGAGCGAGTAAGAAGGCTTATTACTGTTTCGCTCCAGTGAACACGCTTCCCCCAGGCACTGACATTTTCTTCCTTCAATCCCGTCAGCGCACCACTTGGTGAAAATCTGTACATTACCGCAAATTGTGGCTCCCGACGCAAAGTTTAAATCGCGTTCACTCGCTGCGACTTGTTTAATGTCGTCTTGAGCTCGTAAACGCGCGATCCATTACTGCATACGCGTCGGTACATTAACACACATTTTACATTATCCTCGTTTGCCTATGTTTTCATCTCCCCCCCCCCCCAACACACACACACATACAGACTTACAAATGTCTATGCTTTCTTGTTGAAGGTATTTCTAATTCTGCCATTCTCCACGTTCAACAACTATTTTGAATACCATATACGAGCAATAAAATTCTAGGGGTTTAAAGAAATTCAAAAATTTATAATGCTAACAATGACATGGCGTGGGTACATAACACCTGTTCCCGTTTGTGATAGGCCTAAAACTTAACCTAAAAATTAATTCGAATTTTTCTAGTACCAAGTGTTCTTTTTAGAGCCAAAATATTTTTTTAGAGTATTTTCTATCATTCGCTGGCAGAAGAAGAGGCTTCCGGTTCAACGGGATCTGACTCTCATTATAGTTACACAGAATAAATCAGAACACAAATAATCGAATTAAAAATAATACAGAAAAACAGAGAAACACATAACTAAACGAACAAAACACAAATATAGGTATGTAGTATCTGCTGCACGTCAGTTACGAAAAGGAACATAGCTGCTAACTGAGCGTTTTGCCGGTTTGTACAGCGGCAACACATTGGGTGGACGAATGTGTCCCCCCTCCGCAGTTTGTACAACGACAACTACTACGAGGTCAATGGCCGTACCCAGTAAAACATTGCCGATGTCTGAGCCGGAAACACAAGATAGCGCAAGTGCCCAGCAGTTCGAAAGCAATGCTACGCTTTTCTTCAAGTTTCCCTACTAATGTTGTTCGGATTTCAGATTATTCAATAACTTAAGTAGACATTCTTTTTCGGGCAAAAGTGTTAAAAATGGAAGGTGTCCAGGGTAGGAGAGAGAAAAACGCAGGTTCAAAGTGGACTGAAGACAGGAAGAAGAGACACAGTAAAAAGATGAAAGAATACTGGAGAAAAATAAAAGAACAAAGAATAAAGAATTGAAATTGGCATGTGATCCTCAGATGGCCGATACAAAAAAAGTAGACATTCTGTGATATTTCATAAAGTAGACATTAATATTATTTTCTCTTATTTCCAGTATTGTTGCCTTTCGGCAACAGCGGTTACATGGACGTCATGCTTAGTGTTAGTAATAAAAATAAACTATCATCAATAGTTTTTTTACTCAATTTGAATTTGCTGTTCGACCAGCGCAGAAGAATAAATTCGCTGTATGGAAGCAAATAACAAAGCACCTAGAGAGCTGGCAAAGTACGGATTGTACACAGTTGGTAAAACTGCGGATTGTAAACAGTTAGGGAATCGGTGCCGTGTCAGTTATTTTCTTCCTGTCTGGCAGTTCCAACGAGAGTAATGCACACGCTGCGGTATTTGTTTTTAATCTCTGCCAGGAACATTCCGAATTGACAATGTCGCGTCGTCGGTAAACTGACACCGATGTTTTCCGTCGTATACAGTTGTTTTACAAACGTCCGCTAAATAATGTTATTTATACTTGAACATTTTCCACAGTCGTTTGCTTTCATTCAGTAACGGCCTTTGAAAGGTAAATACACAGTGAGGACTAAGATAGTTATAAACAACAGCATTTTAGAACAAGTGAGCGGTTTCAAATATCTCGGCTGTGCAGTAAACTATGAATCTGAATATCATATAAGAGAGATGATAAATAAATTTAGTAATATTGGTATTACGATTATTTGAAATCAGATTTCTGCAACATTGACGATATGCTGAAAGCATTGAATACAGCTTAACAAGTCAATTTGTATGAGTTTGCTGCTATATGCGGATGACATAGTTCTTATTCCAGTAAGTGAGTATGATTTACATCCTTGTTTCAATTACAAGAAGTGGCAAGAGAGTACTTACAGAAAATTTCAGTAAGAAAGACCAAAACCATGACCTTTGAAAGGTAAATATCCAGTGAGGATAGTTAAGATAGTTATAAACAACAGCACTTTAGATCAAGTGAGCTGTTTAAAATATCTCGGCTGTGCAGTAAGCTATGAATCTGAATACGATATAATAGAGAAAATAAATAAATTTACGAATATTTTTGGTACGATCATAGAAATCTTAGAAATAAATCAAGACACAGCACAAGGATTAAATTTCATAAGACAATTGCAATGCCCACGTAGATTTATGCAAAAAAGGTCATGGGGTAAGATTCTGAGTGCTGAAATGCAGTTTCATCGAAATACTTTAAATTATACATTGCAAGATAGAATAAGGAATGAAGATATCAGAGCAGAACTTGAAGTAAAGGACATAAATTATTTCAATTTACAGAAGACAATGGCGTTACGAAAGCGGCACTGAACAGCCATTGGTAGAAGAGACGTGGGTCGTCCGAGGATGAGATGGGAGCCGGAACAGGCTTATATAACCTAATCCTTGTAAAGAAGAAGAAGAAGAAGAAGAAGAAGAAGAAGAAGAAGAAGAAGAAGAAGAAGAAGAAGAAGAAGAAGAAGAAGAAGAAGAAGAAGAAGAAGAAGAAGATTTCTGCAGTATCCTGTGGAAACGAGTGCCTGAAATAACATCTTGAAGGTAACAGTGAGCATCTAAAGCATAATGCCGGCCACAATATATCATCCTGTCCATCCAAGTACCTACTCTAAGTAGCTTACATGGACAGCCTACACATAACTCAAAAATTATTTCAACGGTGCAAAAGAGGCGTTGTTATTATTCATACAGTATTATTTTGCAGTAAGTACTTACAGGACTAATTATAGGGAAATAAAAAGTATTGTCAAGTCAAGAGTAAACGACTCATAACGGTTATTAAAGCAACTCATAGCAACATCAACGTGTTACTGATTATATAACGGAAAGTGATGCAATAATAATGTGATGCGAAATGAGCTGTCATAACACGATTCAGAACAGTTTTCATATCGAGGTAAGTCTGGTGGCGTCTTTGGTTTCAACCATACGTCTTTTATTTTCTTTAATGACACCTGTAAGACCATAACCGGGGCGCACCACCCATTCATTTAGCGAGGAACAGTTGTATGTTATAATTAGCGCAATTTGTAATGAGTGTTTATTGTTTTTTAACTGCGGTTTATTAAACACTAGCAGAATACCCGTGCTTCGCTACGGAGTTTCACGTTGTACGTAATGAAAATGTTAGTTTAATTAATAAAGTTCAATTAAAGTAGGCTTCTTAAAAATAAATAGCTGTTGCCCACAACTTCGTTCGCGTGGTCTTCAATTTAATGCGATAATATATTTAGAACAGAATCTATTCTATTGGGTTGCCACAGTAACCAGATCTAATAGTTTTTTAAGACCGCAAAGGACCCCCCAGAGGATCGTATCGAAAAAAACACCTGTCCTATGTTGGTTCTCCCGTTGCGTAAAATATTTGTGCCAAGTTTGGTTGAAATAGGTCCAATGGTTTAGGTGGAGACGTGGAAGACCCCAAAGGACCCCCAAAAGGACCCCATCGAAAAAAATACAGAAACCTTCGCGGGCGTGCGCACAACAACTCACCGAAGTTTCATCGCAATCGGATGAATGGTATAGGAACGCATACGGGACAAACAAAGAAACATTCATTTATATATATAAGATGTAAACTATACTACTTACTTGACATAAACCGTGATAGCTAAGCTAATGTACAACATATATGTATTAATTATACACATAAATGTTCCTCGATAGACACTCTATCTATTGGCGAAAACTTGAATAAAATCCGTTCAGTACTTCCTGAGATTAGCGATTTCAAACACAGAGAGAAAACGGACCGACTTTACTTTATACTATGTATATATAGATAGATAAAGGTTTTAATAATATTATAATGACTGGCGTGTAATAGGTTATAGTATTTGTGTAGAAGGATTGGTGAACTAAGTATGATTTGAAAGAGAATAATAAAACACATGTGATATGCTTACCACCTCCTCCTCCTCATCATTCTTCTTCTTTTTCTTCTTCTTCACTACATGGCTTGAGCTATAGCCCGTTCCGACTTCACAGAGACTCTGACCGTTTTTCCAGGGTCTTCACGATCTCTCGTCCCCACTGGCCTATATCCAAATGCTTGTTTAGGAATACGCGTGTCTACCATGCGTTCCACATGAGACTTCCAATTCTGCCTGTATTCCTTTATTCTCTCCAGAACTGACTGTAACCTCAGGTCTTTCCTTATGTCATCGGTTCGTAGATAATCTCTCAAACTACATCCGTTAACTACTCTTAAAAATTTCATTTCCGAGGCCTGTATTTTTTTAATATCTTTTTGCAGGTAAGTTCATGTTTCACATCCATACATTAAAGTCGGCACAGCCACGACCTTATAAAACTTTAGCTGTCTCTCCCTATGCGTTTTATTCTTCAACAGTCGTCTTATTTTTCCACAGATATAACTAAGTTTATTTAACTTTCTTTCGATATCGTTGTCTTTTCTATACGAGATATCACATCCTATATAACTAAATGTGATACCTGCTCCAAAACACTGTTATCAGTTACAATTGTTGCTCTTACAGGGTTCTTCCCTAGGAAGGCCATTACTTTTGTCTTAGTATTTGAGATCTTATGTATTTAAGTATGTACCTTATGTATATCTTAGTATTTGAGGAGGTTTACCACCTCTGATGTAAATTTAACTTCACAACAGGAAAACTCGCTGCCAACGTAGCAGTAGTACCTATGCTTTTGAATGCATCGCCAACACAATAAAATAGTGCAAAGAAACCGTGCAAGTACAAAGATAATTAAAATCGTTAACATCAGCCTGAAACTGACATTCTGCAGTTAACTTAATACTAGTGTTTAAAAGCAACTCCTTTTTTTATGAAGCTAATACCTTATCTTCTAACTCAATAATATACTTCAACAAATCCAAGTCTGTAGAACGTCGTGGCAAAATGCCATGAGATATTCTCGGCGTGAGTCGGTAGAATAACTTTTGTAATTCAGTTATTTAAGTCAAAACGACGAAGTTACGTGTAAAACAATTAAGCAAATTCCAACTTAGCCGTGACACAGATATAACAATTGTCAAAGAAAACATATTTCGAAAGAAAGAAAATTAAATTTCTCGAGGTTTAGGGACTAAGAAGTTGTTTACGGAAATGATGTAAACCCGTAGCAGATTCAACATGTTTACGATCAGTAAAAATAGGGCCTACTCTATATTATACAGACAGAGTTTCAAGCTAAGTTATAAAAGAATAATGCTGAATATATAACACAGTTTCATAGTTAAAAAAGTAAAATGAGACTAAAACGTATCAACGTATTTAAGCAAAAATCAGACGTCAAGAGAAACCTGAAGGTAGAATTCATTTGTATTTGTAAGAACATGGATAGTGATAGGAATACAAATACTGAAATAGAAACACAGTAAGTGTATCAATGAATACCAGAAACGGAAAAAATTAAGGAAAGAAGGAAACCTTTATCACGGCTTATCTAAGTTTTTAGGGTTTTTTATGCAGTCGTTGAAAAGAAATATATTTATAAAACTGTCAACTAAATCTGCATCAACAGTGTACCAACTATTCTACTTCGTTCTACCTTTACCTTCACTCTTTCATTTGCCAGTGTTCAGTGTGCATCTACTTTTTCACGCTTACGTTGCCAACATTCTTTGTCATGTCTTGTCAAAACTCAGGTCTTGCTTCCTACAAGTCTCTCTGATTACGGTAGATAACCATACTTTGCAGCTGTAAAGTTTTATTACATTTTCACAGGTGAATCATATTTCCGGGAATCTTGTTGCCGAATATGGCAGGATGAACCTTCAGTGCCGCGATCTAAGACTCAGACACCATAGCTAAGACATCTAAGTGTGCATAGCTTTGTGGCACACTTTCGGGTCTGTGAAGTGAACGCACACAATCCCTTCCACCACGTTTACCTTGAACGCCTGTCCTGAAGCGCGTACATTTTCCTCTTTAAACCTCTATTACACCAGGCAACTGATTGCAGAGAAAGTTGTGGGGCATTGGTTTAAATAAGACCTATTACACTTACTAGAATCGATTCCAAAGTAGTTGCAAGCCAGGCAACTGCTAGTGCAACTACAGTAGAGCATCGATTATCCGAACCTCTCGGGACGAAGGTTTGTTGTTCAAATTCCTTCCCAAGCTCTTTTGGCCGTGGTCCAATGTTTTCTGCAAAACCAGACGTTTCGGCGGTGCCATCGACTGCCATCATCAATGAAAATCGAGTGCGCTAACGTGAGGTGGTATACGTTAGTGACCACAGTGCTGTGGTTAAGGCTGAAGAAAGAAGTAGTTTTTATGGAAACATTTCATTTCGAAAATGATTTTAAATGTAAGTCTTAGAACATGGAAGTCATGTATGGTTCTCCATACCGATATTTTCTATAGTGACGTTCTAAGTTGTGGTGTGTCAGTGTGTTCATAGCCAGATTTTGTTTAATCTAATTGCTATAGTCTTGCTTTAAGCAGACTAAATAATCACTATTTTACTCAGTGATAATAAGCAAGAATCCAAGAAAATAATAGCAGAGAAATTAAAATGAAATCAATAGGAAAGTCCGACATATGTGACCATCGGTTACAGTGCACGATTTTTTCAGTGATCCTCCATAGGAGGTCGTTATAAACGAGCTCTGTTCATCTATGTACACAAACCGTCAATATTGTAAACTTGGGTAAACTCGTGATAAAGTATATAAAATACCAATTGTTCCAACAAAACATTTTAAATTTTTTTTCTGTTTTAATCTTTGCTAAGTAAAGTCTAAGGACTTTATCGCACTAAAAATATTTTGGATAAAACAACATATTATATTTATTTCAATTGAATTTCGAAACAATGGTCTTGCTTGGTAAACTCGTGATATTCCAGGTAACCTCGTGACAACACTCCGCTATACTCGTGATATCACGAATTTGCCTGGATTGAGGCAATCTCGTGATACGTCAGGCATACTCGTGTCATCTAAAATCATAAGTAAAATCATAAACAAAATAAAGCTAAAATCATACGGTCGAAAGACATGAATATTAAAAAAAGCCATTGATATTAAAATCGTAAGGAGAAATCCAATCCAGGAAATAAAAACTATCGAAAATTTTAGTAGAAAACAATTTAGACGATTCATATTTAATGGAAGTGTTTTTCAGAAGTAAATATCAAAAATTAATTAAATTTGTACATTACTGGGAAGCGTCTTTACTTGGAAAACAACACAAAACATTTAAGAAACTACGATCCGGAGATAAGGTCCTACGCCATCCATAACCTATCAAAATATGTACCATCGTATTTAGCATGTATTAACCAACAATTTAAGTCTAAATTTGATACTTAATATAGTGAACTACAATTATGGTAGAATCAAAATGCACGTCCTATTAACAGATACAGAAATATAAGAAATATTCCTTACCTTTCACTTCAGCACGTTGCAAACAATAAACACGTGTGCAGTGGTGCCTAAAATATCTCAAACTGAACATTAGAATGCGCTGCGCTCAACTGGAGAAACTAGGCATTTGTGGGAGCATTGGTTAACCCGTGACAAGCTTCACAAAAAGTATCACGAGATTACCTCTATCACGAGTATACCCGAGTTCACCATACTTCGTACTTCTTACCAGTCAGGTGGCCACACTGTGTCCCTCCTTTTACGATAAAAGAAAAGTAGCTATTCATAGCAATAGTTAAAGTAAACACAAAAGATGTGTCTGACAGGTTGCGTTTCAACATTAAAAAAGACACAGTAAGGACAACACGTGATCAGCGGGTTTACCGTAATTCACGTTATCTGAATAGCAACAAATATTCTGTTGTTGACAATATGTTGCAATGAGACAAGCATTCACACTAAGTGTGAATATGTGGCGACATATTTACAATAAGCCATAGGTGGTGTCCTGTGCAAAGCGACGTGAATGTGATAAGACGTTATTGTTATTAGGATAAGTACTGGATGTTAACGTAATTTAAGACAGTTATGAACAATATAAAAAAAAAAAAAACAGCAGTGCAGCTTAGTGTGAAAGTGAATAAGGTAGTGTTGTGCGCGTAACGAATTGTGTAAAGATAATCAATAGTAAGCCAATTAACAGACACACTATAAGTCATTATATTAGTATCCAAATTAGAATAACTATTAATAACTAATTATTATTTTAGTATTAAATAAATTTTAATAGCATTTATTCAACTGACAAAATAATTAGTTATGCAATCACATACAGTTTGAATTCACTTGGTTTGGAAAGGTCTAGAAACCGGAAATTCGTGTAGACCAGCAAGTGGTCGATTTTCTCGAACAATCTAGAGTAGAGAACATATAAAAATTACGTCACGTGTGTAAACCTACAAAAGTACGTAGTCTCTCATATTCACTTGGAAATCTGCGGTGGCAAATTCGAGTTCCAACCAGTCCTTGGAAAACCGGAGTGTACCGTCGAGGGAGCGGCTGAACTAGTGCCACGAATTCAGGCACGATTATGAGTATACTCGACAGAATTGCCCAGTATCGGCTGAATTGGTGAGAACATGTTTGCCGAATGGATGATTGCCACATCCCCAAACAACTACGGAACTTTAAGCCGAAGGGATGGAGACGTTTGGGACGCCCGAGGAAGCGCCTGAGTGACCAGCTCTAGACTCTTTGACTGTTTTAGACCGGAACAAACCATTCTCGGTTTAATACTTCAAGATGATGATGATGGTGATGATGACGATGAATGCAGGCTGAATGCGTTCGAGGTAGTTAACGACCGTTGGTTGTCAACGAGGACTAAATCAGAAGCAACTTGGATGGACACATCGCCCATAACCCTGAGATCGACATCCCCCTTAGGAGGACAACGGCCGATGTGAAAGCGTAGGAGCAGGTCCGCGAGATAGTCTGGACTGATGCAACTTAATCCAGCAAATCCAGGAAAGTGAAATTATATTGTTATGTAATGCGGAAAAAGTGTACGCCATTACAGAACATTCTATGTTTCTCGGCTATTCCAGTGGAATCCGGCTGTAATATGTGTGTGTGCGCGTATATATTGCTGCTACTTTGAGATGAAGGACAATTACGTGACACTTGTCACGCGTCCGTAGCCGAGACTGACCCAAATTTCACCGGTCCGCGCACACTGTGTTCAAGGCGGCAAGCAATTACGCTCTAGCGTTTTCTAGTAGCGTTCTTGTCGCGTGGTATGGACTATTCTGGAATCTCAGCGGGGTATATATACAAGTACTCAGCGACGCTTAGTTCAGTTTTAGTGGCGATTTATTTCAGTGCGGTTCGAAGTATTGTGGCGAAGTGTTATGTGTTTTATAATTGCGCGAGACTCTATTAATTAATGTTATTATTGCGTGTGATAATTTTTATTTGATTTGTTGTAAGGGATTATCTTATTGATTACAAACTGTTTAATTGTGATAATTAAAGCTGGTGATTAGTAATGTAATTGGTGTCTTGTATTTTGTACCTTACGACCTTCAACTTACTGTATCAACTTACGACCTTCAACTTACTGTACCATACGACGATCAAGTTAGACCGTCGTAACAATATATTCTGCAAGTGGAGTTAGCTTCAAACCTATTACCTTGCAATACGTAATGGGTTTTTCCAGTTAATTACATAGGTATAATTCCGGCTAACACGAGTTTGTATAATGTTTATTTCAAAATCACACGTAGCCAGTATATCACATAACCACTAGAAACAAAGACGTCATAACATGTTGCAGACATATACGAAAGGGATCCTTCGCGAGTCAATTAAAAACGCGTTTGAGCGGGACAAATTAACCGGGGGAAAACACATCGTTTCCTTGACGCTCGGATGGGGTTAGAACGCTCGGCAACAGGTCGTCACTGCCTTCGTTAACTTCCGGGGGTTACAATTACAAGACACACACGCGCGCGCGCGCGCGTCTTCACATTTCAACCCCCATCACTGCTGACACCCACCTATGCACCGTTTTAGAATTCATTTTAACTTTCATTAAACGTTTATCGTTGAAGCAACATTTCATGACAAGTGGGCTAATCTATAAAAAATAATATTCAATATAAAACCTATTTAAAGCCTCTATAAAGATCATCATCATCATCATCTTCTTCACGAATTAAACCAAAGATGGTTTGTTCCGGTCTCAATTAGGCAAAGATTAGAGCTGGTCACTCCAGCGCTTCCTCGGACGTCCCACACCTCTTCGTCCCCTCGGCTTATAGTTCCATAGTTGTTTGAGGATGCGGCAGTCATCCATTCGGCAAAGATGTTCCCACCAATTCAGCCGATACTGGGTGATCCTGTCGAGTATACTCATAATAGTCAGTTCTTGCCGTATATCCGTGTTTCTTCTATGATCATGGAGAGTATACACTGCCAAGTGCCTGAGAAATCTCATTTCAGCCGCTTGGATGCGACTGGCCTGGCCTTTCGTTAAAGTCCAGTTGTCAGATCCATAAAGAAGTGTGGGAAGAGCCATCACCTTTAGAATTTTAGGCGTGTTCCTTTACTTGCTGACTTAAGGGTTCGCCTAATGGTCCCGCACATAAGGTTGAACTTATGCAACTTACTATATAACGGCTAGTAATGCCTATTTTTGAACTTACGATATAAAGATGCGATTCAATAATGCCTATTTAGTTTTGTTACCATAGTCAAAACACCCAGATATAAGAAAATTTATTTGTTATCATTGTTAACTTCAGTCAGTTTTATTTTAAATTGTGTGGAGAACTCGTTTTTAAATTAATTAAAATTTTATATTTATTGATCACATTCTAAGGTAAAAACAAATTTAACTATTGAATAGATAATCATCTTCTACAAACTTGTAGAAACGGGAAAGAAATATTTAATTCTTTCAGAACTTACTAATCCAGACTTACTAATTAAAACACAGAAATGTGAAATTCTGTTTAAAAATTGTGCCCCCCCAAACATAAAGTAAGGTTGGTTGATAAAGTAAGGAATGATGAAGTTTTAAGAAGGATAGGGGAAGAGGGAAGAATCCTGAAGGTAATAGAAAATAGGAAAAGGAATTGCTTAGGTCATGGTTGAAGAAGAGACTGCTTGCTTACGATAGGACAGCTTAGAGAACTTTTACAATTTGAAGACCTGCCTTAGGACAGAACACCAAATAATAATAAATATATAATCCTCTTACTGACTTATCTTAGATAACGTTTATAGACTTTATAATTAATTGTAGATTTCGTAGATTTAATTACTGTATTTCAACCATCTTTTAACAAGAAATATGTCCCTAAGCTTTAAAATAAGACGACCGACATATATTTGGCCAGATATTTGTCACGCTTATAAACATGGATTACTCGCGTAGTAATTAAGATTTTCAGCATGACTGCATGAAAAACAACAATTACAGTAGTCAGATTTTTGGAGTTAAAATATACTAGTACATCAATAGCAAACTGAAGTAATGTTATCGATAGGCTTTGATTGACAAAAAAGACAGAAAACGACAGAATTGTAAGCTAGCGTAGTGTATAAGCTGCTATCCGGGGCGCCTTATCGTCTCCGACAGAGATTCCCTGATGCATTACACAACGTCTCATCAATCAACTGCTTTGTCTCTCTCATATCCTTACCCTACCCTCTACCTTCTGTGTATCGCGTCTCGCATTTTCTCTCGCCTACGCGGACGTGAATTTTCTTCTCGAATTGAAACGCACAAAACACGTGAATCACTTGCTCTGCCACTTCTTTTTTTATTTTATATCCTGCTGCATTATATATTTGTTTATATAACACATGATACGTTCTCTGCAATTCTTACAATTTACTTCTCTTTTGATTAATATTAATTCTGACTGTCTATGTTACATTAGTTCTTCTCACGATGAAAAATCTATTTCATCTTGATACATATTCATCGTATCTCTTATTTTCGCATTTGTAAACATATTGAAGAGTCTATTTAGTAAATAAGTAAACACTTTTACTACAAGGACACATTTTCTTGATAACATTATATACGTATATGAATAGGCCAAAATTCAATCATCAGATATTTTTGAAATTTTTACAAATTGAAATGTAAATAAAAACGGTAGATCTAATAAAATTTACACACACACACACACACACACACACACACACACACACACACACACACACACACACACACACACACACACAAATATTTAATTAAATTCATTATTTAATCCACTTTAGAGTTTTGAAAATTTCATAAGTTTTAACGTCAATCTGAAATGGCTCTTCAAGTATTGAACTATTTATTTTATGTTTGTGCCTATTTATAAATTTTTCTGAAGGTTCATTTTTTGGTCTTTTGTGAAATGTTTATGTAAAGTGAGTATTAAAGACGATAAATCGTGAACATATTGAAGCAATATTATTATTAATAGTAAATAAACATCTCCACTTCGGTATGATTAGGCCCATTTCTCTTCTAATCCCACTTAACCGGATTCCAACTCTTTCTATGTATACATAGTTTCAGATTCTTCTTCGCTCGGTACAATATTGTAACATCACTACATGGAAAACTACAATATTTTGATTACACTAACTTTTAGTGTTGCAAGAACACTAGAATCATAGAGAGTTAAACAATCAGGATACTTTAAAGATTAGGCAAATTCGCTTGTTCCAAGTATCAACCACCTTTTACGTGATTTCTCGACATTTACGTTTTGTTTGCAACATTTCTTTCACGTATTCGCGCATTATATTCGCATATCGTATTCAGTATAAACATTTATAGGCAGTAGGATCAATGTATTAAAAACAATATTCAAGGCCTTTAAGATACCTACATTGCGGAGGCCGGAGGAGACCTTCACCTACATATTCTTGACACTGAAAAATTCTTAATTTTCGGCTTCTGAATACCTCTTTATGTGACCCAGCTTTCTGATTCATGCATAAGTGTGTTGGCACAGCTATTGCCTTATAGACTTCTATTTCTTCTTCGTCTTCGTCTTCACTTCTTCGTCTAGCCTTACAGTCTGTTGCGTTTTCAGTCCCGCCATCTCCTTCTAGACCTTCCTACATCTCTTCTTCCTTGGGATCTATAGTTACGTCTTTTACAGACTAGCATCGGGTGACCCTCGTTAATGCTGTTAGCACTGACTAATCATATCGTTCATACTGTATATTCCCCAACTCGGCCATTGTATCTTCAGTCCTAATGTGATAGAGTAGAGAACGACCTTTCACTCGTCTCTTGCCTTATAGTATTGCCTTAAGACTTTTCTTTTCAAGCTGTTTCTAATGGCGATATTTAAAGCAGCACGTTTAATACAACCATTGTTTTCACAAACACAATACCGTACCTAATACGAGACCAAATATTCAGATTACAGTAATCCGTAACAGTACAGTACTTACGTAAAGTCACTAAGCTACAGCTAGCGCCGCGCCGCCATTCTCTGCAACTATACCAACATCGCTGTACGTGGAGGACTATACACTAATTCCACAGTGATATTTTTATGCGGTAGCAGTAATCTGATTAAGAGAGAGATGGGCCCCAGACACTTCTATAGACAAGTTCCCTTCAGTCCAGTGTTGATAAATTTGGACTGGTACGTGCCGAACATGGAGATTGTCGTGGTCTCAGAGAGGGGGAAGGTAGTGAGTGAGTATAATGCATGTTGTGTGTTGATTGTTTTTGGCGAAACGGTTGGGCTGGATTTGGGCAGAAGCCTGGCCAGTTAGTCGGGGCGAGACTAACTGCAGAGGCATGTACGAACTGAGGACGCAGAAAATGCTGTTTAACATCGAGGCATGGTTTGTGCTAAACTGGGTTAAAACTAAAGGAAAAGGACAATTTTATAGAGTTTAACTTTATTTACAGTGTATACTAGAGTGATACCTGATATAATAAAGAGTGTATCACGTTATTATAGACAGGAAGTTGCTAACTAATAGCGAACATAATCCAGGGGTGTATTTACGCGGGGGACGAACGGAACCGGACTCCCCCACAGGGAGTCGAATAAGCTGTTAATCTCTTAACTTTTGGGCTGTTTTATTATTATTTTTTTGTAGCTGTGTGTGGTAATATAGTAGTGACTTTTTTTGGTAACTTACACAACAAATTTGTTACACAGCATTAGCGTATACGTTTGAAATATGAAATAAAGGAAAATCAATTAAATCAATGTGTATCTTGTAAATGACTGTTCAGTTTACAAAAACACTAACATGTCTTCCAGTGTTTATACTCATACATCAGTATACATGTAAATAATAAACAATAATTATTTTTTTCTATACAAAAATATATACAACAATATATTTATGATTTACAATGTTCCGACAGTAATACCCGTTATTTTCAGAATATATAGAAATAACTAATGTATAATATACAACAATAATATAGAAAACAGGTGTTAATAACAATTGGTTTCAGATTTTATTAATTATCTGTGTATTCTAAAGATGCCAGTTATTACTGTCGAAACTTTGTAAATTATATACACAAAACATGTACTTGTATATATAAAGCAAGTATTATTTAATAATAATAATAATTACAACAAGAATAATTGTGAGAAAATATAAATCTAATCTATATATACGTCTGATTCATATGTTCACATGTATCATTTTCATTCCTCTGTTCGCGTAGCCACTCGTATTTTAGAACTATGAGGACATATAGATATATTATTATAATTCTTATAATTTACCGACAGATTTCTTGAAACAATCTAGTGGTAAAGCACTACCTATTGTTAATACATTACAGAACAATCTACGTGTTCCTCGAACGATCCAGTGGCATACGGCTGTAATGTTAAGTGCGTACGTGATTCTCGACATGCGTTGCGAGATTGTTCCGGACTCACCGGTCCGCGCCTGCTGTGTGTAAGGCCGCAACCAATTATATTCTGGTGTTGTCTAGTAGCATTCTTGATGCACAGTTAGCGCATATTCTGGAACCTCAGCGGGGTATAAATTCAAGTACTCAGAGACGTTCAGTTTAGTTTGAGTTGCGATTTATTGGAATGCTGTTCGTAGTATTATAGTCAGTTATTGTTGTGATTTATACCAGTGTGGTTTGAAGTATTGTGGCGAAGTGTTCTGTGTTTTTATGTATATGCGGGATAAATGTAATACAATTGTGTTTTATATCAGTTAACATTTTTATTGCGTGTGAACAATTTTTATTTGATTTGTTGTAAGAGACTGTCTTGTTAATTACAAACTGTTTAATTGTGATAATTAAAGCTGGTCTTGTGTTTTGTTTTCCACTGTACCATGCAACGTCAAGTAGACCTTACAAACTTACATACTTACACACATAACGTCCGTTATTGGCCACATCAGCATCGTATCATCTACATGTCACAGAAAGTCTGTCTGGAACACTCACCTGCAACAACAAATATGGAATATTTGAGTTACACATTTGTCATCAACATAAAACAGAATTTTATAGTACGTACACATTCAGTACAAACTACAACTGTAGCGGAATAATAATACTATTTGACGATTTACGTATTTTTGTAGCAAAATAACAAATAATGGCAGATGTACAAGAGAAATTGAAGGTAGTATAACAATAATTAAGTAGCTTTTAGGAAGAAGAAAAAATTGTTACCGGCAAATTGAATCTTTTTTAGTAAGAGAAAGATTATTGACGAACTGTGTCTAGAGCAGTGGTTCCCAAAGTGGGGTCCGCGGCCCCTGGAGGTCCGCGAAAATGTTTCAAGGGAACCGCCGACACTTTTAAGAAAAAATGAATATACCATAATTTTTTCGATTTTTTATGGGCTAAAATCGAAATTTTAGAATCTTAAAACAATTAGTAGAAGATTCCAGTATTTTTTTTTGTTCAAACTAACTGTAATTGTAAAAGTAATTTCAAACTAATGGCTTTAATAATATCTTTAAAACATGTCCTGTACCAGATCTGTTTGTCAGCCAAACTGACTAGAGCGCTGCAATAACGCAGAAATGATCGCGCTGTTCTACTCTACGTACGTATAAGCACTGTATCTCGCGTATAAGCACTGTATCTAAGCAAAACGTTTTTCCGTATAGCTGGTTTTATGCCTAAGTAGCTGGATTTCGACACGTGTGGCTGGAAAGATAGAGCCGAGGTTGGCAAAGTTAAGAAATAAACTTGTTGTCGAGAGTGACTTAATTATCAGACATTAAACCTAATATTGCAGAGTTAATTGTTCAAAAGCTTCATTGTTCACATTTAACTATGTTTGATACCATTAATATTATAATTTTGCAAGTTAAGAGATTTTGGTTTTAATACATTTTAATTAAAGCATAAGAGTCTGTATCATAATTACTGTTTCTTTTATTTCATAACTCAGACGGGGTCCCTGAAATTTTTAATTTTTGGGGGGTGCGCGCGGACTGAAAAGTTTAGGAACCACTGGTCTTGAGTGTGACCTGTGAGCAGCAGAGATATGTGGTAATCCATGTAGGGCAGGGGCGTATTTACGCGGGAGGACGAACGGGACCCAGAAAGGTGAAAATTGACAAGAATTTTATTAATTTCTTCATTTTCAAGCCGTTTTATTAATTTCTCAGCTGTGTGCGCTAATACAGTAGTAACCATTTTCTAAATATATTTTCTACACACAAGCTTATTACACAGCATTTGCGTGTACGTTTGAAATATGAAATATAGGAAAACCAATTAAGTCAATACTATCTTATAAACAATGTTTGAACAGCGCGTATTTTTACTGTGTTGTTACTTTAATGGGATTGATTTCAGTATGTTATTACACGTTTTCAGCCACTTTAAATATTGTAATATTGATTAGTCTTAACTTGTTTTTTACTTCCATATTCCTTAAGGAATGGAAGTATGGTGATGGCAAAAAAAATCGTGTTCGAGATTATTGCAGATTCTGATTCTACTACACTCAAAACATGAAAAAAAGTCGTTTTCCGAAAAGTGTCTGTGTGTCTGTCTGTGTGTCTGTCTGTCTGTCTGTCTGTGTGTCTGTCTGTCTGTGTGTCTGTCTGTCTGTAGATTTTTTTTCTATGGCAAACGATAACTGCCGCAAATTCAAACAGAATCAAATAATTTTTTGCATACAGCCCGGTTTTGCAGAGTTCTCGCGACCTATTGTTTTTGGTGAAGATCGGTTGAGGGAAAGGGGTAGTTTACCTGCAACGGTTTTTTTTTAGCAAGGGTAATTTTGTTTGTTTGGCAAACGATAACAGCCGCAAATTCAAACAGAATCAAATAATGTTTCGCATACAGCCCTGAATTGTAGAGTTCTCAAGACCTATTGTTTTTGGTGAAGATCGGTTAAGGGAAAGGGGTAGTTTACCTGTAACGTTTTATGTTTTAACAAGGGTATTTCCTATGGCAAACGATAACAGCCGCAAATTCAAACAGAATGAAAAGATTATTTGCATACAGCCCTAAATTGTAGAGTTCTCAATACCTTTTGTTTTTGGTGAAGATCGGTTAAGGGAAAGGGGTAGTTTACCTACAACGTTTTTTTAACAAGGGTATTTTCTATGGCAAACGATAACAGCCGCAAATTCAAACAGAATCAAATAATTTTCTGCATACAGCCCTGATTTGTAGAGTACTCAAGACCTATTGTTTTTGGTGAAGATCGGTTGAGGGGAAGGGGTAGTTTACCAGCAACGTTTTTTATCATGCGTATTTTCTATGGCAAACGACAACTGCCGCAAATTCAAACAGAATCAAATAATTTTTTGCATACAGGCCTGGTTTGTAGAGTACTCGCGACCTATTGTTTTTGGTGAAGATCGGTTGAGGGGAAGGGGTAGTTTACCTGCTACGGTTTTTTTTATCAAGGGAAATTTTTTTTTTTTGGCAAACGATAGCCGCAAATTCAAACAGAATCAAATAATGTTTCGCATACAGCCCTGAATTGTAGATTTCTCAAGACCTATTGTTTTTGGTGAAGATCGGTTGAGGGAAAGGGGTAGTTTACCTGCAACGTTTTTTTAACAAGGGTATTTTATATGGCAAACGATAACAGCCGCAAATTCAAACAGAATCAAATAACGTTTTGCATACAGTCCTGATTTGTAGAGTACTCAAGACGTGTTGTTTTTGGTGAAGATCGGTTAAGGGGAAGGGGTAGTTTACCTGCAACCTTTTACGTTTTATTTTCTATGGCAAACGATAACAGCCGCAAATTCAAACAGAATCAAATAATGTTTTGCATACAGCCCTGATTTGTAGAGTACTCAAGACCTATTGTTTTTGGTGAAGATCGGTTAAGGGGAAGGGGTAGTTTACCTGCAACGTTTTTTTATCAAGCGTATTTTCTATGGCAAACGATAACAGCCGCAAATTCAAACAGAATCAAATAATTTTTTGCATACGTCCCTGAATTGTAGAGGTCTCAATGACTTTCGATTTTGGTGAAGATCGGTTAAGGGGAAGGGGTAGATTACCTGCAACCTTTTACGTTTTAACAAGAGTAAAGTACTTGAAAATTTATTTAAACTTTTTGAAACAATGGTAATTGTTAAAAATACAATAATTTTGTTGCCAGGCAATAAAATTATAATTTTTTCATTTTAATTTAATATAATATTTTTCATTTAATACAGCAATAAAAAGGCAGGTAAGACACAGCCTGTCTGTTTGGGTGAAAATGATTTTAAATATAAATCTTAGAATATGGAAGTCATGTATGGTTCTCCATACCGATATTTCTTTTATATCAAGCCAACTGGACCGGACCCCCCTCCCCCCGCGAGGCCAAATTCTAGATTCCTTACTGTGTAGGGAGGAAAATTACCCGTAAACTTTTGCGATTATAGTACAGAACATGGGCAGGTGGACGGATATGATAACAAACGAAATACGTGATGAAAGAAGAAAAAGTATTGAAGAGTATTAAGAAAAGGAAGACAACTGGGTAGAAGGTAAGTAAGGAAGGAGTTACTCACTGGGAATAAGACAAAACAGTGAGTAAAAGAAAAAAGGGGAAGTTGACAGTTCTTCATGATATCAAGGTAGAAGGAGATTTTTAATGAAGAAATAAAAAGGCACGCGTGGGATAAAGTGGCCTAGAACGGGATGCTCAGATCCTACGTTTTGGAGCAGTCAAGACAGAAGACATAATGATGATGATGAAGATTGACAGGAGCTTTCGATCACTGCTAATTGTCTTCTATAAGATGCACGCTGAAATGCTATGTAGCTTGGCCTCACCTGCATGTCGATGGGGTTTGAATATTATGCAAATAGTGAGCTTTAAATAACACAATACGAAACAGGCAAGTCGTTAATTGTTTAATTTGCAGATTATGTAAATGGAGTTCTGATGATTAAAATCGTGATCACCAATCTTGTGAACAACCCCAGGCATATAGCAGGATATAGGATACAAATAGCAGAATATTATTAACAATCAAGTGTATGTAAAGTTTGTTTTGTATCAACTCAGGGATGTCGCAAAGGACGAGATAAGGAGACGTTTTGGTACGGCAGAAACGCTCCCAAAATATGAAACAATGACGGCACGACACAGCCCGTGTATTGTGTATGTTCCTATAGTACCGGAATCTCAGAAACGTCTAGGAAGAGATCGCAAGAAAGTCGACATTTTCTAAATGTAGGACTACAACTGATGACGACTATTTCGTAATATTTGGAGGTAGCCCGTACAAAATATCGCTATGGAGAACCATACATGACTTCCATGTTCTAATATTTATATTTAAAATCATTTTCGAAATGAAATATTTCCGTAGAAACTACTTCTTTCTTCAGCCTTAACCACAGTACTGTGGTCACTAACGTATACCACCTCACGTTAGCGTACTCGATTTTCACTGATGATGGCATTCGATAGCACTTCCGAAACGTCTGGTTGTGTAAAAAACATTGGACCACGGCTAAACAGCCCCAGAAGGAATTTTAACAACAAACTACTTCTTTGTTGCCGATAACGTAGTACACATGGCATATAAATAAAAATAATCCCCTCCTCCTTCAACTATCATTTTAATTTATAGAAAATTACCCCCACCCCCTTCAACTAGCCTCTTCATTAATAGATATTTCATCTACGTTTCTACAGTGGATTATTATGACCTCCTTTTCAGAATACTTTATTTATAAAAATTAAGTACTTTACTCTTGTTAAAACATAAAACGTTGAAGGTTGACCTTCTTTTCAGAATACTTTATTTATAAAAATCAAGTACTTAACTCTTGTTAAAACATAAAACGTTGAAGGTAAACTACCGCTTCCCCTTAACCGATCTTCAACAAAATCAATAGTCATTGAGTCATCTACAATTCAGGGACGTACAGAAAAATTATTTGATTCTGTTTAAATTTGCGGCGGTTATCGTTCGTCATAGAAAAAATTCTACACATAGACACACAGACACACACACACTTTTCGAAAAATTACTTTTCTTGATGTTTTGAGGGTAGTACAATCAGAGTCAGCCCTTATCTTGAACACGATTTTTTTTCGCCATCACCATACTTCCATTAATTTCCTTATGGAACATGCATCTGTCTTAGTAGGGTTATCGTTGAGCGTGACAGAATCTTTACTTCTTTAAACCTCTAAGCGATGGGTGATTTCTTACAGATAAACCTCTACTCACACTACTTCCATCGTAATATTTTTGTCGCTTCACGTTTCGAACCCTGGAATCTGGGGTCGTCCTCAGGAGCTGTGAGTTTCTGTTGAAAGACCCTGTTGAAAGGTTGTTGTACAACAACAACAACAACAACAACAGGTTACAGCAGGTATTAACAGGCGGTTGTTAGGCCTTTCATCCGCCACTCAGAGCTCCTGAGGACGACCCCAGATTATAGGGTTCGAAACGTGAAGCGACAAAAATATTACGATGGAAGCAGTGTGAGTAGAGGTTTATCCGTAAGAAATCACCCATCGCTTAGAGGTTTTAAAGAACACCTATTTGATAGCAGACAGATGTGTTAACGACACAACAACCTGAGACAACAAAAAACGGACGAGCGTCATCCGTTCACCTCGTCGCAGGGCCTGACTGGACTATAGCAGCGATCGGTTACCAAACTAAACTTAGGACATCAGACGCCAACTATAGAGAAAGAACTAAATATAATTTATTTTCTATTTAAAAAACACTTTTCGTTCTAATTTCCGACTGTCATAAAACAACATTACTTAATTGCAATCTGATTCACGTTGATTGAGACACAAAGTGACAGTAATCCTTTCCTTTTCTTTTACGAATTTGCTAACTGCTATAATTTTTTTTATTGTTCGACTAAGCTTTTCGTCATTACTGACATCTTCAGGTCTTAAACAACGACGAAAAGCTTAGTCGAACAATAAAAAATTATAGCAGTTAGCAAATTCGTAAAAGAAAAGTAAGGATGGCTGCTAATTTAAACAATACGAAGAGTAATCCTTTCCGATGAAACAAGACTTTACCACGATTCTAAGACGACGTTGCGACAAGCGAACGAGAACGCGATGTCGTGTTTGAAAACAAAAGGTACTTTCCACGACGTGTATTACATATGCGTGAAGGGGGACACACATCTGAGAATCCCTACGACGCGTGCATGCTAAACACGAGCGGCAATTTGTATCCTAATGTTGAATGCAATTTAATCCGCGTAGTAGGAGGAAGAGAGGAAATCTCAGACGCCACAGTACGTAATCTCTGTGTGTATAGTGCAGTCCCAATGGGCCGAGCGTAACCTGTCACGTCTTGTCGGCAATATTGCCTTGTCACCCCCCCCCCACACACTCACACGGATAGCAATATTTAGTACGGTGGTATAAATTATCAACATCATCAAAACATCAACAGTCAGAATTGTTAAACGCTTCTATAGTACAATCACATGTGTATAACAACTGCATGTAGTCACGGCCGACGCGGCGTCCACATAGTTGGAAACATCATTATCCGGGGTGTTAGGCCGTGTTCTATAGTTTGTGGTAACCTCATCACTGGGGTGAATTGGCGGACACCGTGCCAGTTGTTTTCGACACTGATGATGGCTTCCGATGGTGAGTCCGAAACGTATGTCAACACAAACTCTACACCACGGCCTAACGGCTAATAATATTCCCAAAAACTTCATATGTTGTACACACATTCAACACCCACTGGGAAAACAAAAAATGAAAAAATTTAAAGCCCGCAATTATAACATTTCGTTAGTTAACAGTCACTAAATACGACGCAGGCAAGCAGCTGTAAAATAATTCGCAAATTGCTAACAAGTCTCGCTCCGTGCCACCATCTACTGTATAGGAACAAACAAGGTCAAGTGTGAACAAATGTGAACGAAATGCATTTAATATTGGATAAATTTCAACATCAGTTAATTTTTTGTTATCAGAAACATTACGAAAAAACCGATTACTCTGATTTTTTTGAAAAGAAAATACCAATTTAAAACAAGTAATCATACAATAAACACGAACAATTCAGAAATAGTGCATTGGTACTTTTAATTAAATTTAACAACAAAAATGACAAATAATCTAGCCCTGATTTAACATTATGTTTCCATAGATATCTACAAGCCTATATGTAATACCGTTTACAAACATACATAACTGTTATCAATATGTAAAGATAATTTTCAAAATAGCTTAGAAAGCTTTTGATTTCAAGATTCATAATTCAAAATTTGTAGGGGGGTGTTGAATAGGAATAGTTATTGTAAGGAGGGAGGATACGAATTTTGCCAAGATACAGAGTTTATTTTTGTTATTATTATTTTTTACTTCCATGGTCCATAAGGAAATGGAAGTATGGTCATGGCGAAAAAATCGTGTTCGAGATAATGGCCGATTCCGATTGTACTACCATCAAAACATGAAAAAAAATCATTTTTCGAAGTGTGTGTGTGTGTGTGTGTGTGTGTGTGTGTGTAGATTTTTTTCTATGGCACACGATAACAGCCGCAAATTCAAACAGAATCAAATAATATTTTGCATACAGCTCTGAATTGTAGAGGACTCAAGGCCTACTGATTTTGGTGAAGATCGGTTAAGGGAAACGGGTAGTTTACCTGCAACGTTTTACGTTTTAACAAGAGTAAAGTGCTTAATTTTGATAAATAAAGTATCCTGAAAAGAAGGTTATAATAATCCACTATAGAAAGGTAGATGAAATATCTATAAATGAAAATGGTAGTTGAAGGGGAGGGGGTTATTTTGTTTATAACTTAAAATATTAGTTGATGGAGGAAGTAAATTTTATAAGTTTTGTATGTGTAATACGTTATTGACAACAAAGAAGTAGTTTCTATGGAAACATTTCATTTCCCTTTAACAAAATTCTATATTTTTTCATTTTAATTTAAATCATGTGTGAGAGAAAATATATCGTTCGTGGCAGGCAAGCATATCTCAATTATGTTATGTTTACGTTTCCAATTTATTATTATAATTACCGCAATAAAAAGGCAGGCAAGACACACACACACAATTCGCGTTATTTCTGGCCTCACTCATGTTTATTTTCTTACATTTGCACGCTTTTTAAATGGAAAGTGCCGAAACCCACACCAATACAACGCGTGCAAGCCGAAAAAGTGTCCAGAGTGGATAGCGATTTGCTTCCTGTAGATCGCTGGGCAGTGTAACTGCACGTGTTTACAGAGGAACGGTTCGTAGACAGACTTTTCGTCTTTAGGGAATGAACCCTCTGCAAGATGCTCAGGGTCCATGAGTGACTTCGGAGCGCTTCGTAGGAGGGATAATTATCTGCGTAGTTCGGTTTCTTTATAAGAATAAAGTAAGCCTACCTAATTTTTATGGATAAAGTGACTGAAAATAACATTATATTAAACGACTACCCCATAATAACAAAAGTATCTATAAATAGTGAAATTAGTTTGAGGCTGGGTGACGTTTTTTTAGAAATTACCGAACCGAATTCAAGTAAATTATTTTAAATATAAATCTTACAACATTGAAGTCATGTATGGTTCTCCATACCGATTTTTTTGTATTGACGTTATAAATTTTTTCGACCGAAAACTTGAAAATTTCAATAAAATATTAACAATTGATATCGTTCCATCGTTACATAACCACGGATACGTAAACAAAATAATTTGTTGTTTTCAGAAATTTACTGATAAACGCCGGGCGGTATTTGTTTCGCGTTGTTTAAATAAAACATAATTTAATCAAATTAATTCTTTATTTTTAAAATATTAACAACTAGATACAATTCGTATTTTGATTATCTTTCATGGAAGTCATGTATGGTTCTCCATACCGATTTTTTAATTCCTCATAGCTTGTTAACCCGCTTAGACTTATACATTTTCGTAAAATTTTAACTTTATTTAGCCCATGGGGCTCTTTAAGTTATAACTCTGATTTATCAGTTATCATAATAAACTCTACATTCATATTTCGGTTGAAACTCCTTTCAGTCTGATACTCTGAAATGAAATTTTGCAATGCTTTCAAATTTTTTACCCATTTTTTTAGAACCTGGCGTCGCAAACTTTTGACATTTTCAAGAACTGAACACTATATTCAGACATTGGTTTAAATTATTTTTAATTTGATATCCCACACGGGTTTACTTTTTTTCAAAAGTTTCATCCACTTTTTAGATTCTGACGTCGGAAAATTTTGAAATTTTACAAAATTATCACTATATTCCGATTTTAGTTAAAATTCTCCTTAATACATATTTGCAGTTTTTTAATTTCAAATTTCAAATATCATTAATGGCTATTTAGCTCTATAAGAAGCTCGGGACGCGGCACAACAGCGAGCGACGGGCTTAATACAAATATCGGTATGGAGAACCATACATGACTTCCATATTCTAAGATTTATATTTAAAATCATTTTCAGCCAAACAGCCAGGCTGTGCCTTACCTGCCTTTTTATTGCTGTATTAAATGAAAAATATTATATTACATTAAAATGAAAAAATTATAATTTTATTGCCTGGCAACAAAATTATTTTATTTTTAACAATTACCATTGTTTCAAAAAGTTTAAATAAATTTTCAAGTACTTTACTCTTGTTAAAACGTATAAGGTTGCAGGTAAACTACCCCTTCCCCTTAACCGATCTTCACCAAAATCGAAAGTCATTGAGACCTCTACAATTCAGGGACGTATGCAAAAAATTATTTGATTCTGTTTGACTTTGCGGCTGTTATCGTTTGCCATAGAAAATACGCTTGATAAAAAAACGTTGCTGGTAAACTACCTCTTCCCCTTAACCGATCTTCACCAAAAACAATAGGTCTTGAGTACTCTACAAATCAGGACTGTATGCAAAACATTATTTGATTCTGTTTGAATTTGCGGCTGTTATCGTTTGCCATAGAAAATACCCTTGTTAAAAAAACGTTGCAGGTAAACTACCCCTTTCCCTCAACCGATCTTCACCAAAAACAATAGGTCTTGAGAAATCTACAATTCAGGGCTGTATGCGAAACATTATTTGATTCTGTTTGAATTTGCGGCTGTTATCGTTTGCCAAAAAAAAAAAAATTTCCCTTGATAAAAAAAAGCGTTGCAGGTAAACTACCCCTTCCCCTCAACCGATCTTCACCAAAAACAATAGGTCGCGAGTACTCTACAAATCAGGGCTGTATGCAAAAAATTATTTGATTCTGTTTGAATTTGCGGCAGTTGTCGTTTGCCATAGAAAATACGCATGATAAAAAACGTTGCTGGTAAACTACCCCTTCCCCTCAACCGATCTTCACCAAAAACAATAGGTCTTGAGTACTCTACAAATCAGGGCTGTATGCAGAAAATTATTTGATTCTGTTTGAATTTGCGGCTGTTATCGTTTGCCATAGAAAATACCCTTGCTAAAAAAACGTTGTAGGTAAACTACCCCTGTCCCTTAACCGATCTTCACCAAAAACAAAAGGTATTGAGAACTCTACAATTTAGGGCTGTATGCAAATAATCTTTTCATTCTGTTTGAATTTGCGGCTGTTATCGTTTGCCATAGGAAATACCCTTGTTAAAACATAAAACGTTACAGGTAAACTACCCCTTTCCCTTAACCGATCTTCACCAAAAACAATAGGTCTTGAGAACTCTACAATTCAGGGCTGTATGCGAAACATTATTTGATTCTGTTTGAATTTGCGGCTGTTATCGTTTGCCAAACAAACAAAATTACCCTTGCTAAAAAAAAACCGTTGCAGGTAAACTACCCCTTTCCCTCAACCGATCTTCACCAAAAACAATAGGTCGCGAGAACTCTGCAAAACCGGGCTGTATGCAAAAAATTATTTGATTCTGTTTGAATTTGCGGCAGTTATCGTTTGCCATAGAAAAAAAATCTACAGACAGACAGACAGACAGACAGACAGACAGACAGACACACAGACAGACACACAGACACTTTTCGGGAAAACGACTTTTTTTCATGTTTTGAGTGTAGTAGAATCAGAATCTGCAATAATCTCGAACACGATTTTTTTTGCCATCACCATACTTCCATTCCTTAAGGAATATGGAAGTAAAAACTGTGTTGTGTGTTGCTGCCAGAGTACTGAGTTTGTCTTGCCAAGGCCATTGTTCTGTCCACTTCGTCTTCTGCCAGGATTCCATTCGGTATCCTCTTTCTCATCTACACAGTTCTATAACCATATGCCATCCTAAATGATCATTTAACCTGAATGACACATCGGACAATATCTGTTAAATGAAACTTTCTACACATATTTTTTTAACTCCTCGTTCCTGACTCTGTCCAACATGGTAAGATGAAGGCTACAAGGTTTTCGTCAATGTCCATCTACGAGTAAGTGACTATATGCTACGAGAGTTACGTAACGCTCTCGGCAGGTGCAGTTCTACACGGTTCTCGGCTGCAGTGTCTCTGTCAAGGCCGTGCATTCAACGAGCACGCTTAACAACGTAAATTATGCCGGCTCGCCGCCAAAAGAATAGAAACTTCTGCGGGGTATACTGTATAAGGGTCTACGGCCCGGTCAGAAGTTGTTTACACCTGGCGGTATTGTAGAATGCGGATCAAGTGATTGTTGCGACTGTGACTAGTAGAAAGTGATTACTGTGTTATAATTAGTGCTGGACTGTAATAGTTGGCATTATTATTGCGTGTGGACAAATTTAACTTGAATAATTGTAAGAGACTATCTTGTTGATTTCAAATTGTTATTTGTGATTAATTAAAGCTGGTAGTTAGTGAGTTCATTGGTGTCTGTATTTTGTTTCCGTTGTACAATACGACGGCGATCAGTGAGTCCCTCGTAATAATACTTTTCGAGTTTTCCAAATTTCCGAACTATATGTCATTGTACCGTTTACCGTGACAATGAAAATGTTTGTAATTCTGTCGCAGCTGATGTTTCTGCGCTCTCCCACACAAGTGAATTAAGTTGTTTGTAGCACCCTGATGCTTATACCTTCTTGTGCTGTTCCGATCTCAGTTAAAATGAAACTTAAACACCTAAACTGTCTTGTCCCGTTCATATAACCTACCGCAAAAAAGAAACGATTATTGCGGCTAGGGGACTAAAAGTGCTTTTATGCTTGTAAACTTTTAAGTAAAAAAAATTTATTTTGGACGAAACTGTTTCATCGGTAAGTCATTACTTCATGAGATATTATGTTTTATTTTCCTTGACAAGATAGAACACTAAAAATATAATGTAGGGCAGTCTTTGAAATAAGTTTTTAAAAGAAAACATTAATTTTTACTATGTTTTTCATTACGAAAATCTACTTTGTCTAAGTAATCCATTCGAGCATATTCGCTCTTTTACTCTGTCAGTCTGCGTAACGTTTAACGGAGCGCAGATGTACATAACGTTTCAAAATACGACGTATTGCCCAGAACAGTCCGAATGACCTCCGACCTTTCGCAGTTAACGTAAAACAAATTACTGCCACAACCTGTTAGTATCGGTAACAGCGCAATGCAATTGGACTAACGCTTTTGACATTCAATAATGCGGAGCGACCGCGGAATCGATACTTAGCTCTTGTACGCGTTGTGTCTCTATTGTCGTTGCGCCAATTAATGCAACCTCTATGGCAGAACAACTCTTATAGTTCAAAAGGAAGCATAAACTGTCATACATTGTTATTTTACATTGTAGACTAAGTGATGTAACAGTGAAATATGTCAAATATTTTAACAAATAATCCAGTTTATATTTAAAATAGTTTCAATGTAGGTACGTTTAATAAAATTACTAAGAGAATAAAACTTTTTGACTTCGATTACTGTGACTATAGTAGAATTACTTTGGTTAAACCTATATCTTTACAAAAGAACTTTGCTTTTGAAAAAATATTTTAATAAACTACATGAAATTAGAAAAGATTCTATTAACAACGTACACATACATACCCAGAATGTGTGTGTGTGCGTTTTAGGTGCAAATGCATATACTACACGTCCAAAATACTCCCATAGGCAAAACAATCTCTTATTTGGTTTCGGATTAGCGGACAATTTTTATTTTTCAGGAAACTATGAAGCTTTTCCATGTTAACTTCTTTATACTATGCCTATCGTAATGGTCTTTGAATGGTACTGGCTCCCAGGGCGTAATTACTAGAGGGGACGAACGCGATGGACCCCCCCCCCCCCCAGAGAGTCGAAAGTTGACAAGAAATTTGGTTAATCTCTTAATTTTAAGCTGTTTTATTAATTTATCAGCTGTGTACCCTAACACAATAGTAACACTTTTTTAAATACAAGTCTACAGACAAGTTTATTACACAGCATTTGCGTGTACATTTGAAATATGAAATACAGGGAAATATTATGTCAATTAGTATCTTATAACAATGTTTCAAGTTTGTGCTTCTTTTTATTGTGTTATTACCGTTTACTTTAATGCGATTGAATTCAGTATGTTATTATACGTTTTACAGCCACTTTAAAGATTGTAACATTAATTAGTCTTAATTTGTTCGTTTTCTTTTGCATGAATCCGACTCGATCAGATGCCTCCCTAACCAAATTCTACATTCGTTACTGGTGGCTCCAAACATTGGAGTTATATATTTTACTACTTAAAGAGAGTTCACTTCATGAAAGGGAAGCGAAATTTCAAACAAATTCAACATCAAGGTTTCAGAATTAACAAGATTTGCTTCTTGCAATCTCAGTTCGTCGATTGGCACATTCCATATTCAGAAATCGTCCGACTGATCGACCAAACAATTCGATTCCTCAATCGTATCTTTTGCCAGTACCTTCTAAATACGCCTAAGCCTGGTAACGTCGGAAGTTCTTATTGTTGCTATTTCCTCTGTCTTCTGTTACTGCTCGCATATTAATTGTTTTGCCAGCAGTCATTCAGAATGTCTTCTTACCGGTTTCGCAACTATCCCTGTACGTTATATAGCTGAACTCATATAGTCGTTACGTTTTATTAGCCGGCATTCGATTCATACTTTTTAAATTAAACTTTCGTTTATTACTTTATTATTTTCCTTTTTTCCTTTAGTCATAGCGTACCAGTGGCGTCCGACGCAAAAAAAAGAAGTTGGGAACGCAATTGGAGACACTATTGGCGGCGTATCTCTAGAATTTGGCCTGGGGGGGGGGGTCTGCGGTCGGATCGGTTTCTTGCAAAAGAAAAAACAAGTTCCTATAATCAACATTATTATCTTTAAAGTGGCTGAAATCAGTCCCATTAAAGTAAATGGTAATAACACAATAAAAATACGCGTTGCTGAAACATTGTTTACAAGATACTTATTGATTGAATTGATTTTGCTATATTTCATATTTCAAATGTATACACTAATGCTGTGTAATAAACCTGTTTGTATATTTAAAAAGGATTACTACTGTATTAGCATACACAGCTGAAAAAGTAATAAGACATCCTAAACATCAAGAAATTAACAAAATTCGTCAACTTTTTCACCCTCTGGGGGTCCAGTCCCGTTCGCCCCCCCGTAAATACGCCCCTCTATCGGACACGTTCCCCTGTTTGTCCTTACTACAATATTTTTCTACATGGATCCCCATCCGTAAATTATTCAAAATTATATTTATTAAATCATTTCGAGGCGATTAAAATATATTTTTCTTTGCGTTTATGTCATTTCTTAGAGCACCCGGTATTGTGAAACGTGTTACGTTGGGCGCGTAGGCCTCTCTATATAGACGTTTTCTCAATCGAGGAAAAAATTAAAAGTTATTTTTAAAAGGAAACGGTGACCATGCATCCAGCAGTAAATGTGACATTCCGGTATCATTACAAACCAACTGGAGAAAGACACATTGGTGATAAATTACAACAAATTAGAATGGCGTTTCGCAGCGCATCATGCGTACGTTTCTAAACTAAAGTACCTTTGTTGTTAAATTTTTCATAAATATATAGCAATGTATTGTAAAGGAATATCAAGTATTCCTTCATAACAGTTTTAAGTTATCTCCACCCCCACCCCCCAATGGTAGGAATATTCGGTACGAGCCTAAACGAGAGGGCTGCCAAACGCCACCATATAAGGTGTGAACGGTTTTAATGTGGAAATTTCATTCGTAAGGTAGAGTTTGCGCACAATTCCATTAAGTGTCTCTAAAATGTAAAAAACGAAGAGTTTACGTCTATTTGATATGTTAGACGAAGTTTTTTATGGATATGTGAATATGATGTTTTACGGATGTTTATTCGATGGAAAAGGCAAGGCTCTCTGTCAATGAACTTAACTTACAGCGTTGATTTCATATCACGGAATCAGACACGACCCCTTGTCGTTTCTAGAACAACGTTCCCCCTTTATCGTCACGTTTGTATTCAAATTATTCGCCCTCTTGAAAAGAGAGACATTGTTATCGCCAAAACATTGAAAGAAGGAGACACCTGACAACCTCGTTAGACACAAAACCTGTACACGCTCTGAAAACTGACAGTCAAACTCAAACCTCTATGTCATTTGCGTCTATCAGCTGACAAGCGTTCGAGACTCGATTATCCATAAATAATGCCACACGTTCTGCGTTGTTGAATCCGCTAGAGAACGCTAGCATCGCCTTATCACGTTGAATATACCATTTGTCATGGAAACTGATATTTCTTGCTTGGTTGTTGTATCTTTTGAGAAATTTATAACATGAATAAATAAAAGTTTGGCTTCCAAAATTTTGTTGTTAACCGTAGTTTTAGTGGTTTAGAAGTCTATAAAGTGAAATCTAAAATCAAAATGTGTAGTAAATGAATTAATACTGTACCAGCTGTGTTTACTAAATTTACATTTTCGCATTGACGTGATTTTCGTTTGTTAAACCGAAACAGAAATCCGGTCGTGTTTACAGCGATTATCACATGTGTTCCAGTTTTATATCAATGTACATTATTATTTTATACTGTACATTTTTCCAGTGTTCCTTAATAGCTGAACCACTACTCACATGTCAGTCTAACCTCTTAATGATGTTTCTCGATAACCACGGTCCTCTTACATTCTTCAAAACTTCTTCACATTTCGTTTCTCAATCCATTTAATTCACATAGCACCAATAGTCAAACGTTTCAATTGTACTTCTCTGTGTCTCTACACTTTTTCTGTTTCTCTAGTAAAATGCTAAACTCACTATATCCTCAGTATATACTTTTTCATTATTAATGTTTTCCCCTCGCCCAGAGCTTAATCCTCTCTTCTGTTTTGGTTTTCCCGATGTACGTTTGCCAGCCGAAGCACGTTATTGGTTCTTTCCTTCAGCTAAGCGTTCCGACTACAAGTGCCACCGATCATCTTCAAATGAATCGTATCTTGATTACTGCAGTGACAATGGTGATTTCGATAGATAGTAAAGTCTAGTCTAGCATGCTTATGAGAAAAGTCATACTTGCAGTGTTGGCTTACAGGGAATAGGGATCGTTTTCTTTCTCAACAGTTCCCGTCCCCACACAACACGAATGATGTTTAAACTATCGAAGAATTAGCAGAGTCTACCGCATCCTCTTTACAGACCACAGCTGCCTCTTTAGATGATTTTTTCTTGTTTGGTCCTGTGAAGGAAGTTGTGTCAAGTTTCAGAGCATCACAGAGATACAGAGGGAATAGGAAACAATGCATCTGTGGATATGGATGCTGTCCTATACTGGCCACGAACATTGCGTGTGAAACGTTATGTCGACTACAGTGATCGTAACGTACAGTGGAACCTCACTAATTCGTCTCCCTCTGTAATTCGTAGCCCAGTCAAGGTTTCTTTATTAAAAAGCAAGTAATGTATCCGCTCTACTTATAGCCGTAGTAAACCAGAAAGGTGCCCTGATTGTGTCCGGGGTTCTAATAATAGCCAGGAGAAAGGATTGCGGGTTCCCAGAATGGGTATTTCGTAGTAAACCAGAAAGGTGCCCTGATTGTGTCCGGGGTTCTAATAATAGCCAGGAGAAAGAATTGCGGGTTCTCAGAATGGTTATTTCGTAGTAAACCAGAAAGGTGCCCTGATTGTGTCCGGGGTTCTAATAATAGCCAGCAGAAAGGATTGCGGGTTCCCAGAATGGGTATTTCGTAGTAAACCAGAAAGGTGCTGATTGTGTCCGGGGTTCTAATAATAGCCAGGAGAAAGGATTGCGGGTTCCCAGAATGGGTATTTCGTTATTTTGTTCAATGATGAAGAAGACTAGCAGAGAATAAAACCTGCAGTCTCTAAGGAGGCCGTTCGATCATTGACTACAGCAATCAAGAAGTGGTACGAAGGCGAACATGAACCTGAACTGCCTAAAATATTTCGCTGCGCCAAATACATAGTTTGGCTCTTGAAAAGTGCGATCGACAGAAAAAAACTGAAGAAAATTACAGATTTTTTTACAATCGTTAAACAATTTTTTTTTTGCAATTAGTGCTTAACTTGTTTGAGTATATAAATTTCCAGCAATAAATATGTTGGAGCAGAACATTAGTACTGTGCATTGCTGTGTAATAAACATTTTATATTGTCTTTTGATGGGTTTGTTTCTTACTCCCTCACTATTTCGTTACCTCTTCGGTCCCATAGGTGACGAATTAGTGAGATTCTATTGTATTCCGGTTATTTAAAACTTACCTAGCCTGTATGCATTCGTTAGCTTTGCCCAAGCCATTGCAAACAAACCAGCGATTTGTAATTTATCACGTCTCACGTTATGACAGTTTCAGCTCCACCTGTGTGTGCGACTGTGAGCGGTAATGGCTGCAGCGAACTGCTATCGACACAGAGACGACTTTTCGCTGCGCGCACTTACTGCATCATGTGGTGACTTTCCCACGATCTTCGATCGTTTTTCGTTCTTTACAGTAGAAAGCTGCTTCCTGTGTATACCAGTAAAACACTAATACGGTATTAGTATAATGTGCTCCCTGAATAAAAACACTTGTTCTCTAACAAACAAACAAACCAAAGTAAATCTACTTATGTTTTGTCTATTTTGCTTTGTACTCTTAGTTGTGTCTTCAAACCTGAATTGGCAGTGGTTAGAAATTCCTCTTCTCAACTTGCAATAAACTTTATTATACAAAAAGGCTGTAAAGTCCATTTTGATATATGGTGGTAAATTCTAAGGTTGCGCTAAAAGTAGTAAACTTAATGTTGTAGCCTACAACCAATACAAAATATTTACTTGTGGTTAAGAAAATTTAATAAACTTAATTATTTTATGTACGTATATTGTTGTTGTTAACAGTGTACAATAAATTGTTGCAGTTGTGAAGAAAGATGGTTTAATTAACTACGATCTGGATAAAACTGTTTTACTGTTTCTGATGTCGATTTATTGGTATCGTTCAAGGTCTATATCCACGTTGTAACACGTTATAATTTATTTACCTACATGAGTTATGACAGTAACAATAAAAACAACAATAATCAACTCTCTCCCTCTCTCACTCTCCCTCTCTCTCTCTCTCTCTCTCTCTCTCTCTCTCTCTCTCTCTCTCTCTCTCTCTTCCCCTTCACCATGTCTTTCCCTCATAGGTTTGACGTCTACCTCCTCGTATGCCGAGACAGACTCCAATCTCTTCATTTCCGAATTCCTACAAAATCCCACATCCTTACCAATCTGTTTAGGTACTCCACTGTCTACCTTCCCCTTCATCATCATCCACTAACCAACTCATTAATCCCGGGACTCTCATCCAGTGTCACACAAACCTGTCACGTCTTCTCCTTATAGTTGCCCACAAACTTCTTCTTTCTCCCATTATATTGTAACGTTGAAATGAAAGATAACTTCGTGATTTTTCACCCGCGTTGATTACGCATCCGCGAGGTGTTTCGAGACATCAGTCGATCATTCTGCCCGGCATTGTCAAGGTCGAACATTGACATCGTTTCTAGTAAGTTCTATAGCGGCTGTAACTACACAATAATTTCTCATGCATCATCCGGAAAGTGTAGTCTCAGCGGGGTGTAAGTAATACCGCCAGGCGGCCGGTCAAGTACAGTTTTTAGAGTGGCAACGTTGAAGTGACGTTCTGAGTGATTGTTACTTTCACTTGCGTAATTGTGTTAGTGAGTAACTCTAATAAGGTGACATTTATTGTTGTATGTTGCACAAGTTTTAACTTGAATCATTGTATAAGAGTGTCTTTGTTTTATTCTGTGCGAGCGTCGTAACAGTGCCCAGAACCAGGTCAGGACCAGGTGTTTTGTCCACCCATTTTATATTTATGTCCTTTTACAGTACCACAATTCGTCAAATGCTTCCACTGGTCGTCTGACAGCTTTCTCTATTGTTCAGGTTTCGTAAGCATATAGCGCCATGTTCCAAACGTGTGACGTCATGAATTTCTTCCCATTACCTCATCCAGTATTTGACAATGAAATTTGGTCTTGTGAATAAAAACCTAATGGTTTACGCTAGTCTGCTGTAGACATTCTGTCTGATCCATCTGTCCCTTGTAATACTGCCATTCAAGTAGACGTATTCAACTACTTCCTGTATTTCTTTAAAAGATATCAGTGATGGGTTACTGACATTAAGCCTACTGAATACACGTACAAAACTCACATCAACACGCGCATTTCAAGGTCAACTGCAAACTGCAACCTTGAAGCTTACATATTCATGTGAGTTTGTACGTGTATTTATTCTGTGTGTGTGTGTGTGTGTGTGTGTGTGTGTGTGTGTGTGTGTGTGTGTGTGTGTGTGTGTGTGTGTGTGTGTGTGTGTGTTATAGATTTCATAGTTGGTAAGTTTTATATACTATTTTCCTTTGTTTGTTATGCAAATAACTTTAGTATGTTTGAGTCTCTGTCGGTTGTGAGACAGACTATTTTTTTAATTTTTCATTTGTAATGTTTTAGGGGTTGTTTTTTACCTGAAGACGACTACACATTTGTTGCGTAGCCGAAACGTCGCTTTAAATAAACAGTAATGGAAGAAGGCTTAATATCACTTCCTGCATGTTGTCCTTCTAAATTTAAAAATTTAAAGAATCATACTATCGTTGCTAGAGCTTTTCAATAATATTGTTTTGATGTTACCGATTGTCAGGAAAATTCCTCTCCTAATAATTGTTCATATTATTGGATATTCAATATTGTGATATTATTCAAAACAGTTTCTTCTGGAAATAGTGTATTGGGTTTTTGTCGTATCAATACCATATTCAATATTTATGCAATATCTTCCTTGTTTTCTGCAACGAGAACTACATCAGCGAATCTTAAGATTTTATCATCCAATACACAGCTTTCGTAGAACGTTTTTTTTTCTTTTCCTACTAAGGAATATATCTGAGTGATAATGTGATAATGAAATCTGGAACAAGTTATACGTTACTGGGGTCCATGTCTGTGTTGAAGGCACGGTAACATCGTTTCTAAATAGAGCAAGAAACGAAAATAACGATATAGGGTACTAAAGAAAGAAAACTAAACAACAGCAGAGCACTAGAACGGCTTTTTAAAATGATTTATAGAGCAATTTGTTTGTGTCAGAGACTGTACCACCGCCACTCTTGATTCAGCTGGGTAGCCTACTACTTGAGAGACCCTCTGCCTCGCTATCTCTAACCCGTATTATTGCAAAATAAATAAAGAGTGCGCAGTTAGCCAACTGTGATTTCCGGCTCACTACTTAGACTGACTAATCCAAAACAATTATTCACCTGCTCAATAATATATTTTTTAAAACTAATAAATATAAACAAACAACTAGTACACAAAATATGGTACAGGAAAAAGTTCCAGAATGGGAACAACAGGTAGAACATAATAGAATAAAAAGAAGAATATTTCCTATTTGTATTGGTCATCTGAGGATCACATGCCAATTTCAGTTCTTTATTCCTTGTTCTTTTCTTTTTCTCCAATACTCTTTCATCTTTTTTTCACTATGTCTCTTCTTCCTGTCTTCAGTCTACTTTAAACCTGCGTTTTTCTCTCTCCTACCCTGGACTCCTTTCATTTTTAACACTTTTGCCCGAGAAACGTCTCTTCAATTGCTTCTTATGCGTTTATATTATTTTTTTCTCCAAAAAATACTAGTCTTCTTTTTCTCACAGTTTCTGTTATATTTTCTATGCTTTGATATATTTCATCATTACTTCTTATTTTCCAACCTTCTGACGTTTTTCGTGGGCCTAATATTTTCCGAATAATTCGTCTTTCCAATATTTTTAGTTTGTCTAAATTATAATTCAATGCTAAAACATTCACTTGCATATAGGCACTCTGGCCTCACTACTGTACTTATTTTCGCATTTTTAGATATGCACTTTTTATTGTAAACATCTTTAGTTATACCATATGCTCTTTCCATTTTATGAATCCTTTCTTCTATAGCAGATTTTTCTAAACCATTCTCTTGAATTATTTCCCCTAGATACTTAAATTTTCTAACTCTCTCTATTCGACAAATATCCGTTAGCAGGAATTTTGACGTATTTTTAATGTTCGTGAAAAATTTGATTTTTTTCTGCAGAATATTTATGTTTTCTGATTTTTACGAAGATTTGTGATTTTAACTGAAGTTTCGGAATATTTAAACGACCCAAATTATGTAAATAATTAAAACCAAATTTAATAATACTGAGTTCGAATATAATAGAAATGAGTAAACGCATTTATTTTTAGAAAATGAGAGCTTTATAAAGGTTGATAAATTTAAATATTTAGGCTGTATTATTGAATAACGTAGAAAATAGGAGATCATCTAGTCGTGGGGAAACGGCCAATTAACTCTGTTCATGCATTGATCTGGAATAAAAGTCCTACTAGTATGTGATTTGGACAAAGGTGTTGAACAGAAATTATAATTACTTTGCTATCTCTGGTATTATTTTAAGGACACTCGTAACCTTTAAATCGACCAAAAAATTAGTTTTTGGGTTTTTGCTTTAAAAAAATCTTTAATATTTTTCTGAGTAATTTGAAACCAAATTTATTGTAAGAACGCCTAATAACAAATTTTTTATAATTAAAAAAAATTGAGATCATAGGAAAAGTTCTGTCAAAAGTGTTCACAATATTACCATTTTTTACAAATCTGTAACCCCCTTACAATAAATCGCACAGACATGCGGTTTTTACCAGTAGAAAGGGAATTTTAATAAACATTCACTACCAGTGCCTGTAATGTCTGTCAAAAACCCAATATTTACTTATCTGAGTGATGCTACTTTGTTAAAAAATTGTCTTCATGGTAGTACACAGAATGCCAACGAGTCTTTGAACCATTTGATTTGGAATAGATTGCCAAAAATACTTTTGACTGGATACTTTGATTTTGGGTGTACCTGATGCTGTGTTGACCTTCAATGAAGGTAACATAAGTAAATATTAAGTCTTACAAAAATTAGGCATCAAACTATCATCAAATATATTAAGGTAATGAAAAAAACTGACTTGCAACGACTCCTCGAGGCAGACACAACAGTAGATGAATTTATGAAAAAGCTTAGACAGTCAATTAGAACTGTGAGGAGAAAACTTAGAGGGCCAAATGCACATAACTGAAGACCTCGAGTATGGTGATGGAGTATTTTAAGTCAGGTAAAACAATAAAAATTGTTTTAAAAACTTTAAATGCGTGTTCCTGTCAATTTATTTTTTTATATAAATGACCCATTATTTCAGAAACCATGTGCTCTATCAAGCTGAATCATTTTGTGGCTAGAGTTAATGGAGATATAACTACACTGCTAGAACTATACAGTTCCATTGAAAATAAAAACGTAAAAAATATTAAGTATGCTTTTTGTATGGAAATGTTTAGAGCTAAACATGAAAAATTATTTTAAAAAACTGAGACATATTTATAATTGTAGTAGCGTTTGAAGAGTATAATGTGCTTACCTGCGAGTTAGAATTTTAGATTTCTATCTTCTGCAGGTTCTGAAATAATGGGTCTCAAACTAGATGAAAATAACATGGTAAGCATAGCCGGTTACGAATCCTTAATTTATCTACATTAAAGATGGCTGTCTACGTAACAGTACCGTATTTAAAGCTATAAGTTTTGAATCCTCACAAAAGTAAACAAATAAGGAGATACACTTGCAAGGTGTGAAGGTTACAACTGAATCGCCAAGCAACTAGGACTGTGAAGTGGCAACAGGAAACGTGAAGAAGCCGTGTGGTTTACATTTAGATCAATAATGAATAGTCTAATATAGCGGACGCAGCCATGTATGCGATAGGAATCACTTACCTCGCACAAACTGTCTTCTCATGCCAGTAAACAAGATGCAAATGAATAACGCATGCATTAAACATGATCTACGAAATGCTAATGTCCAGGGTAACTACCACGTATTAGGGTGTTTCTGCAGGCAACAGGAAGAATCAGGAATGTGTACACGCCAATTAACGAAACTTTCTTTGGAAAACGCAATAAAAACTTGTCTACAGCCAGCGCCAAATTTCTGAAAAGGCCAAAAATATGTACGTAATTGAATTGAATTAGCATTGCTTTGTTATTTTTCTTAGTTCATGTTTTTTTGTCATGTTCCCAACTGCAGTAATAATAATAATAATAATAACAATACTAATAATAACAATAATTATTATTATTAAACTAATTTTTATTTATTTTTCAGCATAGGGCTCCCACTTCTTCCTACACTCTGATGATCCGCCACCCACTGAGGGACAGAAGGGACATGCACAGTAGAAAAACATAGGAACAAGTGTGATAGAATTATTGATCGCTAACTCTGATACATCACTCTTGTTAGAAACGTTGTCTCTGATTGATTTTATCGTTTTATTGAAGACACTGTGGCACGAAAATTGCGCCACAAGTACCCGATTAAAAAAAACTTGTTATGGGATATCGGTACACATCTTAGTGACAATCGTCGAATATGGTAGCACTGTTGGACGTACTCTATACATCTAATCCAGTAAGTTGTGTTTTGGTGTACGGAGTTTTTTTTTTTGACATTCTGCAATTCAAGATTGAATTAAGATTGGATTAAGTTTGTGTAAAGAATGAGTAACTGCTCTACCATTGTGAAAGTGTCGCAGGAGGCTTCAGATGAGTCAGTTATGCATGAAGAAGCTCATTAATACACATGATACAAAAGCTTCAAACTCTGTCACGAATGAGGAAAAGTTCTCGATCAAGTGAAGATTGTGATTTTGTGATCCATTTATTTTTATCACCGGTTGCAACGGTAAATAAAGAGTGCTATTCGGGTGTTTTACGCCAGTAATGTGAAACCATTTATGGAAATTGCTATTATTCAAGGAGTCTAAGCAAAAGGAAGTATCGTAACGACACCACAATGACACCGTATATGCCAGATATGGCCGAATGCGATTTTTCCTCTTCCCAATAATGAAACGTACAGCAACAAAACGCTTAAGACTTAAAACAAAAAGCGCAGAGGAAGCTCAAAACTATACTAAAATGTTCGCTATAGAAATGTTTTGAAGACTAAAAAACAGAAACGTTGGTATATTCAACTGAGACAACTTTAAAGGGGGCAATGTAGATGCAGATGAATTGAACCGGAATTTTTTAAATCAATAAAAATTACACGAACTTTTTGATCAAACCTCGTACGTGATCAGAAGAAATATGTTAAATGTAAAATCTTGAAGAACAAAATAAAATGAAAGGTAAAAGACTTAGAAATAATATGACCGGATAGACTAAAGAAAGCAATTAAATGTTCAATATACGGAGCAATGCGGTTGGCCCAAGTTACAGAGTTATGGAGAGAACAGATAAACCTAAAATCTAACACTACCGACTTCTCATTCATGACAGAAAACGTTAAAATCAAAGATATTAGTCATAGAAATGTCATCATCATCTTACCAACATGGCATAGGCAACTTGCTGCCTGGTTTGCCTTCAAAAATCCTCCAGCCATTTCTTTCTGGGTTTACCCACACGCCTGTGCCCTATACGTTTGTGTTTCCAGACTTGATTGGCCAGTCTTGAATCCGACGTCCTTTGTAAGTGTCCGTAATCTTTTAACTTTTTATTCAAGCTAACAACTCGTCACTCTTCTCTTATGGCCTGATTTCTTATACGATCAAGTTCAGAACACCTTTGACACCCATAGGACAGTACAGGCAGTGCCATAACTTTGTAAAACTTCAATTTTGTATCTCCCCGTACCTTGTTTCCTAAAACACGGTTGATTGTCCCACAGGTCGTCTGGAACTTACCTGACTCAACATCAATATAATAATTCCTTGCATAGCCAATATCATTTCCCAAATAACTGAAGTGGCTGATCTGTTCTAGAATTCGATCATTAGTCATTATTATTGTTTTTACTGGTGTGTTGCCTCGAAATATCATTAGCTTTGTTTTTATAGTGGAGATTTTTATATTGTAGGCTATTGTAAAAATGAGATGTACAATATTATATGTATAATAATATTATATTTAAAAATAGAATTATAAACGCATAAATGTGCAAAAATAAAAAAGATGTATACGTATAAATCTTATACGGTGACACTAACTGAAATTAACTTAAAATTTCTACACGACAACCCAATTAACCTCCCTGCGTACGCAAACCGTTGTTAGCAGTGGCGGTCGTTTCAAACTAGTTATTGATATCGACATAACAGTGGAAACGGCACTGCTTAACAAACCGTTGTTAGCAGTGGCGGTCGTTTCAAACTAGTTATTGATATCGACATAACAGTGGAATCGGCACTGCTTAACAAATGCTGAAACTGACAGGTGGCAAAAGACACGTAATCACCGAATTATACTGTACATCTACCGATATATTTTCAAAATGTCACAGGTAGAAAGCTGGATGTGTTTCCAAAATTGTTGAATTCGGGTAAAATTACTTTTATTTACTGAACAAATAACAAGAAAACTAAAGTCACTTTGTGCATTACGATAATAACAAGACCATACGTTTCGCGAGCCACTTATAATCTACACATCTGTTGCGGTGGGTCATTCCACATTTTCTTCCATTTAATCTCCAGTAACTTTTCATCTTCACAAAACCTTTCCAATTTAACCTGTTTCGCATTTGTTCCTCCTCCTTCAACTTTCAACTTTTCACTACTATCATCACTTCGTTCTCTCAAACTTGATCTTCCTCAAAATTTGGTTACCTCTCTGAAAGTTGAACCTTCTTCCCTTCTGCATACATAAAAGTAGCTTCTTCCCTTCTTTGGAGCTTTATTTGCTTTACCGTGCCTTTTTCTTTCGTTGTTTCTGCTATTTCATAATTTCTCATCCCTTCATAATTATTTTCTTCTATTTTCTTTGGTCCCTGAAATCTTTGTTTTGGATATAGCCTACTTCAAGATTAGCCTACTTTGTACAAACAACCAGAAAATATATACGGTAGACCAATGTACACTACATTTTCGTTTATCCGGAATTGATGGGACCGGACCCTTTCCGGATAAACGAAATTCTGGATAAACCAAACTAATGGCGAAAATGCCGGTTTTAGCGATGTTTACCTACCGCTATACAGAAAAGTTGCGTTTTTTTATTTTGAAGACTGTAATAGCCTACTGTACTGTATTTTACAAGTAAATCTTAAGGAAAAACAAAATCTATTTCAAAATGTTATACTATATAAACAAGAAAAAAGTTTATTTAGCATTAGACATTATACATACATTGTATTCAGTACAGTACAGTAGTACCATTTCTAAAAATTAACAAGTTTAATTTAGCGAGAAAAACAATAATAAAGACACATACATGAATGATCAAAGTCTTTACTTTTTAAAAAACTCCATTCTTTTTTTCTGCTTTAGCGATGTTTCTCTCTTGTTAGCTGTACGGTCACGGAGTCTTTTTAGATGTAATAGTTCTGCTGGGTTTGTCTTGCTTTGGCGCTCAAAATAATTTAATAATTTGTCCAGCATTGAAGTAGCCTCTGAATGGTTGATAACTATTGATAATAAGATAACTGATAACAAAATATGACGTATTTGAGACATAGTTCACAAACGTTTAGAAACCGATTCAAAATGAGTTAGATTCTGTATCTCTAGTCTCAAATTACTACACATTCAAAATACAGAGACTAGAGATACAGATTTTGTATTTTAACTGGAATTTCTCATAACTTTAACCCCAAATAAACTTCTATAATTATTTTAAATCTTTGAGTTCTATATTCGGCCCTTGGTGCTTCTAAAATTAGCTTTTTGTTTTCATATACCCTTGACACGCTGATGATTTCCCTTCGTACACACTCAGAATGTAATATACTCATTTGAACTTTTCAACCTGTACTGATATTTCTCGTGAAAAAGTAGAGACTTTACTTTCTTGGAAGTAAAGACTCCATTTAGATCAAAATTCACGACTTTACTACTACTGTGTCAAAATGATTGTCAAACCACAACTAAGGAAAAGTGCGAATAACAAGCTCACCTACGCATCGTATGGTCAGTGGATTTAAGGTACGCGGCTAGATAACCACTCTAGTGAGTTTTGTCTTCCTTATCAATCCGCTTACATTGCACATCTTGTGTTTACGCATATATACAGCTCAGCTGGCTCTCCGTTCATCGTCTATACAGAGTAATATAGTCTATTGTTAAATTATGTAAACACCTACATTCACACTCTTCCTCCCTCTCACTCACCATGCTCTCCCCCTCTCTCCCTCTCTCTCTCTCTCTCTCTCTCTCTCTCTCTCTCTATCTCGGACTCCAACACTATCACACTCCCTCCATTACTCTCTCCCACTTCCTCTCACTCTCACTCTCCCAGCCTAAAACAATATAGCCTAAAGCACACACACACATACACAGCAAGATACACAAGCCCGCGTGCACATACATATACACACGCACACGCACAACATTTTCGAAACCCCACATCTCTCTCTCTCTCTCTCTCTCTCTCTCTCTCTCTCTCTCTCTCTCTCTATCTCTCTGTCTCTCTGTCTCTCTCTCTCTCTTTCCCCTATCAAAAACACACAAAGATTCCCCCCCTCCAATACAATCAAATCAAAGTAGTTGAATACTTCAGGTCTACTGCTGTTTAAAGAGAACGGATGAATATTATCTTATTCCTTTACCTTTTTCAAGTCTGTAAATTTCACTTTGAAATTTGTTATTATGCCTGTAATAATGTCTTTGCACATGCATCTTTACCGAATAATCCTCTATATTATCTCAGAATTTCTCATTTGGCTGGGACGAACACATTTGAGAAGAAATAAAAGAATTTGGTTAAATACAACTGTAAATAATAAAGGAGAATACGATTATGAGTCGGAGACCTGAGCTGTATATATGGGTAATCATGGGATACTATACTAGATAGCCGCATACCTTAAATTTGCTGATCATATGTCTCGTAAATGAGCTTGTTACTTTCACCTTTCCTTAGTTGTGGTTTGACAATCGTTGTGACACAGTAGTATTAGTCGTAAATTTTGATCTAAATGGAGTCATTACTTCCAAGAAAGTAAGTAAGATGATCCTCTTTTTCTTCACGAGTGATATCAGTACAGGATGAAACGTTGAAATGAATCTATTACGTTCTGTGTGTGTACGAAGGAAAAACATCAGTCAAAGGTACATCAAAACAAAGAGCTAAATCTGGAAGCACCAAAGGCCTAGAATAAAACTCAAAATGTTTATAAAATTGTTATAGTTTATTTGGAGGTGAAGTTATGAGAAATTTTAGTGAAAATAAAAAATCTGCATCTGAACTCTCTGTATTATGTATGTGTAGTAATTTGACAGAATTAGTATGCATGTCTCAACACTTATTTTGGATCGCTTTCAAAACGTTTGTGAACTGTGTCACAAAAAAAAGCTTTACTATTAAATTTTGTTATCAGTTATAAGTATCTGTGAATAACGTTAGATATAGACATACAGATATCTATGGAAACATACATAAACTGAAAATATACAACTAAATTTTTTATCATTCAGGTATTATGGTTACAAATTTAACTAAAAATCCAATGCGGAAGTCCAGAACTTTTAGTATTTATTTTATGATTGTCTGATCTATAGTTATGTTACTAATAAAATGGTAGAGTAGTTGGGTTTTCGTAATTTTTCTGATAATATGAAAAATTGTCCAATATTGGAATTTAACTAACTATAAATGTAATTTGTTCAGGGACCTTACTAGTGCTGTGATAATGCCTTTATACAAATATGCAGCCAGGTGTCTAATGATGTCTAATGATAAGGTCGGCGCACAGAACATGGCTTTATCAGTATCGGCGCTCAGATCACGATTTCAGCGTTGGCGCTCAGAGCACGCCGCCAAACATCGCAACCGCATAGGTAGAGTTTTCTAGTCATTTGCGACTGATAAGATTCGCTTTGAATGCCGACGTTAACCAGATCTCAGAGGGAACTATACACTGCACTGTATTATTTTTACCCTTGCAGTTTAGATTAATTACGTTTATGTTGATGAGCTCTGAACGGGTATAACGTTGAATTTATAACAAAACAGGTTGTTTTTAGTACAAATCGTATCTTAAAATTCACCGGTAAAGTCGTTGAAAAAAAATTTTGAAAACTTATTCCGGATAAGCCGGAATTCCGGATAAACAAAGGCCGGATAAACGAGAGTGTAGTGTATCTGCCCTAAAACTGAAAAATAAACAATATCTGTTCATCATCAGCAGTTAAAAAATTTGCATGTACTTAGATCAATACTCATCCATTATGTGATGTTTCCGAACACTGATGTTACAGGTAGCTCAAAACAAAAATTACTGTCACACAAATAGGCCTATATTACTTTTAACACGAATTGCCTAGTATTAAATAAACCTGCATAACAGCCCTAACCAACAATCACAACCAAATGCTTGTTTATTGTGTAATCAAGACGACAATGTAGGTATATTCAGTGTAACTCCTTCGACAGTCAAGGCTTCGATTCTAGAAAGGGTAAAATATGATACAGTTCACTTCAGTAAAACGTCGATACATAGGCTAAACGTGTAGTCACATACTTGACATCCACACAAACAATAGTGTATCGCAAAAAATTAATAAATACCTACTAATAAAATAAATAAATGATTAATAATAACTACAGAATATTATTAACAAAAGTAAATAAATAAATATGACCTGACAGAGAACCTGATTTGAGTATCTCTTCTATTGCAATAAATCGTCCGACATTCTAAGCACAAAACGCGGCCTGCAGACAGTATTTCATAAGGAAACTGCCTCTTCGGTCCGAAAAATATTATGGCCCATGTATATCTATAAAATGGACTAGTCAGATAATCTATGAACATGCCTTACGGACTAATGCCTGCGGATTCGATACGGAGAAGTCGATATCTTTGCAGTGCTTTGCAGTCGATGAATAAAAAAAAAAAAGCAGTAGGATGACGCAAGGCAATTTCATTTGTTTATGAGAAGGGGTTATGTTATGGCCGCGCACGTTTCGTATATATTAGTAGACAAACGTCGATGGCTGCACTTTTTATACAAATACGATCCAGTAAAAACGGTCACCCTACTTTCCATTTAAATAGAATACTATTTAAAAACCGGCATTAATGGAAGGGATCGGCCACTCGTGATTACTAATCCTGAGAACGGACGAGTCGTCACGGCTACCGCTTACACTCTACCGCTGTGTGTGTGTGTGTGTGTGTGTGTGTGTGTGTGTGTGTGTGTGTGTGTGTGTGTGTGTGTGTGTGTGTGTGTGTGTGTGTGTGTGTGTGTGTGTGTGTGTGTGTGTGTGTGTGTGTGAGCGCACTAGGGGAGCCTGTGTGACCTACATCTGTGTCAGTCACTGGTATTCTATCATAATCATTCAATGTCGCCTGTTAATCGATTGACATCTCTTATGAGTCGACAAAGTAATTTGATAAAATCAGATCAGGGATTGTTATATGGATAGGACTTTTTACAGTAATAACTCAGATTAACACCAGACACAATAGAGCGACCAAACGTTTCAATTAAACAGTCTTATACACCATCACTCTTAATTCAGTAAACCGTCAAATCATTGGGCACTATAAAAACTACAATCATTGAAGTCATTATCAATATTAAATAGTGGTTATATTATCTTCTACGTTTCCTTCATGGAATCACAGAATTAAGATCTTTGATCAATTTCGGTTTCTAGGTATAATCTCTTAACATAGTTCTTGTGGTCTCCAAGTTGCATGTACAATTAAATTATTAAAGTTACCTTGTGTATTTTGCAAGGTAATTAACTGCATTTCTCCAATGTACAGAGCCTCTAAAACTCAGGGTGATCAACTTCTGAATGAAAAACTTTCTTTCAAATCCAACGAGCTATATGATACAGATGTACGCGTGCTAGAACAATGTGATAGATAAGTGCGGGTACAGTATGATGTAGAATAGTTAGTCACTTGCGAGATCCGTAGCGATGCGGATCGTGAGATAACGCGGGTTGGGAGTCGCTTAAATAATGGGATGTGTGTTACTTTTATTAATCGACGTACTCGATGTGAGTGAACATATTTTATCACCTGATGATGGGACAATAAGTCTCGAAATGCGTTGTGTATAAAATATAAAAAAAAAAGAAGTTGCAAGGAAGGGAACCTGGATACACAAGGTAATTTTTACAATTTAATTATAATCTCTTCCTTACACGACTGTATTTATAAGCCTGATTTGATATTCTACTTTCTCCCATTCTGTGCAGACAGACGATCGAGTCACAAACCTGTGTTCTTCACGATTTTTTTCGATTATTTAGAATCTGTCTAACTCTACCATAATCATGTCATTGCTAAGACGATCTGCTCTTAAAGACAAAGAAAGTTAAATTATAAACATTGGATTACACCTCGGTGTGGAAAATAAAATACAAGCAAGGGAAATATGCGTTGGCACGAACTCAAAGTCGCCCGCTAAGGAGAAGATAACAGACCTACTGATTGAGGAGCTGTGGAGCTGCAAACACCATTTTCTAGTGGCAATACACAAAACTACCAAACGGTTGGCTGGCCAACACTACTGCCGATAAAAAAATCGGTATGGAGAACCATACATGACTTCCATGTTCTAAGATTTATATTTAAAATCATTTACTTGAATTCGGTTCGATAATTTCTAAAAAAAAAATACCCCCACCTAGTAAATCGAGTTTTATGTTTGACAAATTGAAGTGAAATATTTCCAGAAAAACTACTTCCTTGTTGCCGATAACGTTATCCCCTCCCCCTTCAACTATCATTTTCATTTATAGATACTTCACCTACCTTTCTACAGTGGATTATTATGACCTTCTTTTCAGTATACTTTATTTATCAAAATTAAGTACTTTACTACTTTACTCTTGTTAAAATATAAAACGTTACAGGTAAACTACCCCTTCCCCCTAACCGATGTTCACCAAAATCAGTACGCCTAAAGTCTTCTATAACTCGGGCACATATGCAAAACATAATTTTATTCTGTATGAATTTGCGGCTATTATATTTCGCCATAGAAAACATTCTACACACACACACACACACACACACACACACACACACACACACACACACACTTTTCGGAAAATTAATTTTCTTCATGTTTTGAGGGTAGTACAATCAGAATCTGACCTTATCTCGAACATGATTTTTTTTTGCGGTCACCATACTTCCATTTCCTTACGGAACATGGAAGTAAAAATTACCGCGACTCGGTATAATAATGCAGCAACCGCAAACCCGGTAGCCAGTGAATCCAGCAAGATCTTCACTGATAATGGAGTGATTCAACAGCCACTGAAGTGAACGTTGTAGATGGAGCCGATCGTCTGTCTAATTAAATTAAATGACCAACAATGAATCTCGATCTCAACAACGGGAAATAAATAACAAAGCGAATATTGAACTCCAGCCATAAGAATTTAAATATACTCAAAGTGCAGTTCTAAGTGGAGTGGTGTGGCAGTATGTAGACCAGAAATGCTGCTCTCCGGAAAAGACGGACATGGATACTCTGAATGACCCAAAGTGCGGTTATGTCCAACTGTTAAACTTAAAGCAGATTCAAAACAACAAATAAGCACTTAGTTAAAATATCAGAAATGTAAAATTCTGGCCAAATTTTAAACATTTTTTAGGTGAATTTACAATATATTGTGATTAATAATATTACAAATAATAATAATAATAACGTGGCTTAGCAGTACAATAAAACCTGAACTGTGACGAATTGTTGTGACCAAATTCTCTGAAACATGAAATTTTACTTGAACACTCTCTCCCCCAAGATAAAGACGAATTCGATCATTTTAAACGTGAATAGTTTGACGTTAATTTTAATTATATTTATAAATAATAATAATAACAAAAATAATAATAATAATTTTTTTTACGAGGAGACTTTAGAAAACTAATGTTCGCCGCAGGAAGGTCCGCACTCCTACGGTGTGTGGGACTCGCACCCACCAAAACCACAAACCCTGTTGTCAACGGCATGGATCCACCTCGAATAATATAATAATAAATTAAAATAGTCTACTCTACTCTAGTCTTTACCTCATTACTGGTGTTAATTGGCGGACACCGTGCCAATTGTTACCGACACTGATGGTGACGCCGAAACGTCTGTCAGCATACATTCTAGACTACGGGCTAACAGCCCGGCCAGTAACGTTTCCAACTACGTGGACGCCGCGCCGCGCCGGCCGTGAAAGCCTTATTGAACTCTCTTTGGTTGAGCGCAACTTACGCAATTAAAACTGTAACCGCCAACGCAACCTACCGTCGAAAGACTGATATAAATAAAACTGCTACAGCAAAATGATACTGATTCCACGGACCGCTGGCAGTTGTCTATGTAGGCTATTAGAACTCCATGAGAACTCTGCGTCAACGAGAACCATCTACTGCGATTATTGAGCGAAGAATATTAATCTTTTATATGGTTACGTCGTTGGTACTGATGGAGCACAGAGATTCCCTTAACTGTCCATGGAAAGGCGGATGGAAAAGGACAAAAGCAGCAGGTCAGTTTTGATTAGAAACTCACTAAACTCTCAAAACCGGAATCCCTAAGGATCACTGAAAATAAAGATATCGGCGAAACCCGTCACGAGATCCGAAATCAACACAAACAGAAAGAGGTGAAGTAAAAGGACACACTACCACTTATTTATATTAAACGAATGTTTGGTGACGTCAAATCCTTGGCTATGAACAAAGTCTCCAGGCTTGCCTCCCGAAAACAGTACATGAAAAGCAAAATGGGAATATACGGGAAATAATTCAAGTCAGTAGAAACTATTCACCAGCGAATACTTTGACAATAACAGTATTGTTACGCAATACAGAACGTTCTCGTACAGTAGATAGTGTCGTTCTACGCGCTTCTCGACTAGCCCAGCAGGTGCGTGTTTCTGCCAAGGCCTCCTCAAGTATCCTCTAGAATTTTCGAGTGCTTGTTGTTATAATTGAACCCAGCAGGCTATAAACAGCCATAAGTGACAATTTTTTGAAGTTGCGATTCACAAAGTATTGTGGCGAAGTGTTTACTGTGTTATAATTAGTGTGGAACTCTATTCCTTGACATTATTATTGCGTGCGGAGAAATTTAAGTGGAATTATTGTACAAGTTGATTACGAATTGTTATTTCTGATTAACTAAAGCTGGTTATTAGTAGTGACTGAATCGGTCTGTGTATTTGTTTCCGCTGTGCCATACGACGAACAGCGAGACCGTCGCAACAATACTTTCAAGCGTTGTGTATGTTTCTGAAGATGATATGGTCTAGTAATGCAGTTTTAGACGCGTTCGAGGTTCATTGTGAGGGTATTTTGTGAAAGAGCACTTATTAATACATAACTTTATAAGAACATACATAATACATAATTTCGTGACATAATTTCAGTGAAAGCTTAACAACTATTAAAATAGCATCCCCTTACCAACGAAACTGAAGAGGATTCAATAGTCTCCTATCATCAGATCAGACAATATTGCGTATGTGTAGGAATTAACTTTTGTGGATCAAATAAAATAAACTTCATCATCATCGTCATCATCTCCAAGGATTAAACCAAGAATGGTTTGTTCCGGTCTCAAATAGGCAAAGATCAGAGCTGGTCACTCCAGGGCTTCCTCAGACTTCTCACACCTGTAATGATCGAAATTTTAAAAAAAATTTTAATTCCTCGATCAAGTGACACGTTCCCACACTCAAGTCGACGGACACAAGCCCAGGTCGTAAATAATGACGAATCGAGGGCACGTCAAACCCGACGACAGAGCGAAGACAAAGAAAAAATGTCTGAGCACTGCACACAATGAGTATTTCAAGGCGTCACTGACAGCTAGCCGTTTGTCAAAACTTACAGCACCCAACAATCTGAAACAAAGACTTCGTCCAGCTGCCGAGTTACACGGAATCGAGATGGAACGCCTGCTGTGGAAGCAAAGTGTAACTGCTCAATTATGAAAGGCTTTACTATGTTACAAAGGAAGTACAGAGCAATTTTAACGGAGAGATAGACAATAGACGTAACTCAGTGAATACTGCCAGTGTACCCTGCACAGCGTGAAAACACATTTTTGACAGTTTACTGAAATTTACGACTGAAAAGTAGAATTTCACCGAAATGAAGACAACGAAGGGTTGATAATCGGCGGAACGAACGTCGTGGAACTTAGACAATTAACCAAGACCTGGAGTCTGTTAACAAAAGCTCAGTCAGAACCTTAGGGAAAGTCTAAACAAAGGATAACAGAAGGCCATGAAATTGTCCTAATTTCTTAGAATCTGTGCTACGCTCGTCACATGAAACACTCCGGGGATGACGACGACCAACCAGCATCAAGCATCTTCTAAGAGAGCTCGTGGAGAGAGTAGGAAGGGTTCGGCCGACGAATCGTGAAACAGTGGATGAGATCTACAGAAGGGTAGGAATTTGTACGACCAATCAAGAGTTCGAGAAGGCGTAGAGATCGAAACTTAGACTTATGGGTAAGATGTTCCAATAAAACTGTTTGGCGAAGACGCGAGGCAGGCAGTCAAGTAGTTAATCGAGAGTCAGTAATTTTCAATCGGATAGTCAAGTATTCAATCGAGTAGTCAAGTCGTTCAATCGAACAGTTAGTCGCAGTTAACAGTCAGTCGGTAGTCAAGAGTATGTAGTTAATAGTAGCAGTTGGTAGTCGCAATTAATAGTCAGAAGTTAGTGCGTACGATAGACAGACGATTGATTATGTCGACCGACCGGATTCACTAATTTGTAAATTCATAAGTGAACAAAGACATCGGTATAGTCACACTTATACACAATTCTGTGCGGAAATATAAACTATGAGTGCGTACGGGACTTGAAATCTCAACTGACGCGCACATAATAATATACTAATTAACATTTAAAGTAGAACAGTGAGTGTCACCTCAAACATTCTCACATCATAACGTATCACCATGTTGAACAATTAATTGAATAAACTATACCAAACAATTAAGCACGCAGTACGCGATACACCCAAATAGACGGCACAGTTAACCATGTACACAAATATGGCAAACTTTCAGAACAATTCAAGTTAATGACAACATTAACACCTCACTATTTGAACTCCGGACACTCGACATCAGCGGGTTACCACAATACCATACACATGACGGGAGTGGAGATTTAGTGGAGTGAAGTGAAATTATCAGTGCTCTGCGTAACAGTGATTATGATCTTCGACGAATCATCTAGAAAGTGTCTTCTCACGACGACGGAATTGGATAAACACTCTCAAAGATAAGCTTTATGTCTACTTAATCTTAGTAGTATATACTACACTACTGTTCTGTTGCCTCTTTTCAAAGAACTAACCCCAAGAGAATAAATATATATGAGTCATATGAATCATAAAACCTATAAAATAACACTAACGTAATTCGTTATCTGAGAAACAATGAACGCATTTTAGGTAGGAATAAGTATAATTGTTGATTGTTTATTATTCGTGTATGTTTTATATATGTGCATTATTTACTGCATTTGAATGTACCATGTGTTTATGTTTCAGGAAACATCGTATAAATTGAATAATTGTATTTATATCATGTGCTTTAATATGTATGTAATTTGCAGGATATAGTTACTTACTTCAGTAAGATGTGTAATAAATAAGTAGTTAATTTACAGTATTCATGCGTTCATTATTGAAATTTCACCTTTGTTATTGATGTATTTTCATTCTAAGTATTACACTAAAAATCTCATAACTTATGCTAAACATCAATGGATACAATAAACTCGACCATTGAAACGTCTGATTAATAGACTCATAAAATCGTATTTAATCAGACACTGTGTTGAGTCAAATCTGACGAATAGAAATAATTTTAGATATATCAATTTTAACGTATTACATAAATCTTTAATTAATATGATTCATAATTGTTGAGTAATTAATCCGCGCAGATAATTAGCACAGATTAATATTCACTAGATGTAAATGGTTTACACAATTAATTACCACAGATGTAAATTATATTTACACCACTAAATGTAAATGGCTGCACAACGCTTGGCATTAAATGTAAATGGCATCCAGCTTTAGGGCGAGATACATATGAGAAAGTGATAAACTCACATAAAATACCACTAGTCCCATTTACTAAATGTAAATCATTTATATCACGATTAGCATAATAAATAAACCCCATTTATGCTAACTATAAATGGCGCCCATCGCATGGCAAAAGAGAGCAGACAGTAGTATTTAGACTAATTACAATAATATAGTACGTAAGACATTATTAAATAAGTGTAAGGTTAGCTTGACTGGTAAATGATAACGCGAAGCAAGGCTAAAATGGCTAGCGGTAGTTCTGATAGCATGGACTTTGACGTTAACAACCAGTTGGGCGCACCCGACACCAACGAAGAAAACTCATCAGTCACCGAACCAAATATGACGGAGGAGACGTCAGAGGTCAGAGCGCGGGGACAGGAGTCACAGCAACCACAAGAGTCCCAGCAATCACATGAAGAGGCATCGCTACGTTCATTGTTGATGGACTTCATGCGCACGAATAATGAAAGCTTCAAGATGATGAATCAGAAATTCGATCAGAAATTCGATCAACATAAAGAAGAAATTAAAGAAGAAATCAACCAGAAATTCAATCAAATTAATGAAAATTTTAATAATTATAAAGAAGAAATTACGCAACATATGAATGAGCAGTTCAAGCTGTTTCGTACAGAAATACGTGAATACAAGGATACCTGGAAAGTGGATGGAAACGAAGTCCAGAAGAAGCAAGAAGAAGTGATGAATGAGAATTACGAAGACGTACGGAAAGTACAAGACACTGATAACACTGTTGATTTTACGGATGTATCAGCTACTAAGAAATTATCAACTATTCGATCTAACGTAAGTTCAAGAAACAAATGGATTAAGAAGAAAAATGACTTTGTTCCTTTGTATATGAGGAAGTGGGAAGAGGAGTATCCAGACGTGGATAAAGATAGTAAAATTTTACTACCACCAGGTAGAACGCATAAAAGGTACAAATTAAGAAACGCGAGAATAGATACGGCATCAGTGAATTCTATGATGAAGTATCCAGCTTGTGAAATAAGCATAGATCGGCGAAGTAGTCGAGCTGCATCAATAAGAAGCATGAAGGGAAAGTTTAAAGTTGAAACAAATACCGCATGTTATAAGGCTAAAAGCAAATTTACACAAGCCATGGATGACATGAAACGGAAGGACCTACAAGATCCGTATGCATGTTCATCATGGACAAGAAACGTCATGAGGAAGAGGAGAAGAAAAATCTCTACTAGACGACTTAAAAATGTTGTAAAGGATCGTGATAGTACTGGAGGAAGAGTCCAAGCACTCGGGGTAAGATCTCTTAGGAACCTAAGAAACAAAATTTTATTATGTAAACACACGAGTAGTAAACTGACTGTCGAACAACGGAATTGTATACAGACTTGGAAACGGCGGCAAAAGCAGAACGGCGCGTGTTTACTTAGTGAAAGCTACTGGAAAAAGCGGCAAAAACTACTCACTGTATATGTGAGCAATGGAAATACGGTTGCGAAGGGTTGTCTAAGCCAAGGGAGGCAGTTTAAAGCGTGCTGGCCTGAGGCAGACCGACAAAAAGGAAAGTGGGACACACCTCTCACTCACTCACATAGAACGAGACGGAGAATGGTCATAAATCTTAGGCGCGCAAGTGCAGCACATTGTAGCGGAATAACGGGGACGGCCAACCAGCCATTGGAAAAAATATGTTACACAAAACCCAAGGTCAAACACCTTAATGTTTACAAACAAAACGCGTGCGTTAGTAACAGCACGATAGTGACGGGACATAAAAGTATGTCATCACAAATGTAAATTAAGAATGAAAAATGAAAACGTATTAAGAAGACGATTTTAAGAATGTTTGAAAATGTAATGATGAAATTAGATAGTACTGAATAAAATACATTAAATACATTGGTTGTATGGGAATACATAAACCAAAGAAAATAATTAAAGATGAATATTGATGAATGAAGAGTAGAAGATTAATGAATGAAATTAAAACAAAGCCACGTATGAGCTTGTACAACATACGGCAAATTAAAGTGCATTAAGCGTATCATGAGCCAGCGAACGGAAGTATAGATAACACGAGTGGTAGCGACGACTCCCGGCGACCAGCAGAAGACATAGTTTAGGTAATTTGCTCGCGCGGCCAGTCCAGCTAACCAAATAATGATATGCATTTTACTTGTTGTGTTTAGTCTGTATTTCAATGCTAACTGTGTTTGTGATCAGCACATAATTGTCATTCGTTATGTTAATTAGACGTATAAATATCAACATATACAGAAAGTGATTTGTGAAATGTACCATGTGTCAGAAGGACAGTGTAATACTATGACACAGGACACCAAAGACGTTAATAATTATGAATAATAACTTGTTAAAATGTAGAGACTCGAATAATTTGTTTATGTAAATAATAATTCAAAATGGACGATTGTTTTATAACTTTAAGAGTATGCATCACGAAGTATGCTGATTCCTTAACTATTTAATTAATATGTATGTTTCTTTTACCAATGTAATCATTTATAATATGTTACGAATTGACCATATGTATATATTTGTTAGTATCAACTGTATTCTAGAGACAGTAATGACAAGTTTAAAAGTATTTTATTGCTATATAGGTCATCGACATAAGATCGATTAATATAATGGGTAGCTAATCTACAGCTTATCTAATACATTGTGTGTAAAGAATAACGAGACAAACTGTCAAATGGACAAACGTCCATGTCTTAAATTCAATTATTTACTCGAAATCGTATTGTACAGTCCGCATATGGACAGACAAAGTGTAAAAATGCGTTCATTCACTCAGATGTGCGGCAATAAATTCATATGACCATATAAAACATTAAGATGGGGAATAACAATTAATTGCTTCCTATGAGAGATAGATGTCAGTCAACCATGTCCATTCCGAAGCAGACATCCACGACTGGGACAGAGCGCAGAAATTGGATCAGATGTCTCCCGAAGTCCAACATCCAATCCAATTTGGGGACAATGTAATGATCGAAATTTTAAAAAAAATTTTAATTCCTCGATCAAGTGACACGTTCCCACACTCAAGTCGACGGACACAAGCCCAGGTCGTAAATAATGACGAATCGAGGGCACGTCAAACCCGACGACAGAGCGAAGACAAAGAAAAAATGTCTGAGCACTGCACACAATGAGTATTTCAAGGCGTCACTGACAGCTAGCCGTTTGTCAAAATTTACAGCACCCAACAATCTGAAACAAAGACTTCGTCCAGCTGCCGAGTTACACGGAATCGAGATGGAACGCCTGCTGTGGAAGCAAAGTGTAACTGCTCAATTATGAAAGGCTTTACTATGTTACAAAGGAAGTACAGAGCAATTTTAACGGAGAGATAGACAATAGACGTAACTCAGTGAATACTGCCAGTGTACCCTGCACAGCGTGAAAACACATTCTTGACAGTTTACTGAAATTTACGACTGAAAAGTAGAATTTCACCGAAATGAAGACAACGAAGGGTTGATAATCGGCGGAACGAACGTCGTGGAACTTAGACAATTAACCAAGACCTGGAGTCTGTTAACAAAAGCTCAGTCAGAACCTTAGGGAAAGTCTAAACAAAGGATAACAGAAGGCCATGAAATTGTCCTAATTTCTTAGAATCTGTGCTACGCTCGTCACATGAAACACTCCGGGGATGACGACGACCAACCAGCATCAAGCATCTTCTAAGAGAGCTCGTGGAGAGAGTAGGAAGGGTTCGGCCGACGAATCGTGAAACAGTGGATGAGATCTACAGAAGGGTAGGAATTTGTACGACCAATCAAGAGTTCGAGAAGGCGTAGAGATCGAAACTTAGACTTATGGGTAAGATGTTCCAATAAAACTGTTTGGCGAAGACGCGAGGCAGGCAGTCAAGTAGTTAATCGAGAGTCAGTAATTTTCAATCGGATAGTCAAGTATTCAATCGAGTAGTCAAGTCGTTCAATCGAACAGTTAGTCGCAGTTAACAGTCAGTCGGTAGTCAAGAGTATGTAGTTAATAGTAGCAGTTGGTAGTCGCAATTAATAGTCAGAAGTTAGTGCGTACGATAGACAGACGATTGATTATGTCGACCGACCGGATTCACTAATTTGTAAATTCATAAGTGAACAAAGACATCGGTATAGTCACACTTATACACAATTCTGTGCGGAAATATAAACTATGAGTGCGTACGGGACTTGAAATCTCAACTGACGCGCACATAATAATATACTAATTAACATTTAAAGTAGAACAGTGAGTGTCACCTCAAACATTCTCACATCATAACGTATCACCATGTTGAACAATTAATTGAATAAACTATACCAAACAATTAAGCACGCAGTACGCGATACACCCAAATAGACGGCACAGTTAACCATGTACACAAATATGGCAAACTTTCAGAACAATTCAAGTTAATGACAACATTAACACCTCACTATTTGAACTCCGGACACTCGACATCAGCGGGTTACCACAATACCATACACATGACGGGAGTGGAGATTTAGTGGAGTGAAGTGAAATTATCAGTGCTCTGCGTAACAGTGATTATGATCTTCGACGAATCATCTAGAAAGTGTCTTCTCACGACGACGGAATTGGATAAACACTCTCAAAGATAAGCTTTATGTCTACTTAATCTTAGTAGTATATACTACACTACTGTTCTGTTGCCTCTTTTCAAAGAACTAACCCCAAGAGAATAAATATATATGAGTCATATGAATCATAAAACCTATAAAATAACACTAACGTAATTCGTTATCTGAGAAACAATGAACGCATTTTAGGTAGGAATAAGTATAATTGTTGATTGTTTATTATTCGTGTATGTTTTATATATGTGCATTATTTACTGCATTTGAATGTACCATGTGTTTATGTTTCAGGAAACATCGTATAAATTGAATAATTGTATTTATATCATGTGCTTTAATATGTATGTAATTTGCAGGATATAGTTACTTACTTCAGTAAGATGTGTAATAAATAAGTAGTTAATTTACAGTATTCATGCGTTCATTATTGAAATTTCACCTTTGTTATTGATGTATTTTCATTCTAAGTATTACACTAAAAATCTCATAACTTATGCTAAACATCAATGGATACAATAAACTCGACCATTGAAACGTCTGATTAATAGACTCATAAAATCGTATTTAATCAGACACTGTGTTGAGTCAAATCTGACGAATAGAAATAATTTTAGATATATCAATTTTAACGTATTACATAAATCTTTAATTAATATGATTCATAATTGTTGAGTAATTAATCCGCGCAGATAATTAGCACAGATTAATATTCACTAGATGTAAATGGTTTACACAATTAATTACCACAGATGTAAATTATATTTACACCACTAAATGTAAATGGCTGCACAACGCTTGGCATTAAATGTAAATGGCATCCAGCTTTAGGGCGAGATACATATGAGAAAGTGATAAACTCACATAAAATACCACTAGTCCCATTTACTAAATGTAAATCATTTATATCACGATTAGCATAATAAATAAACCCCATTTATGCTAACTATACACCTCTCCGTCCCCTCGTCTTATAGTTCCATAGTTGTTTGGCGAAGCGGCAGTCCTCAATTCGGCACAAAGATGTTCCCACCAATTCAGCCGATACTGGTCTGTCCTGTCATAATATTCAGTTCCTGACGTATATCTGTGTTTCTTCTATGATCATGGAGAGTGTACTCTGCTACGTGCCTGAGAAATCTCATTTCAGCCTTTCGTTAAAGTCCAATTCTCAAGCCCATAAAGAAGTGTGGGAAGAGCCATCGTAACATGTGAGAAGAATTATCGTAAAATAAACTTACGATACTATTAACGACGGAAATCTTGAGAGTACTACAATATAAAAACGAATGTAGCTCCAATGAAACTGCGTAGCACCCCCATGTACTGTGCAGACGATGTTTTGTAGCCGGAGCAGTCTGACACGATGTCTAGACACCCTTGTTTACATAGTGTAACCTAGACACGATGTCTAGACACCCTTGTTTACATAGTGTAACCTAGATTTAATCATAGCGCGTGGGTTACTACTACTAGTCATCGCTTTATTGATTCCGCCACTGACCGACTTCGTTTTGCATTCGAACTGATCTGAAAGCCTAATGCCTAAAGCTCTCCCATTGCCACCCTAAAGTTTCCATTATCTTAATTAATCACAACGTGAACACTACGCCCTTTAACACTGTGATTAAACCAATTCAAAGGGCTTAATGTTCTTCAATCTTATTTTAAGATTGTCATTTGAATAGACTAGACGTATTGATGGAATCGCTTCATATTTAGCGGCAAACATTTTAGATCTTTTCCGTCTAGTGGCAGCATATGATAACAGAGCACTCCACCGCCGCAGCCTAATCAATCACTGCAATTGTCAGCGTAATTATCATGAATTTCTTACAGTTGGCAGCGTGAATTTCAAACGAATTCAGCTGTACAGTTTCTATAGGAGAAACGTGTTTTACTTAACTCGACAATGTGTGTGACCAGCCATAAATGAAATTATTTACAACCGGTAAAAAACGTCGGTTTTGTTCCAGAAAGAATTACCGGGAATCAAAACAATTTCGACAGGATCCTAATCAGTGCCCGATAAGATATTCGCATAGTCATCTATTTCATTTTTTTTCTATTAGCGGAGGTCCTACTGTCTATGCCGCATCCCCCATTTCGATCGCCATTTCTCCCTATCCTTCCAGTCATCATCTTCAATAGCTCGATCTCTCGTGCTTTTCCTAATTCCTGTTCTCCATTGTGTTGTCAGTCTTCCTTTTCTTCTCCTCTTTTGTGGTGTGTAAGTCAATGCTTTCTTTAGCCATCACTTCTCCTCCATCCTCATTACGTGACCATACTATAACAACTGTCTGGATTCTATTCTTTCTGCTGTTGTAAATACGCCCCCTGTTTTCCTACTCATATATTTCTATTTCTTCTTGTATCTTTATATCTATTTCATTTACTGATGGAGAAAGGAGTACATAGCTGTGAAATTCCTTCAGAATCAGATCATCATTTACTTACGTATCAATGGGCTACTGAACTTGCCAGTAGAAGTGGACGAGACTCGTCTTACGAGGAGTAAGTAAAACAGTGGAACAGTTGCGCCAAATCGATGGGTGTTTGATGGAATGTGTCGTGAAACAAGACCTTCTTTTCTTGTGATTCTCAATTAAAGACGAAAAAAACTTCTTCTCCTCCACGTCAAGGTATAGGCTTACAGCCTGTTCCGCCTTCACTGAAGCCGTCTCTTCCTTGGTCTACCTATATCTCGTCTCTCGTCTCCCTTGAGGTCTGTATCTTATTACTGATTTAGGTAATCTCATATCTTCCATTCTCTCGATACGCTGAATCCATTTTATTTTTCCTTCCCTTATTCTGCTGGCCATAGAATAGTATACATTTAACTCGGTTATTATATTTTCATTTCGAATTAAATCTCTAAGAGTGCGACCTTTAGTTTTTCTCAAGAACTTCATTTCACTTGTTTGTATTCTTCGCTCATCATTTCTCGTCATCATCCAAGTTTCACTTCCATAGTTAAAACCGATGTTGCCATTACTTTATAGAATTATATGTTGTTGTCTTTCCTTGTCTTATTTCCAAGTGTTCTGTGTACAGTGCCGCATATCACTTGAAATCTATTTATTTTTATATCGATGTCGTTGTCGTACTCATAAGTTACATCGCACCCTAGAACAAGAAGAAAAAAGCTCGTAAAATTGCATGAATTTTTGCAATTTTATCAATGTTTACCTTTTTTTAGGCTCTGAAATACAAAAGATTTTGAAATTTTTAAAACTGGTCCGATATTCAGATTGTGGTTTAAATTACCTTTAAAGACCTTTAGGGGCCAAAGGCTGGTAAAGGATACTGAAGGGCTGTTTCTTTGCCGAAAAGAAATGGACCGATAAATTTCCGTTAATGCCCACTGTTTCCGACAAAAGTTGGAACTTGAGAAATCAAGTCAGCTCTGCCAGCAAAGCCTACTTCCACGTCCTCGAAAGGGAAAGCCACGTGACCCCTGGAAAGCATGGGGTACAATGGATGTGCGTTATGTAACTGTCGGAAGAGGTTGAAAGGCGAGTTTCCAGCGCATTAAAACTGGAACCTTCGGCTAGGGGAGACAACCCCAACAGAAAACGGGCCTGTTAATATACCTGAAGGTGGCAGCCCCACCACCTGACTATTTAGCTAGAGATTGGTTACCTCTACTACAGAACTAAAACATACTCAAAATCTTCAACAAAAGCCGGACGGTAGAAAAAAAATATAAAGTAAAATACAATAATGGTTAAAAAGTGTAACGAAGTTTCAGGGAGTGCGCTGCTGGCGTTGGCACATGTAATAATTTTGTTCACTGTCATGCTGCCACTAAAAGAAACAGGTCCAACATTTTGATTACCGTGCATTGATAGACAGGTCACGAATAAAACGAGAAGCATTACTATGTACCTAATAGTCTATCTGATAATGTTGTAGCCTATTCTCTTCGATACTGTAAAAGCTGCCGTAAGTCCAGACAGGTTGCAGTATCTTGTATACAATTATTTTCCTGTACATTGACAGTTGAGAATTTCCTCTCGTAAGTGCAATACAATTCACTGTACCATATGGCCAATTCCTCTCTTATCTTTATTGTGCACCAAAAAAGTTAGCGCCATCTCACTTTAGCGTCAAAGATCGCATCAAGATATTTTGCAGTGTTTCCGTAAAGAACGACATTTACAGCGATTAGCAGAGCTAATTCCTTAAAATTTTGTTTGCGAAGTTGGTATGAACTGATTTCTATTCGATCAGCTTTGTTTTCCGGCTCTTCGTCCGTTCGTTCGCTCTCTGTAGAGAAGTCGTAGAGTCTTCAACAATGTTCCCTGTCGCCAGGGTTGTAGTATCATCTGCAAACGTAGACAAGAAAAATAATGTTTCCAGTTTGTGACACGTCGTACGTAATGTTGTCGGTCTAACACCTGCCGTAACAACTGTTTTCTTAACACTCTGTCGCTTTTTGCGGCCTGGAGGAGATCCGCGAAGGTGGGATAAGAAACGTTGCTGTCGATGTCAAAAATTTACAGCAACCAACCACGGCCCAACAGCCCGGTATTGTTATGTTACTGACATCGGCTTAAGACAAGCTTATGATATTGTGTAAGCTTAAGACAAAAATTGGGATCCACTTTTATTTTTTCTCCAGTATGGAATACTTATCTTCCACCTTATTCTGAAATAATTATTCGAAATGTATTTCACCATGTTTATATATCGTCGACCGACTTTTGGATGAACAAAATCTGATATGCAACTAAAACAGTCGCCTTTACGCGCAACGTTTCAGATTAAATATTTGACTACCTTCTTCTCGTTACGGTATAGCTTTTTACCAAACAGGACAGCAAAAGAATAACAGTGGTTGAAACAAAATAATGACTAAGAAGATAAATAATAGATGTATTGGCACGGAGACGTAAATAATAAAAAAAATATTAAATAAAGCAAAAAATTCTGAGAACTCCTTTTCGCCCCTGCTTTGACAAATGGTAAAATTATGTAGAAGGCAAGTTCGAAATCCTATACAACGAGTACGAAGGCATATAGCCGTAAGCCGTAGGCTTAGTGAAGGATATGAGTACACAGAAATCTAAGTAATCATCAACAGAATATACTAGTAAGCTCCCTAATTTGCAGAACTCGCTCGCTATTTTGAATGAACTACATTTATTGTTACATAAATTTTTGTATTAAATAATTTTTGAGTTATGGAAAGGATTTCAAAAATTCCGGTTGCTGTACCGTTTCTTTAGCAATATAACATATGTAGAGCACATCGTCGTACAATAAACACTAATAATTCGAAAAAACGGATTTGGATTACAATTCCTTGTAGTCTGACATTTTCATCTCTTTTAAAGGGCCCATAATTTTAAAAAGGGCCAAAGATTCCTATATTTTTAAAATTTCCGAAACTTAACACTACATACTGATGTTAGTTAAAATTCTCTTTAATTTGATACTTCACACAGTTTTGCAATTTTATAAAAGTTTCACCTGTTTTTTAGGCTCTGAGGTACAAAATATTTTGAAATTTTCAAAAATGACACTATATTTAGAGTGTGGTTTAAATCCCCTTTAATTTGATACCACACATGAGCTTCGGAATGATCTAAAACCACTGCTGATTCGATGCGTAGCTAATCAAGAGGTGCAAGAAAACTAAAACGTGGAACATGAGAGAGAGAGAGAGAGAGAGAGAGAGAGAGAGAGAGAGAGAGAGAGAGAGAGAGAGAGAGAGAGAGAGAGAGAGAGAGAGAGAGAGAGAGAGAGAGAGAGAGAGAGAGAGAGAGAGAGCTTGTATCAAAAAATAAGACGAAAAGAAAAGAAAATCACATAGGCTGAGCATATCTGATTGAATGCTATTATCAAAAATATAATTTCTACAACTGGAGACTTCCTTAAAGGTAGAACTTGATTCCCAAATAAGAACTGGATCAACAGTAGTAGTAGGCCTACTGGTAACCAGTATAACCGGTGCATTGTTACGTATGTCTAAACTCAGCATTGTTGTTTGTACTGTTGTCTCCGCTTTGTGCAGTGACAACAAAGGGTCGCTGACACCGGTAAGTGTTGTTAATTACTACTGTGATTGTGACGCACGCGGGGAAAGACAAAACGTCACAACTCGTCTCACGCACAATGGGTTCTAACTACCTGAGGGATGCGTAACAATCGGAAGTAATGGCAAAGGATTAAACGTGTGTAATACGCACCCTACACGAGGGTGATTAGCTTCTCTCCAGCGACTGGTATTACTAACCGTTTGTGTACTACTATACGGTTGTGTCCATCAATAGAAAGTCAAATTATCCGGCATTTGTCAAAATTCATGGACAAGATAAACAAAATTGTCCGGGAGATGAATTGTCGTGAACAGTGTAAAAATCATGTTCGGGAGCTAGACTCGGGAGCATACGTATAAAGGCGAGAGCTGCCAGCAGCACAGAGGCAAGAGCATAGTATCACGTGATGTATCAGCCAATAAGAGCCAGTCAATCGTTTCCCTTACTGGCTGTCGCAGTGTTACACACTGTCTCCCTCTGCGCAATGCGCTTTCACTTTTCGCCTTTATATGTGCTCCCGAGTATAGGATCAGTAAAGAAGATCCAAACTCTAGGTTTAGATCTAGTTTACAGAAAATTGTATAACACATTCCAATGAAATCCCATGGCTACATGTCGGTATATGTTGGTATGTTGTACTTTGGAATGTCTTTTGATTATCTGAAGTTTTGAGCTTAACCGTCCATACGACGTCCCTTGCCACAATAATGTAATGGCTTGAAATTAATGTCAAAATCTGCATACCCATGGTTGGACTCCATGAGGTGACGAGCGTAGTTAGATTTAATACGTTCTAACTTTGTAATTTTGCTCTTAGGCAAATGTTCCCTAAACCGCTCTCGAAACCGTCTGCCAGTTTGGCCTATATATATATATATATATATATATATATATATATATATATATATCTTGTTGCAGTCATTACATGATAGCTTGTATACACCTGTTTGCTTCTCTATAGGTATTTTGTCTGTTGATTTAAGCATTTTTTGTAAGTTATTATTGGTACGGAAGATCACTTGGAAGTAAAATTTGTTTAAATTTTTTTTTAAATAAGCGGCACTATATTTGTACACTTTGCTGATATATTTCACAATATTAGTGTTTCTATTAATTTTAAGTTTATTTTTTAAATGTTTCTTCAATAGTGTATCTATTAATGTGCTACTAAATCCGTTTCTTGTGGCTACGTATTTTATGGTATTTAATTCATCTTTAGAATCGTCTGTTTCCAGTGGTATATTGATTAACCTATTTATAAAGCTATGGAAAGCTGCTAATTTTTGTGAATATGGG